>CAOLHI010000843.1:0-600000 GCA_948474755.1 Ctenosaura bakeri
TGAAGCAGGATGTTAGTATCAAGGGACACATCAAAAGGAGAATTGAATGGATAATTTCTCTCTCACACACACACACACACACACACAATCAGCAAGAAGTTGGAATCATACACAGTTGCACTTCAAACGACCAACTGGGAGAAAATAAATTGAACAATAAAAGCACCATGTTATTTCTTGACCTCTACAACACTAATACATGTTGGTCCATATAAGTAAGGGTGAGAAACTTGTAGTCCTCCAGACACTAATGGCCTCCTACTCCCATTAGCTTCTGCCACAAGGGCCAATGGCTACAACCTCTGTGGAGGGCTAGTAATTCTCCATCCCTGATAAACAATATCCTCCATACAGTCAAAAAAGCCTCAAAATCCTCAGATAAACATCCAAGTTTTTTAATTAAAAGAAAGGAGGAGGAAGAGGAAGAAAAAGAAAAGACCACAAGCCAAGGGGAGAACTTTGACACTCCAGGTATTTTGGATTTCAGCTCCCAAGAATCCAAGCCAGCATGCCCAGTATCCAGAGATTATGGGATCTGTGGTCCCAAACATCCAGAGGGCCAAAGCTTATCTACCTATCACCTAGGAGATAGGGGTACAGTTGCAACATGAGATTTTGCTTCTGCTAAAGAGCTATGCTCCAGCTACTGTAGAAGTCTAAAATTCAACAGTAACTTCAGAGTCTGTTTCCATAGCTCAAATGTCTATGCAGAGGTCAAATTAGACAACAGACAACATCCCAGCTGGTCTGAAAAACTATGATCCGAAGGAACCCTAGATGGCAGCCTCTGGATATCACCAACTTTTGTTTTCTCCTGCCCCTACTTTTAGCTTTCCAAAGAAGGTTCTGACTGGATGGCTTATTAACTGATCAGCTTTAATAATGGTAACTTAAGAACAACCTTTTCAGAACGAACAGCACAAAGCATTCTATGTGCTGTTTTCAACTATATGAATGAATGCAGAACAACACTGTAGCATTCTCTGATTTTCCCAGCACTGGTGAAAAATGATCCCCACAGGAATCCAGTCAGTTTGTGCCAATCATTAAGAAAACAAAACAAAAAAGCTTAAAGACTAACACATTTCAAAATTGTTCTAGATTTAAATGTAAAACAAAAGCATATTGAAACATTTAAATACATATTATATTAACAAACAGATCAATATACAGAAAACTTGGGTTCCTACAGAGGAGCCAGCATAAACAAAATTTGCTTATTAATGTATTTCTTTATTACGAAGCAATGCAGGGCTGTCTCATGGTTTCATTCTTCCTAATGATGTTCCTGAAGTGTGTAGATGGAGTGTACATGGGTGCCAACCCTAAATTATACTCTACATCAGCACACACACACTTGTACAGACACACACACAAAACAGACTTTTTCTTTTATACCTTTAGGAGTACTTTCTTTTCATCAATCAACTAAAACTGAGCATACAAAACTGAGATTTTTGTGAGTTAGGTAATTGGCTTATTCTAGTCCAGTATGGGCAACTGGTAGCACCTCTCCTGGGTGCCCATGCCTGCATGAAACTCTTTTCAAGTTAAGGATTTGTCCTGGGAATCTGGACAAGCAAGGCTCTCTCCCACTGGAAGAAGAGGGGGACAGCCAACCTAACCTCACATGGAAGGGAACTCCAGAATCTGGAAGCAGTCAACAAGAAGGCTCACTCCCTTGTCCTTACCAGATAAGCTTTTGAGGGTGGTAGGACCAAGAGAAAGCTTTCCCTCAAGGATCTTAGGATTCTGGCAGGTTTGTATAGGGAGTTACAAACAGTCACAAAAGCTTTGCAAAATCATTTTTAATGTGACAACTATAAATACAGGAACACATCAACAGGTGCACTAATAATTGCTATGGATTATTTTATGAAGTTGAATTTATTCCTGATGGATTACATAATGGATAGCTAGCCAAGTAAGTATATAATAATAAAAAAGTAACAATATTACAGTAGTTGCCTAGGAGTTTTACTGTGTTAAATAACAAACAAAAATAATATTTCTGAAATTTGAAAACTTCAGGGTACATCCAAAGAGGCTCCCTTTGTAACAAGACCTAGCTAACATGCTTGGCAGCTTAATCTACACATTTAATTCACACACGCTTCCTCTTGGCAACGGCATGAAACCACTTCAAAAATCATGGCAGGCAAAGAAATAGCACAATCAATGAGCTGTGCTTGAGAGCATGCTATCTTGTGTTTTTAATAGACTGAAAATCAGTCTGAAATTCTGTAAATATACATTTTGATTGCTACTGAACACAAGAATGTGTCAGTCTGTATATCATCTTTTGTGCCAATTGTGTGTTACAAAGAATTCCTGGACAAGAATTAAGAGCCACAATTACTAATTAGCAAGCTGTGATTCAATTTCTGCAACTGATTTTAACCATTCTGATCCTTTCAACTACAAAATAATGATCTCCTTAGATCAAGAATTCAACATACAAATATATACTACCATATGAAATTAAGACCATTTTTATTACCACTATTCACTGTGATGATAAAGTCAGTAGATAATGCGCACAAAAATGTAACCAAAAAATTCATAGACACTTACTGAATGGTGACATCACCCCATGCTAGAATTTGAATTTAAGGGCTGGTCAAAGGATACCACCAGCAATGGAGAAATCACTTTCTTAGTCCATCTTCTAAAATGAAATATCTGTACAGTACTTTACATTCTTGACTATACATCCCTCCTCGCTCCAAGATTCCCAAGAAAAAGTAGGTCTACCATCAGGGTTGCCAGGAGTCCCTTATTTGGGGAATGCCCCTTATTTGAGGGTGAAAAGCTTGTCAACTAGCACAAGTTATAGGGAAACATGTCACAGAGTTAACTAAAATTGATGCTTTCATTTTGGCATTTAGGTAGAAGACAATTTTATTAACAGCTACTTCATGACTGTCAACCCTGGATGTCATTTATTTTGACTGTTTTTTATTGCTATTTTGAAAACCTGGCAATACTATATGCCATAGAAAGAAGATAAAACTAACCCCAGCTAGGATTACTGGGAAGTTTCAACATCACTTGCCTCAATTGTAAAAGCAGTTTTCTTCCATTTAAGTAATTTTCTGAATTTCTATCTCACCCAGCTGAGGACAAGGTGAAAAGGTTACATAAAAAACAAAAAATCCAAGCAGTCATCGTAACTGGCCTACATAATTTCTAGACATCCATTAAAGACCAGTGAAATTAAAAATTCCATCCCATCTCCCTATCGCCTTCTCAGCAATTTATACTACTCTCCATAAGAAGAAATGTCCACTCTGAAATACAGTTTCTGAAACGTAATGCACAGGAAAAGCTTAGAATCTCCATGTCTGCCTTTCATTCTTTTAACTTCCTTTCATTCTGTTACAGAATGAGGAAGACAGAAGTAACTCCATTTAAATGCAAGAATGAATACGTCTATGGTCTAAATTCCTTATCATTATCTAATTCTTGTTAATCCAATTATACATTGCATATACTTTCTCTCGTTCTAAACGTTCCTTTATAACCTACAGTCACCATTTATCCTGTCTGCACTCTTATGAACTAGGTAACCCAGTGGTTCTGAAAATTTTTTACCCCTGTGACCCCTTTAGATCTACATGGTGATGCCACAGCCCTCCACTCAACATCATGCCCCCCACTTTATCCCACACCTTTCTTTCCCACTGGCCCCTTGTGCCACACATCTGTCAACTTAAAGCTGAGCTCTCCTGCTCTCTACTTCCTCTCTTCACTCCTCCACCCATCCACCCAAGAAACTGCCTTCTACCACTAAGGGCTGTGTGCCTGCTGCACCAATGGAACTTTTGAAGAGGCTGAGTGAGATAAGCATTACAAAAGGGAAGCCAATTTCTGCTATATCTGAGGTTGGAGGAAGGCATAATGGGGAAATACACTTTGGGTCACTCTTTTGCAGACACTAGTCAATTCTCAATGTGTGTGTGTGTGTGCAAACATACACAAAAACAGAGGCTTGTCCTTCTTCTTCACATCTGCTGTACTTAAAGACTGACTTTTCTTGCACCCTCGCTTAAGCAACCATTATGTTTCCCCCGCCCCATGGTCCCATCCTACAGTTTGAGAACCACTGAGGTAATAAAAAACTATCTACTGTTATCATTGTATATTAGAAAGGCTGGTACTCTGTACCAAGGAAATCGCACTCTGCTTTTTGCAAAGCTCTCTGGACTGGAGAGAGTGCTGAAACACCCAGACAAGTTCCTCACTTATGTGTGCAGCTACAAGAGCCATTTCTAAACCTCATCTGCACCTTCCGTTGTTCACTTTCTTCCTGATATGGTTCTGCTTCTCTTTGCTAGTTACAGAAACACATCTCTTTATGGTTATGAAGCCCTTTAAACTGAAATTATGCACCTCTTTACAGTGCAGTTCTGGTGCACTAGGAAGTCTGCAAGCCAAACTCTCCCCCATATGCTGCTAAAATCTGCTTTAGTTAAGACTCCACATCATATTGCATACAGAAATCATGTAAAAGTCTCTATATCTATACACATACAGTGTTTCTACAGCTGTCTGATTACCAAGCATTTCAGCTTATAATTGTTTGAAATGCTACGAACAAGTTAAAACTCTGTAAACTTTGTAGTGACAATATGCTCCTTGTGCAAGTGGTTCTGCATCCTCAAATTCCATAATGGTTCTATGCAAATTCCCACCTCATCCTGCCTGAATGAGATGAATGAGATAGTTGGTTCAGAGGGGGTAACTACCTGACTCTGTGGATGCTACAATAGTCCATCACCGTTCCATCCACCACTAGACACCCCCCAAGCCCAGGATCCAGCATAAAGATGCCGTATGGATGGGTAGGATTTTAATTCAGTCAGCAATAAACCAAATCATGGCTTATGATTAGTTAGGAACTAGACTGAACAGTTTAAATGGTCCCTCCTTACCTTTCATTTTCCTTTTACACAAACGATAGAGGAGACCCCCTAGTTTGTTAAACCATCCAAGCTAGGAAACTGTGGTTTGTAAACCAGGCTTGTAGTCCAGGATCAACTGCTACTTGTGGACAGTGGACAAAGGAAGCACTTCAGTTGGTAAATGTTCCAAAGCAAGCCTGGTTTCTTGGCCCAGGATGTTACATCCAGACTATTCATGGGATGAAGTTACAATGAAAGCTTAAGGAAAGGAAATAAAGCATTAATGCTTTTACCAAAACTAACAAGCAGAATAGTAGTGCATAATTCTCTGTCATGTCATTTTCAAAAACCACAACAGATTAAGCCAGAATGTTTACAGGGGAAAAAATTATCCTGGAGTTAAAGAAGAAGTGTACTTTTTTCTTAAAGGAGCTGCCTGCATTCTAAATAATGCCTCAGTAAAACTGTGTTCCTTCCAAGACACAGGCAGATCCTTGGGATATTGCAATTCTTAATTCTGGAAATGTTTACCTTGCAATTCATCAGGAGAATAAGCAAATTATTCTTAAAATTAATGAATTCCCAACAAATAAGGAATCTGCATGCTGGATACAAAAGTTACCATGATCCATTTGTGCAAGTAATTATGAATCTCAAATGTCCACCCACTTCACACACACCAACATTTTTAGGAACAGTATTCATTTAGATGACCTTGGTTAAGACACAAACTCTCTCAGCCTCAGAGCAAGACAAAGGCAAACCCCCTCTGACCAAATTCTGCCAAGAAAATCTCCTGATAGGTTCACCTTAGGGTTGCTGTAAGTCAGAAACAACTTGAAGACACAATAATAATCCATAAAGGTACTTCTCCATTTCCATAACAGGCATGGCATTGCTAGGAAAAATGTGGACATTATGACAGGCAGATTACATTCCTGTTATCTACCATTGTCCTTCAAAAATGCAGATGTTTTCCAAAACCTCAGTGTGGGTAATATAAATATCACAGGTAAAGCAACTGTGAAAACTGCACAGCAGAAGAATTCTCTCCCTAAAAAACTGTGGATATGACAGGTTGCATCTATTTTAAAAAGCTGCTAAAAGCATCAATTTCTTCTCTTCTCTAGGATCTCTCAGAAACAAGTTGCAAACTCCTCCTGTCCTCTGTTTAGCTGCTTCAGCACAACATGTAAAGGAAAGTGGAATACAGGTATGGAATCCCAATCCATCCTTAAAAACCTTATGCGACAGCTGGCAATATACCAGAAGTGGATAAAATGCAGGCCACAAGCTGCATGCAGCCCCTCAAGGCTATTTTTAAGTCACTCCCCTTTGCAACAAAAGCAAAACTTACTACAAACCTGCAAAGTGGGTTTCTATTACAGTATTTAAATTGCAAAGTGGAGGTGATTTAGAACCTAAGGGAGAATGATTTGCAAAAGAATAACTTGCAAGTTAATAGCTGAGTAGTACTCAAGCACCCCATTTCCTAGCTACCCTATCACCCTATATGACATCAATGCTAGCCATGTTCTACAGCAGCCTTTATCAGCCTGGAGTTCCTTGGAAGCTTTGGACTATAACCACTGTAGCTTGAGTCCTTTCATACTGCTCAATGCAAGGAAACCACAACATGGTGCTCACTCTTAGCTTATCAACTCCCTTGGTGTCACTACTTGAACAGAACAACTTGCAATTTTCACTCTCACTCACCAGGAACCATGGATGTTCAAGTGCTATTATTATAACATACTGCGTCATAACATGAAGTGTGTTTTTGTGGGTACAAAAATGTCCTCCAATGACTGAGATGTGAACAGACATGCAGTATTTAGGGACAGAAGACACTTATCCCCACAGTGTTATTTTCCACAGTTCACACTAAGCAGCAAAATTCATTTAGACACTTATAAATCAAGAACATATTCCATAATAGCCCCTTACTCCAATACCACTGCAAATCACTTAACGTGATGTACCCACCAATACTGTACATGACATAATACTTTCAGGACTTTTCTTCGATAGTCAGAAGAGCTAACTGTTGATATGCTATTCCCGAACAGAACAACTACATCATTTAATTCCAGAGAAACTTCTAGGCACTAAAATCTTCATCTAAAAATTACCCGCACCAAAAAAATAAAATAAAATAAAATCTCCCAAGAATATATTTGATAACCAGCCAGACTGATTTGACTGTGTTTTGAATAATGAAATGTTGTCTGCAGAAGAGAAAGGGAGGGGAGGAGATAATTTACCATCATTTTATGAAAACTCTTTATAAAAAATGTTTGGTTTAAAAAAAAAAAAAGATATTAGTTGGGTCCAAATTTTTCATTGAGAATCCAAGCAACAAAGTCTTGATAATAGGAGGACACATCTTTACAGGGACTGCTTTGCGTGCTCTTATTTCATTACAGGTTTGGTATGTTAACCACCTCATCTAAGTTCTACTGAGACAACGGCTCCACTCTAATTGGCCCTAGCAAATAGATTTAGGTTAACAGCACCAAAATCAAAATACGGGAGGAAGAACCCTCAAAACCAAAGAAAATAATCTGCTCATTTAGACAGGGTGTCTATGCTAGCCCACGGCCACTGTATTGTAAAAATGGGGAAGAAACCATTACAGATCCATGTGTTAAATAATTCTTACACAAAGTCATATAGAAATGCTTCTAGCTGGCATAAAAGACTAAGATTCTGTTTCACTATAGTGCATAAACTAATCCGATAATGTAGCTGTAAAGCAAGGCAGTCAGTCAATTTACTGAGGAATCAACCTGTGCTTCTAAGAAACTGTCATCTTAGGAGGTGTGGAATCTTTTCATATGCATATGCATACACACACACACACACATTCATGTTTACATGTACTATAAGCTACTAAAAAGATCACTACATGCTTGTTTATTACCCATTTATACAAGAGTTGTTCAAATAGCTGGTCAGATTGATGGCTTGTACATTATCATCCCTAGAAGTGTATGGCAAATTGTCATTCCATTACCAGACATCTATACCTAGTGTGCAACAAAATGCTCCTCACCACTTGTGATGACTGAGAAAAATCAAACTGATGACGAATCGTAAACCACAATTCCTATATTATAACAAGTACACAAATCTAAAGACCTGTCCAAATGTTCTAGAATTATGACAGTATTTACACACACTCAAATTTGCGTCCAAATCTTAAATTTAAGTGTACGCAGTATTCATATTCAACTCAGGAACAACTTGCACATTTCCCACTTTCTGGAGTTCTTCCATCTGCAGACAGGTATAGGAGGAAATGAGAAATCTGAAAAAGCAGGATATAGGTGTGTCTGCATGTGTCCAGGTACTCGAGTATGAAAATTTCTCAGTCTTTTCCCACAAGTTTCTCCAGTTCCCACCTACATTTTCTTCCCATCATTATTTTTTCCATCAGTTTGGGAGATTTTGGCCAAGGGCCTACATCTAATAGGTGGAGTGTTCTCTGCTCACACAGTTCTGTGTCCTCTTCCAACCCTTCAAATCCCAAGAGGAGCTGATGGTGCTATTGCTTACTGGTGAGGAGAGGAAGGAATGGGAAGCAATTGAGATGATGAAGTAGCAGTTCACTCCCACTTGGAGAAAGGAAGAAACAAGAGTGTGCTCACAGATGGAATGCATCTGTGGGAGCCCAGAGCAGATGTTTCTTCATTGTCTGAATTGCCTCCTCCCTCCCTCGCCTCCCCACTGGTAAGCAGAAGCTTCCCCTTGACAGCTGCTGGCAGGGGAGGTTTGGGGTAGGACACAAAAGGGGTAGAAAACAGTACCCCATCGAAAAACTGACATACATATGTGAGCATATGTCACTAAAAGGATACTCTCCTTTATGTTTTCTTCCTTGACTGAAATTTGTACATTTTTAATGCCTTTCTTCCTCTAATATGTTCATTTATTGGAGTAATTCTCATAATTAATACAACTTTTTCCCCAGTTAAACCATTTTTATGATTTTACCCAGTCATGTATGTTTTATCATTTTTCTTTTAAAACATGCATCGTTTGTGTGTACTTCACTTCTTGTCCAGAAAATGTGCTTAAAACAAACCGCATATTTTCTTGTAACAAAACTCAAGACGGGGAAAAATGCTACTTTGATTGAGAGCGTCAATCAAACAAAATTACTCTCCATCCCTACCAAAGACACACCCATGTGTTGGGCATGGTGACATACATGTATGCACAAGGCTATTCCTTACCACACATAACAGTCTTAGCAAAATCTTTAACTGACAAAGCAGCTTCTAAGCTATCACACAGTAAAATACTACTGAACTGTTTCCTCATGTCATTCCGTACTATAACTCTTCTGTGGTTACAAACAAATCCTAAAATAGACATAAAAATCTGACAAACTGCCAGAACACTTGACTGCAGGCAAGGCCCAAATACTGACTCCTGATGGCTGTACTTCATAGTTGCCTGTTTGTTTTGTTTTTCGGGACAGCAGGCTCAGCAGGCTCCTATGTTATATTACAAATTGCTTTTGAAACTCAACTCCATTTCAAAATTCTCTTTCAAACCAGATTTGCCCTGCAGCATGGGAGGAATGAGAACTGCATTTCCGAAGGAAACCTTCACTCACTACTGTCAGCAAGTTGGTAGAAGCTTGCCAGAATTTAAACCTTGGCCATTTTGCACAGAGAATAGAAGGTCTGGTAGAAGCTTGCCATAATTTAAACTCTGGGCATTTTGCACAGAGAATAGAAGCTCTTCCTTTAACCTATGGCCCTTCTTCAGATCCAGCCCCATATATCCTTTATACTGTATTTCATAAACCAAGTACCAGCTCTCAGAAACAAATCTACAACATAGCAACATAACGATATTTCATGTTGTACTCTGGTGACAACACCACCAACAGGGAGGCACAAAAACACAGAAAAACCAAGATGGCACAAGGCCGTAGTGCTTATTTTTGTTCAAGCTCAATAGCTCAGGGATAACTTCTTCAAACGCATTAGTCAAAACAGCAATTTCTTTTGTGATCTTGGGTCACTTCTGGCGACAAACCACCAAGTAAGGTTTCTTTGCCAACACAAATATTTCAATAAGAACATCACTTCAATCAACTAGAAAATGCAGAATACTATCCTCTAAATGTCTGATAAGAGTTTATAGCCCACATCGCCAGTGTATCTGCCAGTCACAACCTTTTCAGCCTGCATATCATTCAATCACAAGATGCTGCTGGATCCAGCTAAATTATCCATGTAGAAGCCTGCTGAAACATCCTACCCTAGATTCAGTGATCCAGTAGAAGATACTCAGAGAGACACAGAGAAGTAAAACGCTATGCAGTTAAGAAAACAGTCCAGATACCAACTTCTTTTCTCTAGCTGATCAGCAGGGAAAAGTCAACTCTACATAACGTTTTTTCCAATGGGCTCTGTAGGATGTTACTAAGACCAACTAAACACAGCACCACTTATCTTCTTTCCATGTCTTGTACGTGTGAAACAAGCAGCAACAGAACAGCTTCTCATCACACTTTTCTATCTTAAATGCATATATTTATACTGGTAAATACCACTTCTTGTAATGGTGAACGAAGGGTGGCAAATCCCTTAAATTACTCACGATAGCCTCATGAATACTCAGGAAATACCGGGCCCAAAGAGGAGAACTAAGACATTAGTTCAAAGGGAGAGAAAAAAGAGAGTTGAATTTTCAGGATTTGGAGAGTGATCATGCTTGTAATCCATGGTGCTTACATAGGACAACTTATGTGCCCAAAGTTCCAGTGCCAACCCTTCAGAACTGAGTTTGTAATAGGTTGCACATTCCTTCCATAGTATTCACTTCCATCATTCTCCTGGTTATCATTATCCAACTCTTCTTCCCATTTCTGCCAAGAACAGTGAGCCTTAATCCAGCATTCATTTAATCTTATAGTGCCAATTCTGCTTAACAGATGTGACAGCTTGAATTCCATGCCACTAAGCCTGGCTTTTCACCTGCCTAAGATCCAAGAACAATCTGACCATGTTTTAGTCGCCAAATCATTAAACCATCAGCTTTACATCAGCATTTTTTACAGCAGAGGCTATGTGGGGGGGGGAGTAGTGGTCACAGCAGCTCCCACGGCCATTCCTGCTGAATCTTGGGCACTTCGCTCTCAGAGGAGATAACTGTCCCCTGTGACCTCTTCTATATCTCTAACTTAGCCTACTGCTCTCAAGTCTATTCCAAGTTTTGAGCAACACAGTCACTGGTGCCCTATATGGAATGGAGAGAAACGCCATCCTGTTCTTTGCTACAGGTAAGAAAAGATTTAGGTCCCTGTACCTCAGCATTTACTTCCCCTAAAACCACTACCTGGGAAAGATTCCTAGTTTAAATTCTATTAATATTAACTACTCAAAGGATCACATCTCTATAAGATTCTCTTGCAACAGCAGACACTTAATCAGCCAGGAGACACTCAATGGGTCTAGGACGTCTAGTGTTCCATTGGGTAGATTTAGCGCTTATTATGCTAGCCCACATTTGCAGGAAGTTTAAAGGGATGTGAGCCAAAGCAGACAGAAGGGAAGCCAGAGGCAGGGCTTGAAAACAGCACGTTACACCCTTGCTTAGAACAAAACAGAACTTCATTGGTGGCAACTGGCAGAGAGACTTCTCTAAATGTACTACAACCCTGGCACAGAATTCCTAATGAACATGGCTGCAAAACTGGAGGGACAGGCACCTACCTAAGTCATAATGTTTTAGTTAGCAGAAGGAATGGAGAAAGAGAAATAACATTCTTCTGTTGTGCTGTTTTGTTTTGTTTTTTTTGTTTTTTTTAAGAGAGAAAATATAGCTACTGCAATCAAATCATAGAATCACAGAGCTGGAAAAGACCACAAGGGCTGTGGAGTCCAACCCCCTGCCAGGCAGGAAAACACAATCAAAGCATTCCTGACAGAAAATACATAGAAAGGACAGTGTACTAACACTGTGAAAACAGGAGGTCACAAAGCATACACACAAACACACAACACCATCACCCCTTTTCAGCTGTTCACAGCCACATATAACTAAATGTCATTCCCAAACTGCCAAAGATATTGTTAACACAAGTTTTCTGAGCATGGAGCTTCAAAATCTTTTTTAACATAGGATGCATTACAAGATGGAAAAATTCTCCCTTGCATTTTCCTCTTCCACTGCTATAGGACAAACAAGGGCCAGGTTTTTTTTTTCTTTCCCTTCCTTTAGTGCAAAACATAACCTAAAGAGACCACAGATCCCAGAAGTCCCAGCTTAAAGGCAGAAAAATTGCAGCCTGTGAGCCCCACGCTGCTCTGCAAGGACTTTTTTTTTTTATGGTTGGTAAATTCAAATCAAAAATTTCCCATGGGAAGGAGGCAAGGCTAGATTGTCCCCAAATTGGTAAAATAGCCACCACTTGTGTTGGAGACTTCAAACACATCCCCACAAAAGGAAAAAGATAGTAGAAAAAAATAGACATTATTTCTGGTTATATTTGTGAATGGTTTTCTGTCAGTTTTCAGGGTGGGGTCAAACTGATCTTTCCACCTCCTACTGTTGCCCATCACTGCCCTGTATCATCTGTAATCCTGTCTATAAAACACAAGGCTGGCAGGTAGCTGTTGATACTTCTGGTGAAATAAAGCATCTAGTATCAAAAGAACAAGGTAGCACATTTTGCTATCAATCTTCTTTTGCAGCTGTGCAGCTGTGCTGTTCTGACTATGTCTTGCAGGACATACTGTGAAAAGAAGTAGCTTTTTTGAAATGAGTGAGAAAAGTGGGAGCAAATCCATCAAATGTGAACACTGGAATGAGCGGGGTGGGCTCCCACCAAAACAGGTATGTTGCTGAAAAGGATATGTTGCACAGGTACAGAATGATCACACATAAAGCACAGGAACCCCTTCCCTTGAAAAAGGATTTATTTTCAGTCCTCTCAGTCCCCAGCTTCCAAGAACCTTCATTAGTAAGGCAACAGAGGCAAGAGAAAATGAAACTTCATGTAATCATCACCAGGAATCTGAACTGTGTCAAATTTGTGCATAGTTCTTGTATTCCATAAGCAAAAGGTCCTCAGGCTACTATTAAGTAATTCTTGATTATGTATTTCTATTGATTTTGGAACAGAGTCCAGACTGAAGTTCAGAATGAAGATGAATGCTGATATACCTGAATGCTATACTGAAGCTATCAAAACTTTTCCTTGCTTAAACATGTAGACTTTCTACTGATTTAAATTGACAAATAAAATGTGTGTTTTTGTAGACACACATCCTCAAAGGGGAGTAAAACAAGTATTCTGGTTTCCTGTCACCAAGTGACATCCTGTCAAAAAAAAAAACACCCTAATTTGCTTTCCTGATATAAATGTACTGTTCTGAACTCTATAAAAATAATAGCAGGCATAAAAAAGCAAGGTTTAGGACCTCTGCATTTGGAGTTTAAGTTATACTGTAGTACATCCAATGCTACCTCTCTGTAGAAGTTTTCACTGCCTTAAAATATTATAAGACCATTTCTTAATTATATATCTCTTTCACTTCATTAAAAGATTTGGCAAAATACCCTAAAGGCACCAGATCCCATCTGATTTTGGGAACTAAGCAGAGTCAGCCCTGGTTAATACATGGATGAGAGACTGCCAATGAATACAAGATTCTGTAAGCTATATTTCAGATGAAGTAACCAGCAAAATCACCTCTAAGTATTCCTTCCCTATGAGAACCTTATGGAATTCATGGCTTGCTATAAATTAAGTTTGCCCCCTACACTTAACTAAAAGCCACAAAACATAGCATACCTGCTGCGCAAAGGTGATACTGGGAACAAAATACAACAATGAGTTTCAAGTAATACCATTGTGTTGCCCATTATCTACCTCCAGTAGAGTCAACTGCTCCAAATTATACCAGTAAACATGAGTACATGTGCAAATGTGTGGATGAAATACTTTGCTGTGTGTCCTCAAGCAGTTTCTGACTTATGGTGACCCTAAAAAGAACCTATTATGTGGTTTTCTTGGCAAGATTTGGTTGGGGGGGGTGCCTTTGACTTCCTCCAAAGCTGAAAGAACTTGCTCAAAGTCACCCAGTGGGTTTTCGTGGCCAACTAAGGATTTGAACCTTGATCAACAGAGAGGCAGTCATATATTCAAACTACTACGCAATGCCACCTCACAGATTAAATACTACTCTTTAAAAATCTACACATAGCAACTGTGAACCCTGACAAAAACACCTAACTAAAATTACTGATTAAGTAATTACTATACTAGTGCACTTTGTATCTAAGCCTTTTTGAAATGTTAGCAACAACTTTCTGCCTGCCCCGTCCCTCCTCTCTCTCTCTCTCGGCTTCTAGGATCCAGACAAATAATATGAGGCCACAGTGCATTTTCAAATCCCAAAATTGAATGCCCATCCCCTCAAAAAACAGTTGCCTGCAAAGACAGAAACTGTCTAGGAAGCTCCATATATATATAAATACATCCACATATGCATGGCATACTAGCTAGTGGCCAAACTGTTTCTCCATCCACTACAGCTGGCAGAAAGCTACTTAAAAATCAAGTGGAAATACCACTTAAAAGGTGACAGAGTGCAGTTGACAATGAGAGGGCTAGAGAGATCTGAAGAGTCTCTGACATGCTTCTTCTTAAGAATATGGTCTGGGCAATACTAAAGAGAGCACAAAAGAGATGAGACAAGCATGGAGATATATAGATGGACTGCGCTAAGCACCATCATCTGTAAAACGTAATTCCATGAACATGTGCTAAACACTACTTCTGAGAAGCATAGGGTGAAAATCATTGACCCTAAGTTTCCTTTCAAGCCCTATATCTAGTTAGCTAACAGAATGGACTTTTCTCTTTAAAACTGATTTGCTTTAATCCAATCTATTACAGTTTTCAAACAAGAGGTATCACAAGAGATGTATATTTAAACCAAGACATGGACAGATATGACAAACAATCCACATGCAGAACACAATGTGACGTGATAAACTCAAAGTGACCAAGTTGTAAAGCCAAATCTATGCCCATATAAGGGCAAAAACACAGCTCTAACCACTGCATATTATTGAGTATCCGGCCAAAGTATTTGCTTCTTTAAGGGCTATAAAGAGGTCACATGCAAGTCTTTGGAATAGCAGCTGTCTCAAAACAAGCAATAGGATCTCAGCCTGAAGTGCAACCTGTTTTTGTTGTTGCTGTTGTGTCTCTTCAAGGGGATTCCAACTTATGGTGGTCCTAAGACAAACCTATGATGAGATTTTCTTGGCAAAATTTGTTAAGAGAGGATTGCTAGAAATAATGTGGAAAGAAAGAGAGAGGTTCCTAAACCAGGAGGAAGAGGAAGAGGAAGGGGCGAACCACCCTTCTATTCAAAACACAAAATAAGCACACATGAAATGAATGAAATGAGATTAATCAAGCATTCAGTTAGTAAACAAAAGTATTTTGAACCTTCTAGCATCCACCTAAAGGTTTCTTCTAAACCCATCCAGAGATTATTTTTAGCTCCTTTCACCAGTCTTCATATGATTTCCATCTGCGGGGGCCAAGCTTATAGAACTATGCTTTTTTAACACTGTGCAGGACAATTAGTGAGTTAGGCCTATTTATTCTTTTTCTCTCTGCTTGGTGTTCACACACGCTCAGTAAGAGCTTCTGGAGAAAGTTGCTCTGTATGTTGCCTGTCATAAGCAGGGGCACACAGCTATGACAGGACTAGCTACAGTAGAATCCCACTCTTTCCAAGCTCAAGGTTTATTTGCTTAGTGCAGATACCCTGCTGCAACCTGACACTGAAAGTGTGTGTTTCTCCAGCACCCCTTCACAATCCTCCCAATGCCAATGCTGCTAAAAAAAAACAACTCCCAGTTAGACAGATGATGAAGAGGAAAATGCAGGACTGGGGCATAAAAAAGGTTGGTTAAAAATGGAACATCTTTGTCAGAGGATTTGTTAACTGAAGTATGTCTGTACACTATATTCAAATACATTCCTAGACAGATGACATCACTCTCGTCAAGAAACTCTTAAAGATACCTTTAAATTGGACAGCCTACACTCTTGATGGAAAATTTCGTTCAGGCCCAAAACATCTTCAGCTCAGTACTGAATACTGCAACTGTCTCCCAGAAGCACAGTTCTGGGAGAGCAAATGCTTGGTTCAGATAAAAGAATGTAGGTACATCTTTACACAACACATAGTTCAAGGATGGAATTTACTTGCACAAGATGGAATGATGATGATTTGGATGGCATTAAAATGACATTTGATAAATTTGTGTAGGATAAAGTAGGCGATATTTTATATCCAGTGTCAGAAACACTATGACCCCAATAGTAACTCATGTGGAAGATGTGAGAGAATACTATTACACATATGGAATTCTAGCATACCTCTCACTGGACACTTTGAGAAAACAACGTTGGTCTGGGAACATAAGGAGAGCATAAAAAGAACAAAGGCCTATATAATCCAGCACTGACCTGTCTTTCCATGAATCTAGCCAGTGGCTCTTCAAACTAACTTACTGGAAGTAAAAATCAGTTAATGAAAATTGTGCAAGTTTAAATTCAATGTGGCTTTTCAGGGAATACTTGGCAATCTGACAATAAGTCTCTCAAGAGCCAGCTCCAAAATCTGAGCAAGCTACCTGCAGAGGGATGAGAAAAGTGGAATAACACAAATGCAATAGTTTCTTTGCAACAGAAGAATATATTGAAATGCTGACCCCACTATAGTTTAAAAGCTCCAGATTCCAACAGCTGGATTGTGTTCTGCTGCACATTCCAGATGGGTGACCTACTACACAGAGGGTAAAGAACACCCAGGCTGCTGAGTTCCCACCTTAAATGCTGCAGCTAGTCAGATGCAAGGAACGTAGTAGTATTCAGGGAGAGAGGCAACCTTGTTCTGTACTATTCTTATGTTGCTTCCCTTTAGTTTGTTGTTTATAGACAGTTGGTATTATGAACTCCTGGTAAGTGAGTGATGTGGCAAGTCAAGATGTTCTGGGTAGGGTCTTGGACAAATGAGAAAAATCTGTTGCCATTTATGAAGGTGGTCCATGGGTGGCCAAAGATGCAACAGTAAGGTTTTCTAACAGATATCTGTCCTTTCCCAATAGAAAACATGCTTTTTCATCTTCTTGCAGCCTGGGCACAAAGAGCAACCATAATCCATAAATTACTAACAACACTGACCCATTAAAGCAAGGAAATATAAACTTCACAGATGATAGACAGGAGTCAGAAGGGCCTGTGATTTTATGCTCCAGACTATGCGGTAAAGTGATATTTCACTATAAGACTGAAAAAAAAAATAGTTCAAGGAAAAATCTATCTAGGGAAAAGTTGGCAGTTTACCACTCTATGGCTCTCTACCCTTCAAATAACTTTGAAGACAACTGTTTTAATGGAAATCCCTAAATATCTAATTTTCAAGTACAAACCTTGAAAACAAGATAATGTTTTCTTTAAAAAAATACCTAGCAACAAGAAAACAAACAGCAACCCCACATTTATTTAAACACTATCATATTATAACAATTTGTCACTAGGCACTACTAGTCTCAAGACATCATCTGTTATGGCAACTCTGGTTCCAAAAAAGAAATCCCATCTAGAGAAGTACTACAGCCAAATTCTACTTTAAAGGATGCAAAGCAATGTAACCTGAATGAATAACTTCCTTCTCAGCTTTAATGCAGAAATTTTATGAAAGCACAGGATGCAGGGCACAGCCTAGAGAAGCAACTGAATGTACATACCCAGATAGGCCAGGAATTCCTCCATATCCCATAGCTGGTGTTGAAGATCTGGAAGAGCACCAGGGAAGTGTAACAAAGAGGTCTTTGTGATGATATGGTCCAGTTTGCTCTGCTACTCATAGACACAGCCCAGCGCAAAACTGTAATTCTAAGATTAATGGCTCTCACTCAATCTTTGGTCTACCAGAGGCTCTGGATTTCAGCTCCAGGAAATCTTGGCGATCAACCACAGCCCAAAATAACTGAAGAACCAAAGGCTTTTATTGTTATTTAGCTCATTTTACAAACAGATTTTTCAAGAGTGAATATAGTATGGAATAATATAACAGTGACATTTACAACAATCAACATATAATAAATCATTTGCAATAGTTCTGTGACTTGCTGTGATCTACTCATTTCAGGCATTTGTTGAGATTTACGTTCTTCCCAAGTTGTCAACAGAGTCTAATTAAGCCTTCATCTATGCTAGGAAACCTCTCTTCAGAAAGTTTGCCGTTATCTCAGATTATTGTCCCATTGTGCCATTCTTATTAAGATTTTTAATAAAGTAACCGATCTTCCACCAATTTTGGAAAGGAAGGTCAAGAAGTAATGAGAGAGAGACAGATTTTACTCATTTTAGAACATCTACAATTTAAAAGCATCAAGCTCTTGAACATAGCAGGTGCCTGGATAAGCAAACTAGTGAGATTGCAACCCTGTTGAGGTCATACACACACACTAAAATGCTTCTCACATATAGT
Source organism: Ctenosaura bakeri (assembly GCA_948474755.1). NCBI lineage: Eukaryota > Metazoa > Chordata > Lepidosauria > Squamata > Iguanidae > Ctenosaura > Ctenosaura bakeri. The sequence continues at coordinate 18,452 of CAOLHI010000843.1, forward strand.
CTCACGTTGATCTGGCTTCCACATTGCTAAAATTTAGAGTCAAACTGCCTGTTGATTTCTTTAAAGGAAGCTTTTTGAAGAAAGACAAGGAAGAAGAGAAAAGAGGGGTGGGGAAAGAGATTGAATCCCCATTTGATTTTTTTAAACACACACACAATAAAATTCTTGTCTGCAATCCTTTGCTTCTGTTTTGACCATCCTTTAAGCAAAGGAAATAAATGCTAAGAAACACAGTACTGAATTCCAGGCTTCCTTTTCATCTTTCATAGTTGGCTTATCTATCTAGCAGAATACTGAATTGAAAATAAATGAATGAATTAACAGTCCATATTTCACCTATGTAACCACCAGAGTCACTTGACAGTTGCTTTCAAAGCCTTTGACTCCATCTATTCAAGCTGAGCTACTTCTCTTTCTTGCCATGCTTGCATTTAAATCTTATTGGAAGCTGACAAGTAGCACTGTGTAAAGTTCACTACTATCCAACACAAAAAGATGGAGTGGACTGGACACACATAAACAGAAACCAGAGGGTATGCAAGTTCAGTAATTGGATTTTGCCTTCACAAAGGTCATTAGGCATGTCTTCAGAGACAATCTCTTCAGTATTCCTAAAATACAACATCCAAAAGGTCTTCAGCCACACACATGCCCTGAAACCAAATATCTCAATGACACCAATAAACTCTAAGAAATTAAGAGAAAAGTTTTATCTCCTAGCAGAAGGTTCTGAACCAATGGCACAGACACCAAAAACTTTAAGAAAGTTACAAGAATTTCAAGTTATTCGGCAACAGCACGAGCTAAAGCTTTACAGTGAAGATACGAAAAATACAGCAACTAGTTGTGGTAAATCAGAAACAATGGTTAATACAACTCAAGTAGTACAGCAAGATTCTGCCCACAACTAGGTAAGAGTAGGTAAGAGTAAAGCTATGTGAGCATAAAGGCAAAAGTGTCAAGATGTAATAATGGAGGGAGTATTATATGATCTATGAACATTCAAGGTTTAAACTTGGTGCTGGAGCGTTAAAAAAGCAGCAGGAACTTTTGTTTTTTAACTCAGTGGCTGCGTACTAACTTTAATGGCTTTTTCAGGTACAGCTTACAAGAACAAGTTACTTGTAATTAATTCCTTTCTTCCATTAATAAAGGCAATGCGTTATGATTCTAAGTTAGCAAGGCATAAATTCACTTTTTTCTTTTTCTTTTTTTTCTTTTTCTTTTTGCAATATAATGGTAAGGTTTATAGCTCATCTGGCCCTTTGTACTCTCAAGAGTTCCTTACTAATTCTGTTGCTTCTTGGCTGTGTGTCAACTCTTCAATTCACTCTCAACTGTTTTTCAACAAGAAACTCCAAGCTGATAGAAACCAGCAGTCACCTCCTCTTCTCTGTAAACAACCTCCACAGAAATGTTTAAGATCAGATTTAATCCCATTAAAGAAGGAATGAAGTATCTTACTTTTTTTTTGTAATTTAGCATGCTAGTAAGATTTTGAGAAATTTGTAGTGCTTCAAATACCAACATTAACTGTGAGATATGCGAAATTTCAATTTTTTAAATACAGTTCAGGCTTCAATAATCAGATTCTTTTGTGTATACATTATGACTATGAAACCTGCAAGTATAGTCTAAGAGAGCTTGATATTTGACAAATACTGTCTTAATTAGGAGACCTTGCAGCAAGTATGGGCAACTTTCTAGGGCTGGAGGCCACAATGCTTCTCCAGTCTCGGGGAGAGGGGTTGACCCTGTCCCTGTGCCCTGACCCTGATTTTTTTTTCTCTATCTTTCTTGTTTTTGAAATAATACTTTTGCTCAAAATGTCCTTGTGTTTTCTTGGGGACAAGGGGAATGGTAATCTCAGGGTGAGCAATGGCCTTATTCTAATTAGGAAGTAAACTAGAAACCAGATACTAGCATTACAAATGACATACAAAAGCAATCACCTTTGTTTTTCCATAAAGATTAATTAAACATCTTTCTTTTAAATTACTGAGAAATCTACCATGTGGTCATTAATTTCATTTTATCAATGTCTTGGAATATCAAGAATCCTCATCACAATAAAACAAAGCTTTAGGAGTGTGAATTTGGAGACCAAATTAAAATTCAAAATTAATTCAGTGACACACCTTTTACAGTTGTGATTTGCTGAACTTGTTTTACAGAGAAATGCAGAACAGATTTAAATATTTTGCTTTTTTGTAAACAGTACACTACCCTAAAGTCAAAGTCATGTCCTATTGCACTCAAATGCTGCCTTTGCCAGTCCCCAGTCACTGAATCTTATGTCATAGAATCATAGAGTTGGAAGAGACCACAAGGGTTATCCACTCCAACCCCCTACCATGCAGGAACACACATCAAAGCATCCCCAACAGATGGCCATCCAGCCTCTGCTTAAAAACCTCTGAAGATGCAACAGAATGTCACAACAGAAACATTTGGATCATACAGGTTTGATGCAGCATCATGTAGGTATGAGTTCTCATGTCGTCTGGGGAGAACTGAAGTTGTCTAGACTACACTAGATATAGGAAGGATGACAAAGGTACTTCAGTGCCAGTCTCTCTTTCCTTTCAGGCTTCTCAAAGAACCATATGCATTATTTTTAGGATCATAGCAATGACAATGCAAGCACAACAGCAAATGGATTCTGGACATAAGAAGTACCCAATACTTTTAAAGTTTTAGCTTTTAAAGCCTTCCACACCAATCTTTTGGCCTTCATTTCTTTCTACCAGCCTGCCTTTGCAGTTGTCTTCTACGAACTCTAGGCTTCTCACACAATCAGGGATTTCCTCTTCTTTGGCTTGGCTTGTCCTTTTTCATTTACTGCTCCATACTTCCGGAATTGTCTCTCTGATCTGTGGACTGCTCCTTCTCTCATTGTTAAATGAGTTAAAACTCAGTTAAAAACTACCTCGTCTTCCAAAGCTTTTGGAATTTTAATTTAATGTTGTTTCAGAATGTTGTATATTTTGATTATATATATATTTATCAGCTGGCTTTATATTATATTGCATTGAGTTTTCTACTTCAATTTGGATAATTTGTTTTACACTTTATTGCATTAGTTTTTTTATTCTTGTTTTACTCCTCCCTATCCCTACATGTGTATATTTGTATATTTCAGACTGTACGCCTTTAGCAGGGCCAGCTGTTTTTTGTTTTGTTTTACTTTGCAAACCACCATGTACCTTGATGGAGCTATCTAAGTCAGTAAGTAAATAAATAAGAAGTGCTTATGCATGGGTTCAACATAAAAGTATCTAGGGCACCATGATGGTGGGGAGTAACCAACTGAAAATAAACACCTTCCTTTTTCCCACTAGATATCTTGAGAAACAGTCACATTTCTATCTTTATTACTGATTGAGTTCTCTCTGCCAAGTTCTTAACTCTATATTTAAAACAAATGTACCAAAATGAGTTTTAAAGTTTTTAGTCTGGCTAAAATATGGCTTTTTAAGAAGTGAAACAGTTTGGTATCTGCAAACTATATTTGAAGAGGGAGATACTACTGAGACTGCCCACTTAAATGATATACTACTAAGCAAATCCTACAATATATGCTAGCTTATTCATATAGCTCTGTTCTGGTTGTTCCTAGATCAAAGTCCATACTAGTTCAGTCTTAGCAGAGGCTTGCTCATGGATAGGAAGACTTGCGTAGTATACTCGAAATCAGAATGTTCTCAATATATTTTATACTGAACTTCATACTGAATTCCTAGCATCCTCAGGGATCTGGAAGTTTCATTAGGTGTTCTTTAAACAATACAACAATATCTCAGATGGGAAGTTTTACCTGACACACCTTGGTTAGATTAGAATCAACCACACAAAACAAGAAATGGCCAACAAACATCTTACGGTTCCATAATCTACCAACCTTTCCCCTTGTCACACAGACATAAAATGCACCAACACACCCTGGAATTACTGGCAGCATCCTTCAGCAAACTATTTGCTGCTTCAAAGAAGAAAATTAAAACTACATCTTTCTGTGTAAAAAGAGGAGCAGATGGGCTGCATGTTTAATGATGGTGTAAACCTAGCTTGTTTGCACCTGTTTCTATGTATGTTCTGCAAAAACACATGATAAAATATGTAAAGACTGAGACTTATCAGTGATGCACTAAACCCACGGAGCAAGCAATTTTCCTCCACCACCACTCCACAGATATTTTCCCTGGGGAGGGAATCAAAGGTGCCCTGCATTCTTTTGCAACAATCCTTCACAAGACTAACCTGTAGCTATTCATTTTCTGCAAGACCTTTAGAGTAGCAAATGTGGAACAGGTAGTGGGAAGAGTTAATGTCTTGTACCAGGCACAAGATGCTTAAATGCTGCCCAAGGAGCTTTTGAAAACAAGAGTCTCCAGTGTGTTCTACCCATTGCAAAATGGTGCTTTCCCACACTCTTAAATTACATTTCTTACAGCTCAACAGGTTGGTTCCCTACCTTCACTCAACAGGCTCCTACAATCCCTACCCACACATAGGTTTTGGAGAAACCTGATTTCTGTTAGGATTCAGCAACTACTTCCGCTACTTCTGGTTCTGTTATCATGGTGTGAATCATGTGGCTTTCTAGATATAACTGGACTAGAAGTCCTAGCAAACAGCCAACAGAGAAGACTGCTGGGAGCATCCGCCTAACATTTGAATGAATTGTGTGATTCCAATTTTTTGGCATACAATGCCACTGGACCTGCACATGCAAAGTAATGGGGTAGACTGCACCACTTCAGGCAATATGGGAGGACAAGCCTTCTGATTATTCTTTACCCCCCAACACACAAACATAAAAAATCCACTTCTAGAATTTATTTATTATATAAAGGACCATCCCAAGTTACTGACAACATTAAATCACTGTATGTAGGAAAGAAGCTCCCACTCTTCCCTGTGCCACTTGTAGACAGTTTTTTTAGCATACAATCTCTAACTTGAAGCAGTACAGTACTGGCATTTTTCATCATACTGCAACTGAAAGCAACCTCTGGAAATAGAGTGGTGAGTAACAAACTCAGACTGGTCAGTTCTCATGGGCTTAACTAACTTGATAACTCAACCAGTGTACCCTCTCCCCCAAAATGGAGTCCAAACTAGTGAAGAAAGCCACTATACACGAGGCTCCAAAACAGACCTCACGATGCAAACAACAATATTCCCTCTACCAACACAAAGTCTGATTTGACACCCAAATAACATTTTGTATATTTTGACACCCTTAAAAATCCTGCCTGTAATACTGACATCCAAATATCTGGCAAGGTGACATAGATGAACAAGATTTAGGATCATGCTGAACATTTTCACACTATACAATACAGACACTTCTGTTTTGCTTTAGTAATATCCAGATTTAAAACCTATATTGTGCTTCCTTGTCAGCGTGGTGAACTGGTCTGAGTGTTGGACTACAATCATGGAGATCAGAGTTTGATTCCTTGCTCAGCCATGGAAACTCACTGGGCGACCTTGGGAGCATCACCCATGCTCAGCACCAGAAAGCCCCATAAGCTCACCTTGGGGTCACCATAAGTTGGAAATGACTTGCAGGCACACAAGAATAACAATAACCATACTGAAATCCATCACTGTATTTATTTTCAAGATCCTAAATAACTGGCCTCTTCCAGGGTCTCCCAACTCCTTCCAAATTTTTCAGTTCTTAAGTGTATCCATTTAGCTTTGCGATAGTCTTCTGTCTTTTCATTCAATAATGACATTACACTGCAGCATGTTTAGCAACTTGGTATATGTATGAGGACTCCTTAGATAGAGTGATATAACAGAAACAAAGAATTTAATCATCTGACACTGATCTGCTTCTCCAAAAATGATTATATTTTGGATGGTGTAAAACTTACCATATATCACAGGAATGCAGTGAATTTCATGTTACTCCAAAATATGCCCCTTATGAACTACAGTCTTCATAAACCAAAGACTAGAAATACTTTTATGTTATCACCTCCCACAACCAGGAAGTTGTGTAGAGTACTTTCAAGCAATAACGATTCACACATTCTGTTCATAGACTGATTACAGACTGAGCAGTTTCTGACAGAGTATGTATGTACATGCTATGTCATATTTAGTTTATTGCTATGAAGGTGAAGGACAGTATTTTATTATTTATTAATCTCTTTTGGCCAAAGATGGTGATCAACTGGACTGTATGTCATGCTAAGACCATTTGATACAAGTGACAGGGAATGGAAGAAAATGGTATTGCCCAAGAAATTCCTCTCTATAGATTAGAGTTACTTTTCTGTTATTCATCTTACAATTCAACAATTTGGCGACCTCTTTTTTTTAAAAAAATTTAAAAATATTTTTATTGAACTTTCACAATAAAAAAGATGTGTGTGCGTGTGTTTTATTCTAGTTCACTAAGAAAGAAAGAAACTAGTGATCTCAACAACAAAGATTGAAGAAGGTTCAACTGACCTCATTTTTAATTGGAGACTAAAATGCTATGCAAGAAGAATCTGAGAAGCAACACTCCTACTCCTCCTTCAAGATTAATAATTATCAGCTAGCCATCTCCTTCTCATCATCTTCTAGTTTCAGTGAACCAGATGTACTCCACATTCCATTTTTAGGTAAGTTACAACAACAAACAACTTGTTATCCTCCTGATGTTGCTAGACTATAACTCTCCCAATCTCTCACAACTGGAAATGGTGGCTGGGGGAAGGTGAACTACAATACAGAAGATGCCCATCCATATTACAAGAGGTGATACTACCCAAGCTAGTTAATGAAGGCACAGGTATTTACTGGTTTTATATCTGAAAGAGATCAGGATTGCAATCATCTGCATGGTTCCACCACTAGCAGTTAATCCTGCATTAAGCAGAGATGTGAAAATGTCTCAGTCTCAATTTCATTCCATTTCTCCAAACCTAATGACATTTTCTTTCTATTCTCATTCTGTATCAGTTGCAAGCTTCCCCTGGCCATCTCACATGCAAATTTAAAAGTGGTATGAATTTTTCTTAATATGTATACCTTCCTACGTATTTTTCTTAACATATGCAGCTTTATACAGTAGGCCCATGTATAATGTGAAGAAGGCTCCATTAAGAGATCCAGTGAGTTGTGCAATCTTTGGCATATAATGTTGAATGCTTTGTTTCTTATCTGAAATGAACAAAGAAGGCATTGCAGTCACTGAAAACTGTCAATATTGACCTTCTGATGTATCAGAAGAGGAAACATCATCAATTTTAATAGCAAGGCCATTTCACCACCATGAAGCACCCAGGAGCACCAAATATTGCAAGCAGCATTACATAAGGAGGACTAGGTAACAGCAACCAGGAGCACCAGACATCATGAGAAGAGCTTGCAGAATGAAGCAACAGTACCTAGGAGTACCAGATACTATAAAAAGAGCTTGCAGCACAAGGTAGCACCCAGATCCTATGAACAGTACAAACAGCATTGGAGCCAGCACATAACTGAAACCACATAAAACAAACTCTTGGGCCTACTGATTTTCCCCAATTTTCCCACTGATAAAAGTGAACTTGTACACATTTTGTATTCCAGCCTCTCCTACATTCAAAATGCCCTACACATAAGCACTAGCCTGGTAGTCACAGGACAGGGAGTAGAATTCTCCAAAGGTGCCTTCATTGTCTTACAAAGGAGGAAGGAAATGAACATTCCAGTAAGTTTTTTTGACCAGCATAGAAAATAGTGAACTGCTAGAGGAAAGAAAAGACCCCTCCAATGCACCTGGCATAAACATGGAGCTTTCAGCCTCTCCTCTTTCAGCCTCCAGCAGACAAGTAAATATATTTGCAGGTAAGTAATGATGGTAGGCTTATTCTTAATCAAGGCTGATTTACAACTGACAACATCTTCATATGCAGTTTAACAAAGACCTTTCACCTTACATTTCAGTTCATTCTTTTTTGAAATGTTGTCATATTACACAAACCAGCATTTCCTCTCTCTTTTGGTGCCATTTTCCCTCCTTCACATTTATTTCTTTAAAGGCATCAACAGCCAAATGCTGAGGTATCTTGAGCAGCATCAGTAGAAAGTCTGACAGAACAAGATGAGGTGCTAATCCATCAAGCAGGCACTACTTCAAACAGCTAAGTCGTATGGCTATACATATGTGCTTCTTCAAGAGATCTCATTGATAGAATGATAACAAAAGCAAGCCCTACCGAGTTTACAATGTTATGTGAACTGTCTAAAGCAAATTGGCAAACAGGGGGACACATCAGCCATACCACATCCCAACAACATTCTCATTAAGTAAAAATCAATGACAATGAGGCAGAGATAGTGCACTCCTCTTTTTGAGTGTTAACTTCAAAGTAGCCAATGTTAATGCCTGAACAGGGCTATAGAGAAACTAAGATCACTGAGAGATCTAAATGTTGTGGGATCATATTACACACACCACTCCAAAAGGTCTTAATCTTTGCACAGCTACATCAAATATGCCCAAAATCACTTTTCAACCCTGAATAGGATGTAGCATGACTGGCACCACAAATTTAAGGGGATGGGATGGGGGATGTAAGGGAAAAAGGCAGCTGAGAAACAAGGTCCCAACTGCACATGATGGTTCTAATCCAGATCATCTCTGTACATTCACCTTGAAGTGAAAAAAAGAAAGTGAGGCTTAGCTGAGTGTTACATACTTAATATAGCACGTCATTTAGCCCTGAGGTCTGTCAGTTATGTTCCCCTAGAGTATTTGCAATGAGAAGCCAAGGGGTTGAGATGTAACACTCTCCCTCAGAGGTCAGCTAAATATTTTAGTGATAAATAATAAAATAACAAGAATAATAAAAACATTTGTTTCCATGCATGGAACACATGCATAGTTTGTGTTCTTTTGAAACCGCTTCAGTGATTCTACACAATTTTATCCACATATCACATTTTTAGAATTAAAATGCTCTGACGCTGAGAACACTTTTGTCACAGAGAGTAAATGTATAAGTTACCAGTTGCAATACAATAGTGGCAAAGTGAAAGGATGATGTCCCATATAAGGGCTCTATTTTGGTAAGGATGTGATCGTGTCACAAGTCTGAAAGAAAAGGACTTGAAAAGGAAGAGATAACACAATTACAATGACACAAAAAGTACTAAGAACAGTTGCTTGTTAGTAAGAGACCAATGGCAAAGGAATGCAGCACACATGGTGCACACCCAGGATGTTGTATCTAGCTTAAACGCCCAGATAATTCTGTGAAGGTAATTCAGTTTCTACTTCACTTATATCATAAGTTTTCAAGTCAAGAGAGGAGTGAAGCAAAGGCCAGTCTCTGAAGTCTCTGTTCTCTAATGGTGACACATTATCAAAGAAGTGCCAAGGAGGCAAAAAACTATTGGTTCAAGCAGCAGCAACCAGAATAAGCTCACAGGAGTACTTTAATGAGATGTAGAAAAGGCTACTGTAGAGATCTTGTGACGGCCTTTGCTCCCATATGCCTCCTTAAAAGCAAGAACCTCAAAGCCATTTATAAAATACTTGCTTGAAATATGTGTGTGAGAAAAGAATAGGAAGATTATGTGGCAGCTAAGAAGGCACCAATGAAGGGTTACTTCATTATGCTGCATAGTTTCCAGATTCAGATCACTAAAATAATTTTAGCTGAAGTTATTTTAAGACAGAGAAAGCAGCAATCTTGGTGTGTCTAAATAATAAAGCAGGCAAAATACCACCACCAAAACATCTGGAACCACACCCTACTTGACTTAGTAAGTTCAGTTACCTCAGTTATGGCAATGGATATAAAATGCAAGTTTTCACAACAAGAAACACAGCTGGAGCCCTATCACCCTTATAAGATGGATGGCACCACAGTACATGTACAAGGGATATAGTAGTCTTAGTAGACCACAAGCTGAGCATAGCAGTGAGTTGGACTTGATGACCCTTGTGCTCTCTTCCAACTCTATGATTCTATGATGCACCAGACTTTACTCAAGATAGGATGTGATTGGGAGTAGCTTCACTGGAGCCACAAAACATGAGCGCAGAATATAAAGGATCATATCAAACAAATCAGTAGAAATTCTGATGACGTGGCATATATCATTAATCACTTCTTTATTGTAGAGGCAGGCAATGGGTAACTTAAAATCTATGGCACTCTTGTAATTAAGGTGGAATTATCAAGACACTGCATATGATTTTGTCAGTTATGAACACAGAAAAAAGGATAATTTGATTGATAATTATGCACAGAAGAGTAGCATCACCCCAAAGTAGTCTTACTATACTCCCTCTCATCTGGAAAGAAGTCAGTTTGGGGGTGTTATACACAAGGTAGATTGATTTAAAATCAACAATACCAGTGTAAATCACTGAATTCAATCATGTTTCCTACTACGAAGTTTGTACATCTCCTGCAAAAGCATGCATATTAACTCAGTGAGATAACAAAACACATTGTTTTGAAACTAAATGGGGCCTTTATACTAGCCTGAATCATAATCCAAAGACTTTGGTGATGCAATAAACAGAATGTGATTTGCTTAAAGACTCTCTGTACAAATGCAAAAATTATTTCCTATTGAACTAAGTGGAATTTATTTCTGACAAAATATCAAGTCAATATCTGATCTCTACTTTTGCACTTTAACAAAATATATTTAGTGGCACAATATCTTGGAACAAGAGCTTGGAAAAGTTACTTTTTGGACCATAACACCCAGAATCTCCAGCCAGCATGACCATGTCATAGTGGAAAAGGTAAACCAAGTTCTCTTCTGAATATAGAAATTCCATATAGCTTATGGCTAAGACTTGTCTGCAGGCCTTCCTTCCTTTTGTCTACTCCTTTTAAAAGTTAGATAAGTTTTGCTTTACTTTATAAACACATGGTCCCCTCTGCTGCATTGGAACAAGCCATGTTCCACTGGATTCTCTATACGAACAAATATGAACAGAGAACTCCTATACATGTGAGTGACAAAGACCTTGTGTGCACACACACACAAACATTCTTAAAATGAACACCAACCCAACATTTGTCTGGTGATGTAAATTGCAATGGCAGCGAGTAAGGATGACAGAAAGGTTTGCACGTACCCTTCTTTTCTTTGGATGGCTCAGAGTTCCAGTATGGGAGGGAATGGATTTCCCAACCCATGCCTAGTATTTTATAAACCTCTACTATATCCACACTTAGCCTTTTTACTAACTAAAAGGCCTCATATATTGTTAATTTTCCTGAGATGTTGTCCCCTATCCCAGTGACCCGTTTTTAACCGATTTTTAAAACTATCTTATGGTTTTCATTCACCTGCTTAAGATTTCACAGTTGTGCTTACTTTCTTAATTCTTTTGTTTGCTATCTTGATTTCATAGAATCATAGAATCATAGAAATGTAGAGTTGGAAGAGACCACACAGGCCATCCAGTCCAACCCCCTGCCATGCAGGAACACCCTCAAATCAATCCCGACAGATGGCCATCAAGCCTCTGCTTAAAAGCCTCCAGAGAAGGAGACTCCACTACACTCCGAGGCAGCAGATTCCATTGCCGGACAGCCCTGACTGTCAGGAAGTTCTTCCTGAGGTTCAGGTGGAATCTCCTTTCCTGCAGCTTGAATCCATTGCTCCTTGTCCTGGTCTCTGGAGCAGCAGAAAACAAGCCCCCTCCTTCCTCTACATGGCATCCCTTCAAATATTTAAACATGGCTATCATGTCCCCTCTTAACCTCCTCTTCTGCAGACTAAACATACCCAGCTCTCTAAGTCTATCCTCATAGGGCATGTCTTCCAGGCCTCTCACCACTTTGGTCGCCCTCCTCTGGACTTGCTCCAGCTTGTCAATATCCTTCTTGAATTGGGGTGCCCAGAACTGGACACAGTATTCAAGATGGGGTCTAACCAAAGCAGAGTAGAGTGGTACCAGTACCTCCATCGATCTAGACACCATACTCCTATTGATGCAGCCAAGAATTGCATTGGCTTTCTTGGCTGCCGCATCACACTGCTGACTCACGTTCAGCTTGTGGTCTATGAAGACTCCTAGATCCCTTTCACACGTACTGCTATCCAGCCACGTGTCCCCCATCCTATATTTCTGTATTCCATTTTTTCTACCTAAGTGTAGGACCTTACATTTCTCTCTGTTGAACTTCATTTTGTTCGCCCTGGCCCAGCTCTCCAATCTATCCAGGTCATTTTGAATTTTGATTCTGTCCTCTGGCGTATTAGCAACCCCTCCCAATTCAATTTCAATTTTTGGTAGATGGATACCCATCTAAATAAATATATAAATGCTACCTAATGAGTCATCCTATATCCAAGTCCATCCCACTCATGCTTGGTGTTAAGTCTCTTTGCTTCAATACATACCACTTTAAAGTTAAACTAAATCTGTAACTCTCAGGAGCATTTCAGAAGCAAGTCATTAAACAAAATAGTGCTGTCCCATGAGATGAAGAACATGTGTCCACATAATTTCACAGCATCAAAAATATTCTTAATTTGTAGCTCCAAACACCACTGGACTAACGCTGTTGAAAGATGTAACAGCTCAGTAAGTAACCATGAGAAAGTCAGTGCAGTTTGAGTGTTGGACTAGCCAAGGAAACCCACTAGGTGACCTTGGGAAAGTTCTGTATAATTACAATCCCATGTCATGAAAGCATAAAAAATCTAAAACTCATCTAATCTTTCAGTGAGTCCCAGTTCAGGATTAATTTGTACAAACTGTATCATGTGGCCTAAACCACCTTGCCAATAGAAGTGAGGGGTTCTAAACTCATTTCTCTTCTCTTGCTTCCTGCTAAATGAGTTAACTGTAGTAGGAAGAGGTCTTCAAAGAAAACCAAGTCTAGTCCAGTTTAAATTGTTAGGCCAGAACTTTCAGCCTACAACAAAAGCTATACATCTAACAAAAGTCATGGAACATTTGCATCCATTTTCTGTTAAATAAATGTTATCACAAGAAAAGTTGAATTCTCAACTTAGAGGCAGCCAAGAAGCCTGTTTATGAAGAGAAGCAGATGCCTTGAATAAAGTAAGAGCAGCACAGAGTATGGAAAACCTCATCCACTTGTCAGATTAGGATTTGTTATACTCAGATAATACTCCTCTACAGAGATTAATATTTCTTCATACTCCATTTTTAATTAAAAGTGCTATAATACACACAGCATCATATCATGAGGTTATTATACAAAACAATAGTATATTTTGTATGACGGCAGCATAAGGATTCTTTTTCTTCTGCAAGCCTAAAAATTAAAGTTACAGTCCTCCCTCCATATTTGCAGATTTGACCCAATTGTTCATGAGGCATGCACATGCCTCCTCCCCATTCTCTTGCAATTTGCCAAGCATGGAGAAGGAAGGCCAGCTTGCCCGGACAAATGGCAAAAAAAGAATGGGGGAAGGCATACATGCACCTTCCTCCTCCCCTCTGGAGTTCCTCCTCCCATTCCCATGCATTTGGCCACAGTGGGAGAAGTGCACTAAGGCAAAGGGCAAGGAAGTGAGGGAAGGGAAGGCACATGTGCACCTGTCTTCCCCCAACAGAGCACTCCCTCCCACTCCCTTGCATTTAGCCCCAGTGTGAAGAACATGTGCCAAAGCAAAAGGCAAGAGAACAGGTGGGGAGCCCCAGAAGGGAATGGGAAGGGGAGCATGGGGGGAATTATTTGCAGTTTTTCTATTTTCTTGAGGGTTCTGCATCCTGAACCCACACAAAAGTGGAAAGGGGAACTGCAGTTGCATTTCTTATTCTTGTGAAGCAAAAAAGTTATCCAAAAATTTTATAATAGTCACAGAGAGTAGATTTTGTTATTTCATTCCATCATACAAAACGTTGTAACACTTTGCTATTTACTAACAGATAGAACTGCAACAAAAAGTTGCAGGTCCAAAGTGCTTTCCTAGGATTTTCTCTCCCTGTTTTTTTTCCCCTTCTGCAAACCATGAAGCAGTCAGAGAATTGCCTCTCACACATAGCACTGTTGTTTTTGCCCACCTACGTATCCACTCATCTCCAAGCACGAGAAACAATGCTAGATAATAGGACATATTAGATGTCTTGAAACTTCCAACGTTCTAATGTTGCAAGGTCCACATCAATTTCTAACACAGATGCACACAACTACAAGTTCTTTATCCATTTCCTGCTCTAACAGAGAAACAGCTCAATAAATATTCATCACGAAGATCAACCGTATCTCACGTGATCTGAAAAGGAACAAAGGTTTTTTTAATGTTATATACATATGTCGATTATCTCATCTATTATCTCATCTATGCAGGTTTCTATTACAACTCAACCTTGCCTTCTTCTATGACCACTGCTTAAGCCATTTTTTCTGACTGCTTCCCCACTCCCCCACCTCATCTCCATTCCTTCTGGACCTTCTATTTGTTTTTTCCACGCTACAGTTTATCAAGTGGATGAACCATACTTGGGTTAGACATAAATGTTTCATTACTTTATTGCATTAATCTGCTCATCTGTATATCCCCCTGTTGTTGTTGTATATCTTCAAGGTGTTTCCAACTTATGGCAACCCTAAGATGAACCTATCACAGGGTTTTTTGGGACTAAGAGTGTGTGACACACTCAAGGTCACCCAGTGGGTTTTTCATGGTTGAATAGAGAATTGAATCCTTGTCTCCAGGATCATAGTCCAAAGCTCTCTTACATCCCCTTAATAACTATTAGGTTACTATTGTTAAGATCATCACTTGCCCCACATTCTTGCCTGTCCCCAACCGAGGGAATTATGTATAAACTCGACTCATCTGATAAAATGGAGTGCACATCATCAAAGCTTACATCAAATAAAACCAGTTAAACAGTTAAGATGCCATTAGACTCTTTGTTATTTACACTAAATGGAATTTTATATAGGTTTTTTTTTTTTGCCAGTTCAAGTGCATGTTTCAAGTGCCCTTCTTTTGGATTTCATAACTTTTGGACTAGGTAGGGGGAGGAACATTTCTAAGACAAAATGTTGACAACATAATTTAGTATTACAACAACCTTGCAAAGCAGTTTGTGCTAATTAAGAATGGTATACAGAATGAACTAATACATTTCATTACTACTATGAACTGTAACCTACCTTTCCCACTGCCAAAACAAGTACTGAATATACTGGACCTCTAGCATCTGAACTTTTCCTAAGTCTCCTCAAAATACAGGGATCCTTGATTACCAACTCTCCTCTTGTGTATGCCATGTTGAATTAGGAAATGTTGCTTTTCCAAGAACACTGAGAAATTGCTTGGAGAAAATACATTATCTATGATGCCTCTCCCAAACAACACATTTTATTTGACCTTTGGGGATTCTCTGTTGTGGACTACTTACTTGTTTATTAGAAAAACCAAGATCAAACTGACTCACAACGTATTCTATTGGGCCCTGAGTGCTTTCATTAATGCCTTTCAATCTTATAGCTGTTTCAGGGACTGAGCATTCTCTATGAAGTGGAACTGAGACAACATGATATATAACATAAACAAGTTTTATCCTTGGAGGCTTATATTGTAAGAACAAGTAATACTTCTTGAACTAGCAAAAGTAATAGCTTCAGTGTGCTAACCACAAAACAGTACATTCTTTGACCATCTGTAATATCCACAAGAGAGGCATGTTTTCTAGAATTTGAAATGTTTAAGCTTTGTAGAATTTTAAGACAGGAACACTCTCAACATATTCAAGGTGACTGGCAAAAGCGGTCTCTAGAGAACAGCCTTAGTAAAATGCACAAACATTCAGAGCAAAGTCTGATTTGGAAGGAGGAGATCACAGAATAATATTACTATTAAAGTTCTCTATTCAAACCATGTTCACACTTCAAAAGAAGAAACAGTGAGGTCTGTTTGTTAAAACAAAACTGCCTCTGCTAGGAACCATGGTTTGTTGACCATAATGGCGAACAAACCACAGTCTAAAAGTATGACATTTTTGCTGGTTTACAAAACCTGGCCTTTTTTAACCATGACATCCAAGCATACAGTCTGACTTATTTCCTGCCTACCATACACAGGGAAGACTAAAAGAGGTGGTAGAGAAAGGCAGTAGATCCCATCTGATCCTGGAAGCTAATCATGTACTAACATCTATGTACTAATCTGGTAAGTACATGGATGAGACACTGCCAATAAATACCAGGAGGTATAGTCTATTTTTCAGAGGAAGAAACTGGCAAGATCACCTCTGAGTATTCCTTCCTTAAGAAAACCCTATGAAATTCATGGGGTCACTATAAGTTAACAGGTGACTTGAAGAACCATATACAGACACACACAGAAACAAGCTAAAAAGAGATAAAGCATGGTTTGTTTTGTCCTCTTCAATCCGTAGCAAACTATTATTAAACTGAGATAAAAATACTTTTTATTGTTCTTACTGTCATCATCATCACCACCAGCACCAATAGGAAAAAATATACAGGAAGTTACATAATTAATCTACCTAAAAAGGAATGATTCATGCTGTGTCCATCAACAAGGCAACAACAGTATGACATAATAAGTTCTTTCTTTATACAGTGGCCCTCCATATCTGTAGACTCTATATCAAAGGATTCAACCAACCTTGCCTTTAACATATTTTTAAAAAACCCTGCAAACTTGATTTTGCCATTTTATACAAGGGACTCGATTTATTATGCCATTGTACATAATGGGACTTGAGCATCTATGAATTTTGGTATCGATGAGAGGTTCTGGAACCAAACCCTAGTGGACACTGAGGTTCCTCAAATCCTAGTTTTGTTCTGTTTTTTTTAAAGAGGGCTTCACCTGCCAATGGAAGCACAAGGAAGGAACCAGTCTAGGCTTAGTAAAGGAGTTCCAGAGTGTAAGGCAGTCAGTAAGAAGGCCTTTTCCCACATTCCCACCAAATATGCCCCGGAAGGTGGTAGGACCAAGACAAGGCCCTCCTCTAAAGAACCCAAAGCCTGGATAGGCTCATATGGAAAATTATGGTCCTTCAGATAGCCTGGACCCAAATCCTATCTGTCCACTGAGCAGGTTTTGTTATGATAACATTTATTTATTTATATTCTGCCTTTTCTCCAAAAAAAAGGCAACCTAACAATTTTTAAAAAATTACCGAAATAATGAATAAATTCTATATTTCCATCTAATGGAAGTCACTAGACTAGGGAATAATCTTAAGCAGGTAGTGACAGAAATCCAAAGCAGAACAATTACCAGAAAAGCCCTTGACAGCAATGACGGGGGAACTTTCAACAGGGCAAAGCTGTCACAAATTCTGAAAACTTTTGCATTAACAATGCAAGGTGGAACAAGCAAGTACAGTAAATATGGAGAGCACTTCACGTTTCTCGTTAAGATAATTTCGGGTGTACCATTAAAGTGGAGTGTAAATGAGAATCAACTTTTATAACAAGCTGCCAAATGGCCTGAGAAGATAAATTATAAGAATGCCAATACACCAATTTGACAGTCTGGATTTCAACTCAAAAACACATTACTATAATATCAGCAGCTCTAACAGATGTAGAATAAGTTTTGTTTCAAAAGATACTTGTAGTTTTATAAGCCTGAAAAACACAGGAAGTTTCCCCTCAAAGCTGGGTTTCAGAGTTGGTTTCATTTGGTAACAACTTGCGAGGCATGTTATGGAAGCAGCAGCACTTGCCAGAAGAGGCACATGCACCTTTGAACCTCTGGGCACATCCTGACTAGGGCACATCACAGATTACAGGCTCACCCATTCTCAAGTTTCATCTGAAAATACACTGAGGTTTAAGTTAAAGAGAATGAGAAAGATAGCAAAGCAATATCACATGTTGAAAGGTAGAAGGTTGAAATAGAGTTTCATATACCCTTCTGATGCAGTCATTTAACATATTATCTTGCTGCTCCTTCTTTACTTAAAAGATTCTATTTGCCTTAATCTTGGCACATCTTTCACATCTGCATTTCAAGCTAAGCCTAGAACGTAACAGATTTCTATCTCCCTGCCCCACCCTATCCATGGTCTAGTCAGAGATAGGCCTTGGGGGATTTAAGCATATGGGACTTTCATCAGAGGTATGAATTCGCTAAAACAAAACAGAGTATCATCAATTGTGGCTTATACATCTGTCCTTATAAGATTAGAGGAAGGGAATCAGAAGAAAGAAGAATGAGCTTTCAGAAGGATATGCTTAAAAATACTGTATGTATTATGCTTGCCTATAAGCCAATCTAGTTAGTAGTCATTGAGAATTTGGGCTTAGCTCATTCATAATGCTACTGATGGTGTAACCAATGTTCACTTCAGAATGTCATGCTCTGTTGAACACTTCTTCATTAAAGGGAACATAGGTGCATTTGCACACTTGCCCAATCACTGGAAAAACTGAATACAGTGCATTTTTTTCATGAGATCTTTATGGACAACTTTTTTGCCAACTCAAGGAGGCAATCATTTAAATAAGAGACTCACCTCAAATGCCAAGTTTAATATTTTAGACTAGATTGCCTGGTAATTATATTTTAGCAGTGAACACAAATAGTATTTCAGTTCTAGGGGTATACCTAGAAAGGGGGAGATTTCCTTGGTGCAATTTCATTTTGTGATCAGTTTCATAGAATCAGAGAGTTGGAAGAGACCACAATGGCCATTGAGTCCAACCCCCTGCCATGCAAGAAAACATACTCAAAGCACCCCCAGCAAATGGCCATCTAGCCTTGATTTAAAAACCTCCAAACAAAAAAGATGGATGCATCCAGTTCTGGCTTATTCTGCAAATCATAGGGATTTTGAAAACCTTGGAATCTTGGCTGCAAATGTGTATCTGCATAATTTTAAAAGGATCAAGTACTGGAAACTACACAGGTAACCAGAACTGTACTCTCCCTTCTTCTAAATAAGCAGCAGGAAATATTTGACTTTACTCATTCCAACACAGATAAGCATCAGCATCCAGATTTTATATTATGTTAAATCCTTTACAATCAAATAAATGCTGTGCTCCACATTTTATGATCTCCTACAATACCATATAAGTACTACAGGTTACACTTCCCTGTGCACCATCAAGCACGCAACTAAGCTATTAACATGGATACATGGACTGAAAACAATAAAGTTAAATTCTCTCTTTGCTTCTGCCATAAGGATTTAGATATTAGCATTTCACAAGATTATAGAAACTGTAAATTCAGAACAAAATCAATAGTTGCAAGGTAATATGATACTGAAAGAAGATTAATAAGCACGCACACACACATACACGCTTCTTCTGTGATCAAATCAAGCTGGCTATCACACACCTACTATAAAGATAGCCAAGTAAAAGCTTCAGTAACGGCTGCTAAAATTGCTGCAGGTTCACTGCTGTTGC
This sequence comes from Ctenosaura bakeri, assembly GCA_948474755.1. Lineage (NCBI taxonomy): Eukaryota > Metazoa > Chordata > Lepidosauria > Squamata > Iguanidae > Ctenosaura > Ctenosaura bakeri. The sequence goes on from CAOLHI010000843.1 coordinate 37,804, forward strand.
ACTGCAGTTCCCTGCAGCATAAGTATGAACTGTGGATGACAAACCTATATACAGAAACGATAGTCAAAACACACATGTTGGGAAGTCCTAGCCAAACGGAGTCCCCAGGGTATATATACGCAGGTATTTAAAGACAGAGATTACATCACTTCTATTTTACATGACTATTGCTTGAAAAACTCGCTCCACCCACAGCAGACATAAGTACAATTTGCATTTAAGTTAAAAAAAATCAATATAGTGCAATGTCTTGCAAACACAGAATTGGTCTCTTGATTATGTTTTCTGAATTTTCTTACTTTGAAGAATAGATGTTCCACATCAAAACAGCAGTTCCATAAGCAAGTCCTTTCTTCCAAAGCATTCTAAAGATATATAAATGAAACTTCTGAAACTTTGAAAATGCTACATACTTAAATATCTGTCTCAATGACAGTGTTAAGATTGCGCCCAATGACTATGCTGTGTTTTTGTAAGTTTTATACATTACCCAGTGTTGTTCTATGAATGCAGGTATTCTAGTGCTATGTCACAACAGTCAAGTCATCACGGCGTGTCCTAAATTGTGATGCTTACATATGTATACTGCATACTTCATTTAGGTATTCTGCAGCAACCACACATTCATAGGGGGTACTATAGTAAACACAGTCACAAGTTGCAGATCCAACTAAAGCTTTTACTAAGGAAGTCATTCAGGAGTAAGTAACTCTGTAATAGTAAACACTTCTAAAGCCCCAAAGAAAGATATTTGTTGTTGCCAAAATGAGCTGCCAAATTCAGGTTCACTTTTTGCCAACAGTGCCTTCCTGGGTGTGGGAGATGGCATGAAATCTACAGTATCTGCCCTATCTGAACAACACTTACTTGGTTTGTTCATTCTGGTGTGAACTACTCCAACACTCTTCATGAAAATAAAGAAAATTCAAAGAATTAGTAGAACTAATAGAACATTTGAAATCCCACAACTGATGAATTCAGTTCAAATGGCCAAAGTTGAGATCTAGGCTGGAAAACATACATACTAGGAAATTAACTATCACCGAACCGTGCATGAAACTTACTTTTCATTAAATATGCCAAGGTTATATTGTTGCACTGTAATCCTATGCATATTTACCTGGGAGAAAAGGCAGCCTCAAGTCCTACAGGAAATACCAGCATGAAGTTCTGTTTCTTCCAGCAAACACAAAGTAACTGTGGATACCACACACATTAGCAAACAGTGGCATGAAAAGCAAGCACATATGCTTAATATGTAGAGGTGCCCAAAAATACTCTCTATGGAGCTTACTTTCCTGTTCAAAAGTATCACTCAAACTTACTCAAACAACACCCAAAACATATAATTATTATGTGCTTAATTGGAACCTCTCATTTATCCATAATACATACTGTTTCATTGCTATACATGTCTAAAACATGTTTGCCTAATTATATTCATTTAAATGTAATCCAGCAGTTTTTGTGCAAGAGAAATCAGTCGGTTACATATATTTGCTGAATATAATATCAGCATTAACATCCGTGCTGGTTAGTGAAGAATAAAATATAAAAGTGAAGAATAAAATATTTAAGACATGGTATTCATATATTTACTTCTCCCACAGTATTTCAAGTCTTATGGCCTTCTGAAGTAACAATACTTGTTTTGCTAAAATGTCAAACTTTGATGAACACCATGTATGAAAATAGATTTGTTTACAAAATCAGTGGAACACAGAACTTCCTGTTTCAACTAAACTCCACCTTAAAAATTATACATGTACTCCTATCGGTTCATAAAGCTAGAAGATCATAACCTGTCACCGACTGCAAGGAAAAGTTAGTTAGACGTGTGGACTGAAATGCTAAGGCAACTAAATGCACTTGTTTGCCAAATTAAAATTGTTGCCTTTTATTTCTTTCCTGCTCCAAATGTCCTGCTTTTGAAAGGCAACAAACACTGGATATTTCCACTGCAACAGAAAGTAAGGGTTAGCATTTCCCAAGTTACTCTAATACAGCCCTCCTTAACCTAATGTCTTTCCAAAGTTTCGGATTACAACTCTCATATCCATCACTCCAAATGTCTGTGATGAAGGGAGTTGAATCTGAAAACATGTGGAAGGTGCAAAGGTGGGAAAGACCACTCTAAAGTCTCCCAGTCATGCTAAAACACCTTTAAAACATGGGATATTATACTGTTTTTACTAAGATCAGAATCCTATAGATGTTTTCACACAACACCTTTCTCAAGCACGTCCTGGGAAAATATGTGTAAATGCACAAAATAACTCTGCTTTTGCACTATTTCCCTCTATATCAATGTAATTTGCACAGGAGAAGCTCTAAGTGTAATGTATCTTAGGTATGTTAGGATTTAACAGTCAGGATTCAACAAATTATTTCTTGTGTGTACATGGTGCTTTTATGCACATATAGAGGAGGCATTTTCTCTGGAGACACCACAAATACCACTTGAGGAAGTTCCCCAGTTTGAGGATGTTCTGGAGGTTAAAGAAGGATTACTGAGGCTGGAAATCCAGCTCAGATTCCACTTTAAACCTTTCACTGAACAATATAAAATTTCAAAATAACAACAACAACAGAAGCAAAGGACATTCAATTCAGTTCAAGCTGTGACATACAACCAGAGAAAACTGCGGCTATAATGAAACCAAATGGTCAATACTATGTGGTTAGGGCAACAGGCTAGTAAATATCACATCAGCTTCCATTTTCCAACAGTTAGCACAACAGAAACATCAGTACTAAGAGTACTTCAAACCTGACTTCAAAGAGTGTTTCTATTTTTTGTGTGTGAGTGTGCATACACACATACAGAGCAGACTTATCAGTATTAAATACTGTACTCCTTTTTTGAAAAAGCACAAAACTCCATTTATTTCCTGTCAGTTTATCACTAATACTGACGGTCAGTTTTCAGATACCTCAGCTGTGTCAGCAAATTTTCTATCCTTCTAGCAAACAAACTAATAGCTAATGGTACATGAATAATACTTCAGGGATTACTAACATAGCAAGTCAACTATTTTGGAAGTTTTACAGTCACAGAGGAATATAATATTGCCCAGTATACATAGGATGTTTAGAATGGAAACATGACACATATGTACAGACACACACATACCCCACGCAGATTATGTGCCTCTATCAAGACAACATAAAGACAACTCTTAAGACTCACACAAACCAGAGTTAAATCATCACCAAGAAATCTGTTAAGTATGTTCAGGGCTGGAAGACATGGAGATGCTTCTCAGGAAGAAAGGGGTTTTTATAGAGTAATTCTGGCTATTCCATGTTAAACAGGAGATCCACTGAATGTCAATAATATAACCACTCTCCACACCCTAGGATGTACTGGAATTACAGTCAGCCCTCCACACTCGCTGGGATGTGTAGAACAAGTAGAAAAATCTCAAATATCAAAACGTGCATGTGCTGTGGGAAAGGGGCTGAGGCATGGTGGAGAAAACGGACACCGAGGGTTCAAACCAGGTCAAGGAAAGGAGAGAGAAAGAGATAGGTCAACATGGTGGCTTATACTTCCTTCCTCTTGCCTTCTTTCTTCCTTGGGTATGGGGGGCATTGGGTGAAGGCTAGGGAAATCAGACTGCAAACTGCCCTTAGCTGGCCAGGCAGCTGCTAGTAGAGGAGAATGAAAACCAGAGGTCAAAGGGCGGTGCTGCACATAGAGAAGTGGCAGGGCAGGGTTGGAAAAACTCACAAACAATCAAATCCATGTAAGTCAAGCCTGCAAATGTGGAGGGCTGACCATACATAGTACCAATCTCTCCAAAACAGAGCACTGTACTCCATTCTTTCAAAACAGGAAGCCCCACAGAACCAAAACTACATTAATGAGAGAAGCCTACTCTCCCCACCTGAAAACGACCTTCTTACTGATATCACTCAAAACTAATACGTTGCAATACTCTAAGCATGATAACTTGATAACACTGCCAGCTTCACAAGCTACCGACAGCTTAAAAAGTAATGTGCATTTAGAAGCAATCAGCAAGTTGCCTCAAGTTCCCCATCAAAATTTCACCTTCAAATTTCATCACTTCCATATAGACAAATTCACACCCTTCTGATTTACCTGGTGAAACAGTCAGCTCTCAGAAGCCACCAAATATCTGTTTCAGACACCACACAAAGTTTATGTTCAAGTAGGTTGGCAAATGAAGACAAGCTACATCTTCCTCTCTTGGGAACTCTTTTCCACGCTTCGATATCAAGGCCAAGACCCTCTTCAGGTACTTTAGTTACAGTACAAAAACTGTAGTATAAGGCTGATGCAGACAGACATCAAGGCCAAGATGCGGGGGGAAAATATGTACAGTCAGCCCTCCACATTTGTGGATTTCACTTTTGCAGATTTGATTATTCATGGATTATTTGCTGTCACCTCTGCTGCCTCCCTATTCCATTTTTAATAGGGACTGCAAGCCTCATGAGACTGAGAAACCGCGATCAAAGCTAATAAGTCCCTTTTAAAAATGGTGTGGAGAAGCAGTGGAGGTGGCAGTAAGCCTCACCAGCCAGCCACTTCTGCCTTGTGAAAGAACCCTGATGCCTCAAAGGAATCCATGGTGGATTAAATATGGCAATCATACTTTTTTTGATTGTTAAATATGGTTTGGGAGAGCCTAGAGTTATTCATGGTTTTTCCACATTCAAAGGAGTCCTATGCCCCTAACCCTAGAAAATGCAGAGGGATGACTGTATTGAACATGCATTTCATGTTCTTAAAATAACAAAGAACCTTCAATCTGTAGACAGTATAAATATTGTAAATATTTTACAAATTTTCAAACCACATATTTTAAAAAAAAATCTCACATTTTTAACATTGCTTCCAAATTTCCAGAAATTTTACATCTTTATGCTAGAGGATGCTACCTAAGCACTTTCATGGGATCACTGTTAACACGATAAATGAAAGGAAAAATACTAGTTCCTGGAAAACTGATACTCTCAACCCCAAATTCCTGATCACCCATACCCATAATCCTCACCTTAAAGAAGTCACTCCTGCAGACAGGTAACACTACTGGATGGTTCCTATGACAACAATAGGTGGCACTGAATGTTCCCCTCCACTCCACCTGGAATTACTGGACTACTGAAAATAATTTTCTATTGATTTCTTTTCTCTTCTTAAAATCCAAATGCTACACATTTCAGCCTTCATGGGATTCAAATGTAAGCTGGCTACAAACCTTGAAGAACAGAAAGATTCCCCACTGTCAAAAGAGGAACAAGTATTTAGAGCGTCACTCACAACCAAAACCATGCTACAGAAACCAAAGGTCCAGAATCACAGATCACCAGCACTGGAACAGAAGAATTCGCACAAACCCAACAACAGAAGCAACTACAGAATGAAACTGAGACTGTTACAGAGAAGCAAAGTGGCCCAGGATCTTTCCACCAACCACCACAAGTCAAAAACAGGGAAGTACAGGATCTCTGGCGCCCAGTGTCTTTTCGTGGTATCCTGTTGCATGGGAAATGTGGGGAAATCCTGTGTTTTATTTCCCCATCCCTGGCACCAATAAGGAGCAGAGATCCAAGGGTGGTGCAGGGAAGGGGGGAGTCTGGAAGCCACTCAAATATTTGACACTCAGGGCCTTGAATGTCAGTGAACCCCCAAATGACAGGCCAAGACCCACCAGTGCAGTGGGGGAAGTTTTCCAAGCTGCCGCTTGTAGATACTGTAGACAGAAGCAGCTAAAGGTGCCAGACTCCTATAGCAGGGAACAGTCACTCCACAGCGGGTCCCAAGACTCTGTAAGTTTCTCTTGGTTAAACGGTCTTATAATTATTTTCAGGAACCACAATTATATACCACAAAGACACCATGCAGAGGAACGACCACCATGCCAGTGCAAAGCACACCAAAGGCCGGTCAAGCCTGACCAGACCTTTGCCTGGCATCCCCCCTTTCGCCCCCACCCATCCCTGACCCACAGACTGAAGCAGCAACTTCCAGCAGGTCTGTCTTAGCAGGAAGGCAGAGGGAGAGTGGTGCTAGGCCCTAAGCAGTCCTCTTAGAAAAAGAGACCACCCCCTTCCACCCTTTACACAGACACCTAGGTTGGGAACCACTCCAGCCCGTGGGTTCCCCTCGCCTTCCCCTTCGGCACTTCCAGGGGTTGGGAAAAAAATATCCTCCCTCTCCTGCCAACCAGACTGTCCTCAGCCGACTGGCTGGCAGAACAGCCCAACAAAAAAGGGAATCCGTGAGAGACGAAGCCATGAGGAGGGCGGGGGGCGGGGGGGGTCAGAGAGAGAACGTGGCTCCCTCTGCGCTGTCAGACCACATAAAACACACACTTCTTTTCTCCCCCCCGCCTTAAAATGGGAGCGCGGCTTCTTTAAGCCCTTGCTCGGGCAGGCGGACGCCCACCCCACATGGAGGGGTCAAGCTCCGCACTGCGACCCCCCCTTCCCTGGGCGCCAAAGGCGGGCCCCCCTTCACGCACCCTCCGCCGGCCCGCCACACTTCCCTGGCCGGGCTGTCAGTGCGCCTCTCCCTCTTCCCGGCTGCGTGTGCGTAAAACAGCCTCCCTCCCCCCCCATACATATAAAGAGAGAGAGAGAGAGGCTTCGCCCCCTGCTTTCCCCCTTCCCTCTGGGGCGGCGGGAGGAAGAGGCGCCCGTCCCCCGGCCTTTCTGCTCGGGAAGGCGAGCGCCCTGACCCCTCCCTGCCGGGCCCTGAGCCAAGGGGAAGCGGCAGGGCCCCTCGGCCTGGCGGCGAGCGGGCCCCGCGCTGGGCCGGGAACCAGAGCCCGACGAAGCCGCCGCCCGCCGCCCCTGCCCCGCCGCCCGGGCTCACCCCGTCGCCGCCGCCGCCGCCGCCGCCGCTTCTGCCAGGGCGAGCCCGGCTGCCCGCCCTCTGGCTGGCTGGCTGGTGGCTTCTTCGCGCGCTCGCTCCCTCGCTCGCTCGCTCGCTGGCTTCCTTCCTTCCTCCCTTCGGCTCTCCGCCGCCTGCCTTCGCTCGCGGCTCCTCCAGTACGCGGCGGCGGCGGCGGCTCATCCACTCCGCCCCCCTTTCCTCCCTGGGCTCGGGGAAGGAGGAGCGAGGCTGCGGAAAGGCGGGGCGGCGCGGCAAAGTCCAGCCAGCTCGGGGCGGGGAGGGAAGGACGGCGCCGGCCCAGCCGCCCCGTCGCTTGAGCCACACTTTTCTTTTTTTAACGCGCGCTCGAAGCCGGAGACTTTCATTCTGAGCAGCGGTTTCTGGTCCGGAGAGAGGTCTGGGAAGCCGCCGCCCCCCTCCTTCTCCCTCCCTGGAACAGCGGGCGGAGGAGCCTGGAAATCGCCTGGAACTGCCTCGTCGCAGCAGCCCGATCGGCACATGGCGGCGATGTGACTGACGCGGTTTTTCTCCGCTTCCTTTCCAAGGGGAGGCTAAGCGTCATAGGTACCTGGACCCCGAGAGTGGCTTTCCCGTTTCCAGCACCAGGCGCCAAACCTCCGCGCCGCCAGAACCTACGTCTGGTTGCTGATTCTCAATCTCCAAGCCTTGTGAGGTGATGGTAATGATAAAGCCGCCTCTGAGCATGTGAAGAGTGTTTTTCCTTCTCAGGGCTGTCTCGTTGAAAAACAGGATCGATGCATGCAGCGAAAGTAGTTGTAGAGTCTTCCTCGGACGGGATTCGGGAGAATGGACTGTACCCCTTGAGAATACAGGTTAAGGTACCACTTTGATGCTGTGAATTTATTCCGTGTGAATAAATCAGTAAATCCCAGCGGATAGATTATCACAGCATGGAGATGACTGCTGGAGCCTTTCGGTCTTCTGCGTTTGTTTCCTTCCAGATGCAAGGCATTTTCGACAAAGGACTGAAAAGGATACACAATGCGCTCTTACCCTTTGTTTTACTGCAAGCGACATGCTTTTCCAATACGGCTTCTACTTCTTTATGCTCATCCTGCCATTTCCTGAAAACTGGGACTAAAGGGCACCTTGCAAATGAATACAGATACAGCATAGTTAAAAATGCAAAAGAACAGTGTTAAAATAGAAGTAAGGTATTAAGAACACTAAGAGCAATTTAAAACGTACAGTTAAAGTGTTACAGAACAGTTTTAAAAAACATTAGTTAGAATAGCACGCTCTTAAAAGCCCTTCCTTTAAAAACCTTCAGTTCTCAAAAATCTATTGGATTAAAAAAATAATTCTTTCCTTCCTGACAGGACAGGAAAGAGGAGGGTGCTTTCTAGCTTTCTTAGGGATTTCCAGTGCCTAGGGGCAATCAGTATTATATGTTCCCCACAGATCATGCCTATGTAGAGCCTGTCCTAGACCTAAGTCATGTAGGGTTTTATGGGTCATAATCAGCACTTTAAATTGGCAGCAGATTTCTGACAAGCCCCTTGTTTTCTGCCAACCATACATAGTGTCTCACTGCCTATTCCCCATTATCTGAGTCCAACTTCATGAGATCCAAATGATGCAACTCACCCTGTCCAGAACAGACCTTGGATTGGTTCTGTGACCCCATCACAACTGACAGGGAAACTCCAGAGATAAAATGGTTGTATAAAACTGAAAGAGCCTAAATCTGGCACGGCACAGCTGTACCTTTCCCCTACAGCCAGCACACGCTGAATGGTTGTGTGAGGAAGCCCTAACTATGGGACAAACTAAATGTGACATTTGTCATATGCTTTGTCCTTGTGTGGTTGGTTTTTCTTTAACAAACAGCCAGCACAAGTGGGGAGAGGTGGGCTAGAAGGAACAGGACTGATAAGGCCCCTCCACCACCCTTTTCCTTCACTGGTACCTACATTTTCAGAGACACTGATAGTTTGTTTTAGCACGGGATGTGGGGAGGAAGAATCTTGTGGCACCTTTAAGACTAACTGATTTATTTTAGCTTTGGGTTTCATGGATTTCAATCCATTCCTCAGATGCCATCTTAAACTGTGAAAAATACATTTAATTTAAAAAAAAACTGGGGGGGGGAAGTACCCCAAATTGCACACATTTTCTTCTGAGCAGGCCAGAAGAGAACTTTAAAAAATAAAAATAAACAAGAAGTGAGTTAGAAAAGCACTTCACTTCAGCCCCATAAGTATATGTGGAGAGATTATGGTGATTTTCTGGATTATTTTTGGCCACCCCCACCACCCTTTTAAAAAGTTTTTTAAAAATCAAATTTTAAACCACAAGGTGTTAGAGTTCAGCCCTGAACAGTCAAGGGAGCACCCTAAACCTTGAGACAGTGGGAGAAAAGTTGAGTTGATGATGACAACATGGCCAAAATCCAATTGCTAATCCTAACTATACAAGGCTTGTTGAATCAATAGACCATACAGCAGTGTTAACCTACCAATTTACCTTTGATTTCTGAAGGTCTAATCTGGGGCCTTTCTACACTACACGTTATAGTGCTATTATTCCATTTTTAACATCCTTTTAGGGTGGGGCATTTAGAATTCTCAGCATGAGAGCTCGTTGACCTCAGTAAATACAAACCATAGAATTGCACAGGATGTTGAAAGTGGAATTGGATTTGGGCCCCAGATTCTTAAAACTGAATGAGGGAGAAGAGTTTATCAGACATTCAAAAAAGACAAAAGACATTCCAAAAAGGATCGTCTTCCCATGTTCCATTTTAAGACTGTCATCAAGCAAAGCCACGACTTCAGCATCAAGTCACCCTTCACTGTATCCCCTCCAATCTGTTTGCTTATTTTTTTTTTGTAACATCTTGCCTAATAAAGAAATCTGGAGAGCTAAAGAATAACCTTTTCATTATTCTAATGAAAATGTTACTCAAATAGTGATTCCCCCCCCCTTTTTGGTTAGCCTTTTACTTGACTACAACTAGTCACGTAAGGTGTCTGACAAATACATTATACAAACCATCTTTCTTGGTCGTATGCAGATAATCTGTAAATGCAAAGGAAACTCATACATGATAAACACCCTACCTATTGCCTGGAGAAATTCTATTGTGGGCTTGAAAACTGGATTTACACAGGTCTGGTTCATTTTTATTTGTCATACGTACAGCAGCAGTGAATTTCACTATGCCTGGCATACTGGTTTTAAAAAGCTTCAGCTGTATTTACACACTCCCACACACACATATATATAAATACTGTATTTTTTCTATTTTAAGAAAGTTATCGCAGTGTCCCCTGGCCCAGTGTTTCCATTGCACTGTAGTTCTTCTTTCAGATTGAAAAAAGGATGATGTCAGGCCTTGTTCCTTCTTTTCCCCACCTGTGCATGTTACTTAGCTGTTCTTCCACCCCACCCCACTCCATACCCTCCCCAAAAAATCCTCAGTGGTCAGTCTACATAAAGGAAGTACTGACCACATGCCTTCCAGCTTTTAATTCAAAAGTAAGCACACAGAACTGATAGGAATCAGGCCTTTGGGGGGCCGACTTCAATCGTTTGTTTGCCTTGTGTGTGTTATATACATTATAATTGGATGCCCTTTTGGCAATGTAATTAGAAGAGGAGTCCAGTCCAGATTGGGACCATCGCAGAGGGCAAGGGATTAAAGTTCCCATCCCATGCTGGAATGGAATAAAGCCTAATCATATTGCATAATCCTGTTCTGTAACTAAGGGGCACTGAACACAGAATGCACTATATTCCCTCAACAGCATAGAATCATGTTGAAAATTCTGGAGTATTGGAAGCAGAATGGTTTCAGAACGAAACTGAGCATACAGAAAATATTTTTGCCAATAGTTGCTGTAGCAGCTTTAATGCATCAGGAGGAAATAAGTTTTGAATCACTTCTCAGAACCTCCATAAACCTGTGAAAGACACCCCTGAATAAAGTCCATCTGTTGTCTTTGCTAATTTTTTAAAAATAATGCCTAAGTAAAAAGAGCAAACTAAATATTTCTATTTTCATCACTTTAAAAATTTATTGAACATGTAATGATTTTTATCAGATCAGGCTGAAATTTCACACAGTTATAAACATCACCAAGTAGATCATGAAGGCCAAGTGTCAGGTTATTAGTTTAAGAGATATTATTTTTATAAGCAATATAATTATAATGAATATGCTGGCACAATCTTTTCTTTGTCATTTTTGACAGTTTGCCTAAACTGAAGGCCCACTCCCATACTTTTTTTGCATACTTGAAATAACAATAATAAATAACAACAACAACACTATTTATAATGCCCTTTCCACCAAAGGGCAAAACATCAACATGTACAGTCAGGGACAAAGGCAATAAACATAAACACTATAGCAAGACAGAATGAAATCCCCAACACCCCACCAGTTGCTACCCATCTGAGCACCTTAAACACAACTCAGTGACTTAACCTGGTGAATCAAAAAGGAAGGTCTTCAGCCCTTTACAAAAATGGGGTGAGATCCTCCCCCGGCTGGATGTCTAAAGGAAGACTGTTCCACAAATGTGGAGTCAGATCTTGAAACGCTCACAGTGGAGAGTCAAGAGCAGGTTTGGGGACCAAAATTATATATTTTGATATGATCCGTGGATAAGTCAAGCATCATTCCATCAAGAGATGAAGTGCCAGCACCACTTCAGGGGGCCAGCAACCCCTGGGCCAGCACAGCCATTTTCCTGCGCAGGCATTCAAAAAAGGCATCTCACTACTCAGAGAAGGGCATGCTTTCTCTCTCTCTCTCTCATTCTGTGTGTGTGTGTTAAAGTACAATATTAGCTCTTATCAAAAGAGGAACTATCCCCTTCTCTGAGTAGAGTGGCGAAAGGCAAGAGAACCAACCCCCTCTAGTCTCTTGGTGCCCCTTTGAGGGGAAGCACCAAAGAACCGCCGCCACCATTTTCCCACTCAAGCATTCAAAAATGCTGTGCCAGAGAGAGTAGAAGAGCTTGATGCTTATTTCAGGTTCTCTTGGGGTGGACTAAACTCTCACCTTTTGCAATCAACTCAAAGAACTGAATGGTTCTCTTTTTTTTCTTTTTTTTCCCTTTTTTTTTTTTTTGGATAAGAGCTAAAGTACCCTACTTACATTGACCTGCGGTAAGTTGACCCAGGTTTTGGGGGGTCAATTTTTGACTCAGATTTCTAGACTTATACACAAGTATATACAGGATTTGGGGGGGGGTCACTTTGTTACACCTTACCCCTGCAAAAGACATTATAGCATGGTTACGTACATAAGTTGTCCATATATCAGTGTATACATATAGGTTCAAATATAGAAATAATTGCTATAATTTAAATAGGTCTAAGTTTAAATAGGTGTGTAATTTAGATAGGTGACCTGTTCTGTCTGCTGTTTTGTTTTTCTTTTTTGCATTTTGGGACTCAGTTGGGGGCAGTTCATGGATGTGGGGTGCAGCTCAGAAAGATAAAGAGGCGAGCTGCTTGCAGAGATATGGGGAGGGCAGAAGTGGCACTTGGAGTTGCAAAAGTTGCCCGCTCCAAAACAGGAAGACTGTCATTTCACAGCTCTTCAGAATGGAAGACAGTTCTCTGTAAAATACAGTACCATAACCTGAGCATCTTACATAGTTTGCACAATAGAAGGTTGGAGTAGAAATGGTAAAACAAACTGCTGGAGCATGAGAACCATTAGGTGATTTGATAGGTAGAATTTTGTTTTTATGTTGCAAAAGCATCTAGGCCGTATTGTCCCAAGTAAGGAGAAGGAAGTGAGCAAACCCAGCTTCAGAAGTTGTTGCCATTAGCCATTTACAAAGGGCCAGAGTTGTCCAGTGGGCTTAGCAACTATCCCCTTCCTTCCACTTTCCTTCTTGTTCTTACCTTGGAGCAGAGAACAGGGTTACCAGCAGCAATGAAAGTGGAATTGAAAGGGGAATAATAGCACTACAACAGTCTAGTGCAGAAATGGCCACTGTCTGGGGCCCTAATGCAAAGCAGGGAAAGTTATTTGGTAGGCACAGCAAATTTGTTTGTCCCCCCCCATAATAAGGGGAGGAAAGGACCAGCATGTTGTGGTGGCCTGAGCAACTCTGAACACCAGATCCCCCCTCAGCCCTGGAAACCCACTAGGTGACCTTGAGCAAGTCACATTCTCTCAGCCTCAGAGGAAGGCAAAGGCAAAGGCAAACCCCTCTAAAGAAATCTTGCCAAGAAAACTCTGTGATAGGCTCACCTTAGGGTTGCCATAAGTCAGAAACAACTTGAAGGCACACAACAACAATAGGAGAGGATTTGGAGCTACTACTGGTTTTATCTTTGTACCCAGGGATAGATAAGGGACACTTTGCTGTTGTTTCTCATGAAGACGCTTCACCATTGCCAAGGATCTGATCCCACCTGGAACTGGGGCTACTGAGAGTCACATTAAGTATGACACTGGCATTTGACATAAGAGTCAATATGGTATAGTCATTCAAAACTATAATGTTCTGTAGGAATAACAACAATTTCCTACTCACCTCTCTCTGTGGATTGTGGCAGGGAAGAACAATAGATTAAAATACAACAACAGATTGGGCACAAAACACCAGTTTTTTAAAAAAACATATACCATAAGTTAAAGAGGCATGTGAAAAACAAATTCATATATTAAAACACATACTTTAAAAATAATCCTGATAGGACTGCTGCAAGAGACTGGTCTTTTTGCTGTTTTGAATTCAGGCAGTGTATCCAGCTGGTGAATCTCCCAGCAAGTCATCCAAAAATCGGGGGGTGTCCAATAAAAATATCCTCCCTGTAACACTTTTCAGCCTAGTCCTGGCTGACTTAAGTAAGAGGCTCCCAAAGCACCTGTGTCCAGAGTGGATTGTATAGGAGAGGGCAGTTCTGTAGGTGACTTGGACCCAAATCATGTTCCCTGCCAAGAAACTAATTGGCAACCAGAAGAATAAGTTTAATATTGGTTAATATGATCATTCCTAAATGTGCCAGTAACCAATCTGGCTGCCATGTTTTGAAGTAACTGAGAGTGGTACAGAAGTAGTCCAATGTACAGTGCATTGCAGAAGTCCAAGCTTGAACTTACCAGCATGTGCACTACCATCTTTAGATCCTTCTCCGCTAAGAAGGGACACAGTGGTGCAGTAGTTAGAGTTTTGAACTGGGAAATTCTAATAATGAAGCTCACTTAGTAATTTGGACCAGTCTCTGGCCATTTCCACACTAGCCTGTTATAGTGCTATTATTCCACTTTCAACATCCTATGGAATCCTGGGCTTCAGGGCCCCCCCTAAACTGCAAACCCCTGGATTCCATAGGATGTTGAAAGTGGAATAATAGCGCTATAACAGGCTAGTGCGGAAATGGCTTGTCTCAGCCTGGCCCATCTTCCAAGACTGTTGTTGTGAAGATAAAGTGTCAGGAGGAAAACCATATGCACTGTGTTCTGATCACTGGAGAAAATATGGGATATAAATGTAACTGATAAATAACCTATTGTGTAAGATAAGGCACAATAGAAATATATCTTTTAAAATTCATATGTCAGGCATAATGAATTTTACTGCCGTATGTAAGACAAGACAAACAAGACATCACTCAGACTTTTGTAAATCCTATTTTTAAGCTCTCAGTGGAATCTGTGCAGGAAATAGGTAGGATTCCAAAGAGGATCTTCATCCTAATGGAGTATTAAAAAGCCTTCTTAAAATTGCTGCAAATGTCTTGGTAAATATGGATCTTAAGGGGTACCACAATATGCTGCATTTAACCCTGACCGTTTCTTGATCTTACTGTACTTCAGCAAGGATTTTTTTTTTTACTGTACTGCATTAATGCACAGTTTTAAGTGGAATAAAGATCCTATGAAACAAGCAATGAAGATGGCATAACTAGCAGAGGAACAACAAGCTACACCACAACAAGATAGCAAACAGAACTCTCTCCCTCTTATCAGAACAGAAAGTGTATTATTGACTGTCAACAGCACAGGGTGGAGTATGATCGCTGTGGTATATAAGGAAACAAAAATGACATGAATAACTCTTACTTTCTTGCCTATGGGAGGATGGATTGTTTTGAATATTTTATTTGAATATTTAGAGCAGACCCACTGAAATCAGTGGAACAAGTTAGATCTGATGAACATATGTCCCAACACTTTTCTAAGATTTAGAGCTTAGAAAAGTTACTTTTGGATTGCAACTTCCACAGTCTCCCAGATAGCCAATCCATAGTCTGTCTCCTTAAATGTTAACAATATCTTTGGTTTGTTCAGTTTTTGGGGCCCTTGATTATCTACAGTTTGCCATGAAATCTATCTGTTCCTTTTTGGTGGACTGTGTCCTCCTTATACAATGTATTCTCTCTCCATACCTCAAGTACTGGTGGTATTGCCATGTGAGACTTTTATTAGAATATTAATAAAACTAGCTGAAGACGTGTTCTATGGTAGATCACAAATGACCATCAAGTTATTTGAAAGCTGCAGCAGGATTGTAAAAATGCCTTGATTGTGGAAAAAGAGACTGCAGATGTTTGGAATAATAAATATGATTCAAAAGAACAGATGAGAAAGTGTCTTTCTTGCTTTCTAGCACCATGGAGAACTTGGAAGAGTGCCTTGTGTGAACAGACAATCAGACAGCCCTCCACATTCTCTAGGGTTAGGGACGTAGGACCCAATACAAAAATGGAAAAATCATAAACATCAAGATGTGTGGTGTGGGGGGAGAGAGCTGAGGCACGATGAGGAGAACAGGAACTCGGGGTCCAAACCAGGTAAGAGCAAGGAGGGGGAAACGGAGTGGGTTAGCCTGCTGGTCCTCTCTTTTGCCATATCCTTCCTTGGTTATGGGAGAGCATTGGGCGAGGGTTTGTGTTGCTTAGGAATTTCAGTTGTGAGCCATCCTTAGCTAACTATGCAGTGCCTGGTGGAGGAGGTGGCGGCCCAGAAGTAGGTTTTTAAAGGGCTGCATAGACTGACCAGAGCCACCAAGAGAGAAAGTTCCTCCAGAAAGTAGTGCTTGAGGTGGGGGCTGGGTGGGGCAGGAATTGAAGAAACTCATAGATAATCAAATCCATGAAAGTCAAATTTGCAAATGAGCTTTTGCCAGTGGGCTGTTTTTCATTTGTCTCATTTCAGACAGCTTACCTGCTGGTGGCAAGAGAAAACAGTAGTGCTGTGGTCCCTATCAAGCAACTGTAGGCAACAATTAGGTCATTATTTTAATTATGCACCAAGGCTTTGGCATACTAGGGATTGCTATTATCATTTCCCACAATACCCTAAAACAACATTACATCAGCAGCATGGTGGATAATATAAATGGTTTGTGGCCCAAAGATTCTGTTAGTGATTGGCCTTGCCAGCTCTTTCCAGAAGCTTGAGCAGCTGCCTGGGGTGCTGAAAACAAGCCCTGCTTCTTGGAAAGAATACGTGGAATACAGGGTGACAATCAATGGTATATACTAGTTGTGTAAAGTGTTAGTTTTTGTTGTTGTTATTTGCTAGCAAGTTGCCTTTGACTTATGGCTACCCTATAAATGAGAGATCTCCAAGATCCCCAGTCATCACCTGCCCTGCTCAGGTCTTGCAAACTTAGAGTCATGACTTCCTTGATTAAATCCACCTGTAGTGTGGTCTACCTCTTTTTCTACAAGAGTTGTTGTCTTATTTGGTTAATCACTTTGTCTCATGATGTATCCAAAGTATGACAGCTTCCGTTTAGTCATCTTTGCTTCTAATGAGAGTTCAGGCTTAATTTTCTCTATAATCCATTCATTTGTCTTTCTAACAGACCATGGTATCCACAGAACTGTTCTCCAGAACCACATTTCAAATGACATTGTTAGACTGGGGCTTAGAAAATTAAGGGTCTAGTCCCCACTGCAGCCATGTAGCTTGGAGTGCGGGTAGGGGGGACAGAGCGAGGGAGACTGGAGAGGCAGAGGCGTGGCCATATCATGTGAGGGTGTGGCCATGGTGCATGGGGGTTTGGCCGTATTGCACAAAGGTGTGGCCATGTTGCAAGGGGGCGTGGCCACATTGAGTGGGGCACCCCCAAAAAATTGCCACCCGGGGCAGACCACCCTCATCTCTCCCCTGTCCATATGCCTCTGCCCCACTGAGCCTTGAAATTCAGTGGTACTCTAGGGCCAATCACATGCTCTCAGATCTAGATCACAGAATTGTAAGGATAAAGCTGGGAACCAAACAATGTTGTGTACAAACTTGACCTCACTTATTTATTAATTTATTTCTTAAATATTTCTCTCCACCCCTATAACTGAGGATCTGAGAGCAGTGTAGAATAAAATCAGTCTGAACAGTTTAAAATAATTTAATAGTAAGAATAATTTAGAAGCCTATCAAAAACATTTAAAATTAAAAACAGGACAGATTAGGAGAAGTTAAAACCATTTAAAACCACCGACATGCAAATTTGGGTGAGATCAGTCATACCTGAAAAGCTTTTCCTAACTCAAGGAAACACAACCTATAAAAGTAACTAGTAATAATAATGATGGTCTCTTCCTTTCTAAAATAGAATTACAAAAATTATGGCTGCTGCACATAATGAATCAATGCATTCAGTGGTTGATCCCATTCCCAGAAGGTTAACTTGTATTTCATAACGGAATGTTCGATTTTGTGACGTTAGCAGCTTTAACTGAGGTGTGACTACCTTCCAGCTATAGTCTGTGGGCCTTCTCCACACTACACTAGTTGCTGTTGTGTGCCTTCAAGTTGTGTCCAACTTATGACAACCCTAAGGTAAACCTATTGTGTGTGTGTGTGTGTGTTTGCAAGATTTGTTCAGAGGGGCTTGCCTTTATCTTCCTCTGAGGCTAAGAGAGTATGACTTTCTCAAGATCACCCAGTGGGTTAATTCCAATTTAATTGTCATGGCTGCATCCTATGGAATGGACTTCATAGTTTCATGTTCCTTTGGGTTTCATAGTACGTTAGTGTTTTTTTGTTTTGTTTTGTTTTGTTTTGTAGTTTGATGAGGCACTAGAGCTCTCTGGCTGAGAATTCTAAACACCCTTCTGTAAACTATAAATCCCAGGATCCCATAGGATGGAACTATACCAGTCAAAGTGGAATCATACCATTATGATTCTATAGGGATTGCACCAATCACAGTTCAGCCAGCATTGACAAGGGTGGGGAAGCATGGAGCACCTCTTCAGAGAGCTGCTTGTAACAGTATAGGATAACGTCTCTATTTCTTCCATGTCTGATCATCACCAAGAAGATTTTCAGAAATATAATTAAAAGGTAAGCTTCAAGGTGCTTGGGATTGCCTATCATCCTTTACAGCTGATATTTAATAGTTCCACTTATACTTTTAAATGTCTGAATATTTTAGAGGGTAATCACAGATAATACTTCTCTGAAGAGCAAAATATTTTCTTTTCATTCTTTGCTGTGGAATTCAAGTGTCAAATGTATTTGCATGTTAAGAGATGGAAGGGAATCCTTTCTGATTCACCAAATTACACAGTATCTTTTCTGAGACAGTATCCAGTATTACCAGCCTCTGTGACTAATGTTCAGCTTAACACACCTAAGAATTACTGTTCATATGAACTGAGTTATTGATGGAGTGACAGAGGAGAGAGAGTGGGGTAAAGTGCCACATAAAATCAGGATTGTTGTAGTGTGAAATTGAAACCATGTTTTCTCATCATGTTCTTGCATGTATGATACAACCAAGTTATGAAATAATTATTGACATCCATCAAAGATATAGTCAACTTTCTATGTGAAATTCCATTGCTGAAACTTTGTTACTTTAGGAACATAAAATGCATTATGTATAATTGGCTTAGCATAAATTATCGTGTCTGATATGCTAAAGGTACAATTTATTCAGAAAAAAATATAAACTGAATTGAATTTTTAAAATATTGTTTTTACAAATGGATTTACAAGGTCCTGAGCTGTAAGGAACACCTGAACTATAGGGAACTTCTTTGCTTTTGTCAGTTTATGAGGATCAGGGGGAAAAACATCTATAAAAACAAAAAGAACTATTAACATTAATACAACAAAGAAAAATGTTGTCTACCCTAGTCCTACAGTATACTAAGCAGACATAAAGCACTCATTTCTGTGAAAAGAACTGAGAAAAGGAAACCAAGACCAGGAAGTGCGACAGTGTGAGATACTGAACATAGTAAAATGCATCAGCTATGTACTTTTTCTAGAAACCACATATGGGGAATAAATATATGTCTTAAATATTTTATTCATCATTCTGAAAGAGAATATAATCCATTTTTTCCCAAAAGTTTCAAGAAAAAAAATCATGAAAGGATTCCCCCTCCCGAAAAACATTTTTTCCATTTTTTTCTTCCATCCTTTACATCTGTACTCAGATGTACATCCTTTACATCTGTACTCATCTGTACATCTGTACCTCCTTCTTATTACTCTTTTCCTGATCACAATAATGACTGTTGACTTTAGCAAACAATTTTTTTTCCAAAATGAGATTGAATGTCTATGTGTTGCTTTACCTGTCCAAATCCATAGATGCAATTTCACCTCTTTAAGACATCAGGTGGCTTTTAATTTATTTAATTTGGGGGTTTTTTTCTCTATTTTTTATGATTTCTCTCAATCCATTCTGGTTGTTGTTTTTTTTCTTCTGTATGTCATTTTCCTATCATTCTGTGGGAGGAAGGAATGCCAGCACATCTTAGTTAACAAAGGAGACATGTCCCTGGGCTTTACATCTTCAACAGAAACTTTGGTACCAGAAGCAGATAGGGATAGGTTCCTACACCGCCCCCACCACCCCAAAAAACAGTTCAACATGTTTCAGCAGACTTTTTGTTCAAAGCTGACATTATGCACAGAAGAACTGAAACAACCAGGCCAGGTAAGCTTTGCATAGGCAAACAAAATATTTTCAGTCTTCTAGAAACCACTTGAAAACTTCTTCCAAAATGCATCCCTGGATGATGTTTATTTTCTTGTAACAGCCTCTACTTTTCTTTTGATTGTCACTTTGGTGGCCATACTTATATGTCATTTTTCAACAATGCCAGAATAGCTGGCAAGGTAGGATAATCTCCTTTCCCCTTTTTGTTTTGTTTTGCTGTTCATGCATGCTCGATAAGTGATTCTGGAGGCAGCTGTTTCCCTGGCCCGTTGAACATTAGTACACATAGCTACAGTAGAATCACCCAAAGCAGAATCTTGTTATTTCCCAGGCTAAGTTTTATTGCATTGTTTACAGCAGAAAAACTGCTGCAGCCCAACATTGAAACTCCGGACATTTCCATACCTTACCCTTCTCCGTTGTCATCCCATTGCGATCCCAGCAGTGCCGCTGCTGGAATGGGAACGCAACTCGAATGCTTTGCACCCAGCCAGCTGCCCACAGAAGGGTAGTGCAAGCGACACATGCCTTCTTTCCACAGTGCAGCTGGCCACTTCTCATGCTGCACTGAGGAAGGAAGTGCTGAAATTGCACTTCCTCCCTTTCCACGTGGCCACCAGTGACAGGACTGTTGTGTGATCAGTGGCCATTACTGGATTCACCAGTAATGGAATATCCCATGATTGCAATGGGTGGGGACTCACTGGCAGCAGGACTGTGATGATGTTGTGCGAAAGCACAATTCGTGGACTGGCAGCAATGCATCCCCATCACTGGACAGCAATGTAATGAGGAAATGGCCTCTGTCTCTGGCCTTCATTCAATATCCTCCCAATGCCACTGCTGCCAAAAAACCAACCAACCAACCAACCATTCCAGCTTGGCAGAAGACAAGAAAAGGAGGGAATGGGCTCTCTTAAAACAACTTTGTAAAACCAACCTTCTTTGTCAGAGGCTTTATCGTCTGAGATATGCCTGTACCTGTAAAATAAAGAGTAAAGAAAAAAATCAGTAAACACTAGGGATAGGCCCTTTCCGTACGAGGCGAGGGAATCTCTCCGTGCCATTACCTACCGCTTACCCAACGCAGACTGTGCCTGAAGCGCTTCTACAGGGCTCCTCCAGGGCAAATCAGAGCAGTGCGAGATCTGTAGATCCACACTGCTCCGGCTTCCAAAATGGCGGCTCCCGGCTTCCAAAATGGTGGCTTCCGGTTGGTCGTGGGTCCCGACCAACCGCTGAAGCTCACCACACCTAAAGCCCACCCTCTGCAGATTGCAGGCTCACATTGGTGCGAGCCTGCGAATCTGAACAAGGGAGCAGGAACGCAATGGCACATTCCCGGAAAATAAAGATCTGTTTTTTGCAGTCTTTAGAAAACACACTGGAGGACCACTTGGGGTCGTTTTGGAGCGGACTGAGGTGCGGATCTCCGGTAAGCAGTCTGCTCCTAGTCCGCTCCAAGGTGCAGATGACCTCCGTGAGAGAACGCACTGCCCTGTTCTAATTGCCTGGTGCGGAAAGGGCCAAAGTCTCCAACAACAGTCACTAGGGGAAGTCATTTCTGTCACCTCCTTAGGTGTATTTTATCCTCTGTCTCCACAGACAGGTAATCAGCATAATACATTGAAACCACTGGGGTTCCTAAGGCCCTTTTCACACGTTACCCGTTCGCGCGGCTGGGGGGGGCATCTCACGCGAAAAGCCTCAGCAGGAACGCTGCCGCTTCCCTGCTGCTTAAGTTCTGCAGGGCTTCCTGGTCATGCGAGCACCATGCAGACGCCCCGCCCCTTCCTACCGCAGCACAACCTGGGAATTGTAGGCTAGCGCTGAAGCAGGAAGCGCGACTGGGCCGGCTCCCAAGGCTCCGCAGGGCATGTAAGTGTGTGTGGGCCCTGGGAGCATTGCATGACCGCAATGCTCCCAGTTTTAAGCCAAAAATGAAAAGGTGCGTGCGCGGTCCGCATGAGGCCCTTGAGCGTCGCGTAAATGGGAGTGTGTCATGCATGCTCAAGGGGCCCTCTCGCTTTAGAAGCGGGGTGCAAAAAGGGCATAAGTTTAAAGTTCTTTGTCAGCTAATATATATCTTATGAGGTCCCTCTCATTATCTGCAGTTTACCTAAGCTCCCAATTCATATAATCTATACAGGCAGATTTAGCAACACTCCATTTAAGCACTTGCATATTGGAATTTCAGGATATTTTAACATGGAAGAATGAGATGGTGCAGAAATGGCCTTAGTTTATAAGTAATTAAGCATTTTACACCACACTGTAACGTACTCATTGCATTTTATTTTATAACAGGCATATATCTGACAAGCAAAGAAGAACATATTTAATATAACCTATTTAAAATTTGGAAAAGCGACTCTCTTTCTTTAGAATAAAGGTTCTCTTTCTCTCTCTCCCTCTCTCTCCCCCTCCATTCACTACCAACATGTGTCACGATCTGAATGTTTTTCTTTAACTCTGAGAAGGAAAAATAGCATATTTGACCAGTACATTGCTTTTCCTAATATGCACTGCAAAACACTTAGGGCCTATAGTGTTATAGTGCTTTTATTTCACTTTCAACATCCTGTGGAATTCTGGGGTTTGTAGTTTACTGAGACCAAAGAGCTCTCGGGCTGAGAATTCTAAATGTTCCTCCCTAAACTGCAAATGCCAGGATTCCACAAGAGATTGAAAGTAGAATAATAGCACTATAGCAGTGTAGGGTGGAAAGGCCGTTAGAGAGATACAAAGATCTGTTCTTGGATTCAGTTCCTCTTCCTTCTTTCCTGGCTTCATCTAAACCTCTACCACTCTCCTAACTCCAGGTTGCAACATCTCCCCAGGTCTAGTTTCTGTTTTCTTCCTCTCTTCACTGACTATTAAACTTCCTCTCCTACACCTTTGTACCTCCTGCACCTTTCTGCTTACATCTCTTGAGATGAAGGCTGATGTGAGACTACAATGATTGTGTTGTTGTTGTGTGTCTTCAAGTCGTTTCTGACTTATAGTGATCCTGCCATGGAGTTTTCTGGGGCTGAATGTGTGAAGTGTCCCAGGTTATGCAGTGGGTTTCCATGGCAGAGCATGGAATTGAACCTTGGTCTCCAGGGTTGTAGTCCAGTGCTCAAACCACTGACTCTCGACTACAGTAATAGCTTGCTACATGACCAATATTGATCTCAAGATGTTCTTGGAGATCAAAGTAAAGTTCTGGACTTCAGAACAGACCTAGAGGGTTGGCAGTTAGTCCTATTCCTGGTCATTCCAGGCTAAACTCAGATGGCTGGCAGACATAGCAATACCTCTGGACCCTGTGTGGTCTTCCCTTGTCCCATTTCTTCTCAGCCTCTCCCATTTCTATTTTTTGTTTACTTCCATTGATGCTTCAGCCTTTATAGTGTCAGAGAGTTCTGCTGACTCGTAGGTCACAGTTCTATCTTACACTTGTTCTTATCATCTCACATTTTCTGGTTTCATTTCTTACTTCTCTTTTTTACTTACTTATTTCTTCTTACTTACCTTACTTACTGCTAGTTATTGTCTGGGCAACAGCACAGACTTCTACCTCTCCCCAGATTAAAGGTGAGATTTTCTTTGGTGTTGATCTCAGCACTACATATCATCCTGCATTACTGAGCCTTTGTCCTAGACCATTTCTGCACTATAGTCCTATTATTCCATTTTCAACATCCTATGGAAGCCTTTGAGGCCCCTCCCTAAACTGCAAACCTCAGGATTTCATAGGATGTTGAAAGTGAATAAAAGGACTATAGTGCAGAAATGGTCTAGGACAAAGGCTCAGTAATGCAGGATGATATGTAGTGTAGTGAGGAAATGGCCTTAGTTTCAATTTACTGTGACAGCCCAGCAGCTCAGCCAATGGAAGACAGCAGTGATTCACAAATTATCCTAGAACACAATGTGATATCTGTGTGAAAATTATTAATGATCAACAGTGGTGGAGCTTGGAGTGTGGGGTGGGGTGGGAGGGGGCAGGGCTACAATGCGAGGGGTATGGCCACTGTGCATGGGGGCATGGCCAGAGTGTGTGGGGATGTGGCTAGGGGACATGGGGGCATGGCCAGGGCTCGAGCAGGCATGGCTACGGGCTGGGACGCCCAAAAATATTGCTGCCTGGAGTGAACCACCCCCCGCCCCCCATCCTTATGTGACTGATGACCAGTTGTTACTTACCTTTTTCTAAACAATTCTTTCTATCATCTTTCTACCAAGGAAGAGAGAAAATCCAAGGAAGAAAATCACATTAAAAAGACTTAAAAATGCCTCAAAGTACTACAAGTAACTAGAATGTTTTACATTCCATACATGATATATAGAGAGGGTTGACATTTGCTTGTAAGTGGAGTGACATAATCAGTTGCCAAGAGAGACATAATAAGGATCAAAACAGGCTATCTCTACAGAAAATCCAAGGTTAGACCATACAAATGAGACTTGGGATATACTGATAGGTGAACTTCAGTATTTTTTTTCTGCATCCATCTTTGCAATGGGACAAAACTGAATCAGTTGTGGCTTTATACTATGTTTGTGCCTTGCATGTGCTTCTGGTATTCTGTACATTAGTAAAACAGAACAATAGAAATCAATGAGAGTTTGCCAGAGCATAAAATAACAATATTTTGCAGGTCAGTGCTTTTCATGCTATAGTGATATATTGGCAAATACTATCGATATCAGTTGAAAATTTAGGATACAACATGATCTTACCATGCTAACTCAAAATTAACTATCCCCAATGATTTCAATAGCACTTGTTTTAGAGGCACAGTTGTGTTAGTCTATTGCAGAAAAAAACAGTAAAGACTCTTGGAAAACCCTAAAGACCAACCCATTTATTACAGCATGAATGCTTGCAGACTATAGAGCACTTGCTATATTCTACAAGTTAGAGCTAGCCTCCATTATTATTTACTAGGAAATTGACTCACTGTTGCCCAGATTGGTATTGATAATTCTGCTAATTATTTGAATGAAAGAAAAGCTTGAGTGCTAATATCTACAGTCCTTAAAGTTTGTTTCACACTAAATTTGCTATGAATGAACCAAAAATAGCCTGAAAAAAAGATGAAGTTTGCCAGTCATTTTCAGCTTGTACGAAAATGTTTGACATGCCAGTCTAAGGGTGAATACCAGGTTTGATCAAAATCAGTACATAAATGCACATTCTAAAGAAAACACACACACACACACACACACACACACAGACACACAGAGTATTTGGGTACATCCTGTACTTTGGACTGATGTATTTCCCCCCGCTCTGGCTGATAATTTGTGTCAAAACCCCTTACTACAGTCTTTTTTCATATTAAATAACACACCAAATTTGGTGAATCTGTCATCAAGCATTTGGATTTGTATAGCATAAGAGACACACAAACAGTTTAAAGTACAGTGAGCTCTCCACTTTCACAGAGGTTAGTCGCACAAGACCCCCGTGAAAATGGAAAAATGGAAATAAAAATAACAATCACAAATGCTATTTGTTTTTAACTGAGAATAATTCTCTAGGAATCTCTAGGTCTTCCAGCACAATTCTGTGGCCAGCTTCTGGTGGGAGTGGGCCACAGAGTCATGCTGGAGGACCTACCAATGCCTAGATAAGTGATGTATCTATGAATCTCTAGGTCTTGCAGCACCACTTTATGGTTCACTTCTGGCATAAGTGGACCATAGAATCACACTGGAGGACCTAGACGTTCCTAGGGAAAACATATTTTTTTCCATGGCAGGAGTAAATAAAGTAAGATTTTTCAAATAAATAGCCCACAGATAATCAACTCTGCAGGTGCAGATAAGTCTACAAGTGAGCTGAACGCACATAGTCACAAACAAATGTAGTAAGGCAATTACACAATGAAAGCCTTGTCTGGAAGCACCCAGGAGTTCTCAGATGTTTCCTTGCTAGGACGATCAGATAGGTCTTCACATCTCAGATGACTGCATCACATCTAATCATTGCTACTTGTAGTCAATAGAAATGTTAGCCAGATCAGTGTTAATGTACAAAGCAACACACTGGATTTCAGTAATCAGGAAAAGAAGGAGGAAGAGGAGGAGAGGGAGGAGGAGAAGAAAAAAGAAAAAGGGGGAGGAGGAGACTCAGCTCTGCAGATAGCCTACTACTAGTGCTAAATTAAGTTGTAGTAATTACGACAGAAATTGTTCTTCTCCCCAGCATAGCATAATTGAACTAGAGGCTACAACTCATTGCCTTCCAGCTCTACTATTTATGGCTTGTTTCTCTGTTCATTTGGAAGTATTTCTTCTCATTTCTGACACATGGCAAAAAGCTTTGATTAGCTGTGCCGGACAGCTCTTCTGCTTGGGAAACTATCTTCTGTTTAAATGAGGCCACAGGCTCTGTTATACTAAACAATGTACATGCACACGCACATGTACACACACACACACACACACACACACTGCTGCAGATACATACATTTCCCATCCAGTTAAATCTGGAATGGGGCCTCTAGATGTTGCCGGGCTACAATGTCCATCATAGCCATCCAGCATTTTCTATGGTGAGAGATGATGGGAATTGCAGTCAAGCAAGATCTGCAGAACTATACATTACCCACCTGTGATTTAAATGCATATGCTGCCTTCCCACACTGGGCACCCAAGGCTCTTTTATTTGTTTAATTACAATTGTTTATAAACTACTTGATCTAAAAATTTCAAAGTGATGTACATCAATAAAACACAAAACAGGGACAATGCATAAAGTAACACACACTCTTTATGTGATACATGAAATAGATAATCTTCAGCTCCTCTGAAGATGCCAGCCACAGATGCAGGTGAAACATCAGGAGAAAATACTAATAGAACACGGCCTCAAAGCCCGGAAAACCCACAGCAACCAATAGATATTAAGTTGGACCAAACAGAAAAGGCTTGCATAAATAAGTATTTTCATAATGTGCCTCTAAGTCCGTTTCCGCACGAGGCGAGTGAATCGCTCTGTGCCGTTACTTAGCGGTTCTTCTTGGCTCAAAGCAACGTGGACTGTCCCTTAAGCCCTTCTGCAGGGCTCCTCTCTTTGTTCCAGGGCAATTCGGAGCAGTGCGAGGTCTTTAGATCTGCACTGGTGAGGGTTACAAAATGGTGGCTTCCGGTTGTTTGTGGGTCCGGACCAACCGCTGAAGCTGGCCACGCCCACAGCCCACCCTCCGCTGATCGCAGGCTCGCATTGGTGCGAATCTGTGCATCTGTACAACTGAGCAGGAACGAAATGGTGCGCTCTGGAAAACTGAAAGACCTGTTTTTTCCGGTCTTCACTTAGCGTGCTGGAGGACCACTTGGGGGTGTTTTGGATTGGACTTAGGTGTGGAACTAAGGTAAATAGTCCGAACCTAGTCCGATCTAAGGTGCGGACGACCTCCGTGACAGGACACCTTGGCCCATCTTAACTTCCTCGTGCGGAAAGGGCCTCTAATTAAGAATAGTAAGTGTGTTGAATTTTCAAGGGATGAACATTCTACTAAATGCCCTATTCCAAACAACAGCAGAGCAGACCTCAAGAACTTTTGATGCTGCAGGCTGAGTGTCCCTTTTCTTGAAATGCCAAACCAAAAAGCTGAATTTTTTTTCCACCAACCGCCCACTTCTGCATTTGAGGCCGTGGCTGCAACACTCCTGCTCATTTGTCTCTCAGATGTGAGGAATGCTGCACTTGCCACAATGAAGGCGGAAGCAGGCAGCTGGCAGCAAAAGGACAGAAATGATTTGAGAGATGAATGAGCAGGAGCACCACATCCATCACTGTTATGGCAGAAGCGGGTGGCTGGTGGCAAAAAGAGAAAGCCTGAAATAGCAGGAGGCATGGATTTGTGCCAAGGACCATGCTTGGATTCCCATCACTTCACAGATCCTCATTCTTCAGCTTTGTGTGTCATACACAACACAAATAGCAAATAAATGAGCCATGAGGCTATTCCAAAAAGGTTCTGTACTCCAAAAGGAGCCCTGGTGGCACAGTGGTTAAATGCCAGTACTGCAAGCCACAAGGTTGTGAGTTCGATCCTGCCGGGCTCCAAGGTTGACTCAGCCTTCCATCCTTTCGCAGGTCAGTAAAATGAGTACCCAGCTTGTTGGGGGCATGTATAGAAATGTTTCAAAATACATGCTATTTGTAAGTTGTTTGCCACCTCAATCCATATGGAGAGGCGGGATACAAATAAATAATAATAATTAAAAAAAAAACCCTAAATAAATAAATAAATCTGAAATACAGAACACTTCTGGCCCCATGCATTTAGAACAAGGGAGGTTCAACCTGTATCAAGAAGGTCTCTTCAGATGATCTCAAAGACCAATGCACTGATTAGGATGGCCTCAAAATAACCAGGTACAAAGTTGTTTTACAAATGAACAATAAAGCCTTAATCTTGGACCTATAGCAATTAGGCAGCCACTCCAGTTCTTTCACCAGGTGTCGTTTGTGCTTCTCATTGCACCATGTGGAAACCTAGCTGAAACACTCTGCACCAACTGTAGTTTCCAGAACAGCCTGAAGGACATCCCTACATTGAATACACCTTGAGATCCCCAATGCCTGGGCCACTACAGCCTTGAGATCCCCAATGCCTGGGCCACTACAGCCAAAACAGTAGTGGCTACAACTGGTGTACCAGTGAAACATTAAGAAAAAAAATTACTTTGAGCCACTGAAGTTACTTGAAACTTCCATGAGAAAAATGGACCTAGCAGTGCTTCTGGACTTGATCCTTCAGAAAGAGTGTAATCAGATTCTACCTATCTGCCAAACATGGGAACCACTAACCGACAAGGCTTCCATGGGATTCAGCCTCAGTTTACTGTCTCTCATCTAGTTCACCACAGCATCCAAGGACTGATCTTTTCTGCTGTGCTTCTGATTTGTTATATGTCTATGTGAGTAACTCTTTTTTTGCACTGAGGACAGAAAGCTAGTTTCACACATTTGAAACTTATGGGTTTCATTTAACTAGTTGAGAATAAATGTATAATAGGTTTAGCAAGTTTGCTAAAAGGTTCTTCTGACTGTGTTGGGAGTCATCTGTTCCCATAAACTTCTAGACTCAAGTCAAGGTGGTATCCCTCATATTCGCAGCCCAAGGGCCTTTTTAGATCTACAGTTACCTCTGGAGACCCACATTTTTTCTAGTGGCCAGAAGGACAGCAAAACAGCTAATGAATCTGTTAGTTTGATCAATTAAAACCATTTTGACCAAAGATTGATTAAAAAAGAACACTTGATTGATAGGGGGAAAAGGTCATTAAATGTGTGTGTGTGTGTGTGCGTGCACGCGTACGTAAAACAATGTAGAAAACAATCTAGGAAAAAAACCTGGTGGGAGTAGTAACAACCAAGATTTTAAAAGAAGTACAAGCAATGTAAGATCTCAGCCTACATGTGTCAGTCTGCTCATTTATGCAAGGATATTTCTGTTACCATCCAGCTATTGTGTGTTAAAAAGCCTGTATAGTGTCGTGTTGGCATCCCAAGGTGCTGCCTCATCTAATAACATCCAGCTTTATAAGGTCAATTCTTGAGATACTGATTTTATTATCCTTTATTCCCTGCAAAGAGCTCTGAATGGCATGTTGGTTTCTGTAGATTTGGCTGAGGGAGCATGACGGGCCCAAAATTAGTGTTACAGCTGAGTGGGGATTTGAGTCTAGGTCTTTCCAGATCCTAGCTGAATCATTGAAGATCTCTGGAAGCCACCAGGTTAGGAAAGGCTTATTAACCACTGAACCACACTGGCCTTCAAGAATTGTCAAACAGCAAAGGCAAAAAGAAGGGAACAATTGTGACCTATTCCCATGCCTTTGATTGAGCACTGATGTGCAGCAAGAAACAATAATGCTTTCCTTAGCATGGAGCTAAAGATTCTAACTTGCTAATTACTGGAAGCCAAATTTCAGAAAAATGCAGAGATTATCAATCTGTGTTCTTCTAGAAACTCTCAGGATTTCATGGAAGCTCATCTGTAAAAGAATTTGTGAACAATTTTCCTTTGGGTTGAACAATTCTTAGTTCGCAAAGAGCTTTATGTGAGATTTATGAGATTTATGTGGTATGTTCCAGAATACATTTTAAGTCTGTTAGGCACGCTGATGAAGCTAAATAGGTCTCTCTGGAGTTTACATCCTGGAAAGGACTTCCACCAGTATCTGATGCTGAAGATTTGGTTGCCCCCAGATGAGCAACTGCTGTGGAAAATATTCCTGGGGAAGGAAGAGTTAGGAAATTGTTGACGCAAACTTGGATAAGTAAGAATCACCCTTGGTCTGATTTCTAAATCTTCTGCAACCAAGATCAAGGATGGATATAGTGCAGCTCTCCAGATGTCACTGAAAGACAACTCCCACCCTTCCTTGCTGTTTGCTTTGCTAGTTAGGGCTGCTAGAAGTCTCAGACCAATAATGGCCAGAGGGCTGTGTAGTTCCCACCTCGTTTATACTACTTGCACGAGGCATGTGATTCCCCCTCCAGTGGACAAAAGGGAAGAGGTAGAAATAAGTGTTAAAAAGGAAGGGGCAGAAAAGGAAATAGAAAAAAAGGGAGGGATTGCTATGATCTTGTCCACTACAATCTTTGGCACTGGATCTCTAACAAATTACCCAGAGCTTGGGGAAGTTACCTTCAGAATTACAACTTCCCAATCCCCTAGCCAAAATGTCCAGTCCATCTTAGCTGGCCGTCTTAGCTGGAGGAGTCTCAAAGTATTCCAAAAAGGTAACAAAATACCCCTGAGTGAGCAAAACCTTCTATGGGGAGGGGAAGTTGTTCTCTCCCTACTTACCTCAATTAAAGGGACAATTATAAAAGTAAGTTCTAAATTTGGCAACCATACTGAAGTAAGGCTGTAGGACTGGGAATCTGACCTGGGTGCAGAAACTGTTAGTTATGGCACCTGATCTGTCTATTTCTTTAAAGTAGTACTGTTGCAAACCACTGAAGGATTAGACAAACTTCCTCACCACCATAGAGAGGATCTGCTCAAGGCTTGTAAATCTTTGAAATACCTCTAATTTTATTTAAAGGGGTTGTGGTGGTTTGGCACAGATTTATGCCTCATCTCAGCACAAAGGTGAATGTACATTTCAAGCAAAAATAAACTTTGCTCTGACAATCTCTTCATCTTTTCATAGTCAGCACTCTGAGCAATTTATTGCAAGCCATGACTCATGGACTGATTATCTTTTCTGTACTTCACAGTTGTGGATATCATACTATCCATATCTAGATAGGGGCCCAATCTATGCATTTGGTTCAATGTGGAGACCCCCATTGTTTTCAGTTACGCTTGGGTGCTGAGTTTTTGCAGAAGGGTACAAAAGCTGACAACCTTATTGCTGAATCAGATTTTATCACCATGTGTAACCAGATCAATTTGCATGTTGCCTATATGAGCTGTGCAAATTCAGGACCGAGTCAAGCTGATTTGAAACTTTGCTTATGTTGATAAGACAGAAAGGTTTGAGCATTGTAAGAATGACAGCTGTCTGAGAATTAAGAAAGTACGATTGATACTGGATTGTCTCTTGTCTCCCACTGCATTACCTGGGAAGCTTTCCTGTCAAGGCCCTGGTTGATTACTGGAATGCAAGATTGTTATAAGTAGTGCATATTACATGAATAGTTCTCTTGCTTCTTGTCATCATGTCCAGATCGGGCTGTGAGTTCCATGAACAACTGCTTGAAACCATAGAGACAGAGGGTTTAACCAAAGCTTCAAGAGTTTCCTTTTTCTCCCACTATTCTACCTTACATTCAAAGCTTAACATCCTGTCCTCTCTCAAAAAATCCCGAGTTTCCTTCCCTCCCTTATGTCCTTCCTCTTCTTCCTCCCACTGATCATGTGTGACATCCAGTCTCATGCAACATTTCAGAAACTGATTTTCACCTATTTCCACTAACCCTTTTTTTAAAAACTACTCAGTTAAAATCAAAGTGCTAAAGTGCGTTAACATTAATATACTAGTTAAGCATTAGGATCATTTTGTTTAAGTGCTAACAAGCCACATTCCCTCACTTGAGCTCTGTTGAATCTGTGTCCTGGAAAGAATAGCTGTGGTTGTGGCCACATCTACTGGGTCTAAGTCCATAAAAACATATAGTCAAGTAACCAGTAAGACCATAGAAACATTAGTCAAGTAACCAATGCATTTCATTTCAAAGACTAATGGGTTAATTCAAACCGGCCTAAGGGAATGAGAATAAAATGTTTTTAATAATGCCTGTAGCTCCCAAGGAATGCTTCAAGAAAAAACTATCTCCAAAATAAAATTGGTTTGTACAGGAAGAAAACCTGAGACTTCCAGAGATTTTTTACCTGTCTGGATGCACTCAGAGCAGAGAAAATGGTGATGAAAAGCTCAGCTGGCCAGATCCCTTCTGGGAACAAGTTCACAGTTCCTGAGCACTCTTGTTTGCAGCCTTGCCATGGATGTTCATGCAGCAGCTCTGTCTCAGAATTTATTCACATCGCTTAAATCATCAGTTGCATTCACTACAAAAAGTCTGAATCTGGCTATTGTCATCTATGCTGTGGTGTGTTTTAAATGGGGCTGCCCTTGAAGGTGCTTCCCAAATGTCACCTGGTTCAGAATTTGATACTCCTCTGCTGAGAAGTCTAAGTTAAAAGGAATGGATGAGGAGAGGAAAGAAAAGAAAATTCAGTCCCAAGTTCTTCATGTTACAGAGCTTTTAATCTTATTGGAATGGTTACTTGATGATAGCTGGAAAGAAGCAAAATATAGTGGAACTGGCTTTTCAAGAAGTTCAATGCTAGTTCTATTCTTCCTTTTTTCAGCTTGGTGTAATAGCTCCTCGATAAGGAAAAGGCAAAGTCCATCTGGCTTCTTCGATCTGGCTTCTTGGAAATGTTTCTCTCTCTCAGATATGTGTGTGCACACATACACACTTATTTGAAAATCCCTGAAACACAAGATGAGATGGATGGAGACTGAGAAACAGAGAGAGAGGGAGCGAAGAAAAAGGACGGGGAGGGCTGTAATGCCTATGAGATCTTTTTAAGATTCAAAATTCCAATTGTCCAGTTGGATAAATTATCACAGCTCAGAGCTGACGCAAATGCCTTGCTAATACCCCTGTGCCATTTTAATGAAATTCAGAAACACACTGAATGCTCATAATGAGAACAGATGCCCGCATGATAGGATCACAACCCCGGAGAAGAGAAGAGGTCAAGCTCAGAACATATCTATGTTCCACATAAATTAAAATGCACTGAATCTTGTTATATGAATGCCACTGATAGCATGAAGTTAAGGGGGTACTGATATGTTCTTGCATCGTGCTCCATCTATTTAAACTGGAGTAAGCTGGAGGTTTTTTTTCTCCCTGCCCTTTCTTCCAAATGTCATAGTTTTCAGGAGTACAGTCTGACAACGAACACTGGTAGAAGGCTACCTAGAATAAAATAGCCACAAGAACATCTGAAATATAAGGACAGAGTGTCCAAATGCATACTCTTTTGTGACGTTAGGCTCAGTTAGCACTAACAAAGCATAATAATGACCATAACATTTTTATGACATTGGAGGAGGCTCTTTCATGCATAGTATGTGAGTTCAGGGCTCACTCATTTCTTCAATGCTTATGTCATGGTGCTATGCAGCAGAAAGATGTGATGCACCAAAACCCAAAATCTCCCTATCTCTACTTCTAGAGGGTTAATGGGGTGGGGGGAGACAGTACAAATGTAAAAAAATAAATCCTTGCTATATTCTCAACCAGAAGACAGTTGAAATACAGCACAAGAATGACATGGACAGGCAGATGGAATCGGACAGGGTCCTCTGCTTCCTGAATCCTAAGTCCTCAAGCCGCAGGCTATGCTTACACCTGCACAAGCTAGGTGTTTCAGGCCTGCTATCAGCCTGAGCAGTTTAAGTAAGCAACCCTAAGCAACCTCTCCTTTGTCACTTTTCAGAAGGCCGAAGGTACTGAGTGTTTGGATCCAGAAATACATCCAGACAAAGATTTTGAGAATAACTTATGCTAGCCAACAGTTTTCCCTCCCCCCACAATATTCATAAATAACAGAAAACTCAGTTAACTTGAATTGAAAATCCCAGGGTGTGCTGTGGAAGGAAGAGGAGGAGCTCTTATGCTACCTGCTCACTAGCAGGCAGCGGCTGTGGAGCTGAAGCAATGGAAACGCGAGAGCCTGTTGCAAGAGGCTGCTAGCACAATCCCTGCACTCCAGCGCAGAGAACAGGTAAGCTGCAGAAAGGGCCTATGTTAGTAGAAAGGGACTGGGGATAGAAGGAAAAAACATTCTGCACACAAAGTAGCTTAAAGTGGAACTTATTTCAGTTGGTCTATGATGCAAATGTCAAGCAGAATGCTTATTTGCATTACAAATATTCCTTCTTTCTCTTCTCTTAGATATTAACAGCAACAAAGAGGTGACTCATATATAATAAGAGGAAGGCTCAAAGTGTATTGCTCTTTGAAACTAAGAGAAATAGATGCTATTATGGATAGGTATAATTGTGCAGAGATTAAAATTGTGCACTATGCAGAGTTCAATTAGCCCAGCCTGGACTTTTTAAAACATGTATCTAATCAAGGTCTTCTTTTTTTCCCCGAAAGCATCAGCAGATATTGTAAAACATTCAGTATCTGGACTGAATGAATGAGATATAGCAACAGCATGTGTATTTCTATACTGCTTATCAGCTAAGTGCTCTCTAAGCAGTTTACAACATGTTAGCTAATTTCCCCCAACAAGCTGGGTACTCATTTTACCGACTTGTGGAAGGATAGAAGGCTGAGTCAACCTGGAGCCCAGCAGGATCAAACTCACAACCTTGTGGCTGCAGTACCGGCATTTAACCACTGTGCCCCCAGGGCATAAGAAATTCAATAAGTCAAAACTACTCTGAAGCCCACCCTGAAGTGTTACACAGATCAATCACATCAGAATAGAATGTTAGGCAAATGCCACCTCAGAGGGGAAAAGCTTTCTTGTTTAAACAAAAAGTCGAGAACTTAAATCATTCTCCCCAAATGATTTCTCTCTATACGTTTTGACCTCTATTCCAATCACCTAGCCAATGTGTAGCTAGCCCCAATGGAAGTTGTAGTACAAAAGCCAGGGTGGGTGAGGTGGATTTAAACTCATTCTGAGAGTCTTCAAAATCCAGATTTTAATCAGACTGAAAAGCAGATTGAGGTAGATGATACATCTGTTACCCTGAAATGCTAGCTAGGTATAAACATTTCTGGGAGGTCTCTTGCAAACAGCAGTGTGACAGAAGAAGATCAAGCTGCAAGCACAAGAAACAGATATGGATGTATGAAACCAGTAGAGTACTAGTTTCATCCTAGGCTTTTCAAGGTAAAAGACAATCAGGAATGTTTTACCGTTGTAGTACTAACTCCTTTAGAGTTAGTTAAAGAGCTAGTTAGTTGGTTAAAGTGCCACTGCCATTGTCTCTTGACAAACCCTCCACCAGTGTCACTCCTACTGCTGTTCAGTAGCTATTTGACACATTTAACGTAATACATGTTGAGAAAACAAAAACAATGACCACAGATGATTTATATAACTTTAGAGTGGGCAATGAAATATCAAAATTGTTCAAGATTGTGTATACCTAGGCACTGTTACTAATCAAAATGGTAAGTGTAATTGAGAAATCAAAAGAAGATTTAAGACTTGTAAGGGCAGCTATAAAGGAACTAGGCAATATCCTCAAGTGTAAAGGCATATCAGTATATATTAAAGTCAAAATCATTATGCCATAGTATTTCCATTTTCTATGGACACCATATATAAAATGGTAAACAATTCAAATGAGTGCCAGAGAGATCCTAAATTGCTGTGGAAGGTTACAGCAGAGTATGCCTACATGTTACCATAGTGCTTGACATGTGGCAAAATCAAGATTCGCTTTTTGGAATATTTTCTTCAAATATTTTCAAACTGTGGTTGGCTGAATCTGTGGATACAGAACCCATGGATACAGAGGGCTGATTAATTTTAAAAGACTAAAAATATATTAAATCATTTATTACTCAAAATTGTGGATTTAATACAAGTTAAACCAGCTTAAAATAATGCCAACCAGAGCATATGTGCAAATTGAATTTTTTTAAAAATTAGACTTCCAAAGGCTGTAATAAAAAACATGATTTGTTTTGGCACCAGAATGACATTGAAGTTGGTGCAAAGTGGGTCTCTAAGGGGAGGGTATTCCTTGTCTAGGGTGCCACAATGGAGAAGGCCTAACTTAATTAATGTTGATTTCTCTCTCTAATATATGAGTGTTGCAGTTTTGGTTCCAACTCTATGAGCATGAGAGTGTCCAAATCCATATTTGTATATATCTGGGGTGACAATATTCAGTGTTTTGGTGGTTTTGGATTTTCCTTTGGATCTGCTCCCAAAGGCCCAGCTAGCAAAGCCAATTGTAAGAATGTTACTATACATCATGTGTTAATGAAGGAAAAGTTATATATGTCTACACATACTCTTTCATCTTGTTATTCTGTGCTTTCAAGTCAATTATGACTTATGGTATCCCTAAATCTATCATGGATTTTCTTGTCAAGATTTGTTCAACAGGGGTTTATCTTTGCCATTTTCTGAGGCTGAGAGAGTGTGACTTGCTTGAGGTCACCCAGTGGATTTCCATGGCCAAGTGGGGATTCAGAGTCATAGTCCAGTGCTGAAAACACTATGCCACACTGACTCTCATTCTTTTATCTGTTTGGAGTTTAAAAACTATACTAGGAAGGGAGGAACAATGGGGAAATTTTGAAGTCTTTCCCCCACAGCTTTACAAAGGCATAAGACTCTTAATTGTTTCAGAAATTAATAGTCACAGAAACTATTAGAGGGTTTTTGTTTTGTTTTGGTTTTTTGGACCTGTTAAATCAACTATGGACAATTGTAGTGAGTCCAGGGATTGTTTTGCAGCTCCTGAGAGCCTATATCTACAATCCAATATCCCCTTCCTGTATCATAAATATCATTATGCAGAATAAGCTGCGCCAGCAGTAAACAACCCTCATGCAGCGTAGCAATGTTGTGCACCACATGTCAATGACTGTGGGTTGTTGTGGAATCTACATACCTACAATGCACAGTGCATAAACACAATGCAGTGTTGCTGTATGCACAGCTTTGCTTCTTTTGCTGTCAGGTGAATATATCTCTTGCACTATGATGAATAATTTGTCCTGCCTACATAACGTGACTTATACATATACATGTCACTAATAAAATGCCATCCTGTGTGTGTGTGTGTGCCAAAAAGGTTCGAAATAAAAATGGAAGTGGATAGAAGTCCATCTTTAGTTTAAAAAACAGCTTCCCTCACATGTTAAACTGTGTGGATAAGGTGGCATACAAGTTACTTAGAGGATGCCTTATCTCTCCTGGAAGCATCCAAGAGTTCTTCCCTGCCCCTCCCCTCCAACTTTTTCTACCAGAAAAAGGATCTGGAAAGTCTGGAGAGGACACGGGCCACAAAAACAATATTGGAGGACATAGCCGCTTTGCTCACCCCCTGCTTTAAATGTTATGATGTTCCTCCCAGTATCCAAATTGCTGCTTTGTTACATCTGCTCGAAATACTGGGAAATCACTTGCCTTCCCAAAGGTGTACACAGCAGCTGACACATGTGCAGATTGTCACATACAGTGATATATGTATAAGGATTCATAGAAGTAGATTTTTTAAGCATGGACCAGCATGGAGGAAGCAGGGATGCAAAAAGAAATATTGTGAAAGGATGATCTTGCATAGATTGCCTTTGCTCACTGGAAAGAAGGAACCAAGAATATACAAGGTCTGATGCATACTTCTATTGCTTTCTCTGTCATTCCCACAGCTTTATTTATCTAAAGCAGGGGGGGAAAAAGAGTTCAGTCCTGTACCTACACTTATTTGCACAGAATTGTAGCCTGAGTTTCCTATTTCAGTTGTTGGCAAGTGCAGTTTATATTAGACTCACAAAAAGTTACTTTTGGGGACTACAGTTCCCAGTGTCCAAACTAAGTATGAGTTTCTGGAAATGGTAGTAAAAAAAAGGTAACTTTTCCAAGCTCTGCTCATGTCACTTTGTATGCATAACTAACCAGGCAGTGAAGAAACACTCCTACAGTTTATCTCCTGTACTGCAGAGCACCAAACTCCTTCTGTGGAAGTCCATAAATAAATGCTCTGGCAGGAATTTTCTCCTCCCTGAATAAACGCGTGCAAGGGAGGGGTGAGCACTTAAGACTGCCAGGAAAACGGCTGCAAATATAGAAATGAAACAAGCCTCTGAGATGTGATTAAAAAGCAGAAGAGCAACATAACCAGAGCGGAGAGTCCTTTGTTTAAATCGACACTCCTTCAGGGGTCACCCTTCAACTAGAATCCTATTGTGGCAGCCAAAACAGAAAACATTGGATAGTTCTTCCAAGCAGGGAAGCTTTTGCTTGGAGCAGACAGGCAGCTGATAAAACCAGTCCATTAAGTTCCCATTAGGGGAAGAAAAAATGAGACCCCCCCTCCCCCATCTGCGCTAATGAGTAGGTGCTTGCCAGGCTCTTGCGCTTGCCAGGAGGCCTGCTCTAGGCTGCTTTTACAAGCCAGTTCTGTTGGCCTTTGGAAGATTAAATTAGAAGATGCAGTCACTGGTTTGAAAGAAAGGCAACATCAGCTGCCCATACAAAGGCTCCAGGACTGGATTCCTAGCAGAGGCCTGATGGAATAGCTGAAGGGCTGTCATGCAGAAGGTGCCACAGGCTTGTTCTCTGTTACCCAAGAACAGAGCTTGGAAAAATTACTTTGGGGAGAATTGTAGTCCAAAAAGGTAATTTGCTGTGCTCTAAAGGAAGGAGTAGACTCAATGGGTAGGAATTGCTGGAAAGCAGATGTTAGCTCAACAGGAGGAGAAATGACTTTAAAAGAAGAGCTGTAAAATAGTGGAACAGTGTCATGGGGGATGGTGAGCTCTCCTTCATGGGAGATATATAAGGAAAGATCAATGGGCTGTTTGCTAAGGATGTAGTAATTTCATCCTGCATCATACTTTTGTGACAGGGTTAGACTAGATGACTTCCAAGGTCCCTTTCAAGTCCACATCTATATTTTAAGAATTTATTATGTTGGTTTGCAGAATCTGGAAAAGTTATTAACCACAACTCCTACAGTTCCTTATCCAGCATAGCCAGAAAGAAAGAAAAAATACTCCAGAAAAGTAACTTTTCAAAGTTTTGCCCGAATAATATACATGTAAAGTAGACTTTGGGCCATGACTGGGTGGTACTACACTGTGACTATACTTTACGCAAGATCTTATTCTTGTGGAGGCCACACTGCATACGTAGCAATTATCTTAATCTGCAGCAGTTATAATACACAGTTTCTTTATTGGGAGGACATGCACGCATGCACATACAGACACGGACATGCAAACCAACATTCTTTCTATACAAGAAAGCTGAACATTATTTGAAGGAAGGAAACAAAATGGCTAGCAGTCTGAAGGAGCATCAAAAACGGGGAAAGAGATCTCATCTAAATCCATCATTAAAGGAACCCCCACCACACTCAATCACATATAGAAAGGCAGGGCATGGGTTACTCTTTTAATTCAATTATCACCACAAGGGCAGGACTCTGTTTTGATGGAATAGTCTTATAAATTCTCCCCTTCCCCAAAGCTTCAGT
Source organism: Ctenosaura bakeri (assembly GCA_948474755.1). Taxonomy (NCBI): domain Eukaryota; kingdom Metazoa; phylum Chordata; class Lepidosauria; order Squamata; family Iguanidae; genus Ctenosaura; species Ctenosaura bakeri. Next base: position 77,296 of record CAOLHI010000843.1, read on the forward strand.
GCCAAGCTACAAGCAACACAGGAGATCTGTAATCTGATGTGCTGGTGGTAGTGATGTTGATTGCCTTAAAGCCTGGCAAAGGAAGGCAAACTGACTTTGAACAGCCTTTTGCCCTTGGACTACTGCATTCTTTATCAAAATGGTCTCTTCCTCTCAAACTGCTAATGGTTACACAGGAAGGGATGGGATGGGATGGGATAGTGGAAAAAACAAAAAATACTGTTACCTGTCATGCCTCTTCCTACCTCCACCACAAACCTCCTGAAATGAATAGCACCACTGGAAGGAGTGTTTGGCCAGGAAATTGCACTGGGAAAAAGACTAAAAACCTCTCTTAGATGCCCTGAATCTTTTCCCCAATCTGTCCACCAGTCTCCCTGCTCCTCCTTCTCCTCCTCCACACACACACACTCTCTCTCTATCATGCAGACCTGTTCTCATGCTTTTTTTAAAAAAAAAGAAATACACAACTTTTGAATGTTATCACTTATAATGTCATCCTAAAAGCAAATGGAGAATGCAGAGGAAAAAGCTCTAGAATGCAATGATTCTGCAGTGTGAATGTGACAGAATTCAAAATGAGAATTCTCGAAATGAGAGAACTTTCGTTCCAGAGAAAAATATTAGAATGGTGAAACCACAAATTTTCAGTTCCCTGGTGAACACACGCATATGAAAGACACTTAACGAGAGTTGGGGCCAGCATAGAGCAGGGGTTGCTATCAGACATTGGAGCATTAGGTTTAACATATTTCATTAACCCCTAAGAACTTTAAAAATCTGATCTTTTTAAGTCAAAGTGGAGTGGGAGGAATTGTTAACATGTGAAGTTGCCAATATATGGATTGCTGCACTTTCTGTTGCAACAATCAACCATAGAACTGATAAAAAAAAAAATAGAATATCTGTTTTGAGTTCCAGTTTTGGGAAATAAATAGTGATGGTGGTGGTGATAGACACTTTCAGTCACAAGTGCCTCCTCCAAAAGTAGTTGCTGGCCTTTTCAAAAGTTCACTTTCTTTGTTCTGGATCTTTCCAGATCCAGACAAATCACACCATTCAACCGCTGATGGGGAATGGTGGAATTTGTGGTAAACTGTCATATTGGGGAAGGCTGTCCTTCAAGAACCAATGGGATACTCTAGCGCACTTAGTGGTAAATGCAAATCATATTTTGGATAGAGACCCCCAAAAGAGTATATGCAGTCCAAACCATACACTCTAGAGGCTGTTGTCAACCCAAAAAGGGCTTTTTAATTTCAGGGTTTGAGGGTATTCGGGCAATTCAGAAGGCAAGGGCCACTGAGGGACCCTCTCCCCATGAAACCTACTGGACTCTGGATTTCCATCCCTGCTTAAAGCATGGTATCTATCAATTTGTGTAGTTTACATTTTGTCACTGTTCTGCTGCCTCTCTTCTCTTCTTTGCATTTGCCTCCTGTCTCCCCACAACAAGATGTGTACTGTTCATTCACCCTTCATTTCACTGTAGGCTGTTCAAGAGTGAAAGGTATACAGAAACAATTCTCTCAAAATGCTTCCATTGCACAGCTTCCATGCTCCCTTTCTCCATTGTTTCTCCACTGTGTAGTTTAAACCATAAGCTCAATGAGAGGAATGCTGTATCTGTATTGCCAAAGTAACTCCAAAAGATAACTGATAGTACAATGCACACTAAAGATTTATTTGCATTATCTATCCATGTCCTACTGTAATACATTCTAGCCCTGCTCTTCAGTACATACAGCTTTCCAGTTTGCTTGTTTGTTTACATCAATGTTGTGAAAAATCCAAATCATACATTAAAACTGTAAGATGTTCACTCACACAGAAGCAGAATCCTGATAAGGAGGGAAGAACAATCTCTCTCTCAAATTGTACCCCCACCCACCCAAGGATGCCAAAAATCTTTTCCAGAGGTCTGGAGCCCTTTCTAAAGGGCTTTTTAAAATGTGGCAAATTAATGATTTTAATATAGCAATTTGTTTAATTGTCTTTCAATTTGTATAATACCTTGATTTTACTGCATTCTGTTCTAACTTCTGTTGTAAGCTGACTTGGAACCCATATAGGGAGAAATGTAGAATACAAAACTCCAGGGGTTTCTGAATGAAACATTTTTCTCTGGCTTCAGGCCTGGCTATGTGTCAAAGACAGCTCTGGTCACTTTGGTAGATGACCTACACCAAGAGCTAGACAGGGACAGCGTGTGCCTATTGGTTCTCCTGGGTATCTCAGCAACTTCTGATACTGTCAACCCATGGCATCCTTTTGGGCAACTTCTTTGAAGTGAGATTTAGGATACTGTTCTGCAACTTGTTGGATGACTCCAGAGGTGCTGGGGGATGCCTGTTCAAACCCTTGGCCATTGACCTATGACAGGGCTCAGTGCTGTTCCCCATGCTGTCATCCAGAGTTTTGGGGTTCAGTGTTATCAGTATGCAGATGACACCCAACTCTTATCTGTGCTTTCCACCTAATGCCAAGGAAACTATTTCTGTACTAAATCAGGGTCTGCTGTCAGTAATGGACAGGATGAGAGTGAATAAATTGAAACTTAATCTAGATAAGACAGAGGTATTCCTAGTCAGTTATAAGGCAAATCAGGGAAAAGGGATTCAGCCTGAGCTGAATGGGTTTTCATCCCCCACTCTAAGTTGCAGCTTGCACATACTTCTGGACTCACATGTAGGCCTAAGATGTGCAAGTTTTATCAGTGCCCAGGAGTGTGTTTGCACAGTTGAAGCTAGTACATCAGCTGGACCAGTTCCTTGAGAAGTCTGATCTGGCTACAATGACACATTCCTTGACTGCATCTCATTTGAATTACTGTAATATACTCTGCATGGGGTTGCCTTTAGAATCTGTTGGAAACCTCAGTAGGTACAAAATGCTGCAACCAGGCTGCTGGCTAGGAACTGGCTACAGGAATTGTGTAACTCCCCTGCTGAAACAGCTTCATTGGCTTTAGTTTTAAGATCTTTTGAGGACAGCTTTTTTTTTCAGTCTCAGCACCATCACAGAGACGTTTGGTGAAGATATGGGAAAGAGCCATCTCCGTGGCTGCTCCCAGGCTGTAGAACTCGCACAGGAATCTGGGTAGCCCCATCTCTGTCCCCTTTACACTGTCTGACTATCTCTTAACGTAGGCCTTTGAGTATTAATCACATGGCAGAATAGTGTTTGAAAGTGTGGTGTTATGTTTTTATCTTGTACATTTTCAATTATGTTTTAAACATATTTCGAACCGTTTTTAGCTCTTGTCTTTTAATGGAACTGTTGTTTAATTTTTATTTTTATTTTACTTTTTAAATATAACACTTAATCAGGTGAAAAACAGGTTATACATTGAATAAATAAATACATACATACATACATACATACATACATACATACATACATACAAATAAAATGAAAATTGTCCCTGCCTGTCCTACATTGTTAAAGATGAGGAGCAACTTGGGGGTGGAGGAAAGGTGGCAACCCTAATTCATCACAAACATGTTTGAATACACAGGAGTTCAAACCCAGACTTTTGAGAGTGAAGCACTCAAAGCCCTAAGCCTCTAATAATGAATCTGTCAGTTTCATTTTCTTTCACATTCAACTAGTAAGGACTACTGCTAGGGGTGCTGTTGTTTTAACTCTCAAACTGCATTCCAAATAAGAGGAAATTTTCATGTCTGGGGCAGCTCTTACAAACAACAAACTGAACTCCTCCCCCTCCCTTCTTCTTAGTGGACACGCAGAGGATGCATGGGACGAGGGAGGGAGATTCTGAAATCATAGCCTTATGTTGATTAGTCAGCTGTCTTTTACACGGAAGTCACATTTCCCCCGTATTCCTGCCTGCTCAAGCCAACAGATCCACATGTGTTGTTTCCTCCTTCTATAAGCTGGGGACAAATAACCTCTGGACGGGAAATGAAATTCTTGCTCATTCTTGCACAAAGATATTGCCTGAAAAATGCACAAGGATTCAACATGTGTGGATAACGGCCAAAATCCAGTTCACAGTGAAGCAGGCTTAAGTTTATCAACACCCCTTAGGCTGAGGCCAATGTGTTTTACAGGCATTTCTCTGAATACATTTTTTCAGTAAAGGCAGAACTACAGAGCAGGATACGGCCCACCATCAGTGTGAACCTTCATGACATTAAAATCTCTCAAGTCAGACTTCACTGACCGTGAGAGCTTAGGCACCAGTGTAAGAATTTAGCAGAGCAAGTTCCCCCCCCTGCCACTGTGCAAAAGCCAACAGAGGAAAGGTACAGAACAGAGCCTCTAAGCAAGTACATGTTATTTCCTTTTGGCTGCATGATCAAACTGTAAGTGCTGATTCAGTGATTAAAAGGCAGCTGCAGCCTCACACATAGTTCCAACCCTTACCCACTTCCTCTTGCATATTACTCTAGTTCCAAAATTTTCATTTGATCAGCACTAATTTGAGATCTCTTGCCTAACAGCAAATTTCTTTTGCAAGGAAAAACAAATTGTGAGAATGTTGAGCAAAGATGCCTTTTTTCTCCACCTAACCCTAATTTTAGTGTTTTTGTTTCTTTTTAATTCTAGAGTCTGCTGGAACCAGGAAGTAGAAAGGGATAGGGTTCTGGGATGTCATTTATATCTATTTAGAAGATTTAAAAACAAAACAAAAGAAAAGACAGGATTACTCAAGAGTAAACACATGTAGCAACTTCTAAGACCATCCAAAATCAATCCTGTTTACATGTAATAGCAATAATGATGATAGTGGTGGTGATCCAGACAGCAACCTGTTCTCCTGCTATAGTTCCACCATCACAGGATGAAAGTAGCTATAAGGCAATCTGAAAGTTACAATTACACTGCAAAGAAGGAAAGATGCCCTGAGTTAAGCTAGAATTGGTCTATAAATTAGTTACATCTAAGTTATCAGAACAGGAGCTAATGGCAACTAGTTACTTGCAGCTGTAGCTAGCTACTTAGCCCTGGAAGGTACCAAATGAAAGTCACATTGGTTGAAAGATCATTTTCTTTGGACTAATAGACCTTGGAGCATGAACAGAAGTTTCAGATTTCATAGCATTACTTTGCTTTACCCACACTTCTCACACGCTTTTACTTTTGTAGAAGCTAAGAAAAGTCTTGTTCTTCTCTGTTAGTATGTGTCAGTCACATGTCTTCTGTTGTTCCTGTGTTGACTAATGGCACTATTCCTCACAAATGCTTTCAAATGAAGCTGTGTCTAAAATGAGTTGGAATGTGTTGTCTGTCTCCTTGAAAATACTGCCAGCAGCTTCTGCTTCTCCAAGAGCTGTTTTCCTGTTTGTTTCTTTCCCAGGAAATTTAAATGTCAGTAACTATATGGGTGTGTTAGGTGAGTGTACCTCCTCACTGGTGACATTGCTAGTATTGTCTCATCAAGTTTCCATGACAGTCATTCACCCTAGCACCAAATCTAAATAGGAACAGAAGTATAGGCTGGAGAGTGGGAAATCACATTTAACCAACCACATCTGTTCCTTTGAGTGAATGTTGGGTTTCAAGTCATGATGGCACAATGTGAAGAGAGATAAATGAATGAAACCATTCACAACAACAAAAACAGTAACAAATATACACATGCAAAATGGTGCAAATATTGAAGATGAGGATATAATTGAAGGTATAGTTGTAACACTGGCCACAAGTGTGATAACACAGGCACTCTCCAGTCGGTGCCAATACTACACAACTGTGTTCTGTGTGCTTCTCAATAGTGATAATTGTACTCTATCCAGGAAGAAAATACTACCAATTAAGAGTGAGAACACAAGAAGCAGGCGTATACCGGATCAAAACTATTTGTCCATCTTCCCCAATACTGTAATAAATTCTGACTGGCAGTGCTTCCCCAGGATATCAGGCAGAGATCTTTCCCATACTGCTACATTATTTTATAAAACTGGAGATGGTAAAGGCAAAATCTGGAACTCTCTTTGTACAAAGAAAAATGCTTTTTATGAAATGGAGATCTTTCCCAATGCAATATTCCAGCAACAGAAACAGCTGAATTCCTCACAACAAAAAGGACAGACCCTACAGTATATAAGGCCCAACCAATGTTAAGATAATATTCAATTGAGGAAACAGGATAGAGCAAAGAGTTCAGATTCTCTCTTGCTGTAAAAAACAGAAGTCAGTGGCCTAAATTCAGGGAGCAAAATGGGGATTCAGACTAGGGGTGGGAAATCAGCCCACCATGTTTGCGGAACTGCAAATCTCAGCATTCCTTATCCTTGACTCTGCTGCAGCTCAAAAACATCTGGAGACCTGCACAATTCCCACTCTTGCCCTAATTAGTAGGTTTGTTAGAAGTAAATGCTAGCTAGACTCTTTGAACTTGGTGAATCAACAGTTACTTAAGTTCTATGGATTCAGTGGGTCTAGAGTTGCCAGATTTCATGTCCTAGACCTGAGTCTCCAGTCTTTATGGATCATCTCCAGGTGAGAAGGTACATGTTCTCTGGTACTTATGGGCTCAGCTCTGGGCAAGAGGAAAGAGCTGTTTGCAAATCTCCAGCTCAACTAGCAGAGCAGCAGTCTTATAGAATTTCCAAGGCTTCATTGATTTGTTGCTCCAACCTGCAAACATTCTTCATGGTGTCTATGTATTTATTTAATAATCTTCCTTTTTTCCTTTGAGTTATTACAGCACCAGAGTTCACCCTCCACTGTGCTTTGCATCCATCAACTTGCTAGCTAAAAGCAAGTAGGCTAGCTTAGTTTTTCCTTATCCCATCTCCCTAAAGGTACAAGGTGTTGGTTCTTACCTTTAAAGCCCTTCATGACTTGGGGCCAGCCTACCTGCGGGATCACATTCTCCCATATAATCTGCCCCACACACTAAGGTCCTCTGGGAGGAATTTACTGTAGCCAGTAAGAACTAGGTTGGCTGCGGTTACCCAGAGGACCTTCTCCTCTATCGCTCCCAAGTTATGGAATGGCCTGCTGGAGGAGACCCGGCATATTACCGGTCTTGACTGCTTAAAAAAAGCAGTCAAGACTGTTCTCTTCCGACAGACCTTCCCAGACTAGTGTTCCACCGCCTCTCACCAACTGTCCTCTTGTTTTTAATAGTTAATGTGTTTTAGGGAGTTTTAGATGGGTTGGTGGGTGGGGAGGATGGGTTATGTTTTAATGCTTTTAATGTATTTGATGTATTGCTGTAGTACCGCCTCGATCCGTTGGGAGAGGCGGGATATAAATAAATTTTATTATTATTATTATTATTATTATTATTATTATTAAATAACAATCTCTTCATTTCACCTTGATCTGGGAACAGCTATTTTAGCTATGATCTCTGTCTTAGTTTACAAAGAAGAAAGTGTGTGTGCATGCATGCATATACACATGCTTGAATGACAATCTGTGAGCAAACATGGTTGGTACTGATTGCATAATGCTTAAATAATTCTCCAAGAGCCATCACTAAGTCTCTGGTTTTGGCCTGGAAATGTCAGCGCCAGGAACAATACTGAACTGGCAACTCTAAGTGGGTCTCCTGTGGCTGAGACTAATAATCTGGTTTAGACCTTCATCCCTCTCAGTTCTGAATTTTTACACTGCAGTCCAGTCATAGATGAGTTTCAGGAGAAAAACTAGTATGGCCATTACGACTACTCCAAGATCAAAGAGGAATGACCACCTGGGTGAGTTAAGCGAAGAGTTAGAGTCATCCCAGGACAAAGGTTACAGAGACATACGTGGCTAAGTGAGCACTGTGAAGAGAGATTGTGGACTGATTGCAAATGATAAAAGAGCTCTTTCACTCCTCACTGTGCACTGATTCATGCCATGACCTGGATGATCACCTGGCAAGCATCTGCAATGCCAACACTTTTGCTATTGTAGGTAAAGCTGACAACAGTTAGTCTTGAATCTGTTGGTGCAGGAGACCTTGTTTCTCAGCCCTTCAACAAAATCAAACCATTTAAAGAACATTTATACTAATATGTGTTTCTACAGCACCAAACACTAATTAAAGTAGGGGTGGGGAGTCATGTGCCCCTCTAGATATTCTTGGACAGCATCTTCCAGCACCCCTAGACAACATAGTTAATGGTGGGGAGTACTGGGAGTTGTAGTCCAACAACATCTAGAGGGATGCGTAATTCACACCACTGCATTAAAAACTCCTCCAGTTTCTCCCATTTAGCTCCTAGCTGTGCATTGTCAGCCTAATTTTCACATGGTAACATTCCAGGGGAAATCAAGTATCTTCCGTTATATGGGCCATCTTTCACTTAGCTTGAGAATCTGACTGTCTGAACTGCACGGTGCATTTTTGAATTCTTTCTTCATGTATACTTTAGTTAACAAAGTAGATGGGTTCCCAGGCATTGCTTCTTTAGCAGAAAATTTGGTACCAGAGGCAGAAATATTATGGAAAGAATAAGAATGGGCTCTCAAATCCTGCAGCAGCAGCAACAAAAGGAAAAGCAGTTCAACCTGTTTTAGCAGCCTTTTTATTCAAAATGTACAATATGCACATGTGAAATGAAACAACCAGGCAGATAAGCCGTGTGTAAGTAAACAAAAATATTTTGAGCCTTCTAGAGGTTACTTAAAAGCTTCTTCCAAAATACATCCATGGATGACCTTTCTATTCACCAGTTTCCAATTTTCTATTTTTTTTCCATTTTGGTAGCCAGACTTCTAGATCTATGTTTTTTTAGCATGCCAGCCATAGCTAGTGAATCAGGTGTATTGGCTGTCTTCTTTTCTCTCTGTTATGTTGTTCACACATGCTGAGTAAAGGATTCTGGAGGCAACTGGTGTTTAACTTGTCGGGCACACACAACTATTGTAGAATCAGCCATAGCAAAATCACATTCTTTCCCAATTAAGCTTTATTGCACTGTTTACTGCAGACACACTGCTGCAACCTGCCGTTGAAGGTCTGTGCTTCCCTAGCCCTCTTTGACCATCCTACCAGCAGCTGCTGCTGCTTCCACTCTAGCAGTGAAACTGTCATGCCTTTTTCACTCACTTTTTATAGTGAATCCAGTCTATACAATGGCTTAACTGTTGCTGTCCAGTATTTTTTTAGAGGGGGAGGGGTGTGTGTGTGTGTATCTCCTTTCCTCACAGTTTTCCAGATTATTGAAAGGCTTCAGCACATCCATATTTTTAATTTAAAAAGTTTGTGCTAAATTTTATGGTTTGTACTCTCCTTACAAATTTTTCATAAGCTCAAGGCTTATGCTGATCAGAAAAAAACATGTCCCTGATAATGACCTGGGCTGATGTAAGACCTCCTTCCAGTGACCTCCTGTCTGTTCCTCTGTTTTCAGTTATTTAATGCCCTAAGCTGTTCTTCTGTCTTCTGGTTGCTAAGGCTTATCCCAGCAGGGTCCTGTTCTTTGTAAATCTTTCTCCCTAATATAGTCACACTAGCTCTGGCATTCCAAGACATTAAAAAGCACAATTTTTAAAAAAAGCACTTCCAACATGCAAAATGTGTTGTTGGAAATAACAACAATACTCAAATAGAAACCATGTTGACTCTTTATTTCTCTGAAGTTAGAAAGGTAATTAGAAAAATCTCTGCCAAACTAGACCATGGTCTGAATTCTGTTGATAATTTCAGCTGGGGCACATTGGTTGAATCTGTTGAATTTGTTGAGTGGTGAATCAACAATTATGCAAATCTCATTGATTCAATGGCTCTGCCATAGTTGGAACTCACAACAAGATTCCAGCCCACTTTTACATTAATACTTCATAAAAAGGATATGTCCTCCTCCCACTGGTTAGGGCGGTACCGTCACTGACTCCAAACTTGAATGAGTAAATTCCAGTCTCATGATATGAAAACTCAGGGTCCTCTACTGAAGAAGAATGAAAGGGGATTCCAGACAAGTGAAAGGAAGTTCTTCTTCACAAGACATATGAATACACTATGAAATTGGCTTCCACAATATTTATTTTTATTTAATTATAAAAATAGTTATGTTTTACCCTATATCATGAGATCTCAGCATGATGTGCAAGTAAAATCATTGTTAACACTTGAACCAATTAAAACAATGCAAAAATAATGTGAATAGACTAATGTTATATTAAAGAAGTTGGTAAGTTAAAAACAGGTTAAGGTTAAAATAATTTAACTCCCTGTGCATAAATATTTTGTAGCAAATCAGTTAGGCCTCAAAGGCATTAGTGAATAGCCATGTTTATATATGGTAATTGAACGAAGCCAGCATTGGTGCTAGTTGGGTCTCTAAGTGGAAGCCATTCCATGTTTGTGGTTCCACAGCTGGAAATGCAGTCTCCAACTTTCCCATATAGTATATTGACCTCACTGGTGGGAAAACAAAGGAGGTCCACTCCAGAAGACCTCATTCCTAGTATAGGCATAGATAACAATATCCACCAAGTTGGACAGCTTTCAAAGAGGACTGTGCAAATTCTTGCAGGATAATAACTTCTAGTCATGACATTCATCTGCTACCTACAGCAGGGATACACATATTGTACCCTGCAGGTTACATGTGACTTCTGGCCTCACTCTTCTGATCTTCAAAGTCCATAACTCTCCCATTCTTATAAAATTGCAGACAGTTATTCAGCTATTTTTGTCCCCAATTGTCAGAAAGTCCCTCAAGCATGTGGAAATATGCAAAAATACCTCAACCCACTCCTACAAGCACTCCAGAACCCACACTATGTCCATATACTTCTGTTTTCCCCTGCAATATCTCAGAATGGCAAGAGGAAGTGACATGATGTTACTTGCTGTTGACATATTGAGAGGAATTGAAGAAGAAAACAGACATTTGTAGGCTTGCTATAAAGGGTGTGTCCTATTAAGGGAAATTTGCTGCAGACCTCCAAGCTATTGTCCACCACTGATTTTTACAGTATCAGAGGCAATATGTCTCATTGTGCCAGTTGCTAGGAAACACGAGGGGTAATATGAAGTCTTATTCCTATCCAATTGGCAGACTTCCTCTAGCCAATTACTTTGCCACTGTGTGCATAGAATGCTGGTCTAGAACCTAGAGATGTAACTTTTAGCTGCATAGTTGCCATGCTCATTGGTCCAGTAAAATAATATAATAAATATTATTTGAGAATGAAATACTCTGGTAAAAGCCACAAGAGTGAGATCTAGGCCTAGATCCAGCAAGCACACTGGCAAAATGGAAATCTCCATCAGCATATTTCAGCTGTTGTTGGAAGGGGCTCTCTTCTCCCCACATCTTCCCTGGTAAACAAGACCAATTAGAGGGAGGCCTTCTAGGCATGACTCTGTCTTCCTAGCTATAGTTTAGGTATGGGGCTGCACCCATTCCCTTCTGGCTGCTCTTACACACCCAGCAGAAAAGGAACAGCCTCTACCCAAGTGTAAGACTACTGTTTGATCACCCAAGTGCTCATGGGCAGCTGGCGTAAGCCCAGTCACAATCTCATGTCCGTTCAGTGGCCAGAAAATGAAAGTGTACCTGAAAGCTCTCTGGTTGCTCTTTGAATGGTAAAAGGGGGGTAACATTGCATGGAAAGGTGGAGGATACCTCCTTGCACCACATTATTCAGATCAGGAATGGGACTGTGTCTGGGTGCATTCCAGCAGTTCTTGCACATCTAGTAAAGGAGGAGCAGCTTCCACCCACAGTGTAGGATGCACAAGGACTGCTAGAATGTGCACAGGCACAGCCCCATGGCCAATCAGTGGCTGGGAAGATGGAGTTGTACCTGGAAGTCCCCTGGTTCAAAAACTGTCAATGCTGGGCAGGGAGGTACAGGATACCTTCTTGCACAACATAATTCAAAGTGCATATTCTGGTATAATCAGGGGTTACACCAGGGTATGTCTCCAACAGGATCTGGCCATGGATAGATTTCTTTCATGTTCCTATATGCTTATTCTTTGCTCAGAGACACATCTAGCATAAACAATGCCTAGGGCAAGCGTTCTTTACCCTTCTTTACCCTACTCCTACCTCCTACCCCTACATACATGGCCTTTTTTTGCATCCCCTGGCATTAGTGCTCGGGGCACATGCCATACCTGCCCCACCCTAGATACACCTCTGTCTTTGCTTTTGCCAAAGCACAGAACAGAACATTTTGGGGAACAGTCTGGCATATTTTTTTTTTTTTATGACACTGCTTAGGGTATGCACAGAGAGTCTATCTGTTTGTATAAAATGAAAGTGGTTAGGATTTAAAATACTCTGGTGTTTAATGATAGAAGGAAGTGGTGATAAAAACAGTTGAATATGATGTGAAAAATCTAGCAGATGGCCTGCCTGTCTATGTAGCTCCCCCTCCCCAGACTTTTCTATTTCATGGAGCTGAAACAGCAGACTTACAAACTGCCAGGGATCAAGACAGACAGTATTGATTGTGCCATTTTTGGATTCAGGTACTGGACTACATCTTGAGCTAAATCACAGGATACTGGGTTAGAGCAGCTGAGACTTTCTCAAGAAAGAATATGGATAGGATTGATGAGACAGACAGCATTGTTTGGTTACTGAGAATTATGTGTTCGTACTAGAACTCTAAGATTAAAGTCTAAATATCAGAGCTGATTTAGAATGCCGATGTCCAAAATATGGAGCAAAAGTAATTGCCTTGTATTAGTATTATGTTTGCATAAGGCCCCTTGTTCCCTGTATTTCCTTTTTCATTATTACCTTGTATGCCTTTGGCACAGCAGTTTGCCTGTTTTATTGTTTTCTTTCTGCACACTACCATGTACATTAATAGTGCATTGATGATGATAATAATAATAGTAGTAGTAATGTTGCCACTAATAAGTTAACTTTGTTAATTTGTTGTAAGTAGCATTGGGCCCCATGCCAAACAAAATAAAAGAAAGACAAATAACAATATTGTTCAAAAGTTTATAAAACTGTTGTGTTAATCCCTTCTTAAGTTAAATGTCAGTAGCCATCCTGATCCTATGGGCCTTGCACCATTTCTTCTGTCTGTGATGTCAGCTTACCCATAGACTTCTTAGTTGCTAAACCATCCTGATACATGTCCAGTATCATCTTGGCTACAGATATTTACAATGGGCCATCAGTATGTGTGGCATTTGACAGAGCAGGGCAAGTGAAAAGCCAAATCAGACAGGTGTCTGCCACAAGGAACTCATGAGGCAGTAAGAAAGGGCCTCATCCCCAGTTCAAGCTAATTCATCCTGTAGCTGTCCATTCTTCCTTTCCTATGATTTGAACAAGGTCATAATCTGTAATCTGGGTTTTCAGTGATGGTACAGAGCTGCTGAGGGCCAGTGTGATATAGTGGTTTGAGTGTTAGTCTATGATTTTGGAGAACCAAATTCAAATCCCCACCTTGGTATGGAAATCCACTGGGTGACTTTGGGCAAGTTACAATCTCTCAGCCTAAGATGCACAGACAAACCTCTTCTGAACAAATCTTGCAAAGAAAACCCCATGAAAGGTTCACCTTGGGGTTGCCATAAGTCTGAAATGACTTGAAGGCGTGCAACAAGAACAACAGGGCTGCTACTGACCTGACATGTAAACGTGGTTCTCTCCCAACAGTTCAAGAAATGCTGAATGCTGACATTCTGATGTTCTAGAACAGGAATGGCAAATGTGTGACCCTTCCAATTGTTGGACTGCAATTACCACAAGATCTAGCCAGAACAGACTGTAGGGAAGAATAATAGGACTTACAGTCTAGCAGCATCTTGAAGACCATAGATTCCTCACCCCTGTTCTAGAATCAGGGAAAACCATCTTGAATGAGAGGTCTCACAGTTCTAATTCTAGTTTCCAATACGTGAAATTCAGTGTTCAAAGGAGAGATTCTGTGGAATTTTAGTCTAAAAATGACATTTTCAAGCTCTGGATATTACCTGAGATGGGTTGTGACACAAAATGAGGTGCAGACTATGGGCTCTTTCAGATTACATAATTATAGCACTCTGATTCCACTTTAGCTACCATAGCTGCATCTTATGGATCTTGGGGTTTCTAGTCTGGTGAGGTATTAGAGCTCTCTGCCTGAAAATGCGAAATACCCCTCTGTAAACTGCAAATCCTAAGATTCTACAAGATGGAACCACAGCTGTTAAAGTGGATTCATACAAGGGTGTAGCTTTCAGGAAGGGGCAAAATGAGGCTATCGCCCTCCAAATTAAATTTTCCTTCAGCCCTCAGATTTCTATCATTGCAAAGAGTGAGACACTGAAAATTATTCACACCCAGAACTCTTATATTTGCTGTGTTCATATTCTCTTGATGCCCTTGCCTTCCCCTTTTCTTTGGTATCTAAACTGTATTTCTAAATACTTGACTGAAATTTTAACTTGCTGCAACTTTTTGTTGTAGAGATTTGGGGGTCTGAAAGAAAATTTCATTGGAGGGGCAGTAATCTTATTGAGAGAAACAATGACCCCCCATAACTACACCCCGGTGCTATAACTGTACAATGTGAAACAGCTATATGCCCGTACTTACTTGGATGTTTTGGGATATATGCTGAAGAAAACAGTGAGTACAGGCTTGCTGATGTCTCTCCCATGCTTGTGGTCCCTTCATAATTCAGTTATTAGGCATTTATTCTTTCTCCTCCTTGCTCCAAACATGAGCACGTAATTCCTTTCCTCCCTGGCTTTGCAGGAGAAAAAGGAGAGCGTGCCACTACCTCAAGAAGATATACTCCATTCCAGCATTGGGAAATGTTTGTGTTTTCAGGCACTCAGAGTGCAGTTGTGAGAAAGGAAAGTTGAAAGCCTTTTTTCCATTTCACAGAAGTAACAAAGTACCTATCATAAACACTGGACTGGGTTCTGGCTATAAAACATGGGGTTCAGCTGACAGAATACCTCATAAACTTTGCAGCCCTGAGATATAGAAGGCTTTGATTTACTGTGAGTAGCTGAACTGAAACAAGGAGGAGCACACCATGTATTTTCCACATTGTGCTTCTGGAGTCTTTCAATGACACTGGGACAACCCTCATCTTTTTATGTTTTGGAGCTGCTAGGCTGTTTATCCTGCAATGACTGTGTTCTCATATTCTCCCTCTCAGGTGGGCACGGTTTGATGTGGAGGCATGATTTTCACACAATGGCCCTTCCAAAATGAACATCGCTCCACTGTACATAGATGTCAGACACCTACCTGGAAGAACTCCATCATTGCAGTAGATAAATATTTTTAATAATCCCCTCCTTCTATCCCCTTGACACTCGAGGTTGGAATATATGATCTACCTTTGTGTCATTTTTTCTGCCTGGGGACAGTGGAACCTGTAAACTAGCAAATCCAAAGAGCACTGCATTTGGAAAGATTGACCTAACATGATTTTCATATGATTCACTCCAGTTTCATGGTGTTTCTACAGCTATCAACCTATGAATTTCACATTTAAGCTGGGTATATGCTTCATTGAACATAGTGGGACTTACCTTGAACTAAACATGAATGGGATCAGGCGATATCCTAATAATTTAATATAATCTCTGCCTGATTTATTTTCTTGGTAACATTTTTTGTGTTTAATATTGTGCCTTTTACTTATATATAAGCTTTGTGGAAATTTATATCTCCCTTTTTTGGAAAACATAGCTAAGATTTCCAGTTGAGGCCTAAAACAAGACTTATCCCATTCCAGTTCTCAAAGTTATTTTTCTTTTCAAAAATAAGTTTCAGTTTTCAAAATTTCTGTGTTTTCAAACATAAAAAGAAAAAAATGCATACACACACATGCCTCACTATGAGAAAAGCCAATCAGCTTTCCACCTGCTGCATTTGTATTTTTTTGTGTGTGAGAGAGAGAGAAAGAGAGGAGGGGAGGGAGGGAGGGAGGGAGAGGAATTGAGAGAGAGTTTATTGATCTATCCTTCTTCCAAACAGTTCACTTCAAAATGGTATTTTGACACCCAATAATGCAGTTGTTGCTAGTATGAGTGACTGACAGTTGTCTGGCATACACAAATGTACATCAACCTTAAGTCTGTCTATGTCTTTTTTTTTTGTTTGTTTGTTATTTGAGTAGTTGATATTCCCTTCCTCCTTCTGCAAGGACCAAATTCCCTCTGGAATTACAGTGGAGATGCTACAACTCCCCCACACAGTTTATTTTTATGCAGATTGGATAATGGGTGAGGGGATCAGAGAAGGGGCTGGCTATGTGCTCATAGCTACACAAGGAATAAAGAATATGTGGGATCCCAGTAGATGATGTAATCATTTTGTGTCTGGCTACGGGACATAGGCAGATATCATCCCTCATTCTCCAGTGGCCACAGAATGGCCACGAGGGTGGGCTGCAGCAGATCTATAGTAAGTCCAGTGATAGCATAATTCCACATATGGAACTACTATGCTATACTGAAGCAGCATTGGAGAGAAAAAACGGTCTAATACAAAATATTACTTTAGTAGCTTAAATTATATCTCCCATGATTTATGAACCCCATACTCTAAACTCTACAAGCTCCTTGAGCTGATCATATCCTAACTATGCTTCAGAATTTCTAATAATTACAGGAAGACTGGATGCAGCAGAGGACATTTAGAATGGCATCATAGCTGAATGGTAGAATAAATAATTTGTATACAGAACATCCCAGATTCAATCCCTCTCTGGTTGTTTAGCTAAAAAGGATCAAATAGCAGATGATATGGAAGCCCTTTTACCTAAAACCTTGGAGAGCCATTGACAGTCAGAGTGGACAATGTTGTGCTAGGTGGTCCAAAATTCTGGTAATGCATAAGCAGATCTTGGAAGTATTAGCTCTTGGATAAAAATACTCAGAATCTTCCAACCAGCATGGATGTTGGTCAAGTTGGCTGGTAAAATTCTGGACACTGTAGTTCAAAACAATCTCTTTCCCAAGCTCTACCTCTAAGGCAGCTTCCTATGACAGAAATACTCTGCTTCCCACTGTCTCCAGTAAATGCAATTGCTGACAGATTACTCAAGGCTTACAACAGAAAGGTACAACACTTGGAAAAAGAAAAGGAAAAGGAAATAAAGGAAACAGAAAAGAAAAGGAAAAGAAGGCAGGCAGTACCGAATTTGTATTAAACTGAAAAAGTATCCATTAACTATGCAACCCTATGAAAATGCTATATCATCATCATCATCTTCATCATCATCTTCATCACCCACCCTTTCTCATGATACATGTGCTGTGCTATGGCCCAAACTGCAAGGATGCAATGAAAAATCCTGAGGTGCACCTGCTGCTGTTCTCCAAATTTGCCAGTCCTTGCAATATGAACCTGTCTTTCCAATGAGCAGTTTGTGCTGAGGGTCTGGAATTAAAGTAACTCCATCCAAATCAAAGACATGATCCAGTGTGACATGAGGTGAGATACATGGAAGTTTAATGCACTGTCATGTTTCATCACTAGAACATCATTCTTTCAAAATACGCACATTCAAACAAGTTTTTCACTGTATTCCAGATCCGTGCTAAGTGATCATTCCTGGTAGCTGCCATGTTATGGTTCCTAGCTTGAAGAATCATCTGCAAAGCTCTGGAAATCTGCTGATAGGTTCCCACTCACCTTTAAGAAACATGCCTCATCACCCTTCCACTGAGCTATTGTGCTTAGCATTGTTGTACTAATCCTCTAATTCTGCCATCTCATCAGCACACTAATCCACTGTGGCATGTGTCCACAGGCGCCTTACGTAATCAGCCAAAAATAACCCTCTTCTGTCAAGTTAACTGTCCCAGCGCCTGAGGCCTTCCATAGCAAGGATCATTATCCAGATGCCCATGCCTTCTAGTCTCTCCTTAGATCTACATATAGCCATGGTGTTATATAAGGCAATATTCCAAGATTCCTGAGAGCTGTTATTCATTTTTCCCTTTTCACCATGGTGGCTATGAACCTGAAGAGACAGTATATGCCACAGCATTTGGAAATGCTATGGAAGAAGTCAATGATGATGATAGTGAAGAAACCATCAGCACTACAAACGTTTTGTTTTTCAGATTCCATGATTTCTAAAAAGGTCATCTGGTTGCTTCACATGAAGGCTAATTGTAGCATGAGAATATAATATAATAATTTTTAAAAAATCTATAGTGACAAAAGAAAGAGTGTCTGAGTGTTCCATCTGACAATGCCAACTCCCTCCCTGTTGTTTAGTTTAGAAAACAGGCGAATAAGAGGACATGTGATACAGTTATATATACAGTTTTACATTTTGTATGGAGAAGGTAGATAGAATTTTTTTTCTCCTTCTGTCATAATACTGGAACCCAAGGACATCTATTGAAGCCCAAAAGTGAGAGATTGATGATAGATGAAAGGAAATAACTTCTTCACACTGCACATAGTTAAACAGTGGAACTCACTGCCACAAGATATAAACCATGTCCACACTAGCCTGTTATAGCGTGATAATTCCACTTTCAACATTCTCTGGAATCCTGGGATTTGCAGTTTTGGGAGGGGCCAGCCAGCTTCAATGGCTTTAAAAATAGATTAGATTCATGGTGTTTAGGCTGCCAGTAACTACTAGTCAGGATGGCTGTACCTCATTTTCCATAACAGAGGCAGTGTGTCTCTGTGAATCAACTGCTGGGGAATGTTAGATGTAAGGTAGAAATGTACTTGGGTCCTACTTATAGGCTTCCCATAGATGACTGGTTGGCTACTACATGAACAGAATGCTGAGTTGGATGTGTTTGGAGCCTGTTCCAGCTTGGTTCATATACTCTTACCTACTGAGACTTAGCAAGTGAACTTTTCGTATTATGCAGATAAAGGAACAGGCAAAGCTTTGTTTGCTGCCTGCCTACCAGCTTCTAACAGTAACCCAGCTGTCAGAAAAAAAAAGGGGGGGGTTGCAGGGAAGGAAGATGACAAACATACATATGTTTTGGGAAATGGTTTTCAGATTTATTTATTTTTTAAAAAATGGTTTCCAGACAACTTTGAGCCCTTTTAGAACTCAAGCAATGTTTCACTTTGCCAGTTTTTCAGGACTGTACAAACAATAATTCCAGATGTATTTGTTCTTATTGTTTTATTCATCAGATCAGTACAATGTACCAGACTATCACCATACTCATGTAAACCGT
Source organism: Ctenosaura bakeri (assembly GCA_948474755.1). Lineage (NCBI taxonomy): Eukaryota > Metazoa > Chordata > Lepidosauria > Squamata > Iguanidae > Ctenosaura > Ctenosaura bakeri. The sequence continues at coordinate 96,356 of CAOLHI010000843.1, forward strand.
TTAGACTAGCTGTGCGGAAATCAAGTAAAGCTAGGAGTGCCTTTGACTCAGGGGACGTATTCAGTGAAACATGTACATGCCAAATTCCTTTCTCAGTTGCTGCAGCCTACCCTTCCCTGAATCAGACACAGAAGGACTTCCTACTGAGTTTATCTAGTCTTTCTTAGGTCTCTTTTCAACAGCACAGTCTCAGTCAGCTGCTCTAGTCTTACTCATGAGCGAGTTTCTGGCTGCAGCCTCAGGAAATGCGCTAGGCAGGAAATAGATTGGGACCTGTTTCCTTTCCCGTGGGGGAGAGAGGTGATGACTGAGAAGGTGGAGCTGCATATTACACAGCTGGAGCCAACTTCTGTTGTGCAAGGATGTTATTCTTGGGTCATGGGAGGAGAAGGATTACCAGCAAGGAGGCTCCAGGCCTTTGGGCAAAGGAACAGTCAGCCACTCCCTTAGAAGGGCTCCTTGTTTCAAAACAGTTTTGGACAGCGAAGAGGCCATCATTGCCGAAATGAGTCTGGCAAGCAGACATGAGCAGATCTGAGAGCCTTCCTACACAGAGAGCTCAGTTTCTGAATAGTGATGAACATGACTGGGCGGGGATACAGCAGCCACAACCTTTACAGGCTACTTGATTATGATGAGAAGCAAAATGAGAATAGATAGAAGAGTGTGTTCTGGTTTGCTGGACTCTCCCTTCTCCCTTCATATGCTTTTGTTGAGATTTGAAGCTCTGGCAATTTAATTGCAAATATTATTGCCTCAATAACTACCTGATGAACTGATTGATTTCAGTTACCTAAAGGATCAGAGCAGTCCATAATAAATGGCATTTCAAAAAAAAAAAAAACAGACGAAAAGTAAAGTCATTATGATTTTTGACACGTACTTCCATCCTCTAGACAATAACCAAAACAATGAAGCAGACATGACTGATGTCTTCCAAAAGTCTGCATACTGACAAGTCCAGTCTTCTCCATCTTGTGATTTTCAGCATTTCTTCCTTGAGCTCCACCTGTTGAAAAAGCCTCCTCCCACCACCCTTGCAAGCTTCTGCTATTGCTCATGAAAACCTTATACCTCTGTTTTCAGAGGTGATCTATCTTGATATATCAAAGTCTGAAGACAAAACAGTGGAATCAGAGGCAGTTGGAGGCTTTAATGTCAGGTTAGTAGTATATCTACCCCAGGTTGTGGTCCAGCTTGAACAGAACTGTCCAAGGTGCTATACCTATTTTGTTTGGATTATTCATGTGGATGAATAGCTCCTTTAGAGTTTAGGTTGAAACCTGAAAAGGATTCACTGTCCCACTGATGTTGGAGAAACCAGCCTCCACTGTGTGCAATATTGTTGTCTTTGTGCCCTGATTATAACCTCTCAGAGGCACTGGGCTAAGTACTATTGGAAACAGAACACTGGACCATTTGAGAAAGACTAGCAATTTGCTCAAAACCAAAAATGAGGTCAAATTGGGGTGTCCTGTGGGTAAAAAAGCACTGGAGGAAAAACTTAAATGCACTGAAATGGGACTGAAGCCTCAGCTCCCCCAATACCAGGTTTTTTTTTTAAGTCATCAGGAAACCCTGTACGGGACTTTCAACAACCTATACTTTGTTTGTTTAGGTTGTTGTGGCTTTTCTGGGTTTTGAGGCCATGTTCTATTAGTATTTTCTCCTAATGTTTCACCTGCATCTGTGGCTGGCATCTTCAGAGGATATGGTGGCATGGAAGTGAAACAGAGTATATATACTTGTGTAGTCCCCTGGGTGGGAGGGGGCAATTTGCATGTTACAGTTGGCCTATTGTTAAATGGGATATCCCCCAGGGTTGTATTGTTAGTCAGGGGATATGCATAACAGTGTGTTTGTTTGTTTGTTTGTTTGTTTGTTTGAGCACAGGTCCTATTATTCTCATGCTAGCATAGTCAATGATAACACTGAGGTCACAATCCACTGGCTATGCTAGCTGGGAGTTCTGGAATTGTTGTTCAAAAAAGTAGCTTTTACGAAATCTGCCCATTTAGTTGGGCTCTAAAGAAGTGTGGGAAGTAATCTATGAATTGGGGACATACATGCACTGAGTTTCCTACAGATGTATTCAGTCAACAAACAATTGGAGGATGGAAAAAAGAACAGGTATCTGAAGAACCATGGGCTCTTTGACAGCTTTTTGACAGCTATCTTTCCTTAAGCCTTTAGTCTCCTTTCCATCTTTGTCTTAAAGATGAAGTATACATTACCCATCCACCTTATTTTTAATAAGTGCTCTTAAAAGTTGTGCAAGACATTGTGAAGGAGGCATTCTTTACTATATATGAGTAATCACACCTTTAAAGGTTTTTTTTAACACAGAATAAAACAATTTAAACAAAACAACACAGAAAGAAAGAGAGAAATAGAAAACTGAAAAAAAGAGAAAAGATTCATACACATATACAGAGAAATGTAAGAATATAGACAAATTACTTTTGACCTTGTTTTCAATAGCTATACCGACATACTCTTATAAGACCAAAACTAGCCCCCTGAATTGTTCCTGGAAGACTTTGAGAAACTATTCGTCTTGCAGTTTTGAAATTGGAACAACCTGTGACAATATCCTGACAGTTTCTGTGTTGAATAATAGCAGCTGTCATTGTAAAAACTGTGCATTTTCAGAGTATCTTATTGCAAAAGTGGGTATTACATGATTCACCATAAAATATTCATTAATGTTGAAAGACAACATGGCATTGTGATATTAGATCTATTTCACAGAAATCTTCAACTATTAAAAAGGTGGATTTACCAATGAAAATCACATCATTTATTCAAATTGGCATAACACAGAAATCTTTTTAATGCAGCAATTGAATAGATTATGAGTACAACAACCAAGAAAACTGGTCCAAATCTGCTCCTTCTAGTTTTCCCATTATTATTCACTGGTGCAGTGGAATTAGAGTTTATGGGATTGAAGTACCATGCCATTTGATTAAAAGGAGTGATCATTTCTTCTGCTGAAACCCAGCCCATTCCATGTTTCTTCTGAGCTTAGCTATAGTCCTCACAATAGGGAAGAGGGTTGAAACAGATTTTTCCAGCGACAGTACATTATTATGAACTATCCTTATGACCATCAGCATAATTTTGAGATGGCTCAGTTTTAAATGTGCAGTTAAAACCCATTACCTTTAGTTAATCAGGCAGTTATTCCTAGAAAGGGATGAAAACAGCTAGAGCTGGTCTGTTAACACTGTTATATGTATTTGGCGACTCTGCAGTTCTAACTATAGGCATTGTCACAATGAATGGATATATTTCAACATTTACTTCTCCAGCATTGCTATTCATAAGGTATTATTGATCTATTAAAAGTGATATTCATCCCAAAAAGAATGTTAGGACAATGTAGATTTTTTTTAAAAAAAAATACAATACAATAAGTCAATGTACATTCTAGACACTGGCTGACATCCATATTGCATTTGCAGATTCATAATCTAGAATTAACAGATCTGTAACTGCACCATATTCAGTTCTATTACATATCCACAGTCATGGCACTATTGCCACAAACATAAATGCTCTCTGATTCCCACATTACACACCACAATCTGGCTGCGACATCTATCACCCTACTGATTGCCAGGGTTGATTTGGTTGATCCAGCTGGCTAGACAAGTGTCCCTTTCCTCCCACACCACTCCATGTGCATCCTTCCTGAAGCTGTGCACTTGGTGGAAAAGGATGACCATCCCAGATAGAAGGAGTGTACTGTTCTTCGGTCAAGGGTATACATTACACACCTGACAGCCATGATGGAGGTTCCATCAATGGGTGAGGCTGCAACAATCAGAAGCAGGACCCCTGTTGCAGTTTGTCACCACACTGCAGATCACTGGTTGGAGAGGGCTGGAAATGTCATCCTGCTGATTGCTAGCAGTACAGACCCCCATTGCTTGTTGCAGCTGTTGCCTATTAAGGTTATATTTAGGGAGTCAGGCCAGAAAAGCATACTTAGTTACACATTTGTAACTAAGTTGGCAATGTAGGATCTCTGCCATAAGCAGTAAAATAGAAAGGCTTAAACACTTTAAAATAAAATTTAAAAAATACATACTTTGACAGTGTAAGGGAAAGCCCAGAAGGGGGACTTTCTGAGTTTGTCCTTCCCCTACCAAGCTGGAATTCCACCAATGATATTGGAGAGAAATTCCTGATCCTTTCTGTGTTCCCAGGATCTTTCCCTGAGACAACTGGATTGTACATGCACTGGCACACTCCTTGCCATCTTTCTGTTAAGTAGGCTAAGACTTAAAAATATTAGCAAGCCTTTGAAGACTGACACTCAAAGGGAGTGGACCCTGCAGAATTGTGCTGTACTGCCTGCCTGTGTTTTGTTTATTTGTTGTTTTTAATACCTGTGTTTTTAATAGGTTTCAATTTATGGCTAGTTTAATTATTTCTTTTTAACTTTAGTATTTTATATATGTTCTAGCCATGTGTCTTTCAGCTGCTGTAAGCCACTTTGATCCCTAGACTGGGAAAAAGGTTGGCTAGGAAAAAAATAAAAGGAAGGTGGAGACAAAGAAGAAGCTTGCATATGTTGTGCTATATGAATTTTGTGGACAATGTACAGCTGTCATACCCATCTGATGGTGGCATAAGTGGGATTGTGCATGTGGAACCATTGCCTATGTGGTAGTGCATTAAAGTATAAAGAGTGGATTGCTAAATGCTTATCATGCTTTACCACTGCACATTGCACTTTGCTTCTGTGCAACAGGATTCAATCATGTAGATCGACATATATTGCACTATGTTGGTATTCATTTTGGGCATTATAAAATGCAAGTGTAACACAATTCTATGGGTGAATATTTACACTTCACTGAGGTGATGTACCATCTCAAGCTAAACGTTTTGCAAAAAAGACCCTGTGTTGTTGTCATGTGCCTTCAGGTTGTTCTGACTTATGAGTTATGGTAACCCTAAGGCCAATCTATCACAGGGTTTTCTTGGCAAGATTTGATCAGAGGGGGTTTGTCTTTGCCTTCCTCTGAGGATGAGAGTGTGTGATTTGCCCAGGGCCACCCAATGTATTTCCGTTCCTGAGTGGGGATTCAAACCCTAGTCTCCAGAGTCCAATGCTTAAAACCACTACACCACACTGGTTCTCATTTTAGGTGTGATACAAGGCAAGTGTAGTGTACTCATGCTACACTGATATATGACTTCAGGCTAAACGTTTTTTGCAAAAGGCCCTGTAAGGAGTTGCAAGTTAGGTGAGTGCTACTACGATATTACTGTTGTAGTTCCACAGCAATATTTTCCTGATTAATGCTTGCACTAGTTTCTACTAGTCCTCACAAGAGAAATGTTACACACATCATTTTGGTATATGTATGTTTTCTCCAATGGCTGAAATAGATTCAGGGAGGAAAAATTTAAACAGGAAAACAGATCTGGTTGAAAGGAGTACAGCTTCCCCCACCCCCACCCCCTTGCTAAAGTTCAATTCAATATGACCATGCCACCCAATATTTTTTTTTCTTAAAAGGAAGTCCCTGCCACAAACCTTTTAAGCCACATCTCAATTAGTCCTAAACTCCTTTTCTGTTCTACTTGCTGAGAGGTTTTTTCTAATCTGTATAGTTAAATCCAAAGCTACTCAGGATTTGTATGTGCTATAGATGTGCCAGTCCCTATTTGCATTGGTAAATTACTAATAGATTCAGCAACTAATTGTTGAATCTATTCTCGGATGTATCTTTCAATTCATTTGCAAGGAGTGGTACTTCGGTATTAACAGACTCCTGAAAGACTTACCAATATTTTATTGATGTTTTCCCCTGGGATGACTGAAAGAGATAATACAAATGGATCTAAAATGAATTATATATTCCTTTCCCCAAGGAAAGAACAGTTCAGATAAAGTATCTTTTCAAAAAGGCAAATTTCTTCCCAACTGTTTTACTCACTGCTGGAAACATAGGGCACTTTTTTTGTCAGAATGTGGGCAAAGTAACAAGTACACACAGTTGTTTCATCTCCACTGATGCAGCAGTACAAACATTTCAGAAGTAGTTTTTATTACTGGAAATAAAAGACAAGTGAACTATGTCTTTAAAAAAAAAAAGCCTATAAAAGCATAAGCATGTGCATTAATGAGTATAACAGAGCTTATTTCCATGTCAGTGTGCACAGTATTGTAGCTTTTGTTGTTTTAAGAGCTCAGAATAATCTATACTTTAGTCCACTTTTTTTTTCTTTTCTTTTTTTCTTTTTTTTTAGGAATGCTTCCCCAGGTGGCAAAAGACATTAATTGTGACAGAACAGGATGTTCCTTACCACTGCATCTTACATTCAGTCTGCTTTGAATTGTGTTGGCCATTTCAAAATAAAATATAAATTTCAGAATGTAGTTGTTGAGGAATGTACCTCTGAGGAAATTCCACTGTGTGTGGAGGGCTTATTGATGTAGGGTATCTGTATTCTCCTTAATATCTAGTTTAAGATTAAATTCAGACTGATTTAGGGCTTCAGAACATAGCTTGATTTACCGTGGACTGGTTCAGAGGCTGCACCTTTTGACTACAGCCAGCATGGTGTAGTGGTCTGAGCACTGCACTATGACCCTGGAAATCAGGGTTCAAGTCCCCACTTGGACGAAAAAACCTATTTGGTGACTTTGGACACATCACACACTCGCAGCCCCTAGAAAACTCTGCAAGAGGTTTGCCTTAGGGTAGCTCATATTTTGGAAACAATTTTAAGGCACACAGCAACCACAACCACAACAACATCAGTTTGGCCATTTCCGCAGTAGATTGTTATAGTACTATTATTCCACTTGCAACATCCTATGGAATCCTGGGGTTTGCAGTTTCGGGAGGGGAACAATCTACTGCAGAAATGGCCCTTGACTCAAGTCCTATCAGAATTGGATGAATTTTGTTGATCTAATGGTCTCTAAACATATCAGATTTCAGGTAGCAGCGCAAAGGTTTTGTGACAGCTAATGATGATTTTTTTTTTAATGGAAATGAAAAGAAAACGGAAAATAAAACTGTCAGTAATATTTTTATTCCTTGGCATAAATGGAAAAAAATGCAGAGAAATTCTGCAATTGATTCTGAGGGCATCCAGGCCACCAAGTTTCAGAAGAAAAAGTATAGGGGCTATAATTCTGTATCAGTTACTTACTGCACTAAGTAAACTCTCTTGACCCAGCACCCAAACCTGACTGAAACATCATTTCCCTGTGTTCTGATCACCAGGAAATGGACCTCTTTCTCCACATGCAGCTGATTCCCAGCAAAGAGGGTGGGTGAGTAAGTGGGAGTTAAGAATCATTGCAGTTGGGTCAAAATCATGACTAAGTAGTGACTGTGAATACAAAACAGTTAACTTTTTCTGTTAGGTTTGGGGAAGTCAGGCCAGGAGATGGTACTTAGTTAAGTATAACTAAGTAACTGATACAGAATTCCAGCCATTGCTTTTTGTACAAGGGCAGCCTTTATATTTGTGAGCCACTAAAATATACCACAAGTATGAAATATGGACAGAAGGAAGCAAATAAGTCTATCTGCTTGATCTATTCTTGTTTCTCCCAAGGAGAAGCAAGATTTCTAGTCAAATACCCAAGCAATATACTATACTCGCTCACCTCCCTTTCTATGATCCCCCCATATGAAACAGACGTCTCAACATACTGTGTGCATTAATATTTTGAGACCTTCTTCAAGACCATCCACAGCAAACAACTCTGCGGAAATTTCAGATGACATAATGTATTGGTGACACACATATTGTTGGCTCGGACTACCCCAATCCCATTTTCTATGGCCCACTCAAAGCATCAACAGGCTAAAACACATGGGGTTTTGTAACAATAACCATCACATAGCATTCTGAGATGTGCTTCCTTCAAATGTGGACTTAATAGGATGCTGTTTGCATTTTCTGTTTCCCCTCACTATGGCAGAAATGTGTGTTCCACTTTACAAAGGACCCTTTTTAAGACCGTCCTCTAATTCAGGGGTGGACACAAACTGAGCAACCACACATATCCCCCTGGTCACAGTGTTGCCCACCATTGTGAGATGTTTTGTGGTTCTAGTTAAATAGCAGTGTTTATTTCTAAATTTGCATGTATACCCTCCAGATAGGTTGGACTACAACTCCCATTATCCCTTTGGCTATTGTGCAAGATAATGTGGCAGGGAACTTATCCTTTGATGAAAAGTGCAGGCGGTTTTAAACAGGAGTAAGAGTTGAGACCTTGCTTGGAGCCCAAGGGCAAATTTGTAATTATGGTGCAGCTGTGACAAACTGGATAATAGGAGTTCATCTTAGCTTTTAGGAGGAACTGCTCTGTAAACTGAGCTCTGCACACACTGAGAGAGAATGAGCTGGATTGCATCCTTGGCCTTTAAACATCACATGGATCTTCCTCACAATTACCAGATGGTACTATTGAAGACCGGTTTCCACTGCTTATAAATTACCCATGTGTAATAGCAATGCTGCTATTTTAGGAGCCATTAACAATAAGGTTTGCTCTAGGTCACCTAGAAACCTGAAATGTTAGAAATTATTCCTCTCCCATGTTGACTATCCACTCAGTTTCCTTCTGAAATAATTGCCACACATTGTATGAGGTAATAGAAGTGCCAGTCGGGCAAAAGAACTGGATTTCCTCCATAACACTGGATTTCCATATGATAAGAAAGCCAAACATTTACCAATATTCAGCAAACAGCCACATAAAAAAAACCCACAGAGTTACAATATTGTGAATGTCATTAAGACCTTTTCTTCCACATAGGCTGCAAGCTAGGTAGAATACAAAAGAGAGGAGGGAGCGGGGGAGAGAGAGAAAATATGAAAGAGAGAGAATGAGGTTAAGTACTAGTATAGAGTCAAGGAGACAATGCAATGAAACAAACAACAGCAGAATAATTGTGTTGTTACTATTTCAGCTTGGCAAACTGTAGTCACATTTCTGGGTCACATCAGAACAGATATCTGAACCAATGGACTGCCTACATTCAAACTATGCATTCTACATGGTGCCCTTCCAGGGTTGGCCTTACCATTAGACAGAGTGAGCGTGGGGTACCTCAGCAAGTTTTTGGAGTCACAAAAAGGCAATAATTTGCTACGCCTTTATTTTGATAGGAATGGGGAGAGGTAACAAAATGTCCGTGGATAACACAATGTCTTGAGCTGATCTCTGACACTTTCTATTCATGCTGTTTGTCCTTCATCCAAGTGAGCTTCATTGTCTTTCTAGCTGCGCTCTTTGCTATCCTTTGTTTGTTTGTTTGTTTTTCTGTCCACCTCCATGATGTCATTTATACTGCAGTAGCACATCACAAATCCTAGATATGTTCCATGTATTCACATACCACATAGGTAGGTAGGTGACAAAATGGGAGAGAGTCTTTTGGGTGTTTTTAGGATTCTTCATGCATATACACATCACTCACACTGCAGATTGATAGTACTTTGTAAAAATCCAACAGGAGTAGGAAAACACCCGCAGTCTAATCAAAGAGGACAGGGACTAGCTTTTATGTTAGCCTTCAATCGACCATTTTATTTGTGTTCCATCTTTTCTCAGTTACAGGAACTTAGGCCATTTCTGCACTAGACTGTTGTAGTGCTATTATTCCACTTTCAACATCCTATGGAATCCTGGGGCTTGCCTTTGAGGTCCCTCCCAAAACTGCAAACTCCAGGATTCCATAGGATGTTGCAAGTGGAATAATAGCGATATAACAGTCTAGTGTGGAAATGGCCTTAAAGCAACTTACAGAATTAAAACACATACCAATAAAACCACATATAGCTAAGAACACACAAAAAGATAACTCTAAAAAAATATTAAACTGTCTATAGAGTTAAAACAAGACAAAACATCAATTTAAAAATACAGATCAAAACCAGCACGGTACTGAAACATAAAACCCACTGTATAAAACAATCAGTTCCCAAATTCCTGCTAGAAATGAAAGGTCTTTATTTGATGGTGGAAAGATAGTAATGAGGGAGCCAGCCTAGGAAGAGAGTTCCAGAGTGTTGTTTACCCTAAGAAATGGGGGATGTTGAGGTCCACCTGCAATGCCGGCATCTCTTTTGAATTTGGGGGAATCATAGCTCCAAGGAGACTTGCAAGAGGAGGGTAACAGCAGGATCTTTTCACCCATGTATACCAGTATTAACTGTAGAGAGGATTCCAGTTTAAAGTTAAACAAAGTATTCTATTTGAGTTGACAATCAGACAGAAAAACAGACACTCTTAAGAATCACACAAGGCTATCAGAAAGTGAAACAAGAATGGTTGGATAGTGAGAGATTAGAGGTGGGGCTCAGACAGAATCTGAGGGTAGCATGGAGAAATGGCAGTCTTGACTACATTCTACATACTTCAATTGGCTGGGGTCAAAACTAGGGTTTTTATATCCTATTTCGTACACTGAAGGGGTGCATTGACAAAGCCATAATAGCTTTCTCTGAGGACTGACAAAGGGGTCCCAAACAGGCTGATTGCTTTAGAATGACAATCCCTGGCACAAGGGAAATTTGTGAAAGGGGTCCTTTTTCTGCCTGTTGCACTGGAGATTTCACATTGCAGGGGTGGGAATGTCAGACAGTTTCTTCTCAATTAACAAAGGGGAAAGGATCCCAATCAGTCCCAATGGCTACTTACTGGTAAGTGGCATTTGAGGGGCTCTGGCTGGAATCCTTTATGTAGCACTGTAGTTATTACGCTATTCAGGACATAATGATCAGAGAGGATTTCATTAATTGTATCTTGAAGCTTCCAAAGTGACCTCCACCCCCATTCCAGTCATCTCTCCAAGTGATAAGCTTTGAAATGCCCACCTTCCCCAGCCTTGCTTTTTGAATAATAGATGTATTCTGTCTTTCCTGTAAAGAGTGTACAGTGTGCCCTCTTTTGGCACAGCCTCTCCACGCACAAATAAGAGGTCCCATGAAGCATCACATTCCATTATAGTCAATGGATGCAATGAGCATGTGCCCACATTGCTGCAGGTGCACATATGTTGTGTCCATTGACTACTGTGAGATGTTACACTCACATTTTTTTTTGTTTTACATGGGGTTCCTGAAGCAGAACCCCTATAAATACAGCAGGCGCACTATAGTGTGTTTCCAGACCCTATTAGTTTTCTAGCCCCTTTAATGAATTTACAGAGACAGTAACAAAAATATAACTTTTTATAACATGTAAACAGGATATGGGGGGACCTTGTTTTTCAGAAGAATTATTTAAGGTGATATTAAGATCAAATAAAGGTTGCTATGGCTCCTGAATTTGTAGCTGTAGTTCACAGCTCAGCTACAGTTCTCAAAAAATAATTAGATGATGCTCCTCTAACCCAGGCCATTTCCACACTAGACTGTTATAGTGCTATTATTCCACCTTCAACATCCTATAAAATCCTGGGGTTTGCAGTTGAGGGAGGAGCCGGCCGGATTGCAAACTCCAGGATTCCAGAGGATGTTGAAAGTGGAATAAAATGCAATAACAGTCTAGCGTGGGAATGGCCTCAGTGGCAAATCCCAGCACTAGCAATAACATTTTACTCCCACCCAGAGGATGTTTCTATTTTTCAAATTCCAAGATATATCACAGCAAAAAACTACAAAAAAAATCAATACTTGTGATTCATAACAGGTTCCTTGACCATTCCTCCTCCTCCTCTTCCCTGGTTGGGAAATAGAGGGAAGCACTGATAGTCCTTTACAACACTCAAGATTTTTAGAACATGGTTCCTTTAAAAACAAAGGCATACTGTTACCCTGATTTCTGGGGTCGCTCAATGTGCTCGCCATGATGGGAAATGGAAACTAGCCAGAAAACAAGCAATGGCAATGCGAGAGGCAGGGTAACCTAGTGGGGTCTTTTACCCACTTTTTATGGGGTCAGACCAAGCCAAAAACCAAACGAAGATGTCCAATTAAATGATTTTATTGAATGAAAGTCTCATGCACCAACACAATCACTCACACACTCACCAAGACCTATTAAGAAGCAAAAGAGAGGAAACTGGATAGGGGAATATTGAAGGGCTTGTAGCTGGGGTAATACTGCACCTTTTCCTGAAGTCCTTGATCCGGGAAAAACAGTGAAGAAGTGGAGCTCAGCACGGAGAGGGCTGAGGGGATTACTCAACGGATGGAGAAACAGTCTGCTGGGATGACCAGGAGTGATCCAAAGAAATGCTCAAAAACTGGAACTATTTTTAGGGGAAAAAGTACCTGGAGGGCTAATCCTTTCCCAGGGAGAACAATGGGTGTTGCAACAAGAAAGAAGCTCCACAATGGTAACTTCCATTGCGTGATGAGATTACAAGGTGTTACCAAAGTCTCAGGATCTTCGGCTGCATTTGGTTGTGGTGTGACTTTCTGTAAATGGTCCTTGCCTGATAGGATTTTGCTCAACTTGGGGCAAATAGGCTAATCCCCTCAAGTCGGCTTCTCAGGAGCTGAGGACCCTTTGTCTACTGTGGATTTGCACAGCTTGAGGTCCTCTTGGGGCTACGTGACAGGGGATTTTGCTGACCTGACCTGGTTTTCGATCGTCCGACCGTTGCTGCCTATGTACTTATCCGGGTGACCTCTCAGGTACATGGAATCATATTTTAATATCAAAATTGTAGACCCCGAGACAGGGTTTTCCAGTGGGGTAACAATACCTATATGGGTCTCACAACATCCAGAGAGCGAGCAAAGACACTGAAGAGATCTGAATGATGATTGGCTAGAATTGCCAACAATGCAATGGGATCTGAATAATTAACCAAATTGCCAATCATGGCATACAGCTTCTTTCATCCTGTCCCACTCCCTAATGGCTTCTACTGAGACTGGAGGTACCAAGTAGGTGCAAAAGCATAATCAAGAGATACTAACTCATAGTAAGTAACACTCTCTGTTGAAAGAGCTCTCAATTCTTTACAGTATCTGGAAGAGCTCAAAGCCTGTCAAAACTGTGATTCTCAAACATGAGATGCACACTTTGTTAACGTATAAAAATAGTGTTTTTGCTACCATAGAAGCAAGAAATTCAAAAGCAGTCTGGCCTGGGGTGCAGCCCCCAGTGGGTTCTGGGTCAGAGATCCAGTGTGCCCCCTCTGGAAGTTGTCCATCCTTGTTTTCAAAACACAGCATCAAATCTGTGACACCAGATGAAGACTTGAGATCTACCCAGCCTAGCAAGAAAGCTCTAAAACCTCATCCTTATTTATCGCCCTCCTGCACCATGTTCTTTAACATATCTGGCCAAAGGATTACTAACACTGGAATCAGAGCCCTGGGCAACTTAATATGACAGGACCACAGTAAGCCACATCTGAATGATGAGACACTGCCCATGGTAATTACATGGACCTAGTCATGTAAGTTCCTCTCTATGAACCAGATCAACTGCTGTCACTTGCCACATTTAACAGAAGACAAGACATGGCAAGCTCTCCTAGATCACCCTCTAATGCAGCCCTGCCGAACCTGGAGATCTTACAACGTTGTTACAACTCCCATTATCCCTAGACAGCATGACCTTATGATATATCAAGTGGGAGAAGACTGTTCTAGAGCATCTCCCTGAGGCTGCTGAAAGAAGGATTGGTCCCTGAGAAAAAAAAATTTCAGGTCACACCAGCCATCAACCTGTTCACCTGCAGCAGATCTGCACTATGTGTGGGAGCCACTGGTGGATGACTGCAGCTAGCTGGCCAAATAAGTGCCTCTGGGCTAGCTAGTGACTTTGGATGAGGGGGAAGGGGCTCTTGGCTGTGCATGAAGGGAAAGGATCTGAGGAAAGGACTCTTTTCCTGCTTTCTTCCCTCCCTGAATTCCTATGGACAATGAAGATACTCTAGAGGCCTGCAGCCTGCAGGACTTCCTTGCAGGCATCCCTGCAGCATTCCCAGCTGGAAGGAAGGCAAGAAGGCAGATAGAGCAGGGGAGATAGTGAGGTCCATGACCGGGTGCAGGAAAGGGGGATGGGGGGATGTGTCTGGTGCATGGAGTAGCCTGGACCTTGACTTAGCAGAGGGTAGGAGACTTTCTTTCCTTACTCCCACAGTCAGGCAGCTTCATTTGGTGCAGGACTGATTCCAAGAAGTCCAGTTTCCTTGCCTGGTCCATCCAGCTGAATTTTTGAGCCCTCAGAAGACCAACTTAAAATCTTTACATGGGATTTCAATTTTTATATATCACTTTTGGCCAAAATCCTAAATCATCTGGTATAATTGGGATGATGGAGCTCTGTCATCACAGCTATGTCTGTCAAGGTCACGCCCCCGAAACCTACCTCTTAACCTGGGCAGCATGCCAACCCAAAGGTTTCTGCAGGTCAGGGCATAGGAAAGTAATGTCTGCTGTACTCTCCCGGTCATGGACCACACTAAGAACAGGCAGCTGGAGAGACTGCTTGAGGTCCTGCTACAACTGTTTCTCTCAACAGATCTCAGGACCAGGAGAGGGCTCCAGACATCATTTTGTATTTGCATTGCTTGAGAAACCTTTTGGCCAGGGAGCTGCCTCACTGAAAAGTTAGGTTTTGAGGTCACATTTGGGCATTCATGACTGTAATAATGAATCCACTTAATTATGAGATCGTAAGTCCAGTTTATGATCTGGTTTATGATCTCATAGGTACTGAATGGGATTGTTGTTATTGTGTGCCTTCAAATCATTTCTAACTTATGGAGACCCTAAGGTGACCTATTGTGGGGAGTTTTAGGGCAGGGAGTGTGTGACACACCCAAGGTCACGCAGTGGGTTTCCATGGCTGAACAGGAAATTGAACCCAGGTCCCAGGGTTGTAGTCCAATGCTCATACCACTACACCACACCACTGAAAGGGATGTCCGCCATTATTTTCTTTGAAATTCACTTATTTTAGAATGGGTGTCAAAAACAATGTACAAATTGTGATGATATTGAGTCAGACAAAGCACATGTGACATAGGCAGAGCCTGGCCCGCCTTCCAGACTGTTAGGCCCCAGTAATTTGTACCAGCTCTGCCCTCCCACCGCCTCTGCGTCTCCCAACTGGCCATTCAGCACAAAGCGGCCTTACATTTCAGGCAATCTCTTCTACTTCCTCATGTGGTCCAGTAGAGAGCTGCTGCTTCTTCAACAAAAAGTGGGGTACAAGTTGATCAAAGATATCCTCAAGTACAATGGCTTCTGCAAAGGGAAGCCCTGCCTTAAAATCTCTTTAGGACACTGCAGAAAGGTCATCTTAGGGGTTTTTATGGAGGTAAAAGGCAGAAAGTTGAAGGGTTGGAGTATATTCTTATAGAGGAACAAGAGATTAAAGCATGATATGACTAAAGACTAATATAAGAATGTATGGTATTGAAAGAGTGGGTAAGCATACAATATTCCCCTCCCCATAACAGGAGTCAGGTTTATAAAATAAAATTGATCAGCTACAGATTTAGCACAGACAATATATCCCAAAGAGCAAAACATTCTTAGTCATCCCAGCATCACCTTCTGGAGAACATTTCATCATGCTGCATGCCTTTTTACTGGGCTCCATAGAGCCATCAAACAGTATAAAGCAGCCACTCAGTGGTTTTTCCACATTAGCACCACACTGAAATTAGGTTGTTATAACTTGGCAAGTAATAAGCTTTTATTCATTTCATTGTGCTTTGGAATAAATATTCTGTTAAGAACCAGTATCTTGCTGGGATGAGCAGATGGCAACAAAGCTCAGAGCACTCACCCAGCTGAGGCTCAAAGAGACTGCTGTTACAGGCTCTCCTGGTAGTTCTGAAATCCTGGCAGTAGCTTGAAGAACGACAGCACATCCCTTTGAGAGACAATTATACTGTGAAAACTAGAGACAGACATGGGCACCAGGAAATGTTGAGCCCAACTCTGGAAAGAGCACTTTTTGGACTATAACTCCCAAGATTTTGGGATTTGTAGTTCTCAAAATAAATTTTCTAAACTCTGAACCCAGGGAGTGACTATGCACTATCCTGAAATAGCCAAGATAGCCTGGCTTTGGGACTGGAGTCATTTTCAAGATGCTGGGAGGTAAGAAAAATGAGGAAAAGGAAGGACAGATCTCGTATCAATCAGTTCTATACATGATTACTCAGAAGATGTAGAAGATGGAGCAAGCTGGTTTTCTGCTGCTACAAAGACTAGAATGTGAACCAGTGAATTCAGATTTCAAGACAAAAGATTCCACCTAAACACTAGGAAAAGCTTCTTGACTGTTAAGAACTGTTTGATAGTGGAATTGACTGCTTCAGAGAGACTCTCTGTTTTTGGAGGGCTTAAAACAGAGGCTTGATGGTCATCTTTCAGAAGTGCCCTAATTGCCTATTCTTGCATGGCAGGGGGTTGGACCACATGGCCCTATAACCTACAAAGCACTTGGAATTCTGCCAGCCCCAGTTAGGAGTCTAGCTGCAGTGTTTTGGACCTTTCAATAAAAGTTTCTGAACAGTTTCCAAAAATTTTAATCCCATGTCTATAATCCCATATTTAATCCCATATTTACAAGATATTTATAAGATTAAGAGCTTGGAAAAGCTGCTTTCATGGACTACAACACTCGGAATCTGAGTTTCTTGGAAACACAGTCCAAAACGTTAGCTTATTCAAGCCCTGAATTGGCCAAAACCATGTTCTGTGATATGAATATAAACATCCACTTTTTTAAAAAAATGTTTCTGGTTTTTGTAAAGAAAAACTGTTGGCAATGAATCATTTACAGATCAAGAGAGCTCAACAAATCATTCAGCTTCTCTTCAGTTTAAAATAAAACGCCCTACTTCCTTCCCCAAAAATCTTTCCTTAAATATCTCATATTGAAAAAAAATTATGGTTAGCAAAGGACCATTATAACATCCATTCAGATCTCACCTACCAGTGAGACTGAGCATTATCTCTACTGGATAATAGAGCATCAGGTTGGTTCTGGAGACTGAGCCTTCTGGGCGTCTCTATAGCCTCCTCTCTCTCTGCACAGTTGCTTCTGTCCCTACTTACTCAAATAAAGGTATTGGCTTTCCAAATTGCTAATTGCAGTTTCTTGATTTCAGTCACTCAACCCAGCTGCTGCAACTCTCCATTATATTTTGTTCTACTGAAGTTTTGACACTAGTGCCATGTGATTTTGAAGTGGCAGCTTTCGGTTCCAGGTGCAGAGGTCAAGAAGAAACAAAGCTGTGAGCCCCAAACTTTTCAGATTATGAGACTGAGATTTCTGTTCTGATTATTTGTGACTGGCACATAGCTCTGCCAGTACTAGTAGCAGCTGCTTTCCTCGTATTTTTAATCAGTATTTAAAAAAACAAAAACTCCCCAGCGCTCTTTTGTATAGAGTAACTAAAACCTGTGAAAGAAGTCCAGAATCTTTTTCTTGCTTCAGAACAGAAAGAACCAAAACCATGGGTGGTTGACTCAACCTTATCTAGTTCCTCTGGCTCCTTTTATTTCTGTACTCTTTACCTGTCTATATCGCCTTTCTTTCAAGAGCCTGACCCAACATACATGGTTCGCCTCCCCATATTATCTCAGGTAGGTCAGGTAGAGAAAAAGCGACTGTGTTTCACGATTCAGTGGGGAACCTCATTTCCGAGATCCCAACACAACACTCTAATCCTGACGTGGCTGGTGCCTCCTGTGTCAATGGAATGTGGTATTCACTCCAGCTTTTAGTCTGTATATCAAAGCAGCTATCCAAGGAGCTAACCTCAGTAACCAAAACAGGTTCAGTACTTTGGATGTGTAATTTAAAATTCAGACAAAAACTCAGAGGAGATCTATCAGCCTGCTGACATGGGAGCCCTCAGTTGCCATTGCTTTGATTACTAGAGACTGCTACCCTTTTGGGAAAACCCTATTTATAGGACTGGAGTGATATCTGAAGAACTGTTTTGATTGAGCCTGAGAGAAAAAGTCTGCCAGAATGTTGCAGGAAGGAGGTTATTTTCGTATCTTTCACCCTTGTCTGAACTTTCTAATGTAATATTAGAACAACGTTAAGAGGGTGGATTACTTTGGCTTCTGTAGTGCAGGAAGCTCGTGATCACTTCATGATCACTGTGACCAGTTGTTTCCATTGTTTCTTTCCTCAAAATCCCAAACTGAATCAGCCTGTGTTCTGCAATTTACTTCCCAAAATATTTCACTACAGCTATGAATCATGGCAAGAAAGCCATTCTCTGGAGCACCTCTATGCACTAGATGAGGATTTCCCAGTGATTTGTAACTTTGTGTGAGATCCTAAACACTTCTGTTGAATTCCTAATTGTGCTGCAGGCACTGAATGGAAGGGACACTGAATGGTAAAAGCAGAAGAGAAACTCAGGCCAAAGCAAAGCTGAATCAAGGAAAGAGGGGGGCTACATTAATTCTCCTTCAGTTTTCTGATCTGCTGCAGGACTGGCTGCACATTCATGTAGAGGTGGTGGCTGCTGCTTAGCAGGTACAAGAGGTGGCAGGAATACATGAGGGTAGCCCATGTAGTAGGTGAGTTTGCAGGCAGATGGGAAACCATCAGGTAAGATCTTGAACCTCTTGCCCTGAGAAGACAAGCACCTTGTAAGGAAACCAGCCAATGTGCAAAGATTGCCTAATCAATCCATTTAATAATAAGGGACACTTCCCAGTCTTATAATGGCCAAGCTTTCAGACCCTCAAATAAGGGACGTTGCTTATAATAACCTGGCCAACCTAAGTGTAACCACCATGCTGAAATGGTGCCCTGATCATCTACTGCTACCAGCCTCTTTGGTGAAGTCAACAGTGCCTGGACTTTATAGTGACATTTTCATATTGCAAAGGGATTTTCTGCTTTGACTGGCTACTGGCTCCAAGTGCATGCAACCTTCCTGCATATCTTCCAAGACCTTGGATTGGATTGGCAGATTGTCAAGTGCAGCTATGAGTCTTCATCACTCCCTTCACATTTCACCTGGATGTTTTCTGGCTGGGCATCTAAACCCTCCCACACAGCCATTCAGTGCCCAGAAGAGTATGGGAGAGAATGATGGGCACCCAGACAGCTGGATCCATTCCTGCTGCTGGTAGCAGTAAGAGGATGTCATTTACTGGGCTTTCTGAGGATTTCCAGTAAGGGTAGAAAGATGACTTTACTTCCTGTGGGTGTCTGCAGGAACTGGCATCTGGCACCCTGCTTCCTTTGCCACTCCTTTTCTCCCCCATCCTTCCCTGGTCACTGAATAGCTGTGGAGAGGAGGGCATATACAAATAGAAAACAGAAAGATGGCTTGAGCAAGGAGGCATAGATGATGGAGGTGCTGAATTCTGATACCCACCATGACAAAAAAAAGCACATAGGCAGCCATAAGTTTTTCACTAACAGGAGGAAAGCCTTTCTTTGGGCTTCTATCATCAAAAACTCTAATTTGTCAATCCTTTTCTTTGATATACCTGCTCTCCAATTGCTTTGGTAGAGGGTTGTTGCTTGCAGGACTGACTCAAACTTTCAGGAGGCCCCAAACCTCATAGTGGGCCCCATACTTTATGAAAGGGCCTGGGTGGGCTTCCCAGGCCCTTTTCGCAGCTTACCTTTTTGCAGAGCTGGGGTGTGGGATCGCATGAGCAGCCTCTTGCGAGAGGCTCTCACATCCCCATTGCTTCAGCTCTGCAGCCACTGCCTGCTCATGAGCAGGTAGCATGAGAGCCCCTCCTCTTCCTTCCACAGAGCATACTGGGATTTTCCCAGGCTGCACTGGGGCAGGAAGCATGAGTGCCATAGCTCTGGAGCTCTGCACACACAGTAAATGCATGCGGGGCCCTGGAGCAATGTGTGATCGTGCACCATTTTTGGCTCAAAGTCAAAAATGAAATAGTGTGCGATCGGCACCTGTCAGCCCCCGGAGTGTCACACGATTGCTAGTGCGTCATGTGGACCACTCATCACAATTGCACAATGCTCCAGGGGCCCTTTCGCATGGCAAGTGCCGTGCGAAAAGGGCCCCAGATTGTAGTGTCAATATTCTAAGCTGTGCTGGTCAGCTGGGTGTAGCCGCAGCTCAGAAATGTTGTTTGGAATACAACTTCTAGAATCAATCAGCCAGCATTGCAACTCTGATACTTTCCATTCTGTGGGGAAACAACATTTCACAGCTCTGGATAGAGTCACTTTTAAATTTTCTTACAATCCCCTGGGGCATAGCATGGGAGCACTGAAGCAAATTGTACGGATGGTCAGTTTCAGACCCATGGTGCCATTCCAAGTGTGGAGACAGGAAAAAAAAATACATAAGTCTCTGAGATGAACAGCAGCAGGCCCTGCTGCCATGTCAGGGGCCCTGATAGGCAGATTCACTGGGCAAATAAGTTGTGGCCAAATAGAGATAGAAAGGAATTTCACTGAGGTTAAAATGAAACACTCTTTCTTGATGAAAGGATCAATTTCTGCTTCACATGGCTTGTTGCAAGACAAAGCTCACCTTGATTCAGAAAGTTACACATGTGTCAGGTTTGTGATACCTGGGGAGAAATAATATACAGAAAAAACCCTGCATATATTTAAAAATTATGAGTGGCTCAAGATGGATGCAACTGAAACACATGCCCATTGGAAAAATGTGAACATTAGGACAAATGTATAAAAGCATACCCTTGTAAGGAAAAATGCATATAAAAATGTGTATAAACTTGTGAGTACGAAGGAAGAAAATATAGTCCCTCAACCTGATATGAACAAAGGGAACGTGTAATGCAGCAGTTGGGGTATTGTACTAGAACTTAGGATATCCACATTCCAGTCCCCAGTGAGCCACAAAACTCTCTGATTGACCTTCAGGCCCTCAGTCTCTCTCAGTCTGTTCTACTTCACAGGGTCCTTGTGAAAATAAAGTGGGGAAGAGAAGAGCCATGACTGCCACCTTGAGCTTGTTGAAGGAAAGGTTGGACAAAAATATAATTCATAAAAAATTAAATAGGGATGGAGGGAGAATGCAGGTGGAACTTGAAAAAAAATAAAATGAAAGAGAGACTGAGTTCTTGTAGATCTCCAGGGTTGTTCAGGTCAGCCTTCTGTTCTCTTCAAACTCTGTGACAAAACACGTCTCTTTTGTATTACTAATTCCAAAATGTCTGAGTCGTTTATTATTAAATTGGTTTCACAGTCTATCAGTTGTTATTGGCTGAACCATCAACAGTTTGGATTCTATCCAGAAATCTAGAAATCAGAGCCTTATTATACCACATTGTTATAATTCTATGATTCCACTTTAACTGCCATGACAACATCCTATCGAATCCTGGGATTTGCAGTCAAGGGGGAGGTACTCTCAGCGGGAGAGCTCTTGGACCTCACTGAACTACAAACCCTGGAATTGCACAGCCACATTCTAAGAAAGGTCACTATTTTTTTTTATTATTATTTTTTGCAGTTGTGCTATTGTGAATCTAGATATGCTGTTATTATTCAGATGTTGTGTCAATCTTTTTGAAATTGCTCCCAGAGCACCTATAACTACTGGAATCACAGCTGTTTTCTTTTCCTTAAGACAGTGAATCTCAATTTGTAGGTTTCAATATGCCTTAATCTTTCCCTTCTCTTTGGTTTGGATTCAGCTGTCCCCTGGGATTGCCGTATCTATAATCTTGTTGGGTTTTTTTTTAAATCATCATCATCATCATTATCATCGTCATCTTTACTTATGCCCTGCCTTTCTTCCAAAACTAGGACTTCAGGAGGCTTACAAATTAAAAGTACAATATAACGAAAAATACACAAAAGTTCGACATTAAAATAGAATTAAACTGTTACCAACATTAAAACAATTTAGAACAGTTAAAAATAATAATAAGCAGTTTGAAAAAAACAGTACCATTCTTTCTTCTCACATCTCACTAAGACTCAATGGGGCAACTTTTGTAGTCTCTTCAGTGGATGCACTGAATGAGGTTTCACTTGTAAAAGATGGTTGTCAGATCTAACAAGAAACAACATTTGTTTGCTGCCTCTTCTCAGGTATGTAATATCAGGTAAGTGGAAAGGCTCTCAGGAAGAAACTGCAAAGTAATTTCCTGGAAAATAATCTAGAAGACGAACAGCGCTGGCAACTGTGATCTCCAGTTGCATTTTCTGACCACAGCCAAGCAGCAAGCGAGAGAATTCCTGCCAGGAACAACGCTCTGACACAAACATTAGAAATAAGTCTGGAAATAGAAAGAGAAAATGTTTCAGAGCTTCTTTTTTGCTTCTTCAGAAAACATGCCAGATGGATTAACATAGAGCATAGAAAAGTTACCTTTCTGGACTGCAGCTCCTAG
Source organism: Ctenosaura bakeri (assembly GCA_948474755.1). Lineage (NCBI taxonomy): Eukaryota > Metazoa > Chordata > Lepidosauria > Squamata > Iguanidae > Ctenosaura > Ctenosaura bakeri. Next base: position 118,658 of record CAOLHI010000843.1, read on the forward strand.
AACTCTCCACTACACATTACTATGCATGTGAGATTCTGGGAGTTGTAGTCCAAAAATACAAGTTTTTCAAGCTCTAGATTTGTGTGGTTATGAAACTGAGCTATGCTGGGTGGCAAGGGAGCTCAATAACTTTTCCATTCAAAAGTGATAGTCATAACAGTCCACAGACAGAGAAGAAAAACAAAAGTAAAAACTAGGGAGCATCCACGGGAATCCACAGAATAAGCAAGAAACAAGTCTCAAGATACTCAAAATATGGTTATTAATAGAAAAGCCCAATGCATTTCAGCCTTCTTCCAGGGCTATATGGCATAGGTCTAGCCTATTTGAAGGACTATATCTCCCTATATGAGCCTGACAGCATCTTAAAATCTACACAGGAGGGCTTTCTGTAGAGGTTCACTTGAGCCATTTCCACACTAGACTGTTATAGTGCTATTACTCCTGGGGTTTGCAGTTTTTTGCAGTAAATTGCAAACCCCAGGATTCCATAGGGTGTTGAAAGTGGAATAATAGCACTATAACAGGCCAGTGCAGAAATGGCCTTGGAGAATATGGGACAGAGAGCCTTCTCTGTGGCTGCTCCCAGTCTTAGGAATTCCCTGTTATGTTAGGTTGGCTGCCCTCCTTCCTGCTCTCCTTTCACCAGCAGACAAAGACCTTTTTGTTTAAGCAGGCTTTCAAAAAGTAATCGGTTGCAAGGAGGCTTCTTACTGGGGTGTGTCCTTTATTTTTTTAACTTTTGTATGCCTATTAAATAAAATTATATAGTTTAATGGGATGGCTTCAATTGTTTTAAAATTGTATTGTTGGGTTTTTATTGATTCCTTTTCTGAGCTGCCTTGGGCCCCTCTCCATGAGAAAGGTGACATATTAAATAAATAAATAAATAAATAAATAAATAAATAAATGATAAAAGTTTAGAATCCAGTTTCAGAAATTTCTGAACCAGAAACTCTCAGACCATTTATTGAACAAATGAAAACCAAAGGCAAGGCAGAACAGGGATCTCCCGGTTCTATTGATTGCTCTTAGATGTAGAATTTTGTATTGTTTATCATCACTGTGGCATGGTAGAGTTAGTCTTGCCTAAGCTTGAGGCTTATAAAAATAGAATAACAGGTTGAAAAAAGAGTGGACAGGATACTGAAGGCTGTGTTTTATAGACCAGATCAGAGATCTTAAAGATGAGTCACATTTCCAACAGAAAGAGAAGCAACTAAAGCACTTTATACACAGAAAAAAGAGCCAGTGTGCAGTAGTGGTTTGAGCATTGGACTATGACTCTGGAGACCGGGATTTGAATCCCTGCTTGACTATGGAAACCCAATGGGTGACCTTGGGGAAGTCACACTTTTTCAGCCATGGCAACCCCACTCTGAAAAATTTTGCCAAGGCAACCCCATGATAGGTTTGCCTTAGGGTCACCATAATCTGGAAACAAGTTGAAGGTACACAACGACAATAGGCAGAAAAACTCTAAAAGTAACAAATGAAATTAGCTTGAGATGTATATACATTTCTCATTTTCAATGTGGCAGAGATAGGTGGAAATGTAAAAAGCTGCAGCACAGCGTGATTCTGTTCTTGCTGTTCTTTCTCCTGAACTAACTGGACGTGAATATGTATGCTAACATTTACAACAACTATCTTTAATGTGTGCAAACTACAAAAAGGGTAGGCTCATGAAATTTTTGGTTGCCAAAGCAGTGCATCACTCATGCCACAAGATTCAACTGCTGATCCACTGGGTTTCTGCAGATTCTACAGAAACCAGCTGGACTAGCTGTTGAAACTTCTTTGGCAGATTCAGTTTCAGCTCTGTCCTGTCTAACAGCAGACTCTTTTAGGTGGTTCAAAACAGGTCATTCATGGTACAAAGAGGGGAACAGCTGGGAGTAATGTCCACCTGAAGTGCAACTAGGATTGGTCTAAGCATTAGAGAGAGCAAGGTAATGTTCTTTGGTGGCAGATGCTGAGGAGAAACCTTAGCAGCGCCTCTTTCCTTCTTGTGTATGTTTCTCCCCAGCTTCTGCCACCAAAGGAGATTACCTCACTCTGTCTAATGGTTGCACCTCAGGCTGACATTGCCCCTTCATATTTGCATAAAAAGAGGCCATGTTTTCCCACTGTTCTTTCATCTGACTTCTGTGCTGACCGTGTGACACTCTTGACATCTTGCTCAATGAAGCAGAATGGAAGTAAGCAGGTGAAAAGTGCTGGTTTCACCACCTCTGGCCATTTTAGTTACTTCTGTCTTTCTTGTAAGCTGGGCTTTGCTGAAGGAAAGGAAGAAAATTCAGGTCAATTATATATACTCAAGATCAAGTCAAATGGATTACTTATCCCATCTTAGCACAATTACTGGTGATTTTTGACATATTTAAGGTTTTTACTGGGTGATGGATTACATGGTAAAGAACAAGTTTATTTTTATGACATTCCCATTGAAGAAGTGGTATCACACGGACTCTCATCAGGGTGGCTTTACCAATCAAACCATTATCATAGGAATCTAGCCTCAGAGAAAGGAGCAAACACAATTGAGCGAGGCCCATCCTCTCTCTCTCCCCAGTCTCTCTCTCTTTCTCTCTTTTTGTTTTAAGAAACCAGGGCTGTCCCTGTCCTTAGGCAGAGTGGGGCAATTGTATCAGACAGCAAATGTTGAAATTTAGCAGCTTGCTTTCTCAGATGTAATGGAGAATCCTCTTATTGCCATTGTTGAAGAAAACTCCAACTGCAAGTCCTTTCAGTGTTTCTGGAGAAGTGCACCTATGTCTCAGCAAAATGTCTTCGGGTAACTGCCTGAGAAAATTATACTCTTGTCTTCTTGAGTCACATACATGTGAGTAGACACAGAGGCCATTTCTGCACTACACTGTTATAGTGCTATTATCCTACTTTCAACATCCTGTAAATTCAGGGTTTGTAGTTTATTGAGGCCAAAGAGCAATCTGGCTAAGACTTCTAAATGTCCCTCCCTAAACTGCAAACCTCAGGATTCCATTGATAGTGGAAAAATAGCACTATAACAGTATAGGGTGGAAATGGCCAAAGAAGCCTTGGTATAGTGTCTTTATATAGAGCTAGTGTGCTATAGTGGTTTGAATGCTGGACTATGGCCCTTTCTGCAACTCACCTTTCTGCAGAGCTGGGGTGCGGAGATCGCGCAAGCAGCCTCTTCCGAGAGGCTCTCACGTCCTGGTTCCTTTAGCTCCACAGCTGTCACCTGCTCACGCGAGAGCTCCTCCTCTTCCTTCTGCAGTGCAGCCTGGGATTTTCCCAGGCTGCGCTGGAGCAGGAAGTGCGAGCACCGCAGCTCCGGAGCTCCGCACGCACAGCTAGTGCGCATGGGGCCCCGGAGCGATGCACAATTGTGCACTATTTTCAGCTCACAGACGAAAATGAAATAGTGCACGATCGGCACCTGCCAGGCCCTGGAGTGTTGTGCGATTGTGAGTGCGTCATGTGGACCGCTCTTCATATTCACACAACACTCCAGGGGCCCTTTTGCATGGCAAATGCCTTGCAAAAAGGGCCTACATCTCCAGGAGACCAGAGTTGGAATCCTTGCTCAGTCATGGAAGCTCACTGGGTGACCTTGGGCAAGTCACATTCTCTCAACCTTAAAAGGGGGCAATGGCAAACCTGCTCTGAATAATCTTGCCATGATAAGGTTACTATAGGTCAGAGGCCATTTCGGCACCACACTGTTCTAGTGCTATTATTCCACTTTCAACATCCTGTGGAAATCTGGGGTTTGTAGTTTACTGAGACCAAAGAGCTCTCTGGCTAAGAATTCTAAATGCCCTTCCCTAAACTGCAAATTCCAGGATTCCATAGGGATAGGATGTTGAAAGCAGAATAATTGCACTATAATCAACTTGAAGGCACAACAAATGTGTTTGGGGAAAGTGCCTGAACTTGAGATCCCATAAGATGTTTTACTTTGCATTTGCAGATGATGAATTAATATGCACACGAGTTACTTGTATTATTTAACTGCTTACCAGATAAGTTAACATGAGGGCTGTTGGTACATTAAAGACATTTAAGTTGCTCCTATTCCTTCAGAGATGATATTTAATTACACAATTAAATTTCCATATTGCTAAAACCTGAGAGAAGTGTGATTAACTTTCAATTTAATTAAGATATCCTTACACTGATTGTTGTAAGGAAAGGTCATATTTAATCTCCCCCTCCTCTATTGTAATCACAGAGGACATAAATAGCCTAAAAAACAAATTAAAAGCTTTAATCAATTAATCTACTGATTAGAGCTAACAGTAATAGTCAAAACAGAATCAAAGTTGATGAAAGACAATAATCAACAGTTAATGCTGTCATTGCATAGGTGTTGCACTCTCTGAAAAACTGGTACACATTAGTAACAATTAATATGGCCATTTTTGCACTAGCCTGTTATAGCGCTATTATTCCACTTGCAACATCCTATGGAATCCTGGGGTTTGCGGTTTCGGGAGGGGCCACGTGGCCCCTCCCAAAACTGCAAACCCCAGGATTCCATAGGATGTTGCAAGTGGAATAATAGCACTGTAACAGTCTGGTGCGGAAATGGCCATATGTTATATTCACTATAGAGGGAAAGAACACACAAGCTATCCTACTATTGGTGTATATGTTTGCTTCAAACAAGATTCAACCAAATTATATCAAGTGAGTGGGACCTATAGTGGCAAACTTGAACTTCATATCAAATAATATATATTTGGAGACTGAAGTAGTCAACCAATGAAGATTTAATTAATAAATTAGAAAGAAGACAAAAAAATGCTGGAAACTATTAGGGCCAATAACCTTTAGATAGGTAGCTTACTCTGTAGGTGGCTAGGAGAATAAATAAGCAACTAACTCAACACAAAAACAAACTGCTGACTCCAAATTGCTTGGATAGATAAATCAGCTTTATAGGTTTAGGCTGGGGCTGTTTTATCACACAGTTCTTGTTTGACAAAAAGCTGTAGTATAAGTTCCAACCATCCAGTGATGAAACATACAAGAAGAAAGCATTGGGTAGGGTGATTATACACTGTTATTAATTTTCTGGCTGAAAAATACATTACCCAATAGTTGGAAAGGCCAGTTGGGAAGCATAATATAGTGGCAGAAATGTTGTGAAGTTTTTGCCTGAGATCTATACATTCTAAAGGGTTTCAGGAATTTATTCTGCTCAGAAATATACATGGAGTCTTGGTTCCAGATAGCCATGTGGGATTTTGGGGGAGTGGGGAGGGAGATTGCTGTTTCTACACAAAGAATAGCTGTCTTGAAAAATAACCATCTTACACAAAAGAATCTTGTGTACAAAACAAAAGTCTTGAACAAAAAAATAGCCACATGGTTTTGTTGTGCAAAACTACTGATTTCTGTGTGAGATTTTTATTGTACAAGATTTTTTGTGGAAGACTGTGTCTGTGTGTGTGTGTAAGACTTTTGTTGTGCAAGGGTGCTGATTTTTGGATGGAAAGGAGCAACCTTACACAAAAAACAAATATGGTTGTCTGAAAACAAAGTTTTTTTGCGTGTGTATGTGTGTATGTGGACAAAGACCTACGATTCTCATATATGAAAAAGTGTATACAGTATTTCCTTACAGATTAATTTCCCAAGACATTTTGGGATGTGTGAATACCAGGCAAGAAGTGCACAGAAATATGCATATTCTCCACAGCAGGAAGAAAACTCTGGAAATTATTCATCTTCACTTGCAGGGACAGAATAATCAAATGTTAACATCTCTGCCCTTGGGAATCACCCATAACTTCCTTTTCTCTGGGCAACAGAGTTCCTGCCATAATTCTTTAATATATAGAGAAGCAAATGTTACCCTCCTGATTTTTTCAACAGCATCCCTCATAACCCCTCACCATTGTCTATGAGTCTGGGCCTGATGGGTGCTATAAGTCAAAAATATCTGAAAGGCCACTACTGCTTTAATCCTGAAGAGCAATAGCAGTCAAAAAGAACATATAATACAGACTTCCCCAACCTGATACTCCCCAGAGATATTTTAGAGTACTGTGCCTGCCTTCCCAGCCACCATAGTCACTACTGTACTGGTGGAGATGATAGAAGTTGTAGTTAATACACCCAGAGGGCACCAAGTGACAAAAAAAAAAAAAGTGTTACAGTACAGTAAAGCAACCTTGTTCATGTCATCGTCTGTCTAAAAAAAGGACCTCACACTGTCTGGTACATATTTTAGAAAGACACGTGGCTTTGCTTATCCCTACAAGAATTCAAGCAATGAATTGTAGAAAACTGGTGCAGGTAGATTAAATTGAGAGTGATTTTTTTTTCTGCTGTTATATAGGTTTAAAAAAACAACAGGAAAATATTGTGTTAAAAGAGGCAATGGACCTTATAAGAAATAGACTTCTACAAAGACTTCTTTTAACTAGGATAGAAAAGTTTTGAAAGTGTATAGTGGGGGCTTTCATTGGAGTGTTAAAATTTCAGTGTCTGAGAACTCCAGTGACACCTGATCTCCAATGGGTTTGGAACAGAGTTGTTCAGCATAAAACCTAAGGAATATTGTGCTTTCCGCTTGATTTCTTTGGTGTGACATAATGCAGTAAGACAAGAACCAATTCATCTTTCTGCAATGTGTCGCAATGCGAAACATCAGCCCGTACTAATGGAAAAGGAAAAGATATGGCCTGCAGTACTGGAAAGGGTGTTTTTTTTTACCTACGGTGATGTGGGTCAATAGTGTTCAAAGCCATTTGGATGTTTTAGGAAGCTTGTAATGGCTATGTGATGAAAGATGGTATGGAATTACCTTCACATTTCTGCTGTGGTTTAACTGAAAGTGGACAAATAACAAAACCGCTACAATTTTTAATATTATAAACTGAGTTTTAGTCTCTCCAATATTACTGGCTAGAGTTCGGGAGCACTGGTGATTTGGATTCTGTATAAGAATCTAGGAATCCGTGAGGTATTGTTGAATAATGTGGCATGCTCCAAGCAGTGATCCTGAGATTCTGTCTATAGCAATATCATTCAGTTGTTGAATACCATCTCCCTACAGTTTTCTCAATCTGCTTAGAATTGTCAAACAAATGGTGATGATAATGATGGCGGTAGTGATAGCAGTGGTGATTTCTTGTGATAGGAGAGCTACTTTTCTTGCCTTCCCTCCCCAATCCTGGGACACTTCTACACTAGATGCCATTAGAGTAATATACCATTACTATCCTAGCATTGCCACTCCCACAATGGTAGCAGATTAAGAATGCTGTTTTCTGCACTCTTCCGCCTTCAGCCAATAAGTAGTAGTATTGCCACTGCTGTTCCTTTTGCATTACAGTGTCCTTGGCCACTCCCTTTCCCCACCTTCAGCTTGTTCCACCACTCCTGATTTGTCGGGAAGTTTTTTTGTTTTTCTTTGGAAGCTGTACTAAACACGCCACTATGCTATTGCATTTTCATGTTATAATGCCTAAAAATGCATTAAAAAAAAATTAACTCCAAGGAGAACTTTAAAATAAACATGAAGAGGTGGTAGATTTTAAAGTTTGAGGGAGGCACAAGCTGGGCATGCCCACAGACCACCCACTGCCGGATCCACAACAACAGGAAGCGCTATCAAATGCTATTATGGTTCTGCAATGAGCCAGCTGATGAGATTGAAGCACTAAAGGAAGCGCTTAATGGATTTTTTCTGGAAATAGAATACAGAGGCTTGGGGAGGCTTGGGGATGGAATAGCAGCTGGAGGGCCACAACAGCATGCAGTAGCATGACTCCTGACTCAGAAACAACCCGCTGCTATGGCAGTATAGCAATGTTGTGTGGAAATGCCCTTAGTCTCACATTCGTTCAGGAACAAGCCAAATCCCCTTCCCCAAACTGCAAAATAAGTCCATTTATATCTAAGTTTACCAAAATTCAGATTAAGTTCATCTGTTGCTCTGTAAACCTCTTTTCCCTTTTCCCTATCACACACCCAGCACCCTCTTTCAGTTACCCCATGCAATGACCTACCCCTTTTGATGTCTGCAAAGGCATTAATTAAGAAGGAAGAAAGAGAGGAAACCAATTAATTCAGGTAGGTAATGTACAGCATGACACAAAGGCCTGCTGCTATTGACCACATTCAAAGTGAAATCATTGAAAACTGTGTCATGATTGTTTGCCAAGCTATTTGTCCTTTCTGAGATGATGACACTGTGTCTCTCCTTCCTATGTCCCTGAAAGACTCTGCAGTAAATTCTTCCAACAAGAACTCCTTCTCTTTCTTCCAGTTGTGATGATTAGGGATGCAGTGACTTCAGACTCATCTGAGGTAAACATCCCCACTTAAGAGATATGTGGACCATCTCAGAAGAAGAAATGACTGAGATCCAAGGCAGTTCAAGGGGATGCAGGCTAGTCCTGAGTCTAAAGACTTTAGACATGTCACTCTTTTTAGAACAGTTTGGTATCTTTTTGAGCCTCTTTCAAACTCTCCATAAATTAAAAAACAGCCCGCTAGAAGGAGGAAAAGAAGGGGGTGTCAATTCACGACTGACAGCGCTAGGTTCCATTTTTGTTCTCATTCACTGTTTCCATTTCTTTGTTAAGCTTCTATGAAAAGTTCACAGGTAGGGATCATTTATTCTATTACCCTGATCTGGTGAAAAACCATTAGGTATTTCTTAATGTAAGTTGCAGTATTTCTAGATTAACTGGGCATTTAACTTAGGGCAAATTTTGTACGCACCTACCAAAGGAATGCACCCCAGTTCAGAAGCCTCTGCCCATAAGAAAAATTGTCATTGTTAGATTAAGAAGAAGGAAACAACTATTGCTAGCACTGGGAAGGGTTGTTCGCTCAATCTCTGTAAGTGGATAAGAAAGAACTAGCCAGCATGGTGTAGTAGTTTGAGGGTTGGACTGTGATGCTGGAGACCAAGGTTTGATTCCCAGCTCAGTCATGGAAACCCACTGGGTGACCTTGGGTGCATCACATACCCTCAGCCCCAGAAAACCCATGACAGCTTTACCATAAGGTTGTCATAAGCCAGAAATGACCTGTAGGCACACAACAACAGTGATGAAATTGCTATAGGTATGAAATGCTGCTGTATGCCAGTAAAGAAGATTCAAGCTTAATGTGGTAGTGTGGAGGCATCACTTTTAAGGAACATGATCTAGGAAGCTGTAGAATGTGTTTGTGATTTGGATAGGCTGGAATTTAAGGCAGACATGTTAAATAGTAATTTCTACCATGAGCTTTTCTGATCAATAAGCATCTTAAAAATGAAGGCTTTTGTTCCATCCTTTAAATGTTTCTTTTTGCACTTTTTACAACATCACTAAATACTGACTTACAGAGGGCATCAGCACTATACAAGGCTGGTTTTTTTAATTATTATTATTCTAATCAAAGGGAGAGAAAGGACTGTATGTTCATATTCTCCAAGATGATTTCTAACAGTCAACCGTTAGGGGTGTGATAGTTCTTCTCTTTGACAGAATACCATCTCCCTACATGGAAGCAGAAATTACAATGAAAGTCCCCTGGACATACAAGGACTTTAACTCACTTTAGCAGTGGAGGCGGTGGCTTAGAACTGGCAGGCCATCTTCTGTGGGCTCTCTGCCCAAAAATACTTGCATAAAACTTCTGTTTGGCTCATTCCCTTTCTGCCCACACTGCAGGCCTGCTATACATCCATGAAGCAAAAGGTTGGGACTGTGTTTTTCAAAACTGTCAAGTTGTCACGCAATTAATCTCTCCCAGGCCAGGCAGCCTGCAAAATCCCCAGAGTGCAATGCAGAATGTTCTTCTATTGTTTGCAATGTTCAATCTTTCCAGGGAGGGACAACATGTGCCAAGTCTGCAGACAGTTGCATTTTTTAAAAGAGAAAGGTTTCGTGGCATCAAATGTACCTTATCTTGACACACAGTTCCTGAGTTGTGCAACAAGGAGTTTTTCAATAAACACAGAGCCTTGTCTTACAACTTCATAACCATTTCCAAAGGACTGATTTGAACTCAGAGGTGTAGCCTCCTTTGACGCTGAGGATATCGTAGCAATTAATTGTCCAGCTTTTCTAGCAATCAGAATAGAGTGAAATGCAATACTAGTCTTGTATTCACTTAAGTGACTTGGACTACAACTTTCAGAATTCCCCAGCCATCATGCTGTAGAAGCACAATACAACAGAGAAAAGTAACTTCTCTGGGTTCTACCATTGTGGGTTGGTGCTATGCTGTCTTTGGAATTGGTGGTGGCTGTGAGGCTTCAGGGATAGCAAAGGAGAGCCACAATTCAGCCACAAGAAACTTTATTATTATTTGAAATGTTCAGATATAGGTGGTTCTGATTTGAACCTATCATTTCTTTCTAACCTGACTTTTGGAAAGTGTGAGAAATTGAATTTCAAGAGATCAAGCATGATATTGCTCTAATTGCATGGTTAACAACCACAGCAGCTTTATGAAAAAACTCAGTATTATGTGGGGAAGATTTTCATTTAGCACCTATTATGCAGAATCAAGGCCCTTTTCGCATTAAGGCTTCTAGCGCGAGCAGGGGAGGGCGGCTTGTACAAGAAGCCTTCTCCGGGAGGCTGCCGCTTCCCCTCCTTCCTTCCGCAGGCGAAGGAATGAGGGGGAAGCGACAGCGTCGCACGAGCCACCCTCCCCCTGGGACGAATCAGGAGCCTGTCCCGTCCGTCCCCCCCCGCGCGCGTGAGAAAGGAGCCTGTCCCGTCCGTCCCCCCCCGCGCGCACGAGAAAGGAGCCTGTCCCGTCCGTCCCCCCCGCGCGCGAGAGAAGCAGGAGGCTGTCGCGTCCGTCGCGCTAGCGCCCCACCCCACCCCTTCCTTCCGCAGAGGCGGAGGGAAGGAAGCGCGACCTGGCCGCCTCCCCGACGCTCCGCACAGGAGGTAAGTGTGCGCGGGCGCCGGGAGCGTTGCGCGAGCGCGGGTGATTTTCGCTTAGAAGCGAAAATCAAAAAACCCGCGATCGCGCCGCTTCAGCCCCGTGAGCCCGGCGGAAGTGGGAGTGCGTCGTGCGGAGCGACGCTCCCACTCCCGCGAGGCTCACGGGGCTGTCGCGCAACAGAAGGCCTGTGCGAAAAGGGCCCAAGTTAACTATTGTACTAGTGATGGGGGTGTTGGGATCACAAGGAGTGAAAGTTTAAAGCTCTCTTCTGCACACACTTCAGTTGTAACAGCAGTTCTATCCCACACAACTAATGTTAGCTGTTTGTACTGACAAAAGGTGTCGTATCTCAGTCCCAGCACAGCTGATAAATCAAACAAAACAAACTAAATAACCCCCAGCTTGTTACTTACTTCCAGGCAGTAAGCATAAATAAAGTTCAACAAAATAAAATTCAGTATAAACAAAGTCCAGCAGGGTTTCACAGCAAGGAAATGTCCAAGGTCAATCCAAGTATTTGTCAAGGCATCCAGCAAGGTAGCAGGTCAGATAAGTTCTAACAACTCCTGGAGGGGAAGGACACCAGCTAAATAGGTCCTGAGCCTAGGGCAGCTGAGACTTGATTGATTGTTGTTGGTTATAAATCCTAAGAGAGTGATGCTGGCTGTCTCTTTGCTGCCTGTGCACTGAGAAGCTGGCTCGAGGTAAGCGTTTCTGTATGTCTGAAGAGGCAGGACTCTCTGTCAGAGCTGGCACTGCCCCCTGTTCTGTTTCCAGCACTGTAACCTCACTCTGTACAGCAGGCCCTGGCATGCCCTATGTTTCAGACTCTGAGTCAGAGTCCATGCTCTGAAAGCAGGGCATGACAAAAGGGGATATTAATCCATTCAGGTGCAGTCTTCCAGATGTTTTTGTCTTACTGCTTCCATCAAGCCAGTAAAGCCAAAAGAAGCTGAGGTCCAGAAACATCTGGGGACCACAGCTACCCACCTCACTCTTATGAAGCCTCTTCTGAATTTTGTAATGTTCTTTGTATCATTAGCCTTAACATGGCTACCACATATAGGCCCTTTCCACGGCTTACGTTTTTTCAGCGCTGGGGTGCAGGAATCACACAAACAGCCTCCAGCGAGAGCCTCTCACATCCCCATTGCTTCAGCTCCGCACCACCTCTTCCTTCCACACCACAGTCTGGGAGTTTCCCAGGCTGTGCTGGGGCAGGAAGTGTGACCGCCGTGGCTCCAGAGCCTCCGCAAGCATGACAAGTATGCGCGGGGCCCTGGAGCAATGCGTAATCGTGCACCATTTTTGACCGAAAGCCAAAAATGAAAAAAGTGTGCAAGCGGCGCCTGCCCTACCCTTGAGTGTCGCACGATTGTGAGTGCGTCGTGCAGATCGCTCCTCACAATCGCGCTATGCTTCAGGCACCCTTTCACATGGCAAATGCTGTGCGAAAAGGGCCATAGTCAGATGCTATTATCTATAATATTCTTTCTCTCTTTCTCTTTCTCTCTCTCTCTTTTCTCTTTTTCTTTCTTTCTTCAATTTATACTTTTCTTTCTCCCACAAAGGGACTCAAGATGGTTTATAAAATTTAAAATAGTATTTGGCAAAAATGTTACATATAAAAGTTTAAAAATATTAAACAACAATACTTTTAAAAGCAGATAGTTAAAAACAGTGCAAAATGCATTAAAACACAATTTCAAGTATGCATGATACAAACACATGACACCATTACCAATGCTATTCTACCACAGGATCTTAAAAAATCAATCAGACCTGCCTAAATATGAATATCTTAACCTGTCAGCACAAAGAGAGCGGGGGGGGGTCTAACAAGATCTCCTGTGGAATGGGGTTCCACAGCCTGGGAGCAGTCACTGAAAAAGCTCACTCCCATATCCTTACCATATGTGCTTGGGAGGGTTGTGGGGCCAAGAAAAAGCCCTCCCTCCCAAAGTCCCCTCCCTAAACCGCAAACCCCAGGATTCTATAGCTTGTTGAAAGTGGAATAATAGCACTACAACAGTCTAGTGTGGAAATGGGCAAAGTCTGATTAATCAGACACATTTGTCAATCTCTCAAATATATCTGTCAAAGTGACTTAAAAACAAAGAAAGAACGAGAACATAATGATCAGATTACATTCTGATTTCAACTATTTCACCACAGTGTTTGAATAAGAGGTAGAAGGAGAAAATATCCTTTGTGAAAAATAAGATCTAAAGTAAGGCAATGGCACAAATTATTAGACAACCAATTGTTGTGATCCTTTGACAATTTTCATAACTCATATCAGGCAGCAGGGGCTAGGGAATCAAATAAGCTGCCTGCAGTGCAGTATCCTTTCAGCAATAGAGGCATTATCCTCTGATTTTGTTTCAGCTCATATAAATCTTCTCCATTTAAAAAAATATTGAACCAGGGTTGTGATCCTAACAAAAGCCCATTAGAAAAGATGCCACATAAACACCCATGACTACCATTACAACATTTTTTTAAGGAAAAGAGGACGTTATTAATGTTTAATTATTCATTATCGTGAGGGAACATATTGACTTACAAATAAATATATTATTCTATTATTTTTATTATTTCATATTCTTAGATTGGTCTTTATTCCAGTGTTGGCTCCATGTTTATATACAATGGCTTCTGCATTTGAAAGTGTTGCTGAGCTGGGCACTTTAAAGGAAAAAGAGAGGCAGTTACTACGTGGATGTAAATTTGTTGCCAGTCAGTGGAAGTCAGTAGAGACAGCAGCTCAGTAACTGAAATCTATGAAGTAATAATCATGTTTATCCCGGCTGTAGCACTGGCTGTGTATCTAAATAAGCAGAGTTTTGGAACACAAATTGCTTTCTCTCAGCCAGCACATCTTATCTTCCTTCCTGTAGCTTGATATTCTAGCTTGGAAAAGTACATCTAGGATCCAGAACCAAAATGTAGTCTGTCAGCTTTTCACCTCTTGATATTCAGAGCCACCTGGTGATTATTCCCAGCTTCTCTCATTACTGTACTCTGCAGACAGTACTGTTGGCTTAATTAAACCATTTCATTTTTAATTAATTAAGCCATTTCATTTTTAGATGTCAGTGCCAAATTGCAAACAATTGCACTCTCTCTAGCCACAGATCTCAAGCCACACACCCCAGAATTAAAACCACTAATTTAATTGAGACTACTCATGAATAAGTGGCTGGCAGATTATGGTCTCTTGTCTGATTCAGCTTTTACTAATTCTGCTTAAAGCTTCTTGTAGTGATGTAACTCATGAATGACAACAATATGATTTATAGTATCAATAGATATCTTTTTTTTTCCACCTATGATCTGAGTCATATACCTTCAGAGTTATTGTCTGTCTGCCAGCATAAAAGCTTTGGTGAAGTCTGCATCATCCTGAATTTAATGGCAAAGCAGGTCATCAACTTATCAGAGCTATGAGTCAAGAGTGCAGGAGCTGTGCTTGAATTGTATTCATATCTTTCTAACTGCGGGATTTGCAGAAAAGGGGCTGATTGCAAATGTACAAAATAATTCCATTCCATTCCAGTTTGGAATTTAGCATGGGACTTTAAAAAGAAAGAGAGAGAAAGAGAAAGCAAAGTATATATTTAATTTATTTCAACTCAAAATATGTTTTTAAATGTAAATTGGGATATGTTTAAACAGCAAAAATTGCATCACAACATTTAGAAAAGTGCAACAACTGTTGAATGGCAATTTTCATGCCACGCATTCATCCAAGAGATGTAGATTAAGTCAGTCTATGCAGGAACTCACAACGACTGAATTCTTGAAACATCCTTAAATACGCTTACCTGCATATTCCAGACTCATCTGCTGAGAACTCATCCAGCCATTGAATTTAACAAAGCAATAAAGTTTCCCACTTACAGGTGGGATTGGGAAATAGTCAACATCCAGTATAAAATTCCCCTATAAACTTTATAAAGCAGAGTTTCCAATCACATGGAGCATTCTACAGTGGACCTTCCTCTTTCACGAGGGTTTGGGACACAGAACCTTCACAAAAGGGTTTTTCGACTGTGAATAATTCCTCCCTCTGTGATCCCCTTCCCATTCCCTTGCCTCTTGTATGCCTGGGCCAGACACAAGAGAAAGCAGGGGAGCTCTAGAGGGGAGAAGGAAGGTAAGTGTGCATTCCTCCCCACCATTCCTTGGCCTTTTGCCTCAGTGTGAGTTTTCAGTGCCAGGGCCAGAGGCAAGGGAATGTGAGGGGGAGCTCCAGAGGGGAGAAGGAAGGCTCACACAAGGCTTCCCCCATTCCCTTGTCTACTTCCTCGACACAAGTGCTCAGTGCCAGGGCCAGAGGCAAGGGAATGGGAGCGGGGAGCTCCAGAGGGTGGAAGGAAGGCTCATGTGAGCCTTCCCATCCCCTTCCCATCCCCTTGCCTTTTGTCCAGGTATTTGCCTTCCTTTTCCCCTCCTGGCAAAATGCAAGGTAATGGGAGAAGAAGAATGGAGGAGGAAGGCATATGCACCTCATGAATAATCAAATTCGTGAAAGTTAAACCTGTGAATGAGAGGACTGTACTTGCAATCAAACAAATATTTCAGATGTATATGTTCAACATGAACACAAGGGTCTAGTGAGGAGAGAGACAGATAGAAACACCGAGGAGGTGGAGAGAGGCTATATGGTACCAACCCTATATCCTTTTATAGCCCCCCTTTTTCAGGCAAATACCTGAACAGGGGTATAGTTTGTATGAATATGCATGATGCGCTCTTACCACAGTGATATTTATGCTCATCACAACATGATAACAAAGAAGCATTTCTTACAGTGGCCAGGAGATCGTTAGTATGAGTCATTTTGGCCAGACACCACAATCCAAGATGGGATTGTGGCGTCTGGCTTTTTTCCTTCTCATCAGGAAGCAATTCAGTTATTGTGAGGAATGTTAGCATTAGGGACTGCATTAGGAATCTGTGGGCACTTGCTTTGGCTTACACCACAGGCACTGATGGTCTTTTTCTTTGTTGTTTCTGCCTGTTCACTTCTGTCCTCTATGCAAGGGAGCAAGAGGAGGGAAAAGCAGAAAAGAGCCTACTCAACCCACCTTCCCAAGAGCCCACCAAAATGTGGAGCCAGCACTGAATGGTAGGAAGGGCAGGTACCCAGTCATCAACTGAGTCAACAAATACAGCACAAGTTTCACGCTATCTACACTTCGAAGTGTTCAAGATTCTTAGAATTTCCCAAAGCATTAAGTTTTACAAGGAATACACAATCTATGTATGCTTTCTAAGGAGATACCAAAAGTCTTTCCTGGCCTGAAAACAATTTTAAGGTGGTCCTTCAAACCAACAAGATATTCTGTTTGCTACTTAGTATTATGAGCTAAAATATATTTGTCTGCATGTCTACAGTGCCTACTGGCCCGTGCCCATGATATCAGTGGTGGTCCACCATGCTTGCATCTTCTTTGATCCCCGTGCCATTTTGAAAGCATTTGAAATAATAATTTGCTTTGTCTGATTAGAGAATGAATGCTCCACACCATCCCAAGCCAATAGGATTTCTCCTGTGACCTTTTACAATATGCAAAAATTGTCCTTTACACATACATGTAAAAAGGAGTGTCATAATGGGAACCAATTAGAGTATGATCCAGCAGTTTTCTTTTTCGCATTAATCACAAAAGTTATTTAGATTCATTACAAAACCCCTGAGTCAATCTTCTGTTAAAATAGCTAAAGCAATATGTTCTTAAATACAACATTAAAACAGTAATATAGTATAAAAGCAAAGGAGGTAATAGACAAAAGAAAAATGGATAAATTTAGCCTTAAATTGGCAAAATTTCTGAGCGCTAAATGCAAATAAAGTTAGATGGTATTGAGTAAAATGGCATCAGCATGCACAATAAATTAATAGCAAATCCCATTTAATACAGTCGGATTTGTTTCCAGGTAAGTGCTCATTGGCTCAATGCTTAGTCTACGATTCAAGACAATAGAACAAATAAGTCATATCTATTTTAAGTCATGTTGCTTTCAATGGGATTCAGTTATGACTAAATTTAGGTGGATTTGGGCATACATGTTAAAAAAAAAACTTCAAAGCAACCCTCCTTAAATAAATATAGCTGGTAAACATAATGAGTTTATTCTTTCTTAAATGCTGACATCCAACCATTTTCAGTGATGCAGGTTCCAGAAGCTATCCATTTGCTCTGTTGCAAATTAAACCAACCAGAAGTCAAGCACTTTTAATGATTCACAAATAAACTGTAGCATAAGCCCACTTCATCAGATATTCTTCCAAAGGATCAATAATAAAGCAATATTATTGACCTGACTGGGGACCATTTTCCAGGTTTGACAAGTGCTTGAAAGCCACGCTCCTCTGCTGCTTTTAAATATTTTTCTTATCACTGGGTGTAGTTGTGTTTGTGTATATAAAACAGAAAACTTAAATACTGTAGTAATGGTGTAGGACCAGCCACATTCTCTTTTCCCATCTTCTTGCTTTTTTTCCTTCTCACAAATTCTACTGCTGACACATCATACTGCAGAATTTTGGTGACAGGTTTTTCTAATCTCAGGGGCTGGGGAAGCCTTAAAGAGTTTGATAGACCAGGGGAAAAATGGATTGGTCTGTCCTATGCAGCCCACAGGTTGTATCTCATTTTCCTCCTTATAATCATTTCTGGAAAGCAGAGTAAATTCCCCAACTCAGAAAAAGTTTGTTACGCTTAAATCCCACTGAAATAAACAGAACTTAAAACAGTTACAACTAATGCCGTGACTGCATTCTGAATTGATGCTACTGCCTATCCAAAGAATCATGTCTGGGTAGAGGGTCCTTTTCTATTCAGAATCATCTCTTTCAGATAACTCCTTTCTCAGCATGAATAGGTTCTTTGGAATAAATGAAACAGGGGAAAAAAATCAGTAATCCTTAAATCATAATGGAGGTCTGTAAGTATCAATGATGACTAGAGTCAGGGGCTGAACTAGAGTTCTTAAAAAATATGCATAAATACTGTCTGAAAGTAACTAAAGGCCCCTGTGTTCTTGCCAGGCTAAAAACTGACAAAAAAAAAATCTTCCTTTAACAGTTAGCAAGACGTTTCACAAGGAAAAGGAAGGAATTGCATGGTCTACTGTCCAATCTGATCCTCCATGAGCAAGAGCTTGTACTATTGCCAGATATTTTTGCTCCTCTGAGAACTGAGGAGGGTCATTCTTAGGCTAAAACGTGAAGTAGCTGATAAATGGAAGTGGCAGGATAATGAAAACTTGGATGGTGTGATATTATTTGTTTAAGGAAACAAAATGCTAACAATGGGGATGCAGGGAACAATGAGAGATCAAGCAGTGTAGCCATGGAATAGAGAGCAGAAAGGCCTGGACACCTCAAGCAACACTCTGGCCTCACTTTCCAGAGCAGCAATAAACTGGCCATACATGGCAGCTTATGGCTTCCATGTTGGCAGAGCACTCAATCCATTATCCGAGGCACTGAAACATATTCCCAATATAGGCCCTTTTTGCATGTTACCTGTTTGCACGATGGGGGAGGGTGTCTCGCGCGAGAAGCCTCCTCCGAAACGCTGCGCTTCCCCACTCCTTCCTACCGCAGGTCGCTTCCTGTTAGCGCAACCGTCGCACTAGTGCCCCTCCCCTTCCTTCCACAGGGCAGTGTGGGAGCTGTAAGCTGCGCTGGAGGAAGGAAGCGCAACCCGCCCAGCTTGCTGACGCACTGCATGGCAGGTAAGTGCGCGAGGGCACCGCGAGCATTGCATGAGCGTGGGGCATTTTCAGTTTTAAGCTGAAAATCAAAAAATGCGCTCGCGCCCCGCTTCAGCCTCGTGAGTGTCACGCAAGTGGGAGTGCGTCGTACGGAGTGATGCTCCCATTTGCGCAACGCTCAAGGGGTGCTCGCGCAACAAAAAATCCATGAGAAAAAGGCCATAGATTCAACACCTTGGATAACAACTTTGAGGTCATTAGGCACCATGCCTAACCATTAATATTACTGGACTGCCTGTGCTTTGCCTGTGTGTTTATATATTTCTTGGTGGGGATGTAGAGTCTATCTAATAATGTATTTATGAGTACTGAGCCACATCTGCTTTTCATTTGACTATCATAGCCACATTCATTATACTCAGGCCAACCTAACGCAACATTTCTGGCCATGATCCTAAAGACCTTGTTAAAAGATAACTGTCCTGTTATACTCTGCTTTAGAAAAATACCAGACCTTTCACAGTGAGCTTACCAAGGACAGAAAGCTCTATTTATGGGATGGACTTTCCTTTCTATTACTTATTTATTAATTAAAATATTTATATCACATCTCATATCATAAGATCTCTGAGAAGCTTGTGTTAACAGCCATTTAAACAATTTTAAATTATAGGAACAACCATTGAAAGTAGTAGAAATAAATTAAACACTCTAAACATGTTATTAGGTAGCCAGTGTGGTATAATGGTTTGAGTGTTGAACTAAGACTCTGGGAGAGCAGAATTTGAAGCTCCACTCAGTCATGGAAACCTACTGAGTGATCTTGGGCAAGTCACACTCTCTCAGCCTCAGAGGAAGGCACCTCACCTGAACAAATTCTTAACCCTGTGATAAGCTCATTTTCAAGTCTCCATAAGTAAAAGAATGGCTTGAGGATACACATCATCATCATCATCATCATCATCATCACTACTATTATTATACAATTTAACAAATTAAAACGTGGAAGTTAATAGAATCAAACAACAGGTATTTCACTATACCCTAAAAGCTTTTGTAAAAAAGGCAAGTTTTAACCTGGGGCTGGAATGAGACCAGCATCAGCACCACTTAGGCCTCTGAAGGAAGAGGGCATCCTGCAACTGGGGTGCTCCAGCTAAGAAGGCTCTCTCGCCTTAATCACATACACTGTATGACTCCCACTGGTGAGAAACAGAGGAGGCCTCCCTCCAGTGAATCTCTTTCTCAGGCAGGAAAAGCACTCCTTCAAATATTGCAGTCCCAAACCGCTGAGACTTTAAGTGTCATTAACAGCGCCTTGAATTCAGATTGGAAACATCTGAGTTGGAGCCCTGGTGGCGCAGTGGTTAAATGCCAGTACTGCAAGTCACAAGGTTGTGAGTTCAATCCTGCCAAGGTTGACTCAGCTGTCCATCCTTCCGTAGGTCGGTAAAATGAGTACCCAGCTTGTTGGGGGCATGTGTAGAAAATGTATCGAAATACATGCTATTTGTAAGTTGTTTGCCGCCTCGATCCATATGGAGAGGTGGGATACAAATAAATAAACAACAACAACAACAACAACAACATACTGGCAGACAACACAGTTCTTTTAATCTTGTGTTACATGGTTTCTATAAGCTGTTCCAGACAGCAGTCTAGCTGGTACATTTTACACTAGCTGCAGCTCCTGAATTATCTTTAAGAAGGAAACTCACCTTACCATTTTGTTAACTTGGTAGAAAGATGAAATAAAGAAAGAGGAAAGAAGAGAAAGAACATCATTAATGGTCTTCTGGGTTATTACTTATTTCAAAATAATATACTGGACATGAAGTCATTTAGACAACTGAGCTAAAGGAGCATCAGGTGACTCAACAGATGGTCAGGGGTTTCATGGGACCTATGAAAGCATCACAGAGTTAAGTCTAAGGGTGTAGTCAAGGATGACAAGGCTGGATAAGAGAAATAAAATGGTGAAATCCTGTGGGGGATGGAAGTAAGGAGATGGATGGGTGGAACTTGTCTAGAAGTAGGGAAAGGTTCTATTTTTTTTTCCTGGGCTTAAATCTATAGTCAAGCAAGGAAAATGGCAAAGAAATATGGTTATTTGACCTTCATTCTGGGCCGTTTTCACTGTGATGTTGGGTGTGTTAAAAATATTAATGGGTGCAGGACTCCATTGACTTGGCACAATCTGTAAGTCTCTGGCACTGATGTGCAATATTAGAATGCCAGGTATGTATGGTTCCAGAGTCCATGATATAACAATGATGAAGTTGAATGTAGAAATCTCTCTAAAATGGACAACTGCACTGTGGGTCAGTTTTCACTCCTGCACATCCACAGTGAACTGCACTCCCACATTTTTGCACAAGTATCAGTGGAAGATTCAGCCCCAAAATGCCCAGAAGCCTATTTTCTGTCTTTTCTCCCTGGATTTTCAGTTGATTCTTTCCAACTTTGGTGGGGAGAAAAGGGCAGACGACAGCTCCAGGATTAGAGATGTCACAGGGGTCACATGCAATCTTTAGACCACATTTTCCACACCCCTAATATAGGTGATGCCAGTTAGAGGGGATCTCTACGCAGATCTCTTTTGCATACACACATACACAGAGCTTTGCTTACAATGGAATTACATAGACTCTTTGCTACATCACTGCCTAGGAAAGAAATAAAGTTATAAGAAAGTAAAATCCCAAACAGGCTTCACATACATTCACACTGAAAGAAACTGTTTACAACAGCAGTTTCTTTCTTGTAAAGAAATACTAATCATCAGTGAGCATTCAAAAGGAATGTATAGAACTGAGAACTCTAATATACTTATCAGTATAACACTGATAATGAGTTAAGGTCATCATCTAGTTATCTTTCTCTTCTGATATGAGGTCAGCTTCTAGGAATGATGCTTACCTTTCTCCACTTCCACATTCATGTGTTGTGTCATATCATGTTGTATACTGTGTACAGCCTCTCCCTTTCTTGCATTATAACCCGCCTCCCTTTTCTTCCTAAAACTTTATTTCTTAGGCAAAGGTCCTCATCTATGTAGCCATCCACTTTACCTTATTTGGAGGGGACACCTGGAGTAGAATCTTTGATGAGAACCATAAGATCCAGGTAAGTAGACAAGAGAGGAGATGCTCGTCCAGGTAATTAGACCTCAAGCTATCTAGTACTTTAAAGGTTAAAACCCACATTCTGAATTAGGCATGGAAGCAGACTGATAGCTAGTGCAAATGGCCAAGCATTGGCATAATGTAATTATACTGATGAGTCTCAATTTACTGTGTAGTTGCCCTGTGTTGCACTAACTGAATTTGCTAGAGAGAATTCAAAGTCAGCTCTACATGTAAGTATCCTAAATGGTGAAGTGATCAGTATGCAGACGGCTGTCATGAGGTTATCTCTGGCCAAGTAGGATCATAGCTGATAAAAGATACTCTGAGCCACTGGTAGGTCCAAAAGCAACCCTCAGCTACACATCTAATCCTTTAATGGAAAGTTAGGAAACCACATGGAAGCCTGCACTTCTCTCCCCCAGAGTTTTCCATGGGCTAAATGACATCAGAGGCACATTCATGTCCTTAAAGTCAATCTCGTATCTAATCTAAAAAACTAGGTAGAGGATTTTTTTTCCCACCTAGTGCTTCATCTAGGAACCTGGTGTAGCTCTACCTAATCCTTCCCATGCATGGAAATGGCAGGAGAAGCAAATCACTCTCAGTTAGACTTGCAAGCATAAGATGAGTCCTGATCAGAATGTAGTTGGCAGGTTACATAAAGAAAAGCAGAAGAAAATGATTTCAAAAATACAAGAGGGTAGAGAAGAAATAACTAGTGATGTAAATATACAGAAGGGGTTTTTTTTAAAAAAAAATGCTATTCTTCTGTGTATAAGGTAGGAAAGTCTCTATGAAGAAAATAGAAATATCTGATAAAACAAAATTTGCTTAAGATTATACAGAAGCAAAAGCAGAATATGAATGACCCAATAACTATAAGATTACTCACAGAAGCCATTAATAATGTTTAAAAAGGCAAAATGTTTGGACAAGATGGAATGTCTGCACTATATTAATGTTTTGCGGATGAAATGTTATGTCTTACAACAAGTGATGAACTCTATTCTGCAAAAAGGGCAGACACCAGAGAGATGAAAAGAAGTAAATATCATCTTGATATCTAAAGAAGATCAGGATTTGACAATGACTAAAAATTATAGACTGATTTGATTCCTGAATAATAATTATAAACTTTTTACAGAAAGATTCAAAATAATTTTACAAGATTTCATTCACAAGGATCAATATGGGGTTTTGCCCAAGAGGCAATTATGAGATAATGTGAGAACTGTTTTGGTTATTATTGAATACGTAGAATGTCATAATGAGAAACAGATTGCATTAATGTTCTTGGATGCTGAAAAAGCCTTTGACAATCTTAACTGGAATTTCTTTTAAAAGTACTGGAACAAAAGGTTTTGGAGATAATTTTATTAAGCGGGGAAGTGCAATTTACAGTTTACAGAGTGGATGGATGATGATGATGATGACGACGACGACGATCTTTACTTGTACCCTGTCACATCACTTCCACATTCTGAAAAGTCCAAAAGACAAATAGTGTGATACACAACCCCTATTTTCCTTGTGGTACAGGGCAATCAACTTAGACTTATCTAAAAACCTAGGCCCTTTTCGCACCTTACCTTGATAGCATGACAAACTAGAGCCCTCACGATATTGCCAATATTGCAAGAGGCCCAGTAGAGAGCCCCTTGCAGTCTGCACACAGTAGGGCATTCGCGAGAGAGCATCAGTCCCCGCCCAGTGCCTTGTCCGCATGACAGCATCCTGGGCCATGCCCAGGTCCCACACTGTCCCCACCCCACTGTCCCTAATTGGTCGGTGTTTTTTCTTTTTTCTTTTTATTGTTTCGTCGACTATTGTGCTAACGTTAGCACGATAGATCCTGCCAACAAGCTGTTTCATACTATGTTGGTAATGTGCTAACATGCTAATGTGCTAACGATAGTGCTGGGCTTAAAAAAAACACACACACAGTCAGCTGGACCCCAGGAGCTGCTGTCATCTCGAGTGTGAATGGCGACGCAGCCCTGGGGTGGCCTCTCAAGGCAACGTGTTGTGCAGTGTTCCCTCCTGCGATGGGGCAGTGGCCGGCCTGCTGCTGGATGGAGTGTCCCCTGGGAGCTGCTGCGTGAGGGACAGACAGCAGGGACTGCTCACACCCTGCCCACTCCTGGGTTCTTCCCGGAAGCACACCGGACGATGGCACCGCAGACCCTCTGGTCGCACGACCGATGCGTGAAAGGGAGGTTATTTTTGCCTTTCAGGCGAAAATAAGAAAATGCGCTATCAGCACTATCCGTAGCCGTGATAGCACCTGGTTCGCCAGAACGTCATGCGGTATGGCAGCTTGTGAAGGGGGGAGGGATCGTGTCTAA
Organism: Ctenosaura bakeri; assembly: GCA_948474755.1. Taxonomy (NCBI): domain Eukaryota; kingdom Metazoa; phylum Chordata; class Lepidosauria; order Squamata; family Iguanidae; genus Ctenosaura; species Ctenosaura bakeri. Next base: position 142,764 of record CAOLHI010000843.1, read on the forward strand.
CACGCTTTAAAAACGCCATGCAAAAAGGTCCCTAGCCTCAAAAAGGATTGAAATAGATCCAGAAATAGATCTGAGGAGGGGATATTGGCACCTGATTTATTGCTGTTTTCACCCTCATGATCCAGGTTAGGTGACTTAAAGAGAAGCCTGATCATTGCCTCTTTGAGGAAAAGGCTTGTAAAAAAAGAAAAGGGCTTGTAAGAAAAGGGAAAAGGAAAGGCTTACCAAGTCAGGAAACAGAGTATAAATAAGCTGGAGCTGAGACACAAACAGCAACTCTGAATTGCACACATATGGTACAATTTTATATGAGCTCTGCTACCATAAAATTGCAGTATATAGCAACAATAAAGGATAGTGATCAATCTCCGTGGAGGTAGGTTCAAGCTGGTAAAAGAGGCTCGGTTTTATGTATTTCCATAGAAATGCAGATAGTCCACTTGTGAAGTTTCGTTCCAGGACCCGGAATATCTATGAGATGAATTTAACTGTAGTTGCTGATGAAGTTACTTTTTTCTTTTTTTCTTTTTTTTTTCTTTTTTAAAATGAACCTTACAGCATAGGACAGAGCATTCTTTTATAGGAAGGCTCAGATATGCCAGTCTTTAATGTATTACGGTGCTGTTAAAGAGAAAGTTTGGCAAAGCTCATGTGCATTGAATCAATGCATCTGATGGCAGGAGTCCAGATACAGGCTCTGTGTTGATCTTCATATTGATTGCTATTAATCCAGCTAGATTAACCAAATGACCTCAGGAGACACAAAGGCTTAATTTGGGTGTTGGAGTGGAAGCTGATATAAATTACTAGGGCCCAGCAGTTCAGAAGAGATCCTGGGGACCAACTATGTTGAAAAAAAATTTTGGCTTTAGAGTGGAGCAGACCCATTTTTTTTATCTAGTGAGAGCAGGAAGAGTGGACACCACCCATGGTCACAACAGATAGAACTCTAAACATTTGGTACATAGTAAAATGGCCTTCAACTGGGCACCACATAATGTGTAGGTCCATATGTTGAAAACGCAGCTAGTGCACATTCTTCCTGCTCTCAGGTCTACAGGCTCAGCTGACTAGCCTATGAAGAGGGCCTATATAGAATCTTCCTCAAGTCTTGCATGAGTGGGGCATCTTATGAGAGTTTTAGGGCCCTGCAAGATCTCTAGACTCATGGAAGCCTGGAACTCTTGCAAAAGGTCTTTTTGTACATTACCCTTTAAGGTGGGTGACTCAGAGGTCCACTCATAATGCCATAATGGAACAGTGGGGAATTATTCATTCAAAGGGAGGCCTACAAGAGGAAGGTAACCTTACAGGATCTTTTACACCTATGTATACCAGTAGTAATGCAGGGACAACAGTTGGAGGTTTAAAAGCATGTTTTATTGGGAAATATGACAATCACACACAAGATCCAAGCATTCTCACAATCAGACAAAGCTAAATGAAAGAAAGGAGGGAAAAACTGGACAGAGTGAAGTGGGTGTTATCTACCTATCTGGAGAGAAGAGACAGAGTGACTAAGAGTCTGAGGATAGTACAAAAATGGGAATCAGAGCAGCAGAGGGATGGCCTATGTCCAGAATACTATGAGTTATCTGGCTCAGAGCCAGAGTTTAAATACCCTGTTTCCACACTGAGAGGGAAGGTGTTAATGGTTCTCTGGCAGAACAGACAATAGGATCCAGAACAAGATAATGGCCTAAGCATTAGGTGACAAAGCACTGATGGGAATCATGATAGCTCCTTAATGGCCGAGCAGATGAGGAAACAAAGGAGAATTTCAGTGGAAGAGGAAGCAGGTTAAAGACAAAAATGTTGACACAGTTTTGGGTGTTATTGCTTCTGGAGGTTGAATTGTTTAGGGGACATTTGCAAGCTCATTAGCACTGGTATTTCTGACTGATCCCTTGATTATGACCTGGCCATGCCCTGAGGTCCTATCTGACCTACTTTTGCATGTGATCAGTCAGTCCTCTTTGCCAGCATGGCTTTTCAGCAATAACAATGTATATATCTTATGCCTCTTAAATAACGTTCATTGCCAATCACATCATAGAGTAGGAGTGTATGGAATGGTAACATCTGGTGGCAGCTGAAGCAGACTATATACAGGCCTGCCTTCTATGTATCAGCCAGTCTTGTGTGTGTAACTGGGAGAGTAGCTCAAAACATTATCATTAGAGGAGGCACAGTGGACCAATTATCTAATTTGTGGTACTTCACAGTGAGGTTTTTATTGTACAATTGAACCTAGAAATTGGCAAAGTGGGAGCGGAGAGTCTCCTCATCTTTCTCACTTATTTGCAACTCTCTTTTGTCTGCTCACTCCTTCTTCCATCTTTCTTTTTTACAATTATTTGAGAGCCCATCCTTTGTGTCCACAAGCCCCAGTAAACGTCAGACTATTCTGTGCACATCCAGTCATGTCTCAAACATACTGGGATTTGTTTTGCTTGATGGGTGGTGTGGCTGGGCTTTCCTATCCTCCCTAGAAGCACACTGGACGATGGCCAGAAAGGGCACACATCCATCCGAGTCATCATTAGGGAGGACTCTTTAGGAGTACAGAAAGAAAACGAAGCCAGACAGGAAATTTACTCTTGGATGTCTCAGCAGCTCCAGGAGTTTTCAAAAATTCTCCTGCCTGGGTGCAAAAGGTTGTGATTAGGATAAAGCATCCTCAAAAGAATGGAGCAAGAGGAGTGTTGTATGGACCATCCAAAGAAACTCCTGGTCAAGCCACAATGAGTTAAACCAAATCTCAAGGCTTTTTCCAATCTGGATGAGCCATGAATCCACCAGGAATTGAAACTGGTCTGTGCTTTACAGTGCTCAACTCAGTTATGTGAGAAAGCTGAGAAATACACATTGCAAATGATATATTGGCCGTGAAAACAAACACATATTGCAGTTCATGCATTGGTTGTAAAAAGGAACTTTAAAAAGTTGCAAGATTAAGCTCAATTTAATTGAAAGCTAGTAGTGGAGGGAGAAATCTTTTCTAGATACCTGACTGATTTAATGAACTCAAATAATTAAATAACTAACAAGGGAGCAAAGTTATATAGCAGTACCCATTTGTGGGGGGGAAATGTCAGCACCAGCTTCATTGTAAGGAAAATTATTTTTCAATAATTTTTTGCAAGCATGCCATTTTTAAAAAGTGGTTTATAAAACCAGAGAGTGTGTGCCCACTGAAACAGGAAGTGTGGGGCTTGCAGGATGGGAACACATACCACAGCATTCTCACACAGCAGGTTGGCTTGCAATAACTCATAGTTTCAAAATGCACAGAGAGTGATAGGCGTATAGACACAGAACAGTTTAGGGGGATAAATCTCCTGAGCCATACAGGCTGAGCAAAAATAACCCACAGTCTATTAACTGGATTGTTCAGCTTTGGGCAGGAAACAGGTGTTGCTCAATGGAGGAAACATCTGTACCAGAGATGGGTAGTTTGTGTCCCACTTGCCAGATCTATGGCAGACAGTAACCTTCTTCCACTTGGAGAGAGATGCTAGCTGCCCTGATCTGCTCAAGGTTTTTTGACATTGCCTGACAAGAGCAATAAGGTTCACAATGCCTTTTCTTTATACTTTGTGTTTCTAGGCAGGTAGACTATAATAACTAGATCCTCTTTATCTCATACTTCACTATTCCTTAGTTACATAGTAAGATAATTTGCTGAGGAGTCAAAAGAAAGAAGAGGAGGGGAAGAAACCACAGAGTTTCATTCTCAATGAAACCTCATGTTAAGAGGTTTAAGAGAACAGAGAACAGGGAAATAACAGGAATATTTTTCATCAGGTTACCAAAATAACGAGCATTGTGGAAACATACTCTTCTGAAACAGAGATATTTTTTATTTGTACCAGACCTGCCCAAACACTGTTAAACACAGGCTGTGGCATTGGTCTTCAAAGTCTGGGTCACAAAAGCAGTTCATATGAATGTATGTATGCATATATAAACATTCATTCATTCACACAAACAAATACAGAGAGAGAGGGAGGGAGAGAGAGAGAGAGAGGCGGGGGAGAGAGAGACTACCAGTTGAAATGGAAATTTATTGCCTGGCTTTTACCAGATTTGTTTTCAGTCCCCATGTGATCAAGAATGGGTATAACCATCTTAAATACCATATTTGAGCAAATATCTCAAAGTAGGTGCAGGCCTATGATTCTAACGTTAATAGATATAGGCTCATAACACTGACATGATTCTTTTCTTCTCCTATATGATATTTAACAACTTTGCCTGATGAAAAGCCAGTGAGCTTTCAACACTTGCATATTTTGCATATAATAATGGTATTATTTCAGCATGTATTTTGAATGTTTTGTTGTATTTTGTAGCCTGTCCAACAGAGCTGCCCCTAAATAACAGTAGCAGTATTACCATTACTACTACCACCATCACCACAACCAGAACTCTGATGTTCTTTTGTGAAAACAAATATTTAGTATATGATGCCACCACATTGCAGCGAAACAATTCTGCTGGTTAAAATCTGTTATTACAATATTGTTACCCTGATTACTGGGGGTCCCGGGAGGGACACCTATATGCGCTCTCAATTAACTAAGTTTGGGGAAATTAGCTAAGAGCACAAGCTAGCAATGCGAGAGGCAGGGAAACGCAGGGGAATCTTTTACCCAAAGTCTACAGGGTCAGGTCAAGCCAAGGAGCACACAAATTTATAAGAATAATTGAGATCTTTATTAAATACAGACAAACATGTCACGATATGTATAGGGTTAATCTTACTTGATGCTGTGCTGCTGCTTCTGACCTTGCCGTTTAAGCTCAAGGTGTAGACTGAAATAAGGCTACATAGCTGTATGTTAATTTATGTGTTTGACTAAGGGACATGTAAAGTATCTAATAATGTACAGCTGTGTGGAGTGTATATAAGCTGTTTGGAAAAAGCACTCTTTCTCTCTTGTCTTCTTACCTGTGCTGGTTTGTATGTTACTCTGCTGTTTTTACTGTTTAACTTTATGATGGGCTTTTGCTAAATGCCTTAATTTGTTACCCGCAATAAACCTTTTGTATTTTTCCTTATAGCAGTCTGAAGTGGCTGTTTTTCCTCTAGGCTATAGTTTATGCCAGAGGTTCTTTGGAGGTCCTTGTTTGCTCAAACAAGTACCCCAGTTTTAGGCTCGTTAGGCAGGCAGCTGACAGGTTATGGGCCCAGCACGCTTCCGCTGCGCTGCCTAGATACCAGGAGAAGCCACTGTTTTTTGTGAGGCGTGTTTTTGATTTACGAGGTCCTGCTGGCTGGTGTGTTTTTTCTTTTGTTATTATGGCTCACTCTTTATCGGGTAGCCTGCCTCTCACGAGGCTGAATGGCTCGAATTACCTGACCTGGGCTGTCAAGATGCAGTATTTTCTTCAGGGAGAAGGTGTTTGGGGTGCCTTTACAGACCCTCTAGATCTCCCGCCGAATGCAGCTGATGCAGCCAGGATTGTGAGACGGGCCATGTCTCTCCTGTTTCTTTCGGTGGAGGATGACCAGCTTATGCATATCAGAGACCTGCAGTCCCCTCGTGAATGCTGGGTGGCCTTGAAAAATGTTTATGTTTCTCAAACAGCAGCAGCTAAGTTTTCTCTTTGTTTTTGGCTTTACAATATGAAATTAATGCCTGGCAATACAGTACAGCAACACCTTGCAGAAATGTCCAGCCTGTTTGCAGTTCTTCGCGAAAGAGGCAAGGTCCTAGATGAAGGAGACAAGGTGTTTTGCATTTTAAATTCTTTGGATTCCAGCTGGGAATTGTTGGTGTCGTCTCTCCAGTCAATTCCCGAACGGGACTTGACGGTGTCCCTTGTAATAGCCAAGCTGCTGGAGGAGGAAGAGAAGAGAGCCCACTCAGACAGTTGCAGAAACACACTCCGGGAGAGGAGCTTCACATGTTGCTTCTGAGAACAGGCAGGAGGAGTTGGTGAGAGCCCATGCCGTCCGGAGATGTTTTCGTTGTGCTTCAGTGTCTCACTTTAGACGTAACTGTCCATTGTTGAGACAAAGGGAACAAGACGCCAGAGGTGCTGGAGGTTGTGGCAGAGGTGTCAGAGGTCGCAGGAATCCATCTCGGGCTGCTGTAGCTACAGACTGCACCGTTCCTGACAACTCTAAGAAGACAGACGCATCCGTTTGGCTTCTTGACAGCGGATGTTCCCAGCATTTGGTCAACACTAAAAGCTTGTTTGACTCTTTAGCCCCTGCCAGTGTTTCCACTGTTATTTTGGCAGCAGGCACTACGGCTAAAGTGTGTGGTGTGGGTAATGTATATGTTTCTGCATTAGACATGTGCCTGAAGAATGTCCTGTTTGTACCTTCCCTTGATTTCTGTCTCCTCTTGGTGGGTGAGTTGACAGAATCTGGTTTTGAAGTTATGTTTTCTGGGAGGCAAGGGAAAGTGCTTAAAAATGGGAATGTGTGTGCTGTGGCTGCTCAAAATGAAAAGCTGTATAAGCTCTTGCCACATCACAAAGTTTGTAATGTGTTCAGTAATGTTCCCACACACAATGAGTGTATACACCTGTTACACCGTCGCTTGGGGCATGCAAGTTTTTCTGTTTTAAAGAAAGTAGCAGGTTGTTGTAAAGGTTGTTTTTTGAAGCCATGCAATGTTTTCTTGGATTGTGCCATTTGTAAGCAGACCAAATCTAAACAACTGCCAGCTCCCAGAAACAGTTCACGTGTACCTACTGCTCCCTTTCAGTTGGTACATTGTGACATAGTAGGTCCAATGAGTAAAAAGTCTCTGGGAGGCGCCCGGTTCTTCCTACTCTTAGTAGATGATTTCAGTAGATATACGTTCTGCTATTTACTGAAAAGGAAGTCTGAGGTTTTTCAAATTCTTAAAAATTGGTCTGCCCTTGTTGAACGACAGTTTGGGTATTCTGTAAAGAGGCTGCAATCAGATCAAGGCAGTGAATTCCTTTCTGGCAATGTGCAGCAATGGCTTCAGAAGAAAGGGATTGTACATAGAACTACTGCTGCCTATGCCCTTTTTGAGAATGGAATCGCTGAACATACTGCTGGGGTCATTCAGACACTAATGCATAGTCTGCTGGCAGATGCAGACCTTCCCCTGGGTTTTTGGGGAGAAGCAGTATTAACTGTGTGCTATCTCCATAACAGGCTGTGGAGTTCAGTGGTGCAAGCCACTTCTTATGAGTGCCTGTATGGAAAACAGCCCTCTTGAGCCCATTTGAAAGTTTTTGGGAGTTTTGCATGGGTTCATATCCCGAAGAACCAACGTAAGAAAGGAGAGCCAAAGGCTCAATGTTTGAGGTTTGTGGAGTATGAAGATTTTTGCAAAGGGTATCGGTTTTTCAAAGGTGGCACCAGTTGTGTGGTATCAAGAAATGCCACGTTTGAGGAGCACGCAAAATGGGCACGCGTGCAAGCAGCTTCTAAGTTTCATCCTTCTGCTTCTGATTTGCTTTTCCCTCAGTCAGAACAGCCTTCAGCCTCTGCTCCTGATTCCTCATGTGTTAAAACTGAGGAGGAAGATGTTTCAGAGGGGAGGGCTGTAAGAGAAGTTGCAGAAATGCAAACAGGGGAGGGTGAACGGAAATATACAAGGAAGAGAACCCGTAGTGTTGAGGATAGTAATGAGTCCATGCCTGAAAGTGTTAGTCTAAGAAGATCTGACAGGAAAAACAAAGGGGTTCCCCCAAAAAGATTTACTCCTGACACGTCTTTGTCAATGTGTGCTTGTCTGGCAACATGCGAGCCTAACAGCTTTGCTGAGTTAATGCAGATGTCTCGCCAGAATGTGCAGCCCTGGTGGAAGGCAATGCAGGAGGAAAAGGATTCTATTGCCCAGCATGATGTATATTCCCTCTGTGAATTGCCCAAAGATGTGACACCCATAGATTGCAGGTGGGTGTACAAAGTAAAAACAACTAGTGATGGGCAGGTTAAACACAAGGCTCGCCAGAAATGTAAGATGAAAAAATTGTAAGGCAGTAAAATCGCCAATGGTTACTGGGTTTGTAAAGAATGTAGAAGATGAACTGTTCCCAGATATACAGAAACCCTTACTGTTACAATATGCAACCAGATGCTCAATAGGATAGGACTGATGGGTCCTATAATGGTAAAGGAAGAAACAGCTACTCATCAAGTAGGGGAGTGTCACGATATGTAAAGGGTTAATCTTACTTAATGCTACGCTGCTTCTTCTGACCTTGCCCTTTAAGCTCAAGGTGTAGACTGAAATAAGGCTACACAGCTGTATGTTAATTTATGTGTTTGACTAAGGGACATGTAAAGTATCTAATAATGTACAGCTGTGTGGAGTGTATATAAGCTGCTTGGAAAAAGCACTCTTTCTCTCTCTCTTTTCTCTTGTCTTCTTGCCTGTGCTGGTTTGTATGTTACTCTGCTGTGTTTTTTTTTTAATTATTTATTTGTATCCCGCCTCTCCATATGGATCGAGGCGGCGAACAACTTACAAATAGCATGTATTTCGAAAGATTTCTATACATGCCCCCAACAAGCTGGGTACTCATTTTACCGACCTGCGAAAGGATGGAAGGCTGAGTCAACCTTGGAGCTGGGCAGGATCGAACTCACAACCTTGTGGCTTGCAGTACTGGCATTTAACCACTGAGCCACCAGGGCTCCTGTTTACTGTTTAACTTTATGATGGGCTTTTCCTAAATGCCTTAATTTGTTACCCGCAATAAACCTTTTGTATTTTTCCTTATTGCGGTCTGAAGTGGCTGTTTTTCCTCTAGGCTGTAGTTTATGCCAGAGGTTCTTTGGAGGTCCTTGTTTGCTCAAACAAGTACTCCAGTTTTAGGCTCGTTAGGCAGGCAGCTGACAAAACAGTGTATGCAACACATGCACTTAGATAACTATAGAAAATAAAGGTTGGAGTGGGACAGAGGGATTTTTCAAAGGGATGGTGGAATTGGGTGATACGACACCTGTCCTGAAGTCTGGATAGATCACTGCGAAGGTCTGAAGTTGCGCAGTCTCAGCCAATATGACTGAGGGGAAGGCTCGCCAAGCAGAGCAGTGGCAAGACGGGATGGAACTCAGGAGCGATCCGAGGATGGTCTCGGAATCGGGGGTTTCTATAGGGAGAGATGTAACCACAGGCTATTCCGTACTTGGGGAAAACAATGAGTTTCGGGTGTGAGACAAAGCTTTGGAAAGGTCAAAATTTAACATGTTTGCCTTAGATCTGAATTGACAATGGAGTAGCCACTATGCAAATGCATGACACTTGACAGTTGAATGTTCAGCTTGTCAAGTTGCCTGCTCCAGGCAGGGATCTCTTTGTAAGTAGCGTGCATACATAATAGAGTGTTTGCAGGAAGGTCTCCTAAAGCGGTGATCTGGCTATTTCTGGCTTGCCTGTATTGTGTTGGGATATTGCAGCATTTAGTGGCCAAGCCTAGTTCTGTGCTTGCCCGGCAGCCTCACAAACACATGGAGAGGGGGGTGGAAGGAAGCCAAATTATTGATATCAAAATGATGTCTATGTCACCTTAAGAGCGGCTTAGGAACTGCAGTAACAATATTACCTGGGAAAATACTCTTTCAACAGATGCTTTTGCATTCACTTCAGAATGGATGCCTATGGTGTCAAAAACAATGGAGAACCCCGTGGTACCTTAGATGCTGCCAAACTAATTGTGTCAAAAGCTTTTGCGGACCAATCCCATTTCAACAGATGCTGAAAATATCCTGCTGGTACCATCTACCTTTCTAGAAATAGCTATCAAGAGGGAAAAGGTAACAAATCGTTGACCCAAAGAGCCATAATATGCAAGGGGAAGCAGCAGTCTGTCACATTTCTGTTGTGTGTCTGCAAGTCATTTCCAACCCATGGTGACCCCAGGCGAACCTACCAGAGAGTTTTGTGGGAGCTGAGAGTGTATGACATGCCCAAAGTCACCCAGTGGGTTTCAATGGCTGAGTAGAGAATCAAACTCTGCTCTCCAGGATCATAGTCCAACTCTTAAACCACTACATCACACTGGCTCTTGTTACACTTCTGCTCAGAGTTAAATGCCTACATATAAGAAAGCCAAGGATCTGCTGTAGCACTTGTACTGAATACAGAGATACTGAGGACTTCCTATGAAGTAGTTACAAGCAAGCAGCAAGCAAACACAAATAGAGTAACCATTGTATTCCAGGATATGCAAAACCAGCAGATATGGGTATTTTTCCCCACCATCAGAAATTGAGTATGGGAGGAAGTTGGTCAGACAGTATACTTCATGCCTACCATGGGAGACCAAGAACTGCTTCTAGTGGAAATAAGCATGTGGGACTTCCTTTCAAGAGGAGAAACAACAAAGAGGTCCATGGCACCTAAAAGACTGACATACAGTATTTAATTTTGCATGAGAACTTCAGCAACTGAGCTGCAGAATCATAGCTTCCTGCAGGAATCTCCTGCCATCTTGTGGTCATTTGTCTCCAAGTGTTTTTCACCGTGATGCACTGATGTTTTTAGGGGACAGTGGAAATATTTTAGGGGAAGGAACTAGCAAAACCACCTCTAAGTATTCCTTCCCTAAGAAAATTCTGTGAAATTCATGGGGTTACCATAGGTTGATAGGTGATTTGAAGGCACATACACAGAGACAGTGTGTATAAAGCTTAAGGGAAAATGGCATTTAAAATTCAGTAACTCATATGTGTATTATCATCACCTCACTGAAATGGCTCACAGATCAGCATTCCTGAAACTGCAGCCAAAGCAACAGAAAATGTGGTTATTCATTTTAGAAACTGGCAGTGCTGTCTGACTTTTCTAAAATTGCTTCTCTATGAGTTAAGAAGTACTGCAGAATGGAAAATGGAAACACAGAAGGGCAAGCCCTGAGAACTCAGTTCCCTGTTCATTAATAAGGGAAATTGAATTGGTGTAATTCAATAATTTATTATAGTCATAGACCAGCATGAGCAAAGATGACAGATTTTACCATAAAATACATAAAACAGAGTGACATAGGATACAATAAATACTTAAAATGTATTTATGATAAGAGTAATGCTAAAACCAATTATGAGAAATCCCACATGTAGATCTACATTTTATCTAAGTCTGTATGTAAACCCCATTCCTTTGTAACTCCCTTGGCTAGTTGGTTCTTTATTGCCATCCTCTAAACATTCAATTATGCCTTAGCGAGATAACTAGGTAAGTCAGGGTGAGTAACTGAAATGGGGGAGAGGAGACCAATTTTCACCTAACAACTTCCCTCCTGGCCTACATCAGTATATTTGGGTGAACTGATTGTTATGTCTGCTTGTTATTTTAGCTTATTTTTGGCTGGTTTATTTGCTCTTTTGAGGGTTTTGCAGGGATTTGGGGAACTCTGTGTGTGAATGTATGTGCCATCCACCATTGAAAAACTAATTAACAATCATATTAAGTTGCTGGCCAAAAACTGCAAAATATCCTCTGTTAAGACCATCATCATACTGATACCATTTGCATTTGCACACACCATACCCTCCAGAACTTCCCAAACAAAAACTGGGATTTGTATGGTCAAGTTACATCAAAGTGTGATCAAGATGGCAAAAGCTGTTAATTAGGAATAACATACAACCTTGGCATGGCTGCAGTGGTTTACTTTGCCTGAGCCTTCTAGGAAGGGCAAGATTTTCCCCTCTCCTTTCCACTCTGCTAATTGAGTTCAAACTACTTCCACACTTTAAACTCAGTTTGCAGCAACTGAGGTAAGCTGAGGACAAAGGTGGAAAATGGGAGGGGGGAAAGAACCTGGGACATTTTAAAAACAACTGAAAAAGTGGGACAGCAGAGGATTAATTAATCCCTGCCAGATCTGGACACTTGGAGGATATCTGCACACATATATACTGTACATACAGTAAGTGACTTGTCTACCTGTGAAGAAAATGGCCACAGTCCATGAAAGCTTATGCTAAATAAACATGTGCCACAAGACACTTTTTGTTTTCAGGTTTTTGTGTGGTACATACATGTTCTTCCTCTCCTTTTTGAGAGTATTTAAAAAGAAAAAAGAAAAAAAAAGAAAAAATTACAAAGTTTAATATATGCTGTGATGCTGATCAGTGAATTATAATCTTGATGATTGGCAAGGATGACTTATGCTTTCAGTGGTTCCTCATCAAAGTACTCTCTGTTGGGCCTAGGACGTACTAGGTAAGGGCTATCCCAGGCCCTACGATTTCAGAGCAAAACCTAAGCTCTAGGGATAACCCCTTGTGATGTCACAGGCCCTAATGTTGTTAACAAGGATGATGTTACAAGGGACAGCCTCTAGTGATGTCATTAAACATGATACGTCAAATTGCAACCAGAGTTGCCCATTGCATGACACTGAAATAAAAATGCCAAGCCTAACAAATGGAGTAAATATATCTACAGTTGAGTCTCAATTTATCTTGCCTTGGTTTACAACATTTCAAACCTACAATGTTTCCCCAGAACTATATACAGTGTAGCTGAGCAAGATAACAGAGTATAGCTCTCCCAGTGTAGCTGAGCAAGATAACAGAGCAAGGGGGGAGAGATAAGAGAATAAGCAAAGTAAAATGAGAGTGCAAAGCTGTTTGGCTGTGGTGTTCTGATGTAGAAGAAAAGATGGCTGGCCTGGTTTTCTTTTACTTCACCAGACTGAGGCAGAGGGAAGGGGAAGAAAGCAACCATGATCTTGACATTGCTGGAAGGAAGGGAGTTTCCTTTGCCTTCTTAGAAGGGAAAGCATGTAATGGTAGAAGAACCTTGAATCTCATCAATGAGTGGAGGAAGAGATTTGCTTTGCTTGCTTAGAAAGGGAGTGTGATGGAGAGGAAGAAACTGGAATCTTGGAGTTTTGATGTGGCTGAAAAGGGATATTCTTCATTTGGCCAAACTGGTGAAGAAGGCTTAGCAGGAGATACACTCTCTCTCTTTCCTGATGTGTTTCCTCCAGCCTCTGAAGCCTGCTGGAGAAGACACAGCAGAAGAATTCCATTCTTACCAGTTGCTCTTTGTATGTCCTGAAGAGGAATTGTCATCTAACACTAAGCCAGCTCTGCCTAGTCAACCCCCTTGGGATCAGCAGTTGCTTCCTCTTCTAGTCTCTCTGGATATCCGCACATTTCTCTAGTGGAAAAATGTAGACTCTGGTGTTTTATGCTTTAAACCTCTTTAAAATTTGAGGTGGTTTGAGTAAATTCAATAATTCTGTGGCCACTTCGGCTCCATCAGAATGCACCTCATGGTCTCCAATGATTCCCTACAAACAGGCTATCCTATTTACATCAATCTCAAATTACATCACAAGTCCAGTAACTCCACCCTGATGTAAATGAAGACCCAGTTGTACACACAGCTTTCAAACAGCACTCTTTCTGTCTCTTAAGTTCAGTATTAACAGTTCTAGAAAAGTTATTCACAGTCCTTTCTTCCACCTTCTTCATTTCTAACTGGTTTTAACAAAGCTTATCATGAACACTAATTGTGTTTACTGACCCATTTCTAAAGACAGCTGTTAATCCAATCTCATTCTAATGAATTGTTAACATTTGTACTCATGACGATATTTACTTCCATTTGTCCTGTTATTTCAACTGCATGTAACTTCCTAATGTATATATTGCTATGGGGTGACTCAGTTTCATCATAATTGGCATCTCTATCCTGAATCAACCCTTGTAATCCTAATGCTTCTCATAGCAGTGTAGAAATGATCATACAAGTTAAGAGTTCCTTTGAAATCACTCTGCTTGTTTAGCCCAGTGTAAGTTGACAACCAAATTTCAGTCATTAAATGGAGTGAAATAGGGTTCAGAATTGTTAAAGCAATTAAATAGGCAGACTATCTAGCTATCTTGAGTGAAATTTGCAGGGAGGAGGAGACAGGAAGGTACAGGGAAAAGCCAAGTTTCTTTTACTGCAAAAAATGAGCTTTTCTGGACTATAGGTGCAAGCGGCTATGCTGGCTAGGACATTCTTGGTGTTTAAGGCCCTTTTCGCAAGGCATTTTCCATGCGAAAGGGCCCCTTGAGCGTCGCACAAATGTGAGGAGCAGTTCGCATGACGCACTTACATTTGCACGACACTCCAGGGCTTGGCAGGCACCGCTCACATGCTTTTTCATTTTCGGCCTTAAGCCGAAAATGGTGTGCGGTCGCGCATCGCTCCGGGGCCCTGTGCGCATTTGACATGCATGCAGAGCCTCGGGAGCTGGACCGGTTGCGCTTCCTGTCTCAGTGCAGCCTGGGAAGGTCCCAGGCTGCACTGTGAAAGGAAGAGGCGGGGCTCTCACGTGAGCAGGCAGCTCGTGTGGAGCTGAAGAACCCTGGACACAAGAGCCTCTCTCCAGAGGCTGCTCGCGTGAGCAGTGCACCCCAGCTCTGAGAAAAGGTGAATTGCAGAAAGGGCCTTAGTCCATAGAAGTAACTTTCACAAGCTCCAGAAGGAACAGGATTATGTAAAGGTAACAATAGAAAATGAAAGTTATCAGAAAAAAACCATTATGCAAATTTTACCAACAGGTTTCTGGAACTCTAGGCCCTTTCTGTAGCACCCTCCCAACCCACTATGGGGACAGGAGAAGGACACCACAGTCCTGTCCTTCTCCCGTCCCTAGGAGGTGTGGTCACAGGTTAAATCTTGGAGGGGTTTTCCCCCTCAATGACTTGTGATCACAGCACCATCCTGCATTTATCTGTCCTGCAAAAGGACAGGAAGCACAATGGCAGTGCTTCCTGCCCCGGCGTAATCTGGAAAAGTACCTGACTGTGCTGAGGAAGGAAGCAGTATGTCCATCGTGCTGCCTTCCACAAGGAGCCCGTCCCATGCGGGGGGAGTGCTGCTGTTGCGCTCCCTTCCTGGCAGAGCTGCTGCCAGGATTGCCACTGGACACTGCTGCAAGAAGGTAAGCTGTGGGAAGGGCCTTAATTGTATTTCAGGCAACTACATAAGCCTAGTGGCTAGGTCCTGAAAAATCCTCCACCATTTTGAGAACTGAGATGAGGTAACCTTCAAAAAAAAAAAAAAAAGGAACCTCTAACTTGATAGAAGTTACATATGTCATTAAAAAAATGAAAGAAATATTTAAGGGGAAATTGTCCCAAAACAAATTTGTATCTAATTTACATTCATCTTAGATTTCATAACATAGGTCATTTCCACACTACACTCTTCTAAACTGCAAACCCCAGGATTCCACAGGATGATGAATGTGGAATAATCATGCTATAAGAGTGTAGTGTGGAAATGGCTATAGCTTCCCCTACCAGTGCCCTTCTCCTGAGTAAAAAAGTAATGTTCATGGAAGGAGCACATCCACAAGTTGAGCAAAAAAAAGATCAAACTATGCTGAAGAGAGGTTCAGTTGCCACATTCCTGTCCACAACCACCAGTTCAGAATCACTTCCCAATTTATTAATTTGTCCTTATTTGGTTTTCTTTTTGTCCTTTTTTTCCTTTATGAATATAGAATAGAATTTATGAAATATATGAAGTTTGCAAATTAACTAACACCACTGCATAACATTCATATAAAGTACTATATATAACCAGGCTCTAGAGTTAATGTCAGTTTCAACCGAATGCATCATTCCATATTCAACTATGAGTGATCGAGGCTTGTATTCTGGGGGCTGTTGATTGATTAGCATAGCAAATAAAGTTTCTATAAAGTTATCTGTTCCCCTGCCCTCATTCAGTTCCTTGACCCTTTATGTTAACTTTTCTGATACAGCTAAATCCCATATTCTTACATGCTGTGTAGGGATGTTCAATGCCTTTCCTGATTTCCCCTGCTGTGGTGCTAACTTTCTAGTGGTTAGAAGTAAACATGTGATTAGGTCTTTATGTGATAACTGAGCAAAGAACCAGAGAATATGTTCAACAGTGCTAAGTCTGGAGCAAACTGAACCTGTTGGCTAGTAATGTTACATATGTCTTGAAAGATTTCCCTCCTGAATGTTGAGACAACTGTACAATCCAACCACATATGCATGCAGCTTTCCACTAAAACACCCCCCCTCCAGCATTGTGAGGATTTTTTTTAAAAATTGTGATATCTGCATTGATGTTAAACACCACCTAATAAAGAATTGTGTATGTTGTCTCCCTGGAAAGTGCAGAAATTGATTTCCAGACTCTATTCAAATCGCCATCTGTGACAGTCTATCTTAGATCATGTTCCTATTGAAGTTTTAAGCTGTGCAGCTTAGAGTTACTATTAGGAAAGAACAATGAATGTATGATGGAGACAAGACCTCTGGACTGAGAATTGTACAATTTAATTGAAGACTCAAAAGGAGAGAAGAGGGGAATTAGCCTGTTTGATTACATCTTTATTTCTTTAAAAAAAAATGCAGCATTTGATGAATTTGAAACCATAACCCTTTGTGGATTGGATCCTTATTTAGTATTTCTGGCCAATTTATTTTGAAGGGAAGAAATCTAATAACCTGTATAGGCTTGCTTCTCCCCAGTCCCCAAACTGAACTTTTTGTCTTCATGACAAAATAAAGGATGTATGATCACGGGTATACAGATTCACCTTCAACCACAACCAGTATAACGAGTTTGTGTTTTCAAGGCAATCATTATCTTATTCTGGTTCTTACAAGAGCCCCTCAAGGTAAATCAGTATAATGCAGTATTATTACTGATGTCTATATTGAAGAACTACTCAATACCTTCTTTGCCTCAGTTTTCTCCTGGAAGGATAGAAGCACCCAATCTAGGGCATGGGGAGCAGGTGAGGAAGGTGGGGGAAATGCGGCACAGAATAAGTAGAGAAGTAGTACAGGAATATCCCTCAGCCTGAAACCTGTTCGGTTTTAATAGATGTGGTGGGAACTTCCTCTTTGCGGTTTCTGATGTCAGTTAGATGGTACTGTAGACGTTCATCTCAACTTTTATACATTTGAGCTTCACAGAGAAGTATTACAGACTGTGTGTCTTACATTTTTTACCCCCTTTGGCCTCATCATTTAAGCTTTGCTTCAGGATAGTATTTAGATTGTTTCTAGCCTGGTTGGGCTATACTTGAAATGGCTCACCACCCAAGGAAATGCAGAGCACACAGCAATATAAAACAGGAGTGAGGATCATGCAGCTCTCCAAATATTGCTGGACTCAATCTCCCAACATTCTTCAGCATTGCTAATTTCTCCCGAAAGTTGCAGTCTAACAACTTTTGGATGACTGTATGTTTCCAACCCTGATATAAGACAGAGGGGGAAGAAGACATTGAGAGAGAGAGAGAGAGAGAGAGAGAGAGAGAGAGAGAGAAATGTTAACAGCCTTCTGTGTGTGTGCATGCACATGTGTTTTCAGACCATCTGTTGACTTATGTTGACCCTACGAATTTAACAGGGTTTTCTTAGGCCAGGAATATTCAGAGGTGGTTTTGCCAGTTCCTTCCTATAACACCTGGTATTCACTGGTGGTCTCCCATCGAAGTACTAAGCAGTGCTGCCCCTGCTTAGCTTCCAAAATCAGTCAGGATTTGGTGTCTTTAGGATATTTAGCCCTCAGCTGCCTACAAAGAACACTGATTTTCAGCCCCATCATTCTGCGCTGCTAAATTACGTCTCTTGTACTCCTTAAATGTCCACTAAAAAAACACGTACTTTCAAATCCTATTTATATACGGTCTTTCATATATTTCCATAATCTTAAATATTTGACTGCTGGAAACTGGGACACCTAAGGCCAGGCAACATCAAGAGTGTGCTCAAGGTGGCAAAAGTTACTAACAAGGAAGAACACACAAGCTAGGCTTCAGCAGTTTGCTTTTGCCTCAGATGACAGACAAGGGCAAAAGTTGCCTCTTTTCTCTCCTCTCTTGTGTAAATTAATAGCAACTCATTTTGCACTTTGAACTCAGGGCCTTTCTGCACTACCCTGTTATAGTGCTATTATTCCACTTTCAACCTTCTGTGGAATTCTGGGGTTTGTATTTTACTGAGGCCAAAGAGCTCTCTGGCTGAGAATTCTAAATGGCCCTCCCTAAATTGCAAACCCCAGGATTCCATAGGATGTTGAAAGTGGAATAGCACTATAACAGTGTAGTATGGAAATGCGCTCAGTCTGTAACAAAGAAAGTAAGCTAAGGACAAGGAGGGGAGGAGAGGAACTGACATCTTAAAAATAACTGAAGAACTTGTATGACAGAGGATGCATTAATTAGGACTGTCCTTGCCAAACTGGGACAGTTGAAGGGTATGAGTTACTCAGAAGTACACTCCATTGATTTTAGTAGGGCCATAACAGTGGGTATAGGGTTACAGTCATAGGAATTACTCCATTTTTTTCTATATTAAGTTAACAACAATTTGACTGCCTTAATATTTATCAAAGAAGTCCAAAAGCTGGACTATAACTCCCATCATTCTTCCAGCTGAGTGTGCTGGCTTACACTGATGGGAATTCTGGTCCAGCAACATCTAACTAAGTTGTAATGCAGTTGCAACATAATGGCAAATAGTACCATTCCTTTTGTGGTGTAAGAGTAATCACTTTTGGTTACTTTTAGAAGTGGCTTTACAACATACAAGTGGGTTATTTTTATTACTGGTCGGTAGCTTGTAGAATCATAGAATCATAGAAATGTAGAGTTGGAAGAGACCACAGGGGCCATCCAGTCCAACCCCCTGCCATGCAGGAACACTTAAAGCACTCCCGACAGATGGCCATCTAGCCTGTGCTTAAAAATCTCCAAAGAAGGAGACTCGACTGCACTCTGAGGCAGCACATTCCACTGCCGGACAGCCCTGACTGTCAGGAAGTTCTTCCTGAGGTTCAGGTGGAATCTCCTTTCCTGCAGCTTGAATCCATTGGTCCTTGTCCTGGTCTCTGGAGCAGCAGAAAACAAGCCCTCACCCTCCTCTACGTGGCATCCCTTCAAATATTTAAACATGGCTATCATGTCCCCTCTTAACCTTCTCTTCTGCAGACTAAACATACCCAGCTCTCTAAATCTATCCTCATAGGGCATGGCTTCCAGGCCTCCCACCATTTTGGTCGCCCTCCTCTGGACTTGCTCCAGCTTGACCATGTCCTTCTTGAATTGGGGTGCCCAGAACTGGACTCAGTATTTAAGATGGGGTCTAACCAAAGCAGAGTAGAGTGGTACCAGTACCTCCCTCGATCTAGACACCATACTCCTATTGATGCAGCCGAGAATTGCATTGGTTTTCTTGGCTGCCGCATCACACTGCTGACTCATGTTCAGCTTGTGGTCTATGAAGACTCCTAGATCCCTTTCACACGTACTGCTATCCAGCCATGTGTCCCTCATCCTATATTTCTGTATTCTATTTTTTCTACCTAAGTGTAGGACCTTACACTTCTCTCTGTTGAATTTTATTTTGTTAGCCTTGGCCCAGCTCTCCAATCTATCCAGGTCATTTTGAATTTTGATCCTGTCCTCTGGCATATTAGCAACCCCTCCCAATTTGGTGTCATCTGCAGATTTGATGGGCATGCCCTCTATTCCTTCATCCAAGTTGTTGATAAAAATATTGAACAGCACTGGTCCCAGGACAGAACCCTGTGGCACCCCGCTAGTCACTTCTCACCAGGTTGAAAAGCAGCTCAGCCATTCGTGATCACCCTTTGGGTTCGGTCGGTCAACCAATTACAAATCCAACTAACAGTAGCCCTGTCCAGCCCACATTTTACTAGCTTCATTGCAAGAATGTCATGGGAAACTTTGTCAAAGGCCTTACTGAAATCGAGGTATGCTACATCCACAGCATTCCCTTCATCTATCAAGCTAGTAACTCTATCATAAAAAGAGGTAAGATTCATCTGGCATGACTTATTTCTGAGAAATCGATGCTGGCTTTTAGTGATTTACAGCATTGCTTTCTAAGTAATTACAAACTGACTGTTTAATGATCTGCTCTAGGATCTTTCCTGGAATTGATGTCAGGCTTACTGGGCGATAATTATTAGGGTCCTCTTTTTCTCCTTCTTAAAGATGGGGATGACATTTGCCCTCTTCCAGTCTGCTGAGACTTTTCCTGTTCTCCAAGAGTTCTGAAAGATTATTGCAAGTGGTTCAGAAATGACTTCTGCCAGTTCTTTTAATATCCTTGGATGTAGTTCATCTGGCCCTGGGGTCTTGGCAGAGTTTGACTGCCGGCATATACCCGGGTAATTGAAATCTCCTATTATTACTGTATCTCTCCTTTTTGAATGTGCAGCCATTTGGTTGAGGAAGGTGTCATCAAAGTCCTCAGCCTGGGTTGGAAGGTCCTCAGTCTGGGTTGGAGCATTCTGATAGTAACAGGAAGGAACTATTTTAAATACTTTTGAAAATGAGAGGGTTTTTTTTTTTTTTTTTAAAAAAGGGAAACAAAGAAAAAATAGTAACTTTTAAGAATGTAATTGGGGGCAGGCATTGGAATGCTGATTGTTTATTTTTAAAAGCAACATTGCCAGTTATGCTTAAATCACTATACTATACTGGTTCTGAGGATAACTTTATTAAGAAATAATCTAGTGTCCTGTTACCCTGAAAACTGGGGGTGTCCCGTGAGGGGCGCCCACTTGCCAATCAAAGACCAAATTGGGGGGGGGGTGGAATTAGCTAGAGCACTGTTTTGACCTGCAAGAGGCAGGGTAACGTTGCAAGATCTTTTAACCCAACGTATACGGCTTCAGGTCAGAGAGCAAGCCAAAAGGTTTTACAATAACAACAGAACTTTATTAAACACAAACAGCAGGTTAAAACAAACACACACGCTAACTAACTTAAAGAATAAGAAAGAGAGGTTGAAGGGAAAAGCGGGTGATATGACACCTGGTTGCGATGTCCTGAAGAATCTGGAGCGGCGAATGATGAGGCTCAGCGTTGTTGCTGAGGGGAACTCCTGAACCAACTGACAGCAGGACTGGATGGCAGTTCAAGACGGACCAAAGACGTCCCAAAAATGGGGACCTTATATAGGGTGGATCATGCCTGTCGGCTATGGCAAACCAAGTAGGGAACAAAAGAGTTTTGGCGCTAGACAAAAGGATCCAGTGAGGGCACTGTTAACTTGATAGGATTAGCATTGCAAAACAATAGAGTGGCCAGTGAGTTGATGGCCTTCTCCAAAGGAATGGTTTGGCGGGAAGCCACGCCGCTATTTTGGAGTGTGGGTATGGGAGTTCCCTAAAGCTACGTGAGGCTTGGGAAATGCTGGCTTGAATGAGGAATGGAATTTGAACTATTAATCAGCCGCAGCCAGTACGTGCCTGTTTCGGAAAACAACCCAAACACGTGCAGCGGGGGCCACTGAAAGAGTCTAGCCATGGCCAAATTAAGCGATATCAAAGTGATATCGGGGAGCCCCCCTCTTGGGGTCCCATAGCCGGCATAATAGTCAGAACGATTGAAAACTGCTTTCACAGTAGATGAAATAATAGGTTTGATATTAATTTGAGTGGTAGAAATGGTGAATAAATTATGTGACCAATGTAGTATTCTTTTGCCTACTGGGACTGTTATTACCCTTGATCAGAAATGTGTGTTTTTTTCTGCTTGGTAATTCAGTCTTATGTGTGTTGGTCTTTAATATTTACTTTATATGTTTGGACTCTTTCTATTTATAAGAAAAGAAGAAAAATCAAGAGGCAAAATATCATTGCTGTTGTTAACTGTGTTGACACCTTCAAAAATGCAAACAACCTATCGAGAGCGATGAGAGGAGAAAAAGGAGGAAACAAAAAGACTGAAATGATAGAAATTAAGAGATATATTGAGGAAAACTGGGAAAAGATCTGTAATGAGTAATGAAAGAACTAGGGTAAGGTATAAGGTAGTAAAGACAGGAGAGCGAAAGGTACATTTAAAATATGATTAATGGGGAAGATAAATGTTTGACGAGAATGATTCTAATGTAATGTAAAAAACTGAGTCAAAAAAAGTAGGAAGTGAAAGAGATAATGAGAAACGGGGAATATTTCTTTCTACTGTTTGTGTGAAGAATTTAAGGTTATTGATAATGTAAATATTGTAATTTGTTAAGATGTTTGTAATTTGTTGTTAATCTTAATAAAAATATATATTAAAACAAAAAACAAAAAAAATGCAAATAACACAGAAAAAATGACTTCCTCTTCAAAGCTTCATTTCCTTCTATCTAACAGTGCTTATCTGTGGAGTAAGATTATAATTGGTTCTGAAGAAGTTATGACAATTATAATGTCATAGGGTTCACTGAAGCAGCTGCTGTATTATACCAGATCAGCTAGGATATTAACAAAACGTGTTTTGCTTTAGAAACAGGCTCCCACTTCAGGATATTTACACCACTGGCCTCTTTTCATTTGAGGAAAAAGCCTTTGTTTTAAAAAATGTTAGATGTTTGGAACGGCATTTACATTGCCCTTGAGTCCGTGATTGCCATACTTGCTATCTTGGGTAATGTCTTGGTCATTTGGGCGATGAGGATAAACCGGAAATTTTGGAAGACCATCTTCTACTTCATCATTTCACTGGCAGTAGCTGATATTGCTGTTGGACTTGTCATGCCAGCAACCATTGTGGTGAGCTTAGGAATCCAGATGCCATATTATGCCTGTCTGTTCATGTGCTGCTTGCCTGTGGCTTTTACTCAAGCCTCCATCATGTCTTTACTTGCCATAGCGATTGACAGGTATCTGAGAGTAAAGCTGCTTATCAGGTGAGTCATACTTGCTTGCTGCTGATTGTTCCTACCTGATTTTGATATCAGGTTTTAAATGTTTAAAAAATACTTCTTTATGGGGAAGTGCTGATTTTTGGACCTGACTTTTTGGGTTCACAGAAGTGCATTGCTAAATTACATGATTTGGGTTGAATTTTAGAACTTTCTAAAGTTCTTCAGCTGAGGTTGAATTACAAATCTATGAATGTTATGGCAGGAATACCAGCCTTGTTCCAAAGAATAGCAGTTTTTCATTGGCTGTTTCCCGTAAAAGAGTAAGCCCGTGGCAGTGTATTTAATTAGATGTACAGGGCTTAAAATACCTGTAAATGTTAAAGTGCTTTATGAATGTGACAAAAAGCAAACATTTATCATTCCACATAACAGAAAATGGCTGTTCATTATAGCAAGCATGCCTTCATGTGCATCTTGAGATGTGCAATCCTGACACTTGGAGGGATCTTTTCAAATTTTGGATAATGAGCAATCCAAAACTAAAGGGCTAAGATTTTAATTTGTTCTGAGACAAAGGGGGATAGAAATTAGATAATGATAATAATATAGATGTGGAAGGTGAAAACATAAGGGATGAAACAAAGATTACTGAAATGAATGAAAAATTAACAAGTGCATATACGGCCAATTTGTTCACATACACAAATAGGTGTAACCATTGACACAGACATATTAAAACCAAGGGGTGGTGTAACTGATCTGCATGCATATTTGGGGGTGATAAACTAGAAATACCAGCAATGATGAGAGGGGGGTGAAGATAAATGATAGAGAAAACTGATGAAAGGAGGAATAGAGCCTAATTTCAGAATGTACTAAGAGTAGGTTGAATTAGAGACAAGGCAGTGTGGCTCCAGGTGAAAAGCAAACAGATCTCACCAAAAAGTGAAAAAGGGACCTCACCAGGCTTGTGAGCCAAGAGAAGGAACCAGCATGCTGCTTACTTCCATGAAATCACTCAAAAACTCAGGAGAGATAAACAAAAGAGCAAACAGAGGTTGGCAGCATTTCCCAGAAAATAAGGAGAATCAAGAAATCCATTGAATGTCAGCAAGGTGTAATGGTTTGAGCATTGGACTACAACCCTGTAGACCAGGGTTTGATTCCCTGCTCAGCCATGGAAACTTACTGGGTGATCTTAGGCTTGTCACACACTCAGTCCCAGAAAACCCCATGATTGATTTACCTTAGGGTCACCATAAGTCAGAAACGATTTGAAGGCACACAGCAACAAATTAAACTCATGGCATTCCTGAAAGAACATTAGCAATGGCTGTTATATTACATGATCTACTTTTTTTGCATAGGTCTGGGCATGATACAGCTAGACACAATGGGGCCTGTCTTCTGCAGCAGAAATGGTAGGGAGGAATTTTACAATATTCCTCTCCTAGAAGAAAAAGTTTCTTTGGGTCAAGAGTCCCATGTGGGGAGTTGATTGACTCCTCCTTATATGCTCCAAACCTAAGTTCAACCACATATAAGCATATAGCCAAATCCTGTCCCCATAGGAATTAAGATGGCACTGTTAAATGACTTAAGCTAAGTTTTTCTAGCCTAATACTCCTCCAGATTTTTATGCGGGAATGAGGGGGAGGAATGCTACCACTCCAATCATTCCAGCCAATGATATACTGGATGAGACAATGGCATAAGTAGTTTGAACCCATCTGTAAAGATGTTGGGCTGGGGGATGATGGTTTAAGAGATGTCATCGTGTAAGTACATTGGCTGGGCAGTTTCCTCTTGCTCAAGAAACTTTCTACGGCTGGCTCAAGCACAATCCTGTAAGTGGTAAGGAGTTGTTTGTAGAACAATTGGTCTGCCAGAGAAGGCTGATGGTGACCTCATGTCACTTACATAGCTCAGGTTTGGCCACCAAGAAACGGGGTGGGGGGAGCTTCTGCTGTGTTTTTCCCAAACTGGATTGAAACATCTTTTTCTGGGCATGGATTGATTGGTTGAAAACAACAAAATAGTGGCTTGTTTGATAACAACATATGAAAGAGATATTTAAAAGATGATGGCTAAAACTTGGCTGCTTTAGAATTACCCAATTAAATGTAGATAGAAATGTGTGTGTGTGTGTGTGTGTGCACGTGCGTGCGTGTGTGTGTGTGTATTGTTTGTAGAATCATAGGTTGGGCAACAGTCGGTGGCTTTTCGTGACTCACAAAGGACAGAAGCCACCTTTAAACCACAGTTTAACAGGCGTGGGCAGAGCAGCAGAAACAGTTTTTGTCAAGAGATAAAGCTGCCCTGTGGCTCCAAAGCAGAATCAACAAGGCACTTTTATTTTTAGATGGAAGTGGCCTTCATTGCTGTCCTCACCTCCATCATTGCAGTGCCTTGACCACTTTCCTTTAACTTTTAAGCTGCCCCTATGTCATGTAGACTGTGCAAGAGGGTCTTGGCCATTATCTTCAGGGAGTAGTATTTAATGGCTTGCATTGATGGAAGATTCTTTGATTCCATAAAGGGCCAGTCCTACCATTAGGCAAACTGAGGTAACTACTTCAAGCAGCAAAATCAGGGTGGGGCAGGGGAGATCCTAACTGTTCCTCCTGATCCCCCAGCCCTTTTGTCAATTTCTTGGAGACATGCCACATAGCCTGTCCCGACACTGGTTCTCTCTCTCTCTCTCTCTCTCTCTCTCACACACACACACAAAACAAAATTAGCCTGCTTGGATGTTGTAAAGAATGTTACATACTTTATTGCAAATAATCCTACTATATCTTGTCTACAACAGTAGCCAGATCATGATGGTATGCTCTTCAAGTAGAGTTGTTTTAAAACAGGGTTGGGCAACTGGAGTGCCGTTTTCCATTCCTGGGATCCTTCAGGGGCCACATATATTGCCAAAAAAGAAAACACCTGGAAGTAGCTGGAAGCCCACTTTAGTTTTGAAAAACTGGTGTTTTGATGTCAAACAGTGGTGAGGAAGAGGCTTGCAAGCTATCTGAAAGGTGAATTGCCACTCACAGAGTCTTCCAAGGAAAGCAACTTACCTTTTATTTGTCCAGGAAAAAAATTATGATCCAAGGAATTTGGAGCGGTCAAAAGCTGCCTTGAAAGACACACAGCCCTAGGGCTATAGTTGGCCCCACTTTTGTTTTAAAGCATGTAATCTCATTTGATGTGTCATTTTATTTCTCTCCACTAAAACAGGTATAAGTTAATAACCACTAAGAAAAGAACCCGTGCAGCTTTGGGAACAATTTGGCTCTTGTCACTGCTAGCAGGATTTACTCCCATGTTTGGCTGGGCAAAAAACATGCCAGGAGACTCAAGTAAAGTGGAATGTAAGTTCACCAATGTTATGCAAATGGAATACCTGATGTACCTGAACTTCTTCATTGGCGTACTCATCCCACTGATTCTCATGTGTGTCCTTTACACAAGGGTTTTCTGCATCATTCGATCAAAGCTCAAACTGTATCCAGGGAATGTCAAGGAGCAAGGAGTATTTTATAGGCATGAATTCAAGACAGTCAAGTCTTTGCTCCTGGTCCTCTTTTTATTTGTCATCTGTTGGTTGCCAATGTGTATTCGGAACTGTTACGAGTATATCCACCCCACTCTCGACATCCCACAAAGTGTGACAGATTTGGCTATCCTGCTCTCACATTCCAATTCAGTCATGAACCCCATTGTATATGCTTTCAGGATAAAGAAGTTCCGGATAACCTGCATTCAGATTTTAAGAACCTATATTCTGCGAATAGACTCAGAACAGGATGTACCTGGCAAACACTGTTCATCTGAACCACTGTAACTTGTCATTGTTGTTGTGTGCCGTCAAGTCATTTCCAACTTATGGAGATCCCAAGGTGAACCTATAATGGGTTTTTCTGGGGATAAGAGTATATCATGCTCCCAGGGTCACCCAGTAGGTTTCCATTGCTGAATAAGGAATTGAATCCTGGTCTCCAGGGTTGTAGTCTGATGCTTCACCATGCTGCCTTACACTAAATAAATAAATGAATGTGACTTCAGAAAGGAAGCCTGTATGTTGACCAATCAATTAATTGACAGGGGCTGTCCACATGATATAGTAGGGTCTATATAAGGCATCTTAGAATTCACTTTCTGAACTGCTAAAAAAACAAGATAGACCACAATCCAACAATTTCAATTTACAATTATATTGCCAATAGTTTACAGGGTTTAATAAAACACTGGAACATAACTCAAAATATACCAGTTTGCAAGAAAATCCACAGATTTTATTTAAAAGAACCAAAAACATCAGAGATATTTTAGTGAATAAGAGTTTCAGGGAACCAAACCAAACATCAATGAATACTGATGGGTACAGCCGTACCCATAGGACACCACACCTGTGGCCATTGTGTCTACTGCAAATATACATCCAAAATGACTGAATTTACAAACCTTCTAACAGAGGTACACTCTGCCCACTTTACCACTTGAAACAGCAATTTTGTCATCTATGCTATACAATGGAAATATCTAAAGATGTATGTGGGAAAGACAAAGACAACAAGACCTCTAAAAAATGTATAGAACACCTTTTCAGACATAAGAACACCCTTTAAAAAGTAGGTGTTTCCTTGGTAAGTCATTTCTTGGAATGCCATCATTGTGCAACAGACCTCAAATTTTGGGTCATAAAAAAAATGAATATAGTTGGGCCTCCACATTTGCAGGACTAACGTTTGCAGATCTGATTATTTGAGGATTATTTACCGCCACCTCCACTGCTGCCCTATGCCATTTTTTAATAGAGACTCATAAGTCTCGCCTCATGTTCACAGTCTCTCTGCAAGCCTTGTGAAATTTATTTTTTTCAGTCCAGCTGGAACTCCAGAAATTTCTGCTCCTAGATAGCATATTGGTATGTATAGGCTTTAAGAAATATCCAAAAACTGAAATATATTATATCTTATATAGATGTTATGGCATAATTATATGTTGTCCTTTTGGGTTTTTTTAATCTGGCATTTCTATGTATATTACTTTTTATGTAGACCCTGAAGAAGGCCAATGAAATATATACACAGGCTGAAACATGTTGGGCTTCTAACATTAAAAAATACATAAATAAAAGCAATCTACTGAGCACTTGAGGGTATATCTCCCCCCTGCCTTTTCTTCAGATTTTATTTTCCAGTATTTGCCTCTTCTTCTTCCTCTTACACCAAATCAAACCATTTATCTAATACTTTCTATGCTGATCAGAAGATACTTACCAAGGGCTCCAGCAGAGATCTCAACCCCTCTACCTGCATGTCTATATTCAAGTGGAAATGCCAAGGATTGAACTCCAGTCCTTCAGACGACACATCACACCCTCTGCCTTGGATTAGAGTCTCTCCCTGATACATCCCAATAGTAGTGATAAATCAGGACCTGAATGCACACTGCACTTTTCAACAAAAGTCCAAAATATTAACTGCATTGTTCCTTATTAAATTGGCCACTTTGCTCACTCACATTTTTATTGTGTCCCCATGGTTGAAAGTGAGAATGAAAGTTCTAGGGAGAAGAATCTGTCATTTTTATAAAACACCTTCCATGCAGGGGGGTGGCACACTAATAGGGAAAGATGAAGCACTACGCTGAGAAAGAGAGGTGGTATTCTGTAGTATCACAGCTGCTGTCAGATCCTTTCAGTGGGATTTAGGGCTGGAATCCTGCTAGTGGATTAATTGTTGTACTTAAGTGATGCAGTGGTAGTGAACCTATTTCTTGCCTAACTTCCTTTATAGCGACTATACAGTACTGTCAATCTTATTCCTTCTGGTATCACTATCACAGCATAATTACAGTGGACAAAGAGGATTTCCAACAGTATCTCTTAGGTGCCCATGTTTTCTCCATCTCACTATATATCATGGAACCCTAGAAAACTGCCCATTGGAGAAAGAGGTGATTTCTTGCTATAGGAGTATGATGTCTGTGTGTATGACAGAAAAAATGAAGAGACTGTGCAAAAGAATGGTTGAAGTAGCACATGAGAGAATTGGACATTGGAAGAGGAAACTGGGACTGCATATCAACACTGATCATGCTCACTGCTGTCACACTTCTCTGTTAGCCGGAAGTTGACTCAACCTTCCGGCCACAAATTTTCTGGCACAAAATTTAGATAAAGTTATAGTTCTGTCTTGGAGTGAGTGAAATTTTAAAGCCTTAAACATTTCACACAGTCTCTCTAGCATCTGATAAGATTACAGTGGTGCAGTAGGGGCTGCTTTCTGTAATTTTCAGAACAGCTTTATCTTTAATAGTCAGGAAATGAAACTTTTTGCACAGTAGCATTACCACTTGCTAATAAAGACATAGAAGCAGCAGCATCTTTCAAGCCACATTAATCCTAAACAGCATCTGCATTTTGGACTGAACAAGACATCTCCACAGGGCTGTTGCTACTTCTGAAATGGAAGTGTGAAACTCAGATGATATTCAAATGTCTGTGACATTTGATATATACACACATAGGTATTTGTGTAAGGGTACCTGCAAATATATATAGCCACCTGCTGGATATTTACCAAGAATTCCTGTGTAATTTCCATACATATTCCCTCCCTTCATCATACAGAATTTAATCATGTACGTATAAAAAATACTTCATGCAGGCCTTTCCCCTTTGCCTCCCCCTCACTCTCAACATGACCCAAGCAATTTTCCATTCTGATAATAACAGGAGATATCTAATCACCACCATCCAAATTTACTACCTTCTCACTGAACTTAAGAATAGCACATTTCTCAAGATGCAAACCAGCTACTCATATCTGTACATACGGAATAAGTCCCCTGCTTGTTGTGATTACCTAGAGCAAAATCATGCTAAGGCCCTTTCCACATGATGTCGCTGTCTTGTTTCTGCCACAGGATGGCAGCAGTCGGCAGGTTGTGCTTCCACATGACGTTGTCGCCATGCTGTTGTCATCCTGTCGTGGAGCGTTGTGCTTGCACAGTTTTTGCAAAACGGAAAAAATCTGTTTCACATTTGCAATCGCGTGGTGCTCCCATCACTTCTGGCCACGTGGAAGCGCATTGGCGATGCTTCCTTACATAGCTCAGCAATGGAAAAAGCCCTGCTGCACTGCAGAAGGAAGACATGACACCATCGCGTTCTCTTCTGCATGGACTGAGCGGGTGCAGAGGGGAGCATTGCTGATGCACTCCCTTCTGGACCTGGGACTGCAGCAAGATGACATGGAAGAGCATCATTGTGTGGAAATGGCCTAAATGTTCTACTGGTCAAAACTTTGTGACTCACTGCTAAATATATGAACAGACCCAATTCAAAAACATCAAAGGAGTTCTGCTTGTAATTTCTGGCTTTTAATGTCCCAACTCTGAGTAAAAGACAGGTTATAAATAAAGGAGTGGGATGGAATTATAAATCCAAATCACTACATCATGCTTTGTCTACCACAAAATGAACACATGTCTAAGCAGGACCTTTGAGACATTGCTGTGTGGCGGTAGGTTTGCAATATATGTAGCCAAGAGCAACTCATATTTGTAAGTCATAGATGTCAGTACAGTCTGCATGCATACAAAATTCCCATCACTCTAAAACTGGACCTAATCAATATGTCAGTATCTCAGTATTTAACAAGCCTGAACGCATTAATATATTGGGAATATTCCAAGAAAACCCAGAACAGAAATGAGTGCTGATCAACACTGCTTAACATATTATGATTTAGTAGAGAGAGAAAAACCAAGATAATGAAATCATCACAGCAATTACAAGAGGAAGGTTTGAATATGCAGTGGCTCTCATATAGACAACTTTACTTAAGGTTCAAGGAAGATAACAGGAATAACCTATTTGAAGAGAACAAATCAGATATGGAATTATTGCTATGTATTGATGATAAACATTTGATTGCTAAAAGTACAAATTTCTGTTGAAGTTAGAGATGGAAGATGAACAAGTAAAGGAATATATGATTAGTTGGGTAAGGAATTTTGGATATAATGTAAATATGAACCAATTGGAAAAGTTATGGACAAAGAGCATTTTAAAAAGTATTTTGCTATGGTCTCCAAGAAAACTGCTATAAGATAATGTATTGCTGGCATCATATACTGAAGAGATTTTCAAAGATAGATAAAGAAATTAAGAATAAATGTTGGAAATCTCAGACCAATGTGAGACTCCAAGGTTGCTGTGAATCCACAGGGTCCAGAAATTGACCAATAGTTTTAGCCAGCATCTAATGGCTTAAAAGAAGGGCAACAAAGCAAAGCTTGCAAGACAGAAAAAAAGCTTTAAATAACAAGCAAAACAAGATAAAATGGAGAAGCAAGTGCAAGCAGATGCTGGAGTATGGTTAGCTTTGTGGCCTGCAATGTCTGGAGCTCCCCAGACTGGGACAACGGGCGGGGGAGCAACCACAAGAGCTGAACTATAGTTACCTATAGTTTCATTATAATATTAACTTTCACACTCCCAAGCTGGGATTTGGTATTATGATTTGGGTCCACCTATATGCACATGCACAATGCTTGAATGCTGACATAATAATGTATTCATGACATAGTTTCCTACACATATGGAGTTATCTCCTCCCCAGGGAGAACGATGAAATCCTTGCCAACTATATGAGATGTAATTTGGCCTGTGTCCAGGGAACGCTTGATTTGCGTCCTTGTGTTCCATTCTGCAGAATCTGAAGTAAAACTTTGATCTCTTTCTCTCTCTCAGTGTGGTTTATGGGCTAGCACACTGGGCACAAATCCTGCCGAGGGATTCTACTTGGGGAGAAATCCAGGTGACATCAAGTGGGATCTTTGTACCACATGTGGTGGATATTTGAAAAAGCAAAACGATTTTGGACTAAGATAAAAAATGTGATGCAAAGGATCTTCAAATCCCAATTACCTAAAAATCCCGAACTATATTTGTTAGGAATTTGGGAAGAAACCACAACTATTGACAAGAAACAACATAAAGTGGTGCAACATATGTTACTAGCACCAAAACTAGTGTATGTAAAGTACTGGGGGAAAATGGAAATATCATCAATGGAAGAATGGTTTAACAGATTGATGGGAATTGTTGAAATGGATGGTCTTACATATAGATTAAAGGGACAAACAAAAAGTGAGTTTTCTTCTGAATGGAAATGTCTGATTGATTTTTTTAGCGAAAAATGAAGGTGAACTGATGATAATAAATTTTTAATTTGCTTAACTTTATAAGTTTTGATTTTTTTTTACTGATATATGAGAAGTATAATATGAAAAATAATAGATGGTTTTAATTTGTTGCTGTTTTAGGTTATTTATGATATTTACAACATATGGTTTTATTAGAAATGTTGAGGATTTACTAAAATTCTTCAAGGATTTATTATTACATTATTTTGATTGTTTGCTTATTATTGGTTTAAATAATATAACATTTATTATATAAGTACAAGTATTTGTTTAAAATTAACCTAATCTAATATTATTGAATAATGTTAAAAGCTGACTTATTGTTGATCACAATTACTAACTAGATAATTTTTTGGATATATAGATTAGGCTGTAATTATAGATAAGGTTATAGTTATCATTAGCAACAAGAGTTAACTTTGGCTTTAATTGAAGATTTTATAGTTAAGTGTGACTGTTTATTTAGTATGAGCTGTTTCCAACGAGAACGGGAACCAATGTTTTAAATTATCTGTAGTTTTCTTTTTATTAGCTGGTTGTTTAGTTAATCAGATATTCATAGTTTTGTAGTTGGTTTTCTTTATATGTATTGTACTGTTCTGTTTGTTTTATTTTGTCTATGGTTTTTGTTGTGTATTTCCTATATTAAATTGTAGTGTTGTAATGCTGTGGGTTTTTTGTCTATTAAATAACAAAAAATTAATAGAAAAAAAAAGAAAGCCATTATCATAGGGAAGAAAATACTGTATTTATATTAAGGATTTTTACGCTGCATTTGAGAATTAAGAAGGCTGTAATTAATATGTATGTGTATCATACTGAATAGTTGCACGATGTACAAAATGTCTCAAGGCTCTTCAGTGGGGTCACATATCTGGCATACTTAAATCACATACCTTGCTCTTTCAACATAAAATAGAAAAATGTGCTATTCAATAGCAGACTTTCAAAGTCACAAAAGTTTAGAATTTCATCCCAATTACATATGTGTACACCATTTATAAACCTATGTAGAACCTGAGGGTTTATACCAGGAATTGGGATTATGTCTTACATTTTAGGAATTTAGGAAAAATGCCTATTAAAAACAGAAAAGTTACTCTGAATTTTTCAGAAATTCCTTCTGCAAAGGGAAGGTGCTGTGTGGGCTGGACTTCTCATTTGACAGATTCTGTATGTTAAATGCTCCTGGAAATTTATATTGTAATGTTTCAAAAAGTCATTATCATATGAAAGTAAAATACATGCTGAAGTATTGCTTGCAAATAGCATTGATCACCATGGACGTGTTTCCAGTATGGTCAACTCCAGATTCAATCAGAAATCTACTACACTTCAGGGTCCCCTTCTGGTAGCCTTATTTTAAAATTCCATGTCAGACAAAACTGAGCAGGGGTAGCAAGTTTGATCAATCTGGCATAACAAAACAAAAGCAAAAAAAGGCTGAGCAGCCTGACTAGCACAAGTTTGAAGTATTTCTTTTGAAGAAGCAGAATACCATTTCCAAAAGTCTTGATAATTAGTTTTTTGTCCTCCTCTTTTTACAAGCCTACAGAGAGCACATAAATACTACCTTTACCAGCATTTGAACAGACAGCAATCTGCATCAGAATAACGAAGGGGGAAAAGGAATCCAGGAGCATCTTCAAGACTCTTTTCATGGATTTAAATTTATTTCTTCAGACACTGATGGAGTTAATATCTTCACCAAGTAATGAAGTCATACCACATTAGGAAAATATATTCACAAGAAGTTCAGTAAGCATTAAGAAAACATAGAGATAATTCAGTTTTAATCCCAAATGGGCCCATTAATGAGTTGACTTGTTAGTCATCCTTTACCTAAATCTCATTTCACTGGATTCACTTTAGCTGGGAGTTTAATTGAAATTATCCCACTGACTCTCAAGCAGTTTGTTCAACTGTAATCTTACTGGAGATGCAATTCTCCATTGAAAAAAAATAAAGCAAGGGAAATATTAGTACCACTTTACCTGGCTTATGGTCAGATCTCACCTGGAATGTCTGTCTGTTTCTGGGCACCAATAAGGCTATCAGCAAGCTG
The DNA here is from genome assembly GCA_948474755.1 of Ctenosaura bakeri. Classification (NCBI taxonomy): domain Eukaryota; kingdom Metazoa; phylum Chordata; class Lepidosauria; order Squamata; family Iguanidae; genus Ctenosaura; species Ctenosaura bakeri. Next base: position 176,657 of record CAOLHI010000843.1, read on the forward strand.
GAATGTGTCCAGAGGAGGGTAGCTAAGATAGCCAATGATCTGGAAACCAACACCTATGAAGAATGGATGTAGGTGTTGGGTATGTTCAGCTTGAAGAAGACTGAGAGGTGACATGATAGCCATCTTCAAATTATCTTAAAGGCTGCCATATGAGAGATGGAACAAGCTTGTTTTCTGTTACTCCAAGAGGATTGGCCAACTTTGCAGCAATTGCAAGCAAACTGTAAAATTTGTTGGATGGCTGCCATGATGGCAGCATTACATTCACAAATTAGTTTTATACAGTGTCCTATGAATGTTATCCACAGCAGTGATCCTTACACTCTATCAAACACACTTGATATTTTGAGTGTCTTCAAGTAAGGCCATTTCTGCACTACACTGTTATAGTACTATTATTCCACTTTCAACATCCTGTGGAATCCTGGGATTTGCAGTTTAGGGAGGGGTATCTTTGGCCTCAGTAAACTATAAACCCCAGAATTCCACAGGATGTTGTGGAAAGTGGAATAACAGCACTATAGCAGTGTAGTGCCGAAATGGCCTAAGACTCAAGGACAAGTACTTGCCTAATGAATTCTTGCTTTACAGGTTCTGTGACGCAACAAATCAAAGGCATAATTTCCGTCATCTTGTAAGAAAACCAAGGCTTTTGATCCAACTGTCTTGGATGCTCAGCACAAAAGCTACAAGGAAAGGGAAATATGTTACAACCATGAGTTGCCACTTTGTTAAGACCAGGAAAAGCTTTGCGGATTCTGCCATCTCTCTTAACCTGATTTACTATGTGAGCTACCCTGCAGAAGAGCTATGGTGGCCATAGTTATCTGTGAATATATTATCAGTACAAATAAGGAATGAGAAATTAATAAGTTATTATTTTATACTGGAAGAAGTCACTGTGTATTAAATATTTGACAATGTCTCACTCTCTCCATTTATGTGAAATAGTTGCAGAGTACAATGAGGTAAGAATTTCATTAATCCACCTCTTGATATCTTTCCATCTGAGAGTCAAACGTGTCATCAGCAGAACCCATGTAAACAATGGAACTCTCTCTACATCAGTCAGAGAGACAGACACAGCACAAGGAGACAGATGTTTTATTGAATAACAAGTATATGAATCAGAGGTCATGTAAATGTTGCCTTTAGACAGACACTCTGGCAGACTTTGATAGTGCCTTCAGGTCCATGATGCACTTGGCAATGCTCTCCTTCTCCTGAAATAAAAAAGCATATTAAGAAGCAATGAAGGAACACAAAAGTATAAGGGGCAGAGTAAGGGAGAACTACACAGCTCTTCAACTCCTGATTCTACACTGCTGCCACTTTCACTTTCTTTCACTAGCTGAAAATCAGGGGCCCTAAATACCTAAGGGCACCAGATCCTGTCTGATCATGAAAGCTTAAGCTGAGTGAGCTCTGGTTAGTACTTGGAGATTGCCAACAGATACCAGGTGCTGAAAGCTTGTATTTTAGAGAAAGGAACTGGCAAATTCAACTGTGAGTATTCCTTGCCTAAGAAAATTCTACGAAATTCACGGGGTCATCATAAGTCAACAGGCAACTTGAAGGCACATACACACACATAGCTGAAAATCAGAGCATAGTGTGAAATGATAGTGTTCTGAAACTTTATGGTGTATATCATTAAATGTTCTATTAAATATTCAGTCTTTGCCTTAAAATCAAGACAAAAGTTCCTTCAGTGCATTCAAGCATATTAGGTGCCATACTGTGATGGTAAACACAAGGGGTCTTCCTAGCAGTAAGACGTCACCAAAAAGCACCTATAAAGTAGCAGTTTCTAAGTACCTGCTGAGGTGTAATACTCCGCCTAACATTTTGCTCCACCCAGGTGATCATGTGATCTTGTTCCATGCGCCTCTTGAGATGCTGCAATGCCACTTGATAGTCTAGCCGCTTCTTCACCTCATTGTATACAGTCAGCAGCCTCTCTCTATAGTTGGTTTCCAGCAACATAGCAACGTTGTTCTAAAACAAGAAAATAAATATTATTTTCCATCATCCTTCCAGTTAAAATGATTATGAAATGCATTTACTGCATCTACAGGTTTTTCTATCTTCAAGATTTATAGATAAGCATCTAAAAACATACAGGATGATCAGTCCTATCAACAAATTTTAACTGCATCTTCAAAAACAGAGAGTTGGCAAATTCAGACATTAACCACTATCTTTGTATGACTCTTGTTTAGAACATGTCCCTTCTTTCAGTAATATGCAATAATCATTTTGCAGCTGTTAGCATGGAATAAATTGACTATTCTCCCCCCACCATGGCTAAGACCATCAGGAGAGCCTAACAGGATCTTCTTTGATAGTAAGAAAGAAGACAACCTAGCTTGACAACAGTCTATAATAAAACCAGACACTCTTCAGATGTCTTAGACTACCTCTCCCATAATCCCAATCCAGCACTGGCAATAGTCATGCATATGGATGACAACAGATTTGAGAAGGGTACTGTGTTTTCTTTTACCAAATTGGTCTACATAGTATATGTGATCTGATCCTTTTTTTTAATTTGAACTGATTTATTTTTAGTTCTAAATGTTGGCATCATTCCCAACAATAATATATTTTCCTGTTATCCCTCAGCAACCACACATAATCAAGCACCAATTTTTTTGTACAAATAACAGTACAAATGTTGTTGGTGTGTATCTTCCAATAATTTCTGACTTATGCTAACCCTAGCTTCCCCTGAAATGTCCAACCCTACTTTTTATTTCAGGCTAAAAACTGCCCCCAAGCACTGCCTGCAATGGCAGCATCAGTCACTCGTCAAAACCCCAAAATCAGACAGAACCCCCCCCTTAAAAAAAAAAACAATCAGCAAAAAAACTAGACATAAATTTTGAATCACACCAAGGGTTGAGCCTCAGCCAAAAACTTCAAGCTGCAGTCTACCACTGGGACACAGGATGCAAACTGCCACAACTTCCAACCCCACACCTAAAGGATATTTCAGATCCCTACCTCTGAGGGTGGAGAAGTCTGACCTTAGATAAAATGATTTAAATTTGCAAAACCTCTCCCAGTCATCACAGAAATGCTCATAGCCTTTAGAGATCCACTACATGTAGAGGCCAAAGGGGTGGAGTACCATGAACCTGTTGGGAAAAAGCTTAAATTTACAACATTTAGAGCCTTCTCATTGTTCCAACATGCCTCTGGAATTGGGGCAAATCTACTGCAGTTCTGGATGTCACTCTTCCCTTCCACTGCAACAAACAGGTAGAAATAAAGGCAGTAAAGAGTAAGCATACAACACAAAAGATTACTCTGCAGTAGTTAATTCTGCAGAAGCAATGCCTATTTCAATATTATACCCTCTTGGCATCAAAGAGATGGTGACGGCCTTCAACCCTCCATTGCTCTTTCTTTTCATCTTCAATGACTTTCTCAAGGTGGTTTATCATATCGTTTTTCACAGCAGCTGCTGCAGCAATTTTTTCCTGAAATCAAGAAAGAATAAGACCAACCTGAGAGAAGACTAGTTTGACAGAGTCAGACTTACAGATTCTTATCCAGTTTCACATTAGAAGTCAGTGTGTGCCTTGCACTCATCATGCTAGAGTTGATGAATATATGTTAATAGTATTCAACATAATGAGCACAAGCAATTTGACACATGACAGATAATTTCCACCATAGTATACTTTCTTGCCTACCTGGATAAACAAACAGTACATTCAGCAAAGTTTTTTTAAAATACTTCCCACCATTCTAATCAGACTAGTTCTGTATGATATCAAGTTTCAAATTTGGACAAAAGTTCTAATAAAAGTATGATAGCTTACTTGAAATATAATCAGAACATGAAAAATCTTGTGAGAAATTAACTTGGAAAATCTTTTTGCTTATATTGAAAAGTATCACAAAAGTCACGACTCTAGAAATTCAGAGTCAATGAGAAACCATCACTATCCTCCACAACACAGCCAATCAGAGTTGCCACTATAGGAGGAGGGCTGAAGTGCCTCAGAGCCCCCGTGAACTCAATGAAACTTCTGTGTGAACATGCACAGGATTATACTTTCTAGTAACCACTAACAACCTATCAACTGACAAGGGAGGATTATGCTAAAATGGGAGCTAATCATTAATGGATCCTATTACTTAACAAGGACAAAAGATATGACATAGTCTAAGAAGCATGAAGGACATTAGATGGCATGGTAAGATAAATCCTAAGAATAACCTCTGCAACAGGTTATTCTTTCAATCTATACATTTATCTCCCACATAAGCATTTTGTTAGTGAATTAAAACACACATACTGTCTTACCTCATTGAGCTTATCAGCAAAAGCTGCCACATCAGCGCCATACTTCTTAACCACATAGATGATCAGTCCCACAATACAAATACCAGCTATTGTTTCATGGTTAATTATGTAAATTTCCTTAGAGAGGAGATACAACAGAAGCCCAGTCCCAAACATATATGGCCCTAAAAGTAAAAACATAACAATACAATTACAAAGAGATATATTCAGTATAATAGAATTTGGCTACAGAAGTACTAAATATTTTACAACCTTGTAGATGTGATCTGCCAGAGAACATATTTACCTTTGAAGAGGGCTACACACAAATTGAGAAAAAGAAGTCTTAACCAAGTTATTGGAAGTGCTACTTCTCCTTTCAAAACTGGATGCCCAGCAACTAATGGAATTCAAGAAGGTTGCAGCAGCCCCAAACACCCACAATCTCCCTTTAGAATAGAAAAATAAGTTCTTCTTTGGAGTTGCATATGTACTGCAGAGCTTTCTAAAACTGCATTCACATTCTTTGCAATTCTTATTAGAAAGAATTTTAATCAGAGATGAAATTTATTCCTCAAAATAAACACAATAGGCAATACATATGCCACAGGTAGTTTTAGGTGAAGTAGGAAATGGAGTAATAAGCTGTAAAGCCATTTCTCCTTAAGCGACGTTATTAATCAACATAGTATGCAGTATTTTGAAATACAATGCAGTGGGGAATTATAAGCACTTGCTAGGGTCCAGTTTGCCTGGAATTCCCCAGATGGTCATCCCCGCTTCCACATGACATCATCATTTGGTTGTTTCTCAGTTTCTGTACAGTTTTGCCCACATGGCAAAAGGTTGAAACGTCTCTCCTAAAATTTAGTTCCTGACAGTAAGAACTTCAAATACTTTTGGCTTTATCCTTTCCCTTTCTCACTCCTTATCACTAGAAAGTGACCCTTCAAAACTTATGTGAAAGTGAATTTGGGCCTCCAGTAATCCTCAAATACTTTGGGTGTTCAACTTTAAAAACCAGGGTATGAATCTACTAAATAATTTCTTGTTAAGAACTAGCTTTTACTAAGAGCACTTTTACGAGGGCATGCTGACCTGTGACTCCTGTTTTAGGATATAAGAACTGGAAAAATTCTTCAGGAATTATTCCATGACGGACTTTTCCTCCCGTTTCTGGAAGAGGTGGCACAGGAGCCAAGTGCGGCTGACTTGTGTGAAGTGGTCTTGATACTTGTAGCACTCTGCAATCAAGAAAGTGATTTGGTGATGCTAGACCCTTCCCAAAAAAAAAGTTCAGAATGAGGGTAAGCTGCAATTAATAGCCTGAAAATATGTAATCTACTTATATTCCATTTGTAAAGTAGAAATCAAAAAGATACAAATAATCAGAACAGCATCAACAAATTAAAAAAAAAAGGTTAAACAAAGCCCTGTTTAAGGCAGGTCTTCAATTACACTGACAAGCATACAGGTCATACGGGCCTCTTCAGAGAGAATATTATGGTTTGTGCCAGAACTGAAAGTGTACAATCTGTAGCATTCCAAGAAGGTTACATAGTTTCCAGAATCCTACAGCCCAATAGACTTTTGTTGACAGGTAACAGAAAACAAGCCTCTTATGGCTGTTCTTTCTTATTAGGCAAATATAACCATCAGAGACACAAAGAGAGAATAAACATAATTACAAAGATGGACATGGTCTCAAACTAAAATAATTTTCAACATGGAAGACCATGGGTTGTCACCTAGTTTGCACAGCCAAAATATTCACTGTAGGTTAGGATTTTTAAAAATTCCAATGCAGAGTAATTTGGTAGGCACAGCCTTACATTCATCACATTTTTATCACAACTAGATTAAAAACTCATCAGAGTTTAAAGCTAACTTAAGATACAGTAAAAGAAAGCTATATCAGGAATACCATAAAAATCCAAACCACCAGGATTCAATAAATCCAATCATTCCTTCCTGATCATTCTGTCTCCACTAAAAACTCTCTCTTCTTTCCTCTCATATTGGCCAAGGAAGAAAGGATAAGTATTTTTACTCTTACTAACAGCCTCACTGTTGCTTCCAGCAAAACACTACTAGAAAAAGAGAGAGAGAGATAGAGACCATAACCTTTTCTCTGCTGTGTAGGAAAAAAAGTATAACCTCTTCTCCTTTCTTTGCAAGAATCAGCACCAAAGCACTAGTGGGTAAGGTTTAATACTCCAGGTTCAGCCTGGTTTTACCTGGGTCCTAGGCACGCTACACAGTGCTCATCTGGACCCTACTCTGGCCCAGATTCCAAGCTTTTTTTTCCTTAAAAAGTCTTTAGCTCTCGTAGAACATAGGGCAAAATGTGGGGACACTCTTCTGTCAGCTTGTTTTGCAAGAAAAAGGGTTACTTCTGCTTTTCAGGTGCAAGGAAAGAGAAAAATGCAGCAGTACAAGAAGTAAGGGGGCACACTGCAAGACTGTGAGCCTAGGCAGGGCAGGAGAAGGAAAGGGTGAGTTGGGGTGGGCGGCAGCATGTAAGCTGCAAAAGAGGCATGCACTGCAAGGGCACAAGATGAGGGAGTGATTAAGACAAAGGGAGAGTAAGTGGTAGGAGCAACACAGTGCAAAAAGCAAGACAGGGATGTATTACAAGAGAGGGAATTGGAGGCAAGACACAGTGAGTGTTTTGAGCAGCAGCATGTCAAAAACAAAGGAGGGAAACATGGTAAGGTGGGCTTGAACAGTCCAATTTATTGTTCCGATGCTCTCTTCCCTGAGGCAACCCCCTCATGGCGCTATCCTGAAAAAAGAAAGAGCTGAGAAATGTAGGTGGAAAGGTAGATGCTTATTAAGGTAGATGTTGGAAGTCTTCAGATTTTGAGGATATTGATCCAAACAATGGTAAAGATACAGGGTTTGTTTTTAAAATGAATTAACTCCACATTATTGTTCTTATCAGTATAGTGTGGGCACCTTAATTGTTTCCCCACATGTATATCTTATTAAGTTAAATGTAAAAAGACATATCGATATAGTGCAACTTCTGTACAAGCAGGAGTTCTGTTCTAGGAACCACTGTGTAAAACAAAAAACACAAGTGTCCCATTATAGTCGATGGACATGGCACAGAATCACAGAACGGAAGAGCTGGAAGAGACCACAGTGGCCATCTACTCCAACCCCCTGCTGTGCAGGAACACACATCAAAACATTCCCAATAGATGCCATCCAGCCTCTGTTTAAAAACCTTTAAAGAAAAAGACTTCACTACATTCCAAGGCAGCATATTCCACTGCTGGACAATTCTGACTATCAGGAAGTACTTCCTGAGATTCAGGAGGAACCTCTTTTCCTGTAGTTTGAATCCTTCACTCCTTGTCTGTGCGCCTTTGGCACCTGACTGCTAACTATAATGAGATGCCATGCTTCACATGACCTTACATTTGTGCATGCGGAGATCATGGTAAGGGAGGGGCCACTGCATAGATTAGGAATGCCATTTACCTCTATAACACAAACTTTGTCAGGGAAACAAAACAATAGATACAAGGGTGAGGATGTACAAAGGTTTCTACTGAACAGAAGTACAAGGGCAGTGGAATATGTCTGCAACATTGCATCACTACTTTTTTTTTTTGTCTTACTCAAAAGCATACCACTGCAAGTTTTCAAGGAGACAGCTGTGTTAGTCTTCTGTGGCAAAACCAAAAGGATCTAGCATCTACCATTATCTACCCAGTGGTAGCTACCCCTAAAGATTAAGAAGTTTTATTTGGCATCAGCTTTTGTGGATTGCAGCCCACTTCATCAGATTCATGGAGTCCTGCCTCAGTTGACAGATATTTATACATATGGTTGGGAGAGTGTAATTAGTGAGGCGAGAAGGAATGGAAATGTGGTAAGTACAAATGATTATCATAATCTTAAATAGCACTAAGGAATAGTAATTGGATGGAACAGACATTCTAGCACAAATTTACACTGTAATTAAAGGTCAAATAGGTAAAAGACGTTTAACTTGGCTGCTTTCTGGTTATAATAAAATATTCAATCTATATCTGTGGGAGGAAAAAATCACACACTTTCCCCCCCTTTAATTGCTGTTATTTGGCATTACTTTCTTCTGTATTTTATGCTCTGAATCAGTTTGGGAGTCACACTCAGGACTCCCTATGGTACATCCATCTGTACCATTATGCCATCAGTGAAAAAAATGATGGATAAAATAATAATCTAATGAGAATACCAAAGGAAGTGCTTGAGCATGCCAAACTGTTAAAATTATTGTTGTTCATATGTTTTCATTTGTACTGCATTAGGAATGCACATGTCTACTTTATACGGTTCTCCTCTTCCTATCAGTCCCCAAAACAACAGTGTAAGGCAGGCTTGTAGAGATGGCTTAACATCACCTGGTAAATTCCATGAAGAAGCAGATTTGAACTTTGGTTTCCCTGCTCCAAGTCCAGCACTTTAAACAGTGCTTGACACTGGGTCTCTCAGATCAGTTGCAACAATTTAAAAATTAGCATAAAATTTAAAACACAGTGGGAGAAAAAGGCAATAATCAAAGTGCTCAATTTAAATAATTAAGTGGCACTTTCTTCAAAACTATAGACAACAGAGAAAAAAAGGCAGGAAAAAAAAGATTATCTCTTGCAGTGTAGGGCCTGCATTTTGCTAGCAAACCCAACACAAGGGAAGACAGTCCCATGTTTCACACTTCTATTCACCACATATGCCACTGGAACTAGGAAAAACAGGAAACAAATAAATAGCATCATAAATAAGGAAGAGTCAGAGCCAGCGCGGTGTAGTGGTTTGAGCATTGGACAATGACTTTGGAGATCAGGGTTCAATTTCCTGCTGGACCATGAAAACCCATTAGGTGATCTTGGACAAGTCATATTCTCCCAGCTTCAGAGGCAGCCAAAGGCAAACCCCCTCCAAACAAATCTTGTCAAGGAACTCCCATGATACGTTTGTTTTAGGGTCTCCATAAACTGGAAACAACCTGAAGGCATGCAATAATGATACATTCAGCTAGTAAGCCAGCCCAGAAATTTGAAGATTACTTGCTGCTTCACATACGTAATCATGCATATACTGTTGGTCCTTCATATCCGCAGATCCTGCATCCACAGATTCAACCAACCACATCTCAAAATATTCCAAAAACAAAAGAATTCAAAAAAGGAAATGCTGATTTTGTTATTTTATATAAGGGGCAGTATTTTACTACACCACTGTGCATAATGGGATTTGAGCATGTACCAATGCTGGTATCCACAGAGGATTCTGGAACTAAATCCTAGCAGATATGGAGGGCCCTCTGTAAGAAGGTTGCAAATTAAGATCTGTGGAAGGAAAAAATGTTTTCAACCTTAAAGAGATCACTAGGCATGTCGATTAGCAGCTATTGAGATAAAACAGATTAAACAGACATCTTTCTTCAACTTACTTCACTTTAGTCACACACACCACTCCAAGAAGAGCAGCTCTACTATGTACGTCCCTTAAGGTCTTCTGTTGACATATAGTGACCCCATGAATTTAATGGGTTTTTCTTAAGCAAGGAGTATTCAGAGGTGGTTTGCCCGTGTTTTTTCCTGAATCTATCCTGCAGCACCTGGTATTCCCTGGTGGTCTCCCATCTAAGTACTGACCAGGCCTGACACTGCTGAGGTTCCAAGATCAGGTATGATCTGGTGTCTTCAAAGCTTCAAACAACTGGCACCAATTCCATTTTTCCGAACACAGCGCTAACGATCTAACCTTTAAAAGGGCAACTAGAAACGCAACAGGTACTTTTATACATTTGCAGCTTCTGGGGGTATATTTTGAACTGCTGCCAACCAACTATAGGCTAAGACCTTGAAATAAAAGTAATAAACTCAACCAGCAGAGAATAGGCTATTGTAGAATTGATTAATACAGCAGAGCCTTCATCTGTTATGGGAATTAGTCTCGGGCAACAATCCTTGTTACGCAGATGTAGTACACCCTGCCTATTTTGAACTAAGAGATGTTAGTGGTCCTGCCACTTAAATGCTTATGTGAGGAAAAACCTTCTGCGCTTCTGTGCATCCAAGAGTGATGGGGTGGCCCTACTTTTAGACAGAGGCCATTTCCGCACTAGACTGTTGTAGCGCTACTATCCCACTTTCAACACCCTATGGAATCCTGGGATTTGCAGTTTAGGGAGGGCTGCCCCTCCCTAAACTGCAAACCCCAGGATTCCATAGGGTGTTGAAAGTGGGATAATAGCGCTATAACAAGTCTAGTGCAGAAATGGCCAGAGTGAGACGATGACCCTGAGATGCAGCAACATGGAGCTGGAAGAGAGAGATAAGAGTCGTGGCAGGGGGCGTCACCTCTTGGACGCCTTCTTACACTTCAGCAACGGCGAGAGAGAAACTCAGGCCATTTCCGCACTAGCCTGTTATAGCGCGATGATTCCACTTTCAACCTCCTCTGGAATCCTGGGGCTTGCAGTTTCGGGAGGGGCCGGCCGGCCCCTCCCGAAACTGCAAGCCCCAGGATTCCAGAGGAGGTTGAAAGTGGAATCATCGCGCTATAACAGGCTAGTGCGGAAACGGCCTCAGTGAGAGACCAACAGAATAAACATTATCTGGACACCGCGAGTGCGCAACTCCAGGCACCGAAACACACACAGTATTTCCTACTTCAGCTCCCAGAGGGGAACAGGCTCCTTTCCCCCAATACTCACCCCGCGGATAAGGAGGGCGCCAAACTCCTCAGGCCAGCCGGGGCTGCAGAAAGGAAGCAAAAAAAGGAGTCACAGCTCGGCTGAAATCTACACACCCGTCCCTCCAACCGCCCCTCGCCTCACAGCCGGCACTCACCGAGGGCGCGCAGGGCCACACGAGACAGCATCGCGCCTCCAGCTGCGCTGCCCTCTCCGTCCCGATGACCCCCCGGCGAAAGGACTAAGATGGCGGCCTCCGCAACGGAAGTCTCGCGAGAACACACTTCTACGTTCCGGACTAAGACAGCCTCCAAGGGCAGCGGACGTCACCCTCTCCGGGGCCGATAGAGAGGCGCGCGAGAGGGAAAGGGGAACACAGAGCTATAATGGCGGAAGGTTTAGCCGCATAAAAAGGAGGAACGGAGAAGGAGAGGGAGAGCGTATGGCCATTTCCGCCCTAGACTGTCATAGTGCTATTATTCCACTTTCAGCATCCTATGGAATCCTGGGGCCCCTCCCTATTCTGCCAACCCCAGGATTCCATAGGATGCTGAAAGCAGAATAACAGCACTATAACAGTCTAGGGTGGAAATGGCGTATATCTCCGAATGGGAGGGGAGAAAGCGAAAATCTCGGAGACTATCGCGAGAAGGGGCGAGTGACGTAGGCCCTCGGGGGCGGGGCGGGGCGGGGGCGTGCGGGGGAGCACGTGTGCGCGCGCGGAGCTCGGCTGTCCGTCTGGCTCCGCTGGAGGCATGGAAGACGCGAAGGCGGCCCCGGAGGAGCAGCAGCAGCAGCAGCAGGAGGCGGCGACGCCGGCGGGCGAGGGGGAATCCGGCTCCGAGTGGAGCATTCCGCCCAACGCGCCCGCCTGCATGGAGCGGCACCTGGATGGGGCCCACTACCGGACAGGTACCGGCCGCGGACTCCTGCCCGCCTTTCCCCAGACTTGCTGGCGGGGGGCGGCGTCTGATTGCCGTCTTTGCACTGCTCGGTTTTGTTCCCTGTTGCCTCCTTCCTTTTATTGTGCCTCCTGGGTTGCATCCCGGTCCCCTTGTGCTCGTCCTCCCCCCAAGAACCCCTGACTAGCAGTGGCCTTCACAGCGCTCACCTCACTGAGGTTTTCTCTGCATGGCCATTTCCGCACGAGCCTGTTGTAGCGGGATGATTCCACTTTCAACATTCAACATCCTCTGGAATCCTGGGGTTTGCAGTTTCGGGAGGGGCCGGCCGGCCCCTCCCGAAACTGCAAACCCCAGGATTCCAGAGGATGTTGAATGTTGAAAGTGGAATCATCCCGCTACAACAGGCTCGTGCGGAAATGGCCCATATCTTGGCCTCTGTTGTCCAAAACAAGCAAATGAACGAACCGACCACGCTTAAAGTCTCCGGGAGCTCTGAACGCTTTTGCTGAAGGGGACAAATCCCACTGAACCTGGGCAGATGTGCTACTCAGTTACTGTGCTTCAAGATTAAATTTCCTGTGCCTTTAAGGAACACGGAGAGCTGTATTCTAGGTCAACCTTACCCAAACTGGGTGCCTCCTGGGCCGTTCCCGCACTACACTCCTATAATGCGATGATTCCACTTTCAACCTCCTATGGAATCCTGGGGTTTGCAGTTTCCATAGGAGGTTGAAAGTGGAATCATCGCGCTATAGAGTGTAGTGCGGAAATCTGGTATTGTGGCCAGTGATCAAAGGTGGTGGGAGCTGGAGTGATTAACCTTTTGGCCGGTCAGTTTGGTTTAGACTGAAATGCAAGTCATCTAAGTACACAGGCCAGGGTGTCCTCCGATACCCCAGCTAGTGGTCAAGGGTGAAGGGCGTTGCAATAGAGATGTATTAACCCTCACCTGTTACTCTAGTGCAGAGTGAAATGTGAGCTGGAGAAGCACACAGCTCAACTCTAGCATTTAAATTAATAATTAGAAGTTGTGTGTCACTTTAGAAGATCTACATGCTTAGTTATAATGAAATAATGAAATGCCCTGGGGCGCAGTGGTTAAGTGCCAGTACTGCAGCCACAAGGTTGTGAGTTCGATCCTGCCGGCCTCCAGGTTGACTCAGCCTGCCATCCTTCCACAGGTCAGTAAAACGAGTACCCAGCTTGTTGGGGGCAATTAGCTAAAAACACATGGTAAACCATACATACTATTTGCAATGTATAATGTATTTCATGTTGTTCACCGCCTCGATCCGTGTGGAGAGGCGGGATACAAATAAGTAAATATTATTATTATATTATTAAATGTGTATTTTGCTCTATGAAACTCTCCTTTGCAGATGGTTCATTGCTGCTGGGAGCATCCAGTTTGAGTGGACGGTGCTGGGTGGGCTCCATTTGGGTGTTCAAGGATCCACTTAAAGCTCCTAATGAAGGCTTTTGCTCTGCTGGAGTTCAAACGGAAGCAGGAATAGCAGATCTGAAATGGATTGCAGATAAAGGCATCTTGGTAGCTTCAGATTCAGGTGAGCTTCCAGGGATCCTGTGATGTTTTATGGTTTGTTGCTTATGACCAGGATCTGATGGATCCATGGATTGGTGCATGTGCATGCACGCGCACGCATATATATATATATATATTTATGTTCATTCATGGAACTTTGCTTTCTTCTGTGGAGCAGTCTCCAACGCAAAAGAAACTAGCTAATTTTGAAACTGAAAAGTACTTTCTCTTGATCTTCCATTTCTCGTATTCTTTGTATTCTCAAACAGTCAATGATACCATACTTTCTTGAACATTCCCATCATATCTATATTTTGACTAGTTGTACTTATGTGATGACACTTCATTTCAGGATGTTCTTGTGCGCCTTTAAATCATTTCCAACTTATGCTCACCCTGAGTGGGGAACCTAATGCAGGGTTGTCGGGGGCTGAGTGTGTCTAATGCACCCAAGATCAGCTAGTAGGTTTCCGTGACTGAGCAGAGAATTGAACTCTGATCTCGAGGGTCATAGTCCAATGCTCAAGCCACTACACCATGCTGGCTACTTCCTCAACCCAAATTTTGGAGGATCTCTGGGACATCACTAGCGAAAATATTGCAAATTGGCAGGTTGGAGACAACAGTGGGATTGGGAGGTTTCTGGTTTTTGATGGTGACATTTTGGGATGGGGTTGCAAGGACATGTAGAAGACCTATCAAAAGAACAGTTTGGTCATTTTCATGGGTTTCTTTGTAATTTTTATGCATCTGCTGGGTCTCATTGCAGGCAGCCATATCTAGTGTCTGCTTGTCTAGTAGATATTTATGTACATATGTGTTCACGGCCAGCAGCGGGCAACATGTGCCCCTACTAGATGTTGTTGAAGTGCAGCTCTTCATCTTTCACCATTGGCTTTAATAGCTAGGACTGATAGGAGTTGCAATCGAATGAGAAAATGTACACCTGGGCATTGGAGTAAGTGAATCATACTTTGTTGTTTGTCACACACATCTTAGCTCTGATATATTTGCAACCTACTTCGGCCTTTGGCCCCAGATTTGAGGCTCAAGGTGGCCTAGCCTCAAAACATCCTAAACAGTTCATGTTGGAATGCAATGTCTTTTTTTATGTTCAGGTATCACCTTCACAAATGGTAGTGATGAAGCTGATTTGGATCCTGTCAGTGCCTTTGAATTATTATTTATTTAGTGTATTTTTTGTTGTGGAGAGAGGGTTGATATGTACTGTTAAATGATTTTTTTGTCCTATTTTAATGAGTATAAAGGATCTCAGGGAAACTCTTGTATTTGTGTACTCTTCTTCCTGTGTGTCTGGCAGAGGAATAAACCAGGATTCTGCTTCATTTTGCCCAGTTCCTGCGAACCAGGAATCATGACATAAAAGAAAAATCTTGTCAGTGCAGCTACTATACAAGCTGGTTACAAATTATGTTTGTTTTGTTTTGGCTTATTTATTTAACAAGCAAGCATTTCTTTTAAACCAAACACAAACTAGGAATCAAATAAAATAAAGATTTTCTTTATATTGCCCTCTGGCTGTATGGAAGGACAGTGGGAAGTGCACTGCTTCAGGCAGACCCCTTCTGCTCACAATCCTCAGTCTTTGTCTGGCGTGACAGGTATATCTCAGTTGATGAAGTAAGTGTATATCAGCACGTTACTTTTTAAACAAAAGTTGTGATGCCATAAGCAGAAATAACATGGAAAGAGATAGAGTCCTGTCATAAAAAAAAGAAGAGTAGTTGAACTCTTTCAAGCAGATTTTCAAAACTAACAATAAGCATATGAGAAACAAAGCAATTAGGTCAAGTAAGCCTTCCATAATATGCAAGTATGTTTGCCTTGCCTTTTTTTCCTTTTATCACATAGCATTTCCCTATAACAATATAAATTCGGACAGTTCTCTGAGGTATCTCTTGAAGGACTTGGGCTGAGTCCCTGAAAACCTGAACACAAAGGGTTGACCTGTACCCTAATGAGTTGAAAAGGGGTTTGTTTGGGGAATTCTAGTCACTTATTGTCAGAGCTTATCTGCTCTGTGCTATAAGTATGTATGACTTAGTTCTAGCAAACCTTTTGTAAGAGAGCCAGCATGTATAGTGGTTTGAGCATTGGACTATGCTCCTGGAGACCAGGGTTCGATTCCCCACTCAGCCACGGAAACCCAGTGGATGACTTTGGGTGCATCACACATACACTGTTCCAGAAAACCCTATGATAGGTTTGCTTTAGGGTCACTGAATCAAAAGCGACTTTGAAGGCACACAACAACAAACCTTCTGTTAGCAGTCTAAAGAGTTGAGTCTCCTGTCAGGTCAACAGCCAGCCATTCCTGCCCAAAAGCATCCATAAGAAGAAGCTTCATTTTCAAAAGCGTCAATAACTGAATTATGCCTATATATACAAACACAGTCATAGAGCTTGTTCTGACCTTATGTCAGTCTCTTTGTTTCTTTTCTATTGTTCTCTGTTTGTGTGGTTGTGGTCGAATCTTGCCAAAGCTTTTTAATCAGTGGTAACATGGGTCTGGGGACTCTGGTGGTCCAACAAGCTTTAATGTTTCTAAGCATTGACTATGGTAATAGGGACAGGCTTCTTACAAAAACAATGCACAGCATTGTCCTGGAAATCTCAGGATTTTCTCCGCTCTCAACTTTTGCTGCAGTAAAATAGCTTAGGATGAAACGTTGGAAAAGCTGAAAATGTGGATCAGATGTTTGCATTGAATGACAACATGTAAGGTATAAACTGCTATAAAACATACAGACTCAATCATAAAATTATATGAACCGAGTTCTGTTCATGGAAGGGGTCTCTATTTCCACTACAGAGAAATCAAGTTTTTTCTGATTTTCCCTTCTTTCTACAGCCCTGTGAAATGCTGCTGTGGAAAGTTGGAGGACCATCCAAAATGCTGTAGGAAATGGCAGATTGCTGTAGGAGGAGAGATCAACATTGACTCTCCCCACCTCCTCTTTCACGAGCAGAAGTCTCTTCTGGACCCAAGCCCATTCAGTACAAACAGTGACATTTTAAAGGAATTTGCAGTTGGGACATGTGCATAATCTTGTTCAAGACTCATAGAAAGGCCATTGAAAAATACCAGAAAGTTAAAGTAATGGAGCTGACATTTTCTGGATGGGTGGCTTTCACAAAAGTCCTCATGCTGCATTTGTTTTCCTCTTTAATCCAGGTGCTCTGGAACTCTGGGAGCTAGATGAAAATGAGACCCTGATAGTGAACAAATTCTGTAAGTACGAACATGACAATATTGTGACGACAGTGAGCGTCCTCGCCAACAGTACACAAGCTGTCAGCGGCAGCAAAGACTTCAGGTGACCACTTTATGGTGCTGCTTTTCTGCTTTAAATAAAAGGTGTCCATTCTTCTTAAACTTAATCTGGATTTTATGTCTAGTGTGAAGATCTGGGACATCCCTCAACAAACAGTGCTCAACACCTATAGAGGTGAGTGCTAAGCTTAATTTATTTTTTCTTTATAATTGCTTTATTCATTTGTTCTTTTCAGGCCGTCTTTCATTTAATCCAGCAATTTCAGAGTCAACAACGTGCTTCTTCTATATCCATCCAGAAACTGTCAGCAAGATATGATAACATCCATGCTTTCTCATACTGTAATTTCTCTCACACTGTTAAAATCCAATTCTGTCTTGCAAATAAAATGCAATTAATTCTGTTTATCAAATATATACACTTAAATTCTTACTCATCTTTTGAAAACACCAAGCCCCAATATTCTAATTTATTTGTCCTGATCCTGTGAAGTAAACACTTAGCTCTTGTTTGCAGAAAAAAGGTAGCTGTGTCGGCTCAGTTGTTCCATTTCAATTAGAAGGATTCTTCACTTTTGTAACTCCAAAGGTTTCATTAAGAGTTCATCTTTGAAAAAGCAGGTTGCCAGTTTAGGGCTGGCAGATCCAAATAGCTGCGTTTTACAACAAGGCATTATATGTTTGCTCAGCAAGGCATTATATGTTTACTCACAAGTAAATGCAAATAATGGGCATTCTGGACCCTTATGGATAATCTTACGTCCTCCTTTAATCCAGAGGGAGTCTTTCCAGCCAGTGATCCCTCTGGTCAGCATTTGTACTATGAAAGCTCTCTTTGCTGTAGAGGTGCAGCCGAGAGTATCTGCCTGATTGGCCTGCTGGAAGTCAAATCTATTTATTAGGGTGGTGTAGTTTGTATATGATCTTCCCTCTTCTGATCTTATAAGAATTTTGTAGGAGGAACTGATAGAAAAGAGAAGGGAAAGTGGCAATCACCAAAGACAGTTAGCAAAATTCAGGACCATTTATCGTTGCGTTTCATATTAGTCTATAGAGTGTGGGTCAGATCAATTTATGTCTGAAATAGAATGATCAGATTCCCCCAGAAACTCTAGCTGCTGCTATTTGTTTTGCCTCTTAGGCCAAGGGTCCTGGTATTCCCCCCCTTCCCTGGCATGCACCAAAATGTCAGTTTTGAAACATCTGTAGGTAAAAGGCCTATTCTTATACAGTGATGCTTCTTCTCTGCTGCCCCCCCAACACATCTGTCTTGAATTCAGCTTCTACACAAGTCCATTTTAATGTGACTTACTGTGCTTTTCATTTAATTCTGTGTAGCTCATACTGGTCAAGTGACATGTGTGGCCTCCTGTCCTGGGAAGGATACCATCTTCTTGTCTTGTGCTGAGGTAAAACCAGTTTCTTGTGGATTCGGATGCATTTTGAAAACAAAGTGATTTGGGTACCCAATTTTGCCATTGTAAGCACAAAGCTGTCATGTTATCGTGATCCTAGGGAAGAGAGGAAGAAGGCTGTCAAAACAAGGAATGTTACTTTTCACAGTTACTACTATGATGTGTAGTTATCATTTATTATGATGATACTGCTTTTGAAAACTACTTTGTTGTTCACTTTATTATTGACTTATCAGTAACCCTTAAACATTTATTTTAGGATGGCAGGATTTTACTCTGGGATACGAGATTGCCAAAACCAGCAACTCGGATAGGTATGTATTTTCTCTGCATTTTCAGTGGCTTAAGTAGAATAGGATTTGGGCAGAAAAGGGGATTTGGTGCCAGCAGAAATTTCAGCTTGCATCACTTGGGAGACCCTTAATGACTTTAAAGGAGGAAATGTCAATGATCTATGGATGCTGTTGCCATATAGAGATCTCATAGATTTTCATTGTGAAGATCAGAGTGCAAGAAACTAATTGTCTCCATCAGGGTGGGTTTTTTTATAATCATGAATTCTAGAAACATAGAGTGCAGTTGCCACAAGACATAAAATTACTGTACTCTGGCTGGCAATCGGTAATATGCTGTGGGTTTGCATACTCCATCTCCTTTTATATGTGAATTCTGCTTTCCCTCTCATAGTTTCCTA
Source organism: Ctenosaura bakeri (assembly GCA_948474755.1). NCBI lineage: Eukaryota > Metazoa > Chordata > Lepidosauria > Squamata > Iguanidae > Ctenosaura > Ctenosaura bakeri. The sequence goes on from CAOLHI010000843.1 coordinate 195,500, forward strand.
TAGCCAGGCATATGTGTTACATTTGTCCAAAGTGGTGCTAACTGTGGTTAAGGCTAAACAGGATTGCCCATGATCATAGTTTGAAAACTCACTTCAGGTCATGATTTGGGGCATTGATTATGACTTAACCCTAGCTTGAACTAAACAGACATAGCCTGTCATACTATGGTTAGTCTATGGTTAGTCCTAACTAGAGTAGATACATTCAGTCAATTGTTCCATGGTGAGTCAATCTGCAGATAAATCCCATTGATTCAGAAAGGTCTGCTCTGGTTAGGACTAACAGGATTTAGGTTATATAGTAGTGATCTGGGAAGTGGGCAGGTGCAAGCTTTCTGTGTGTTCTGATTCAATCAGGGATGCTGTTTGCACTAGAACGGGTAACTTCCTACTGTTTTATCATGATAGTTCCCATCAAAATGGCAAAACCAGTTCCACAGCTCATATTCTGCATCTTAAGCCACATAGCTCTTATCAAGGAAACATGTATCAGAAGCATTGTTAACAAATAAAACAGGGATGGGTAAGTGTAGAAGGGGCAGGGAGCATTTTTTACTCCAGCACCCCCTAATAAGCTGTGTTCACACAACCAAGAGAGAGATCACATCATTTCTGATTCCATATTCAGCTTTTTCTCCCCATTTTGGGGTATATATGTGTGCATGGAGGAGTTATGAGAGCAGTTTTGTGCAGTTTTTATGATGAAAAATTGCTCAGAATTTTTTTTTTAAAAAAATTGAGGAGATCTGGATCTTAGAGGGGTTTCAGAGACTGCATTTTGGGGTCCAGTGAACTATGCTTTGCCCACCCTTGATAACTAACAGGTTCTTTAGCGTGTGGCATAAGAACTAGAGAGAAGCACTCTGATATCAAAAGGAAGCTTTAGGTGTGAAAGGAAACTTTTAACAAGTCAAAAAGGAATTGAATACATCTAACACATGGTTCTTCATCTCTTCTTGGTTGTCTCTTTCTCCGGAGGCTTTGGCAGATCGTATCATAAGGCCTAGCCAAAAATTGCTTGTGTTAAACAAAAGATTCAGAGCACTTCTGTTTGTATGTATTTCCATGGATAGTGTTTTGAATACATTCATTCTGTCTTCTAAGACTGTATATGAGTGGTGCTCCTTTTTTCTTTTAAATGTTAGCAGACAGTAGATCGGCTGCCTTGAGAGATAAAACAAAAAGACACTTGAACCTGACTGTGTTCCTCTCTCCCCACATCCCACCCCCTAGCAGCCTGCAGTGCCTCTAGCAGCCTTCCTACCTCACTGGTGTGGCATCCACATCAAAGTGACACATTTGTATTGGGTAAGGATTATTATCATAATTTCAGTTGTCTAAACATTGTAAAGAAATGTTTATTTTTCTCCAGTAACACTGTTCCCCTTTTCCGTTTTGAAGGTGATGAAAATGGGACAGTTGCTCTTGTGGAGACGAAGAATGCAGACTCTGCCCGTAGCTCCCCTGTGCACTCTCAGAGCATCACAGGATTCGCTTTTTCTGCCCATAGGTATGCTTCGTAGCATCAGTAAGAGTTGGCCTGTATACGTTTGTGTATGCACAGCTCAGCATTATGGAACAGTGCCACCACAGCAGAGGCCCTTTCCCACTACACAATTACAGTACTGTGATTCCATTTTAATGGCCATGGCGACATCCTGTGGAATATTGGGGTGGGGCACTAGAGCTCTCTGGCATAATATTCTAAATACGCCTGCCTAAACTACAAATCCCGGGTTCCATAGGATGTTGCTGCAGCAGTTAAAGTGGAATCATAGTACTATAATTGAGAATCGTGAAAGGCCCCCAGATTCCACATTTTGAACAGAGTTAAGTAATGCAGTTACCATTTTTCCCTTCAGTAGTTCTGAATTGCAGTTGTTCTAGTACTGTCTGGGAGATTCTGGTAACTATGATTAGGCACATGTTTTACAGATCTAGGATGATAAAATAGTTTTATGCTGAAGACATGTGTATTGTTTGTTGAGCTAAGTGGTGCTCATCATTAAGAACAGGCACTGCAGGAACAGCAATCAGCACTTTTATCACCCTTAATATTGTGGATGCAGGGTGTATTCCTTTGCTTTGTTAAGAAAATTGATAATGATCAAAAAGATAAAAGAATGATATCTTCTCCACTCTGACAAAAGGTTACCAGAGAGGCATAGGTCTAAGAAGATGCATTACCAGTCAGTGGAAAGGAGAATTGCTGTGTAAAGTCCTTTGTGTGTTTGCAGATTTCTTTGAGATGTTTTGCAGACAATTGCAGGCTTTTCCTTGCAGGAGAGGTCCATTGCCTTGAAATATGGAGAGCCTTCTTGACTTTTTTAGATTCTGAACATTAATTCTGAGAATGTTGGTATTTTTTTTTTGTTTAAAGTTCCCAGTAAAGCCCTAGATACTGAAAAGAAGAAAATACAAGAGTCAAGAAAAATGTCAGTGTGTGGTGGTAGTGGTATGGTTTCATGGTTTGTAGAAGCTAAATAACCCACGTGAGTTAATCTGTGCTTCTCTTTCCCCTCTAGTTCACCTCTTTTGGCTTCCATCAGTGAAGACTGCTCGGTAGTTGTCCTTGACTCTAGCTTTTCAGAAGTGTGAGTACAAAACATTTTAATCAATTCCTGTGCTGCATTCCTCTCAATTTCTTCCTGGGCAGTGTTAGGATGTCAGTGTGTTAGGCATTATTTTAGTGTTAGAAGTGCATAATTTTAGACAAATCCAGTATGATACCATAAATCATTTGTTTGTTTATTGCAACACTTATTTACTAGAAAAATGACAATGTTTGTGCGTGCAGGGAATAAAGAAAGTTCTCTGGCCAGGGACAGGAGCAGGGCTTGATTTGCTGCAGGATGCCCACTTCCGTCTTTGGCTTAGCTTGTTCCATCTTGGATTACTAATGAGGAAACTGAAGTGATATGAGAGCTGCCATTACCTGTACCTTTCAGTCTGCCATTCAGACTCTTCTGTCATTCAGGGTAGTGCAGGGATGAATCTAGTTGTTAAGTCCATTCTTGCTTATCAAAGAATGCAAGCAGAGTAATAGTCTGTAGGACAATAACAGCCTGGACAGATCTGTGAGATATCCATGAACAGGCACGAGGCCAATAGTACCTTCCCACTCATATTTGTATTGAGAGGCATACTGCTTCTCATACTAAAGGTAGCATATAGCCCATCCCAACAAATTGGCATTCAGTTTTCTGAATTTGTCTAATCTCCTTTTAAAGCTGAATTGTGAGGTGTTATTTAATTTTGCAGTATTGAATTCCGTAGTTTGTTTATGTAGCATGTAAAGTACCTCCTTTTTTTCTCTTCTGAATCTCCAACCCTTTTGATTCATTGACTCCGCTGGGGGAAACTAAACTACACAGTTAGAGAAACTGGATAATTTCATTGCTCCATCCTATAGAATCCTGGGGTTTGTACTTGAGGGAGATCTTCATAATTGTCTCCTAGAGGGTGCCTAAGTATCTCAACAGACTGTACATCCCAAGATACTGTGAGATGGGGCCAAAATAGTTAATGTGATATCAAATTGCTGGAACTCAATAGAGTAGCTGCATGGTGAGTTTTAGCATTAGAGGAAGTAAAACCTCTGCCTGTCCATTTTCACTGCATCAAACATAATTGTGTACATTTTTAAATTGCGTTCCCAGTTAGCGATGAAATACAAATCCTTTGAATTTGTACTTTGCAAATTCTCTTTCACTGTATGTGCAATGGAATACATGCAAGGAAGTAGTTGGGCTACTCTCTACACATTGGCTTTCCTATCTGTTGGCCGTGCTCTATCCAAGAAGAGAAGAAAAGCAGAAACTGTCCTTGCACTGAAGGGGCTTTCCTTAGTCCTTCTGCCTAAAGGTCTAGCCAATAGGCCATTCTAAAAGAAGCACTATTTGAATTTGTAAACTAACCCTTTCCTACCTGGTGTCCTCCAGATGTGTTGCATCTCAGGGGGTTATTATCTACCATTGCAATGTTGAGCAGACATGGGAGGAATTGTAGTCCAGCACAACTCACAACTACTAAGATTGGGAACACTACTCTAATCTCACTGTACATTGAGTCCCCTTGTTTTTCATTTTTAATCATTTGTACATAATTGCACCAGTTAGGAGGACTTGTTTACTGCTTAAAACTGTGTTCCTCAAGTAATAGCTCACTGTTTCATATCTTTCTAGTTTCAGAAACCGCTCCCATCGAGACTTTGTGAAAGGTTTATCATGGTCGCCATTGAACAAAAGCTTACTGACCACAGTTGGATGGGACCATCAGGTTCTACATCACACTGTTCCAACACAGAATAACCATCCTTCTGGAAAAAACAACAACATAACTGCATAATTTCATATGTTCTCTTTTGGGTTCTTCCCCCTGGAATAGCATCTATTTGTTCTTGAGTCCTGGGATTGAATGTGGCCTTTGCTGTGAAGAACAATGGTCCAGTAGAATTTCGTGTTAGAGGAGCACTAGCCTCATGCCAGCCAGTTGTTGCAGCCAGTCAGATTCTGTGGATAACAAATTTTAAATTATGTGATCCAGAGCAATATGTCTTGGAAGAGAGTTGACTTTATTTTAGTTTTAGTTGTATTACACTTTCTAGAAACTCCAAAATTGTAGAGGACAATAGGTTTTTGTTAAAATAAATGTGGAATAAAACCTTGCAGTAATTTCTGGGTTTACTGCCAGTTTTTAACTAGAGCTACATTTATGAGTTAAGCGATATCAGCAGTTCAGCCAAAGGAGCAGATGAATTCAGCTAAGAAGATCTGTGCTAAACGTGCCAAATTAAAGTCTTTTAGCATGGTTTCACATATAGCTTTAGGGCAGAAGTCATCAAGTGTGTGTGTGGTGGGGTGCATTGACCTCAGAGAGATTTACTCCCCAATGGAATGTTTTGCCACCAAACACCTTAGGGGTCAAGGAGAATATTTTTGTCCTTCCCTTGACCATTTGAGGCTCAGGTGAGACCATTTTACAACTAAAAGTCACCTAGAAGTCACTTCCTGTTTTGAAAAAAAGCCACTCCTGGGCCTAAAATGGCCCAGGGAAAGGATGTGGCAAAGATTCTCTTCATGTGTCCTAGACAGCATTGTGAGAGGAGTGGGGGCTTGAAAAACTTTTATTTTTTTAAACCCATGGAGGTTCCTGGTGCTCAGAAAAGAGTCTTGGGTGGAACATGTGGTCTGTAGACCACACTTTTTCCACCTCTGTTAGGGCATTTCTTTTGTCTGAACTACCCCACCTTCGGGATGCAGTGCTTTGTAGTACAAATAATTATGATCTATAAGAAGGAAAAGTCTAGAGATGTTCATTCTTGTTGAATTTTGTATATTATCAAGGAAGTACCTAATATGCAGCAGAACCCTCTCCTTGACTGCTGTGGTTATTCCTGCAATATGCTCATCATGGAATGCTAAACATTACTGGTGATAAATGAGAGATTTGCTTAGCTGGTTCTGTGTGCTTCCTTGGGTGTGTGTTTCTTGAACATTACAGCTCCTTCTGCTGCCCAATACTTCACTAATGTGTCAAGCTGTAAAAAGTTGCAGAAGGAATTTGTGATGTCTGGAGACCTACTATTTCAAGGAAAAGAGTGATGCAAATGTATTTTGAGGGGAGGAACTAAGTCTTCATATCCTAGTACAGCCATGTAGTGTTTCATTTCCTAGCATCCTTATTCAGATGAGGTCATTTAGTGAAGATCTATTATAATCTTCACCCCTTTTACAAGTCTGGGCGCACATTGTGCTTCTTTTTTCTAACTTGAGGTTATTACAGATTATTCCTGTCAGTTGTAAGAAACTGAGAATGCAATTTGTTTTGTTTTTCTTTTTGTTTTGATGGCCATTCACTCTTAAAGATTTCTTCTGTACTCCTTTCTTCTGTTACTCTGGCTTATTTAGACTGAAAATCTGGAAACAAGAAGAAGAAAGAACTCATCTGTTATAAAACCTTGCTTTGATTCCTCTGTTTAGATTGCAGAACACATTCAGATGAAATGTGTACAAGATTGGGGAGAATGGGTCAAACGGTTCATTGTCTTCTTGCAGAAACTACACTTAAGAGTTTTGCACACCCAGATTATAGTACAGATAGCTGATTAAAAAGCCATTTTTCCTAATAATACATTTTCTGTCATTCCTTCAAGGAGATAGGAAATCTGAGACTTTGGTGTTAAAAGAGCTGTGTAAAATCTCAAGTTTTGGTAGTGTCTAGAGCAGTTTTCCGGACTGGTAGGCTACCGGTAGTTTGCTGTTGTATGTATGTATGTTTTTTTGGTCACTGTATTCACTCCCCAGTTCCAAGCTGGAGTAGAAAATATATTGTGGGCTTGTTGATGTTGGCATGTTATGGTACTATCAGAACAGCTGTTGGGAGGGAGGTGTCCTGTGATTTGCAAGAGAGGAAGACAGATTTTGTCCTTACTAGTTGGAAACAAGCACTAATCCAGGGCCTTTGTGATATATGAAATGTTTGGAGGTGACAGCATACAAATAGGAGGCAGTTTTTTAAAAAAAATAAAATAAAAATCTCTTTCAACTTTGAAATAGTTGGCTTTATTTAACAGTATCTTGTTTTTATTGCGCTTGCTTTGAACCCTTTCATAAACACAGCTTTTGGGCATTGTTACTTCACAGAGTTGCAGTGATGCTTCAGATTTCCAGTGAAGTTGTTGCATCTGTATGCAGCTTATCATAAAGCGTCATATCAGTTTTTAGGAAAATTGTAAAGTTCATTGGCATTCCCAAGCAAAATGTACACCAAGAACCAATGATTAGGTTTTATGGTGATTTTTAACACACACTTATTTGATGCAGCACAGCACAGAGGGAATGACCTGGAAGGGAAATGACTCACTCCTGTTCATCTTCATGGTCTCTTTCCAAGTGGGTTTTTGCCATATTTTCCAGTGTTTTCTCAGGCTAACCTTGCAACTATTTTAACATTTTTGAAGGTATTCATATGATTAGTGGTTATGCAATGCATATTTTTATGATTTAGGAGCCTATCTCTATTCTTTCCATGCTGTTTCTGGCTCTGGTATCAAAGCTTGAGGGAAAGAAGTCACACCTAGGGACACATCAATTTTGTTAACTCAGATATACCTGTGCCCACTCTGTCACTGTATAAATTGTTGACCAGCATTTGTACTTTGACTCACTATACCTGAGCCCTACTGTGTGTGTAAGTGTATATGTATGTGTGCATACATTCACATATATATACACACACATACATATATATCTATAGAGCTTTTGGTACATTTTCCTTGCTGTTTTTAACTTTGATGAACCACAAGGTGGCAGATGTTGATTGTATCTTGTACAGGCCTGCTGTTAAAAGGCGTCTGAATCCATGAAGACTAGTCTGAAAGAATCTCTTGAGAGTATTTACATTTATCCTGCATTTGTCTCTTCTTGCATTGATAAATACAAATAAAAAAACTGCATTTTGGGAAATCTTAAAATGCTAATAGATTTGATGAAGCGGATTCTGCCATAACAAAATCTGCTGAGTCTGAAATGTAGACTTTATGCCACAACAAATATGATGAGTCTATAATGTGGACTTTTGGTTGCTTTTTCTGCAGTAGGATTCAGATGTCTAGGTTGTATATTAAGCAGTTTTAATGCTAAATGCCCTTAGAAGGCTATATATATGACAACATCAAATGCACTCTACTAATAGAAGTTTTCTGGTAGTTTATGATAAAATAGAACTAATATGTAAATATAAAATTGTAATACCTAATGCAATGGCCTAGTGGGTGAAACTGTGGGAGGCTACACTGGAAAAAACAACCAAAATGATGTTTGATTGCAGCCTTATCATTTGAATCACAGTTGCTTAAAGGTGAAATATGGCAGTTGGAGGATAGCTTACAGCAGCTGTCAGTTGAGGTTACCAGTTTACACTGAATAGCAGCCATTCCCCAAGTCTAGAGATATGTATGAATACTATATGGATGCCATCTAGTGTGGATCGTATGCATGTGTTTCAGCTTCTAATGCATCATGTTCTGTTACCCTGGGTGGGTGGTAAGGAGTATTTATCTCCCTTCCCTGGCTTAAACATCATTACTGCAAGCCTGCAGTGTGGCATATGGTCAAATGGGCAATTGCAGCAGGGTCAGTTTCTGGGTGGGCTACTGATGGCTGAAGTTTAACCCTATGCAGGCCCCACAGAGTGAGGAGATTAGAAGAGTGAATGGTAGTGGTATTTGGAAGGACTACAATAGAAATTGTGGAGTTTGAAGATGCCCAAAAGACTGTTGCAGTTCCGTATGAAATTAGATGGGTCCTAAGAGCTTAGAAGGGAACCAGGACAACAATTTTATGTTTCCTTTGCAATGGTCCCCAAGAATACCAAAGTTGATCACCCCTGTTTGATGCGCTGGGCTCCATCTGGCCTTTGCCACCCCTTCCTCCAAAATAAGTGTCTAAGGAAATAGAACAGCCTTGTGTCTTCTCCACAGAGATGAGAGTGAAGAATAATCTTCAGTTCCTCTGCCCAAAAGGAAGAAGAATCACCACAGCTGAGATTTTGAACTTTCAGGAGGAGTGTAGTGTCGGAGACTGTAATATGCACAAAACTTCAGAAAAGCACTGAATGTGGGGCTCTGGTTTAAATTCCACAAAGATGCTTCCCGAACTGGCTTTTTTTGTATTCTACCTCTGTGGCTGTCTCCCTAAGATCTTACTTTTACTGCCATTTTAAAAATGCTGAAGGTTCATATTCTTTTTGTACTTAAAATGGTTGTCGTACAGAATCATGTATGGTTGTGATTAAGTTTCACAGAGTTTTCTTTTGGGTCTGTGGGAGGATTAATGCAAGCATTTGCTGTGTCAAAAGACCATCCTGTTAGGGCTTGCTGGAAAGAGTTGCATGGGCAGCTTTGAAGGCTTATGTTCTATTTATAACCTGAGTGCTTGTAAGCAGCAGAACAAGCTTTCCTGCCCATGTTGCCCCATCAGGTGTGCATTTCTAGTTAACATGACTCATTGGACATTGATATTAAAGACAACAGCAAGGAAGGCAGAGGCCGCCTTGACAAGGATCACTTGCCTGCAAGACATGCACACACAAAGACATCAGTTATGTGTTTATGATACTAAGACTTGGATGATTGTTTCTATACCTCATGGATTAATCCACAGCTTGGAGAAGCTTTAGCTTTTTTAGTCTGAAGCTCTTTGAATCTTCACAGGCATGTGTTATACAAAAATATCCTGTCATGATTTAGGCAGAAATCATTCTTGTGCAAAGCAGAGTGGGCAAGTTTTGGGAGTCAAGCAGCTAATTCCACAACTCGGGACCTGCCATGGTCTGCACCATTCTACAGGTCCATGTCTGTTTTAAAGAAGAACTGCTTTTCCTGGAGACCTCCAGTGTTTTGGGTGGGTGAATGTAATAAAGGAGGACATAGCAGCAAAGTGGCTCAGAAACTACAAAAACAGATACGGGGCAATGTGTAGCTGACATGTTGTGCACACCTAATATTTGGGGTGGGGTTCTTCGCTCAGGATCCCTTTTGTTTGGAAGCACTGTAGTACCTGTGTAGTCCTCTTTCACGTGTGGTCCAAGCAAGTAGGTGGGTGTGGCCTCCAGGAATGTTCAAACAGAACTAGGCCACAAATTTTTTGCATTATGTGTGGGAAGAGTCTGTCTGAGCCCCTGCACCAAGTTCTAGTATGTTTGTTTTCCTGCACCAAGTTCTAGTATGCAGGGAAACAGCACTCCTGCAGAAGCCAGTGATTCTAGTTTGAAAGTGAACACAAATGGCCAGCCCAGAAACTTTTTTTTAACATTTAGATCAGGGGAGGCATCCTGTCTACATGTTCTGTTATAGCAGTAAATGGATCTCTGTGCAAGGGAAAGGCACTTGTGACAAACTGCTTTTTGCCATGAGCAGAAAAGTAATAAATTCAAGTCTAGTAGCTCAACATTCCTGTGCCCATTTAACAAAACATTTATATATCTTCCTGCAAACAATGTGGCATAAGGCGTTCTAAATGACATCTTCTGCAAAAGGAGCTTCCCCAGTGAGTAAATTTGTGGATACGATAAAAATTGCAGGCCAGAAGACTTATTACAAACTTCCTCAATAATTTACATGTGGTGAATCACTGATGTTCTTAATGAGGTTCATTAATGCACAAAAATAATTGTGAAATGTATTTCTTCACTACAGCAGTTACATATGCTACTGATTTGTGGCAGTACTTGAATTTACATGAATATTGAGACTGCATTATTACACCTATTAAATCTCACTGAACTCACTGAGAAGATCTATATGCAGGATTTCACTGTTGCCAACAGGCCGTTGCTCAAGCGGCCAGAGTCTTGAGTCTTATTTGGTAGAATGACATAAGTAATATAAATGACATAAGTAAATAAATGTGCAATAGTCTTGATTATTCATAAAATGCTAGCTTGTTTTTAAAAAGAAAATGCCCAAATCCTGAAAAGTTTCGTGTAGGAATATTAGTTTTGTTTCGGTTCCCATTATTGCTTTGAACAAAGCTCTTTATGGATAATTGCTAATTCTGTACCCTCCCCACAGTTTCATAAGAGAAACACATGTAATAAAGCTGAGGAATTGTGCAAGTTTATGGAGCAATGCACTCAGCATGGATTCTGTGGCTGCCAGTATTCTAGTTTGTTGAGTATGTTTTATCTCTGTTCTTCCTGTTCACCCAGAACTTCTTTCTCATGACTGTAGCTCCTAGCGATAACCCTTAGCTTCTCATTTTTCTCAGAGCAAGATAGAAGTTTAGAATTTGTTGCATTTTATCTAATATTTCCACTACCTGGAAAAGAAAGAAAGTGTATTAAAAGGTAAACAAAAGTTGTCTTTTAGGTGGACTCACACCAGCTGCAAAATAAATACTTTCCAAAGTTAGTATAGCCTAATTCATTCTTAATGTTAAGATTCAGTACATTTCAAGGTAAATTAGCTTTAAGTTTGATGTACAACACATATTTCCATTGCTGTACTCACACAACTAAGAGCCAACATGGTGTTGAGTGTTGGCCTATGACCCTGGAGACTAAGGTTCGACTCTCAGCTCAGCCATAGAAACCCACTAGTTGACCTTGGGCACATGATACCTTCTCAGCCCCAGAAAACTCCAACATAGGGTTGTCTTCCTGTCACCATAAGTCAGAAATAATTTGAAGGCAAACAACAACAATAACAAAACATACTGGGAAAGAGTATGTGAATGAGACAGGAAATACGGCTTGCTTCAAAGTGCTTTATGTTTCCATAGTACAATGCATTTTCTACATGTTTTACATTTATTTTACAGTCTTTACATTATTGCCTTATGATGTAAATATTACATGAGTTTGTCTCAGTGAACTTTCACAAATGCTGGCAACCTGAGATGAGTTTAACAATATATATACTGAGAGAACAAGCTCCTTTGCTTATCCCAAGGTACTTCCATATCTCATTTCTTATTTGTTCAGCTTCAACTAGTCCAGAACATTGTTTCTTTGGAAACTGGAGCTGGAGAGGGCCACAACTACAAACAATTATAGCTGTAAGCCTAAGGCACTGAGATTATTTCACTTCACATTTCCCCTGCACCAACGTACAGAGTATATGTGTGTATGTACTACTACATCTGGAACACACGTGAATTTATTTGTATGAATAACAGACAGAACCATAATGTTCCTGCAGTTTCCAGTCAGAACAGTTTGGTGGATGAGTTAAATAATAGGCAGAGGCAGCTGTTGGCTTCCATGCCAGTGGCAGTGAATCACCTGTGGTTTTCAGTCCAATCTGAAGTGAAGATCCCTGTCTTTATAATAGGTTCAGCCCCTTGAATAGCTTCTTTAAAGTTTGGAGTAAAAGCCAGAGTAGATTCAATGCTACCGCCACTGCCTGCCATGGAAGCCAACAGCTGTCAATGCTCACAAGGAAACACACAGAATGAAAATCTTGGATCCCCAGGACTACCTCCTCCCTCTCCAACAGTTCATTCCACATTGTTCGGGACAGCTCCCTGACCTCTGGAGATACCTTTCTGGTGATGCAGGACACTACAAGGGTGAGGAGGAGATGGAAGAGTTTTCCTTCCATGAACATCCCTTAGTTTATTTATGTCCATATCAGAATTTATGTGTACATGTACAGATTAAGCATAGGAAACAACATAAAACAGTGTAAGGCAGGTGACTAAATGCAATAGAGGAAAGGGCTCTCTCAGCACCCTGAAAGGTGAAGCTGCTACCATGCCTTTCTTTTTGCACTATTCCATTTAGTTGGGCTTCTTGAGGAAGCAAGCAACCTTAAAAGACTTAACAGTCACCTAAAAACATTGATTTGAACTAAAATGGCATAATTTTGAGAGATGCCTCTATATGAAAGAGGGTCTGCTGCCAGGCAAGATCTGCAAGATCCTATATTTGTGCATGATAAGTTACAGTAAGGTTAGGGGAAAATATGAAAGTATCTTGTTCTTCTTCAGAAAAAAGTTTAGGGGCTTGCAGTCCTAAAAGCCAGTGCTGTATGCAAAGACTATGTAATCAAGTTCATGAGGAAGAATTTCAGGATTATTTTCTGATCACTGTCAAATTATAAGAGACCAACACATCAACACAAATAACCAACAGTTATGAAATGGGGAACTCTTGCTTGAGAGGCATACAAACCAAGCAGGATTAAGATGCTGTAATATACTTGCTTACCTATTTTGAAGTGACTCACACTCAGTAATATTTACATCCAAAGAAACATGGCTAGCTGGTATTAGACTGTGAGGTTTGTGTTTTCAAAGAGCTTTCAATCTGCTTTGCTTCCTTTTTAATTACACACATTGGCTTCATGCTTATAGGTGCCAGCACCTATTCTGTAAAAGTGTCCTTGCTACCATTCAAAAAAAAAAAAAAAAGCAAACCAAAGTGTTACCTGCTTGGAAATTTACTAGCATTTTGTACAAGGGATCAGATTTGAAACAGATTTATCCCAATTTCCTAAAAGTTCAGAGACAGTTAGATATGACCACTGAGCTTTTTGTCCTGTTCCTCAGCCTCACACACTTCTCCCACCTGCTGTAATTACTTTTCAACACAACTAGCAAAGATGAAGGGACCAATGCAAGAAATAGCAGGAAGGACATTAGACAATTCAGCAGTATCTTGGTTGGAAATTATCCAGATCGATAAAAATTACATCTGGTCTTGCCCATTTTGATTTGACCCTCTTTTGTGCCTATAAATTTGCCCACTGGAACGAAGTCCAGGAAACCCTTCCTAAATTGAAATTTGGCCCCCAGAGCCAAAAAAGATCACCCATTCTTATTTTAAATGGGATATCCAGGTTGCAATTTAATAAGCATATTATTTGTTTTTTACTCATTTCTCCACTATACAGCTTTTTTTTTTACTCAAAATCTCTTCCTCATATCAAATTACATAGATGAATGTTAAAGGTTATGCTAATGGAAGTATGCCAAACAAACGGATTCCTATTGTATGGATACTTAAAATTGTTGGGAAGTTTCCTTCTTGTCTCCTGAAATGAGCAATGCAAACATCAGACACCTTGATCTAAACTAGGTTATCTCTGACAAAGATCTAGGCTCAAGTATTTTTGTTCTCTAGGTGAAATATAAGCATATAAATGAAGAAAGACACACACACACACACACACCTTTCCAGCAGATCTGACTGCATCTGGTAACTTGTCTCTGCCCCACCAATGCCTCTTCTGACTGGATTCCTGCTGTAGATTAGCAGAAATTCGGTCACTGTAGCCTTTCCTGAATTGGAGATGGAGGCTCCAACTGCCATATTTCTTTTTGTTATGAAACTGTTTAAAGCAACAGCTGTAACTCTAGTTTAACCTTCCTCATCAAGGACTGCAATTCTTGCCATCACAAGCCAGCATTACCATTGTACTGGTGGCTAGAAATGACATACCTGGATGGTGTCAGGTTGGAGAAAGTGGCCCTAGTCCCTCTTATCCATTTTGCCTCACTCATGCTTTCTCCCTATGAACTCTCTTCCTCTTTCCCACAACTATGCTATTTTCCTCTCATCACAACTCTCTTCTTTCAGTTCTAGACCTTAGGTGGGTGGTGTTAACTACTATTTAACAGCCCTTCTTGAAACCCTGGAGCCTTTGCTCACCCTTTCTGCTTCTGGAATTCTTTGGCTATAGGATGAAGACGTCCAACCTTTCTTTGGTATTCTTTGCTGTATAGCTGCATGGTCTTGAAGCTGTTGTAAAAGTCAGAGTTTTCTCTATAAGCAGGGGCTCTAGATAGTCACCTACTGACCAAGCTCACCCTAGGCAGAAGGAAGTCTATGGAATTACACATATTCTTTAAATTTAGAAATGTTGCTGAATCACATAAGTTTTAGTCTGTTACTGTACTGCATAGAAGCCCTTAGTAGCAGGATACTAGTTTGACAGGCTGATTCTTACTATTGTCCGTAATAACTTAAAAACCAGTCTGTTTGCAAAAATGAAACAGGACTAGCTTCAGGCCCTTAAAAACTATGAAAGGAAGCTTATAACAAAGGGGAGAGAATGAGGCTTATAACGTGTGGCATCAGATTTGGTCAGAGCTATGGCAAGTTCTTCTTGACATGCCTCACCGAAGACCTCCTTGGTATGAATAAGAAATGGGTTGTCTTGTCCCAGGTCTGACAGTGAATGTATTTGCAGTTGGACTATACTGTGGACTTCCATGGGAAGGTCTGAAGAGGAGGAAAAAAAGATAAAATACTGTCAAGCAAAATGGAAATCCTTAGTCATACAATGCAATGTCCTGTGAAACAATATACAACAATCAAGTAAGGAAATTTAGATAGATAGATAGATAGATAGATAGATAGATAGATAGATAGATAGATAGATAGGTACAACAGCTTTCATTCCAAGTACAAGAAAATATTCTACAGAGCACGTGATTCTCCAGTGATCGCTTTTGCTAACTCCAACTCCTGAGTAAGCTGGGAATTGGTGATGGGATGTCCTTAGGTTACTATATGCAAAACTCGTAGTATACAACTTTTTTTTCTTTTTTCTTTTAATTCTCTCTTTTTTTGGCTGCCTTCCTGATGGTGCAGATCCTTGCTTCCCCATATAAATTTATAACAGCTCCGAAGTACAGTAATAAATAGTAGATGACATAGCTGTCTGGAGCATTTCAATATATGTTTTTTTTAAAAATAATCTTTTTGTTTACTTGGATGCATGCCTTACTCAGCTGAATGAGACTCCCAGCTAGAGTGTGTAAGGTTTGCAATACAAGTACATTTTGAAATGTGAACAGTATCCCATCTAGTAATTGCAATACTTTCCTCCAGCATGGATTGTGGTGATTTTTTTTCTGTTTATGAGGAGATGAGGGAGAAGCAAACACCCATGGCAGTTCAAGTGGAATAATAGTGCTATAACAGTGTAGTGTGATAGGGCCCTCATCTGGAAGCATTTTGAATACCTTCAGTGCAGTCAGTCACTTGGCTGAACAGGAAAACTGCTTTGTAAATGGAAAAGTGGTTGTATGTACAACTTTTATTGGCTCTGCATATATATCTAGGGCTGTGGACTTGGTCTCTAGTTGGTGTACTAGCAGCAGCAACATGATGAGAGATATAGAAAAGCATGTGTTGATAAAAGTGGCCAGCCAGGGTTTTCCAACTACCGTTGGGAGTGGGGGGAACTTCCATCTACTAGACCAGTGGTTCTTTATGGTCTCTGTGACTCAAACAAATGGATCATCTGCACTTGTGCAGTACGCTGTTTGAACCTTCTAGAGTTTGATAGCAAGCACTATGTAAGCCACCTCCCTGCCTAAACCACCAATTCCTTTTTGTCTGCTAGACCAGTGGTTCTTAAGCACCTTTGGGTCATGGTCCCCTTTGAGAATCTGGTGAATGCTATAAAGTCCTTCTTGAGAAAAAAGGTCTTAAATCCACGGACCTCCCTGTTAAGAACTGTGGTACTAGACAATGGAAATTGTAGTGCTTTTTTCAAATGTTACCCGCATGCTTGTATCTGACTAGCAATCTTTTCTTGTAGTCCCTAGCTCACACTGTACCTTTTGTAATTATGGCAAGTGAGACATACCTTCTGGCAGCTGCTGCACTGGTGGTGTACTCTCCACTCTGGCCCTTATACCGGGCATCACTGGAGGCATTATTATAAGTTACCATTTTCCCAGGTAATTCCAGAGACACCCTTCTGCCTTGCATGCCAGGTACATTCCTGTGAGTAGAATTGACCCGGTGCATCCCTTCAACAGGCTGAGAGTTGTATGTCATTGTATTGTGGCCATAGGTAGTGGGTGTGCTCATACTGCGAGAGGACATGGCTGCCCTTCCATATGACCCATCTGTCTCTGACACATAAAGGCGCTTCTTAATCAGAGGTCGACTGTTGGAATAAGAACTGAGGTAACTAGTGGAGTAGTTCCCACTTGGATAATCATGGCTGTATCCACTGGGCCTGATACAGTTTTCCAAGACTGGTTTGGGTGTTAGTGAATAACTGTTACCATAGCTTGAGTGACTGATGTTAAGTCTCTTATCTGAGGCCTGAAATTCACTTTGGATATTGATGTTTCTGTGATTTTCTTCCCCCTTTGAAGACTCATTGAGGGCCACAATGGCATCATTGCTGAACTCTGGTGGTGGGGGAATGATATCATAATTAAACTCTTCTTCCACATCCTCATTACTGTTCACAGTGTGGTTTGAAGATGTAGTGCGAGGGCATTCAGTTGTTCCTCCTGACACAATTTGAGGATCTTGCTCTTTTGAGCGGTTGGATGCCAGTACTTCTTGAACTAAATTTGAAGAACTATACGCATTTGATGAGGTAACGTTCTGAGACTTGTTTTCTGACTTCGGTACAACTATGATGGAGTTGGGCTTGGCATCACTGTAGTAAATGGTGGATGAGCCTGTCTCTGACTGACTGCTATTGTGGAGCTTTTCTGATAGCTTGAGCAGAGGCCTCTCAGATAAGTAACTGTTCTGTCGGGAAGTAACAGCAGAACGTCTGCCTCTCTGGGCCCGCTGTTGTGCAGCCAAGAGAAGAGCCATTGGGGAGCCTTTCTCTACTTTCTCCCCTGTTACAGGATGAATCAAAACCTCACTATCTGCTTCTTCAGCATTCTTACAGAGGGTGGATGTGACTGGAGACTTGGGCTCTGCAAAGTCCCTTACATTTTCATTATTATTTGCACTGACTGGCCCATCTTCTAAAGTTTGGGAAGAAGCCGCAGAGGCCAGGCTGTCAACAGAACCAAACTTTGTTCTATGTGTTTTGTACTGCAGGAGAGAGAAATCCACACTGGGAGATCCAGTCTGGATGGGTGAGGGGGCCCCAGAAGAGGCTGGTGAAGGTGAAGCTGGAACCAAGAGTCCATTCTTTGGTTTCAAAGGGGAGACTGGAGGTTTTTGAGTGTTGTCAGGTGGTGAGTGACCAGAAGAGGCACTAGAAGTCTTAGCCTCTTTCTCTGCCACTCCTGATATTGGGTTATTCTGAGGTACTGTGGGATTTGGAAACTTGGACTCACCACCATTGACCTGGCTGCTGCCAAACTGAAGAGTAACTTGTTTTTTGGTTTCTGGATTATGTCTCAAGTTTGCAAGAGCCAAGGGTGGGCCCCCATCCTTGGTTGGAGACAGCAAGGCTTCTAACTCATCTTTGAATGTCATAACACAGTTTGGTTGCATGGAGGCAGACCTAGTATCTGGAGTTGAAATGGCATCACCAGTAAAAGCTTTTCTTGGAGAAGGTGTATATGCCACTGCCTTTTCCTTTTTCTCACCCTCTGTTGCTGGTAGTGACTGTGGGCCACTCATGGCAGGTTTAGCTTGTTTTAATCCATCTGTAACAACTGGATTGCTGTCAGTAGAGCTGGTTTTAGGCTTGGAGGAAACTGTTCTGTCTGGCTGACGGTCCTCTTTTCTGCACGAAGAGGACAGCAGAGCAGATAGTTCGTGCTTCAGCTTATCCAAGTTGGTACGGTCCTTCCAATCATCATTATCATCATCAGGTGATGATGCATGGTCCAGAGAAGGAAGCTCTGTTTTTCCTGTAGATACCTCATGTGGGGTACCAGAAGAGTCATTAGAACCTGGAGGTGCCTTTGGATTTCCGGACTCTGTGATTAAGATGGAGGGCTTTTCCAAAGTTGCTTTTCCCTTAGCTTCTCCCTCTAAGTGAACTGCAGCTGCAGTCCGTACAGTAAAATTTGGTGGCAGGGCAGGTCGGCTGTGAGGAACCATCTTCGGGAATGGTTCATCTTTGGAGCTGGATTCCTTTTCTTCTGTGGGAATAGATGATGTTCTCACAGGAGTAGGGGGAGGTATTTTTAATGATCGAGGGAAAGTGAGATGAGGGTCTGGGCTGGACTGTGGCAACTGTGATCCATTATGGGTATGGGTTGAAGGAGTGTTCAGATGGTGGGCGCCAATATCTAGCTCCTTGACATTTAGAACAGTCTCAGATTTCCATTTGGACACACCGTTTGAGAAGGGTGGAGTGTGAAGTGGTGGTGAATGTGGAGGGAATGCACGGTTGCTGAAAGCCAGAGGAGGAGTAGGAGGAATAAAGTCTGGTGGTGAAGGAGTGCTCGGAGAAGACAGATTGGAATATGGGTATGAAGGTGGAGCCAGAGATGAAGGAGACTGAGCTGGCTTTGTAGGTGGAGGTGGAGGTGGCATTGGAGGTGGGGGCGGAGGTGCCATAGGAGGTGGAGGTGGTATATCCACAGAAGGTGGAGCTGGAGCTTGCATGGAAGGTGGAGCTAGAGCGAGATCAACTGAAGGTGGTGGAGGAGGAGGAGGAATTGATGGCGGAGGTGGAATGTATTCATCATCCAGGTAATTTTCAAATGCCTTGGGTCTCAGGTCAACCACTGAACTGTACTTTCTGAAACTGCCATTGATTTGAGAACCAAGTCCTAGAAAGAAAACAGCACATAGGATTAAGACCCTCTATTTTAGATGTTTTGATTCAACATTAGTACAGTTTAACATTTTCTTTTCCTAAGTCACATTTAGAAAACTGGGGATACAATGTAACAATTTAAAAAAAAAAATCCAGTCTACCACCTAAAATGAACAGAACCAGAGATTCAGAAGCCCATTTATAATGCTTTCTATTTTTGACTTGATCAAAATATATTTGTCTTCCTTGTCCTTAGAAAATACCATAGGAACTAACATTTTGGTAGGAATTAGAATCAAATTACTTGTTATATAGCTTTCTTTAGCTTTTAGAAGCTCTTTTTGATTCAGATACAAAGAGATGCTAGCAGAAGAAAACTCTGGGTGCATCCATGCTTCACATTCATAGAAATTTCATCCCACTTTAATTGCTACACCTCCTTCCTATGGAATCCTGAAATTAATAGCTTGGAATTCTGGCACACATGCCTAAATGACAACTTTAGAGGTTTTTTTGGCAGAAAATTCTAAGAATTTCAATAAACTACAATTTGTAGAATTTCACAGGACAGAGCTGTAGCAGTTAAGGCAGTATTAAAGCACCAAAACTGCTTAGTAGTCAGTAGTGCAGCACCTACACAACACTTCTTGGTCTCATTCCAGAGACTCATCTGTCTTCTCACATATGTATTAGAGTATCCTGTGCACATGAAGAGGGCATATTCATGCATTTGATAGGAGCTCCTTCACCTGGATTAGGTTATTGAGAGAGCTTATTAGAAAATACATAGTTTGGACCACAACTCAACAGAATCCCTTAGCCAGCATGGGCATTGGCAATATTGGCCAGTGAATTCTGGGAATGAGCTGTAGCCTAAGCAGAACTTTCCCAAACTCTCATTATTGCATAAATGCCCTATTTATTTTGCTGCCATAAAACTGGGATGGATGACACACAGGACATATGCACAAAATCTCCAGATGCCTGGTGCTGATGGTATTGCTGCCACCACCCAGATCCCAACAATGTTTTATGGTAAATACTGTCCACTCCTTGTTGTACATCATGTTTCCCAGAGGAATTACTGGGATTCTAAAGGTGGCAGATCTTCAGCAGGTGCAAGGAGGTTTAGTTTCAGCAGACTGTGCATTCCCCGCAAAACCAGGAAGGCTGCTTACTGTGCCTATAAAGAGTGGGCCATGACATCTGGAGGGGGAGGGAGCAATAATAACCCACTGTGTTGTTGTTGTTAACAGCCATCAAGTCAACTTTGATTTATGGCAATGCTATGAATGAGAGACCCCTGTTAGCAACAGCCCTAATCAGGTCCTCTGTCTTCTTTGATTGAGTCTATCCACCTGCAGTGTGGTCTTCCTCTTTTCCTACTGCCTTCTACATTACCAGGCATCAATCATTGAGACCAAAGCAAATTCAGAACAGGGATGTTCCTCAGGGCTGTAGCAGGGGAGAAATGGGTTCAACCCCCTCCCCCTGCAATCCTGATAAATATCAGCCTGCTCCACTCTGATTCTATTTGCATGCTTAAAAACCTATACTTTAGACGTAAATATGCATTTCACATTGTGACTAATTTAATCCTACCAGGCAAACAGATATTGCATAAACCCAGTGCAACTCAAGTTGTGTAGGATTCCTATAAATGTGTGTGTTGTTGGGGGGGGGGTGACTTTAAAGCACAGCAGAAGGGGATGGGAATCCTAGGGGGAGTGTATCTTTCCCTTGCCAATACTATTTTCCCCAAACTGTTTCTTCTCACCAGTTGTCTACTGTGTCACTTTTAGCCATGATGATTTATAGGGAGGAGAACAGCTGGAGCAAAGCAGTTTGGGAGGTGTGGAAAGGGTTCAGTCTCCTTTCCTGTCTGCCCATGCTGCACTTTAAACCAGTGCTTCCCAAGCTATCTGTTGTGGGAGGCCAGCAGTTATGTTTTTGTGTGCCAGTGACTGGTATTAGCTACATTGGCTACAACTGCCCATTGGCTACAACTATTTTCTTTCTTTCCTGGAAACTTTCCCATAAACAGCAGCCGATGGTTTGTGGATCAGCACCAGTCCACAGACCATCACTTTGAGCATCACTACTTTAAATCATCCCCAGCCCACCACTTCTTATACATTCAGTGGCAAGCCATGTATCTATCCATGAACGTGATACTGTCTTGCCTTTCTGGACTTATTGGCAAATCTCTCTGGGAATACAGTGGTTATTTCTAGTAGCTGATATGTGAAACCACATTTGCTACCCCACCTAGCTGGTGTTCAGGAAATGTTCTTTTTGTTGAGAGTGCAGAAGCTGGAGGCTGGAAGGCTGGCAGCCCTATCAAGGGTCACAATCAAACAAGCAAGACAAACAAAATTTAATTGTTTTCCAGCTTCCCTATTGGAGGAGGGGGATCTGTAGCAAACAAGACTTTACTCATTAACAGGGAAGTAACTTCTACATAGTTTTGAAATGTATGATAATTGCCATGGCTGCCTGACTCCAGAAAGTAGTTAAACATGCCTTTTAAAGAGGCTGATTGATTCAACTTAAAGACAGCCCTCCCTTATCTCCAAGCCAAGCCTTTTCCTTTGCAGTGCTAAATATTTTAAGTTTATTGAGTTGATTTTTAAAAACTGTATCATCTATAGGACTATCATAAAAGTAAAATAGAATGAACAGACTGAGAACCAAATGATGAAAAAATGAACATTTAAAAATAATTAGAAGAAAGAACCTCTTCTTAAAACACACAAACCAATCTGATTATGGAACATTGGAAAGCTGAAAAGTAATTTGATGGTGCATTTCAAATGTTCATTGTTACTTTGCTGGCTTCAGAATTAAATATGCCGGGTATAGTCTTCTGGCTTTTAGATGTCAGTTGTTGTTGGTATACCTTGAAGTTATTTCTCATTTGTGGCAACCCTAAAGTGAACCTCTCACAGAGTTTTTTTGGCAAAATTTGCTCAGAGGCAGTTTACCATTGCCCTTCTCTGAGGCTGAAAGACTGTGCATGCTACCCATTGGGTTTCCATGGCTAAGCAGGGAGTCAAAACTTGGTCTCACAGAACCCTAGTTCAACACTAAAATCACTCATGCTGGCTCTACTAGATGTGTATCTGACTATAGCTCCCATAACTTCCAGTTAGCAGGCCATGTAGTTTGGAGATTTTGTAGTCCAATCCATCTGGTAGGTAGCAGAGGGTGAAGATTAAATGAACAGCTTTTCTTCTTCAAACTCTTGATGTAATGGGAATCCTCATAGTTTGATATGGAAACAAGATAAGGTGCATTCAACTTCTCTTCAGGCAGGACTCTTCTGGCTCATGAAAGGCTGTGTGAAACTGTTATGAACCTTCAGGAGTCCAGAAACCCCCTGCCCCTGTGTGCATTATAGCACTCCCAGGGGGCTATGAGCAGAGCCAATCGTAATGGAGCATCTCAGAGTCTCACCTCTGTCATTGAATATAAACTTACAATAAAGCAACCAAATGGGTTTATAGCTGCCACCACCTCGTGAATATAGTGCAACAGACTGGCTAAGAGGTCCAAAGGTTGAGATACAGGTATTCAGAATCAAGAAAATAAAAAGGCTTCCATTAAATAAGACTATTCAGTCTAGCATTTTATTTGTACAGCAGTCACTCAGATGGCTATGGGAGGCCCATACACAGGACATGAATATGATAGCACATTTCAATTTGTGTTGTCCAGTAATTTTCTTTGTCCAATACTAGAATGTAGTTTCTAATATCCCAGGTAATATAAAACCATTATCATCAGGAGCCAGCAATAGCTTTGTTCTCCATGTCTAATCCCCAAACTTCATAAGTTTCCATGACAACTTGAAAGCTTACTTTCCAGAATTTCCTAAAGATCTCTCTCTCTCTCTTATCATGACACTGTGATTATGTCATCAAGTAACCAGTTGTAAAAAACTTCTGAGCTAAGGAAGATTTGGAAATATTATTTTTGTGCCAAGATTGAGTGTATATCAGAGATAACCAGTCACACACATCTTTTTTTTAGCTTTATTTGAGCACCGTGGTAAACCATAATTTATCATGACTGGAATGAGTCTAGTCTTTTGTCAGGTTTGTGTGCTCTTTCTTTCTCTTCTAGCCTCAATGAAAACAGAAGCTTTCATTTTACATTAACTGCAACTTAGTCTGTTGCCCAGATCCTAAAATCTTAATCTTAACTAGAGTTAGAGTTTTCATATCACACCCTTCCTCCATGGCAACACAGATAAGATGATGTCATTTTGTCCCTACAACAACCAAGGAAAGTAACAAGTTACAAGCCATCCATAAAACTTTATGATTTCTATTAATCAGTTATGATTTGCAGTAATACTTAGCATGTACTTACTACTTTTCCTTAAGGTCTCAAAGTATTTCAGTAACTGAGCAGCAAGGAATGAATGCAATATGCAAGAAGGATACTTTTATTTATGTCATAACTATATATCTTCTTCGAATTTACTTCTAAGTAGTTCAGATGCATGAAGTAACCTGCACAAAGTCATTCCATGTAGTCTACTTTTGTGAACTCAGAATTTATTACTTGCTCTATATAAAAGAAATCCTATTTAAAGGTATTGTAAAGGATATAGAAATACAAGTCTCTGCTCCTAATGAATGACTAACCCTGCATGTTTTTGCCCACTGGTAAGGCTATGGTGCTTTTAGACCTTAGTGTGTATGTTGCTACATGTCAAAATGTGGTAGGTTGGCCCTGACGAGGCATTCAGTGTGAGTGCAGTGTGGCAGAAAAGGTTTTTCTAAGTGGACGGCAGGAATGAGGTGATGTGACCTTGAGTGCAGCTGCAAGACTGTTTTGGCTAGCCAGCCTCAGAAGGTCTAGCCTTGTCAACATGAGAAGGTTGCCTGCTGTAAATGTGATTGAATCACCTCAAAGGGTCTGACGTGATGTTAAGCCCTTAAAAAGGCTTGGGTATGGCACTGTACTTTACCATTTGAGTCAATTCCTGGTGGTCATGCCACTCTGCTGGCTGATTTATGGAACTGTACTGTGTTGAATATGGGTTAAATAACATGACTGATTATACAGTCAGTGTATGACTACTGGCACAGGACACAACCACAAGACTTGTTCATTCTTTAAGGAAAAGTAAAAAATCATAGACCAACATTAAACTTAACTACAATATTTGTCATTGTACTGGTATTGCAGAGATGATACAGTGATGATGTGATGAACTTCCCATACAAAGGTTTGGGACTTAAGTACTAATACTTAACAAGCTGTATTGAACATTGCACATATGTAAGGTAGGCCAGCCCTGTGAACTTGTTGAAAACTTTCATCTTACCTGGAGTTGATTTGTCTTCAAAGCCTTCTGGTACTGATGGTGTTGGTACAGCTACGCCATGTGCCTCTTGAGCATTCTGGAAAGGTTTAAAAGATGGACTTTGAGGTCATAAATAATTACTAGCAATCAAGAATTTTCAAACATTAACTAGGTGGCAAATATCAGTGTTCTGTTCAAAAGAAATAATTCTTTAAAAAACCAAGCAATTTTTTTAAAAATAAATCATTTAAATATGGTATTAGAGGAATCTGTCACATTAGCGTATAGATCTTTTGCTTTCATAGAATCATAGAGTTGGAAGAGAACACAAAAGCCATTGAGCCCAAGCCCCCATTATTTATTTGCTATTTGTTATTTATCTGTTTTTCATCAGAATATTGCTTGTTGATATATTATTCATTGTGAAGTCGCATAGAATAATGCCGAATGAGATAACATTAATATAAATTGTGCAGAAATAAGAACTGGCTGGAAGTGTACAGCTTCAGTCTGTAAATCTGCAGTGTTAGAATTTTATGTGCGACTTGGAAGAGAGCTGTTTAATGTGTTTTCCACTAGCATATACAATAAAAGTCTTATGAGGCAACTCCCTCTTGCTGGCTAATATTTGGAAAGCCAAAAAATGGTAGATTTTTGATCTTCACCCTAAGAAACACATTCTATTGGAAGAACCCCTCCAATGTTCAGCAACAAGGATTGGATGGAATTGAAGAATGAGAGAGTATTGAATCTTGAAGGATCAAATCTGAGATTCGGATGGCATGGTTATCTTTGGTACCAAAAGTCAAAGGCTGATAAAGAATTTCTTAATCATTATATAAGAAAACCATTATTTGGAATATGGAAATTTTGGAAGAAGAAAATATACTTGGAAATACCGTTATGGGTGTCACCCCAAGAGGCTTTGATGGGAAGAACAAAACAACCATTTGATAGATGGCTTACATATAGAGATTTGATAATTACAGATTCCAAAGGAAATCAAAGAATCAAATCAAGAGAAGAATTGGCAGAAGAAGGTTGGGATTGTCAATGGTTCCTACATATACAACTAAAGGAAAAATTTAAAATGGATCTTAAATTAGAAGGAATTGAGACAAACCCTCAACTGAACGAATGGGAGAAAATAGTATTTGAGAAAAAGGAACATTTAACATCACACTTATATAAATATTTACTGGATATGGAATTAGAAACTGAGAGAATAAAAGAATCTATGATCGTCTGGGCACAGAATATTGGGCATACGATAAACCTGGAACATTGGGAAAAAAGCTGGGCTAATACACAAAAATTTACATTAACTCAGAATTTAAAAGAAAATTACATAAAAATGCTTCATAGATGGTACCTAGATCCATCAAAACTTGCAAATATATACAAGTTGGAAAATAAAGCATGTTGGAAATGTTCACAAGAAAACGGAACCTTTTATCACATGTGGTGGAAGTGTTGTAAAGCTAAGGTTTATTGGAGAAATATTCACAAGTCAATGACAGAAATTTTACAAATAGAGTTGCCTATGACACCTGAAATATATCTTTTAAATATGTTGCATCAGATTGATAAGAAATATAATAGATATGAATATATAATTCTGTATATGGTTTCAGCTGCCAGGATTGTATATGCTAGATATTGGAAAAAAGAGGAAATACCGGAAATACAAGAATGGATACAGAAGGTTTTAGAATTTATTATTTTAGAAGACCTTACACTTAATCTGCAGGATAAAAAGCAGACAAAAAAAACTTGATGATTTGAGATCAATTAAGACAGTAATAGAAGAAAACTGGATATAGATATTAAAAGAGTTGAATAGCTGGATAATTGTATATGGATATGATGAGAAATAGATCTGTATACTATAATAGGTAATACGTATACTATAATATGTAATTTAAAGAAGCCAGTCTACATTAGAAAATTTATGTTTATTGAGATCACGATAAGTTACTTAAATAGAGGTTCTATCAAGAGGTGAGGGGAAGTTATAAGAGAAATGGATAGATTGTATGATAACATGGTAAATAAGCTTGTTTTTTGGGGGTTTTTTTTAATTTGAAAATATGACAATACAAGTATGTAATGTGAATAACAGTTGTTTTAAAAAAAATATTATAAAGAAGAAGAAAAAAGAAATGTTATTTTTTTCTTGTACAGTTCGTTGAGGTCAACTCTTTATAACTCAGGGAGCTGTAGTCCAAAATAATAACTTTTCCAAGCTCTGCATACAGAAATAGGACAAGATTATGGAGCTGGTTACTTACATCTGCCCATCAGATGCTTTCAGAAGAAGCAGATATTATATCCATTGAATGAAGCATATATTATGGTCACAGGAATAATGTGAATTCTTTCCTGGGAGATCTGCCTTTCAGTGCAGTTATAAAATGATTTGTGCATAAGACAAAGACTACAAAGTCCTCAATCCCAGCTAGAAAATATTCTAATTATCATTATTCCAAACTAGAGTAGACTAATGAAATCAATGGGATTTACCTACATGTTGTTTCTAACTCAAGAGCTGATTTGACAGGTCTAACTGTAAGTAGGTGGAACTGCCAAGATTCAGGTCAAAGTCTGCTACTTGCATATTAATTTTTTACAAGGCCCAATGAGAGTTCTTTTAACGAGTACCTCTTCCTCGAAGATTTGGAAAAGTAAATGTACAACATGGATAACAGTCATACAAATAATAGAAGTAATAGCAGTAATACTATAATAGTATGAGAAGAGCTTGAAGGAGCTTACAATTTTGGCAAGGAAAAGAAACAATTAAGAGGCAACATGACTAATAGTCTTCTTGAAACATATGAGCAGCTGTTGTTTGGACAGTAGAGAAAATGTATTTTCTGTAGCTCCAGAGGGCAATCTCCAAAACACTGGGTTCAAATTACAATGAATAATATTTCAACTAAACATGAGAAATATTTTTCATGGTGTGAAATATTCAACACAAGACTGCTTAGGAAGGTAGTGTCTTCCTCTGTTATAACTTCTTAAGCAGAGACTCAATAGACCCCTGGCAGAGATGCTGCAGTGGGGGCATCTTGTGCTGGCAGGGGCTTTAACTAGATGACTTTATAGATCCCTTCTAGATCTATGGTTAACACTGCCTACCATTTCATGGCTGTTACCCAGACTTCATGCTTATGAAAATATCAAGGCGGTTACTTTGGATGCATACCTCTTCCTTCCCCCTGTTCTAGTTAATGTCATTTCAGCGGGAAGATGGCTTAGCAGCTACTCTTGGTGTAATAGATCAACTCCCATATGCTTCTGTCAGCAACGTGCTTCTGTATACTAGTTATTGAGCAGAAAAAGTGGGAGAAGTCTCTTACATTAACTTCCTGCTCGCAGGTTCCCTGAGGCAGCCCAAGGCTACCATGAAACAGAACACTGAACTAGATACACCTTTAGTCTAATCCAGCATGATTCTTCTTATGCTGAATAAGGGCTTCTGTCACAATCTAGCCTCAAAGCAGAGAGCTCAACTTGCCCCTCCACTAATGATTCACTCTTGAGATCATTCCACAATAAAGTATTCAATGTCCCTACTCCCCTCTGAATATACTTTAATGCATATAAATTATAGAGAGGTCATTGCCAGGAGTCAGTCATGCTTCCTGCTCCCAGGACAGTGGTTTATTTAGTAACACTGAATGTCTGCCTCACCCAGGCTCAGTAGATCCATGTCATAGTCATCTTTTCACAGCCTTAAATCACATATTGTGCTATATTCCACTACTAACCATAGAACAACACCCAGTATAGTTTTTATAAATAAGTATGATTGTAACAAAGTGATTTTATTTTACAGTTTGTATACTATTTAGATTGATTAGGTCCATGATTCCCAGACATGGATACTCAGATATTCTTGGTCTTCAGCTCCCAGCCAGCATGGTCAATGGTCAGGGATTTTGGAAGCTGTAGGAGAACAGTTGGGGACTCAAGTTTAAGAACCATTGGCGTATCCCCAAGTGCAAAAATAGACTGAAATCCTATCACATTAGCAGACACTCACTAGTGAGATGGCACTTATTCTGTTTCTCACTGCCTTCTGTGCCAATAAAAACCTTCTCCCATAATTTAAATATTTGGAGCAGATTTTTAATGTACCCAAGGGGCTGTAGGTATGGTTCCCCCTAATTTCTACTACTTAGAGCAATTCTATCACATCAGCATCATTGGATCTTCACAAAACTTTGGTATATTTTTAAGAATCCTAGTACCTTCTAGTGCTCCATATTCAACATTATTACAGTATACGCATGTGGGAATGGGGCAAATGTATGTGGAAAATGCAGATACATTTTCTGCCTAGGTACTCTTAGTCTCACCATAGAGGACACTTTTGGACAATAGTATCCCAGCTGAAGCTGAAATATGAACATGAGTTGATATATCATGCTGATCTCTATCATTTCCTGCTTTGTCTAAACTGGAAAAGAATGGTTAGTAGCCACTGCCTTAAACTATAGTCTGTGCAAATATTGAAAATGAGTAAGAATGGTAAAGATACATGTTGGAAATGTCCTGGAAAAGGAACCTTTTATCATCTATGGTGGTCATGTGTGAAAGCAAAGGCCTTTTGGAAGAACATACATGAGTGTATTGAAAAGGCGTTACATTCTAAGTTTCCTATGATTCCAGAGTTATATTTGCTGACCATAATTGATGACAAATATTTTAAGAAAAGTTCAGAGAGAAAAATGTTAATATATATGGTGACAGCAGCTAGATTGGTATATGCTCGATTTTGGAAATCGAATGAAATACCTAGAATAGAAGATTGGCTGTGGAAACTATTTGAGTTATGGGAAATGGATGAATTGACTTCTAGAATTAGGGATAGACCAAGAAAACAGATAGAAGAGGAATGGAGTCTAGTAAAACCCCTTTGGGAAAACCATTGGGGTGAAAAGAGTTAAAAAGAGGTTTGGTAAATACAAGTCTTGGGAGATGATAATGCAAATAAATATTATAGCTACTTATTAAAGACAGTGGTATGTAATAAGGTATATTAAGGTGAATTGGCTGTGTATAAATAAGATAGAATGGTCCATAAATACAAGAATGATAAATAAGGGAAGGTGGGTATGAACGTGTAAAAAAAAATTTTTTTTTTCTTTGAAAGAATGATACTATGTGAGAGGATTGTAAATGAGATAACATTAAGAAAAGATGTGTATTTTATTTATAATTGTGTGGGTTTTTTTGGTTTTTTTTTTGAAATAAAAATATAATTAAAAAAAAACTATAGTCTGAAGTTGAGATATGGGAAATTATGGTTCATTAGAGACTTCCTGATTTAATTGCAACTGGCATGAAGGGAACATTGGAGGATTGCCTGCATGGAGCAAAAATATCCATATCTCATGGCTCAGAAAACATCTACCATGTGTACTGCACAGGGCTGGACCAAAACAACTTGCTGCCAGAGGCAAAACACAAAACACCACTCACACCACCATCCAAAGTAAAGTACCCAAAGCCAGAAGATCCATAAGCAGCTCTTGCCCTACTTGTCAGTAAAAACAGGAAATTAAATAAACAGTTTGCTGCCTTTTCATAACACCCAGATCTGCTTCCCCTAGTGCTTTCCCTAACAGTATTGCTTGCCTAACATTGCCTCAAATGTACTTTGATCCTACAATGCTCTATTTATCAGATAAAATGAATGACCTTATTTGATTGATTTTTTTAAAAAATGTGCTCGTACCGAACTTTTCATTAAAAATATCTTCACTTTGCACAATCCCATGCAGTGTTTCAGAGCAAGAATGTTTCAAAGCACTCTTACAAATAAAAATGAGAATTCTTACTTGCACTCAAGTGCTCTGTCTCCTTTTAGTAATTTAACTGCTCTACAGACTTTAATAATAATTAAGCCACTTGACTTGTGCTGTTAACTGCCTGTGTGTTACCATTCTATAGACCCTGAATCAGAAGGCCAAAGTCTTCTAAACGTAAGAAAACGTACCCCTATGCACAATTCAAACCAAAATAAACAAGTATATTTTGGGCCAGAGGGATTTTAGGAACTGCAGTACAGAAATGAAACAATTTCTTTGTGGTTCTTAACCGTCTTACATCTATGGGTCTTGCAGTTTGCAGGGCCATGCAGAGTATATTTTAGGGCTAAGTGGTTTTTTTGTTTGTTTGTTTTTTGGCTACATATTATTTGATCTATTTTATCAATAGACAGATTCATTTGCAATATGAATAGGATCATCTTGTTCCTGCCAGCTACGGAATTGTTAAAAATGAGGGGCCTTTCAGACAAGAAAACCCCAACCCCAATTCAGTAGCACAAATGTGCATATAAAGGAACTCAGGGTAGAAAATTAAGTATGCAGAAAGGTCTGCCTACATGGATAAATCTGTCATTGTCACCTCCTCCATCGTCTGATGTTTTTTTCCCATCCTGTATATGCAGACTTTTGAAAAATTGGGTAAGTTCATATTGAAAGGCAAACTGAACAATATTCTAGCCCATCTCCATCTCTTCTGTACTTTTGTACTGGTCTTTTGCATGCCCATCCTCCAAAAGTGATGGCTGGTGGGTTCCATTTCAGTGAGATGCTGAAACTGCTACAGGTATTAGTCTGAATTTTACAGGAGCTACCCATGGTGCTGAATCCTATCCCCAAAAGAGCTTTGGTGCCTTGAACAGCTCCTTTGAAGTTTGAAATAAAATCTGGAGTGGATTCACTACCAAAACAACATGGAAGCCACTAGCCATCACTGCCTTTCAGTGCATAGATGCCTACGATGCTTTGAGTGTCTCCCCTTGCCCATTCCGTGCCTCCCACCATTTGTCTGCTTCCAGTTCTAGTTGCCTTTACATTTTCAAGTAATTTGAAAAACTCATTCTGCATGTAGAATTGTTTTTGAATTTCAGGTGAATCACAGCACCACAACACAACCATGTATGAAGTTCCTTGTTGTCACAGGCAGTTGAGTAGTGCTAATCCTCATGATTTGGCAAAATCATCACAGTGGGTGGCACCAAATTAAGATTTCATAGCAGCTGCTCTCTGCTCTGTTTTTGCAAACTATCTGTAGAAGAATTTCTTAATTTCTTTCAGGGCTGGGATACAAATGACTGAAGAGTGCTGCCATCTTGGATGCCACCTGGAACAGTCTAAGCCCCTTGTTTTCATGCTTTCATTTTTGCTTTGACACTATCTATAGCAGCTGTGATTTTTAATTGTACTAGCATCTTCTCAAAGCTAGATGCCTTTTGCTGTAAACAATGGCTTTATTTAGGAAATATTTCTTCCCTGGACTTGGTATTCAATCTCATTTCTCGTTTCAGTAATCATTAAGTCTAGAAACATTGTATAATTGTGTAAGCAACATAAGTGTTTAGATATACATTATTTTAGATGACTAACCTTTACTCTAGAACATCACAATACTACTGTCCAAAGCCATGAAAACCAAAAAAAAATGCACCTCCAGTAGTTGAAGCACATGACAAAATTATTCCAGTCTCATGAATGCTTATGCCACAATATATTTGTCAGTCTTTAAGATTCCTCAGAAGTGTTTGTTGTTTTAATGCCATGGATATTAGTTTAGCCCAAACCATCAGATCTCTGAAATAGTCTTTGTTTGTTTTTCCCTTTGGCAACAATCCTGGAATTAATTAGGCAAATTCTTATGCAATGACAAGTTTCCCATCATTCCAAAACATGGAGTAATGGGAAAGTTATGATACAATCACAAATTTGCAACATGGAATAGTACAACAAATACAAGGTTGCTAAAAATAGCCTACAGACACATCCCAAATGTTGCTTGCTATCCTGCGAAATATGACCCTTGATCCCACAATTCTAAATGTTGTGCACATCTCTAGACACTCAACTATTTAGAATTCTCAAGATTCTATTTAACAAGCAGGGTAGCAGGCCAAAGGGCAAAAATTTGTTTGCAGTAGGGAATTTTATGTACAGTCAACTTGGCTCTGTCATAATACTGATGACTGCGGGGCAAGATGGTTCACTGCAGCTTAAGAAAGTTTCTATCTTATTTAGAAAATGCCTTTTTTCCATGGTTGAATTCAAGACAGGGCATACATGGCTTCCGTCTACACAATAAACAATCCAGGATTTGGGTAACTTCAGTACGATTGTGGCCAGAAATTTTGTTGGTAACGTAGACAGCATAAAGTTGCATTACATCTACTTTTGCCTTTTTAAGGATGTAGCAGTCAGAAATATTTAAGCCCTGTCCTTTCAGTCCACCTATCTGCCATGGAAGTGTCCCCAAAATGGCCATTTCTTGGCTGAGGATAAGAGGTGAGGTGACCAGATAGCAGATGATGGTGTCTCATCAGCCATCCATAGGAAAAAGAAAGCTTCATCTTTGTCCCCAGATGGTTTTTTTAGGAGGATGTCATCTTCCTGTACACAACTGCTGAAACAGAACTGGTCACTGCCTGGCTGCACTTCATCTTCCCCCAGCCATTAAATGGTTGTAAGTGACAGTGTCTCCATGGCAGAGAATAGGGCAAGTGCATAGGGAGGAAGAAGGAAGTGGAGCTACAGTTCACAGAGCTTTACAGTTTGCCATTGCTGCCCAAGAGTTCAACCTATATCTTTAGGTCAGACTTTAAATTCACTCAACATTATCATACCACCATCATGGACAGAGCCCAGAAGTGTTTATTCATGTGAAATCTTTTGTGTCCAACGGAATCCAGAGGATTCACCTTATATTTAAAAATGTCTAGCCTTCATAGTAGTGGAGAGCATCTTAGATGCAACAGAGTGATCATAGATTTTTTTCTACAAAAATCTTTTTTAAAAATAGACTAGAACAGAAATTCAATCATGAAAACTAATTATACAACTTCTAATTATATTCTATGAATAAGTTAACAGCAATTTATGGCAATGCAAAATATCTGTGGGAGTCTTATTCTGCAGTTGCTGTACATGAAATGAGCTCTCTCTCTCCCCTCTCTCTAGGCCTTGCCTCTCTCTAAGTGCAAAGACAGAAGAAGGTAAATGAATGGATAATTTAGGAAGATGGAATAGCCCTGAACAGGGAGGAAGAGCGTGGATATACCAGTAAATGCAAGGGTTCTCATCTGATGAACTGAAAATTGAATTCAAAACAGTTCAGAGTAATTGCTTAGCATGTACCTTTTAATGAATGTGCATTTTGGTTATATGGAAAAATAATGTACTTCTAATTTAAAAAAACTGACAATATAGACTCTTCCTCACTGGTCATTTAAGCTGTGATCTAAATGATTAAAATGAGTTCTTCAGAGAAGTATTTAAATCATCAATTTAATTTAAAGGCAAATCACACACACACCCCAATGAGAAAGTCTATACACCAGTGGCAAAGCAGACGCTCTGCATGTGGAAGTTCCCAAGTTCAATCATTGGTATGTAATGAGTAAAGCTGTGAAAGACTTTATGTCCAGGAGCATTACAGCTTGTGCATGTAGATAGGCAATGGACATCACATAGCCTACAGGGCCATATAACCTCCCCCCCCTTTTTTTTTTTTTTGTGATTAGCACTGCCTCACATTTGCTGCTGCTCAGTTTACCATTTTGGTGCCACATGTTGGCCCTGAGAAAGCAAAATACTTGGAATTCCCACTAAAACCAAGTGTACATGGAGCACCTTGTTTCCAAGGAAAATGGAGTTCAGCCAACACTGTGGCAAATTCTCCAAGGGTCCTTGTGGGTCTGAAGGTGGTCTGCATTTGTACACCATGCTAAAGACAGTACCAAGCTAGATGTAAATAGCAGTCTGACTTGGTAACAGGCAAATACATGATTCCTTCCCTCCAACAGATCAGTTTTAATAAACCATCTCTTCTCATTTCTTCTTATAGAAACCCTCTAGCTCTAATGCAGGACTAAAACCATTGGCTTGTTGCTACATCCACTCTTCCTCCTAGTATTCTCATCCTACTGAGAAGTGAAGTTGACAGAAAAAAAATGCTTGCATTTAGAAACAGTGAAGAACAGTCAGGTTTCCCTGGGAGAAAAAAAATCCAGAATCCCAGGGTCATCACAAAAAAGACCTTCTTTTAGGAAATTTTACAAAGGGGCCCAATTCAGTCACCTGAGATATCACAAATCCCAATGCATCTTTCCTCACAACACCTTCAGTTGGTGGCATGAGTTTCTTTGCTTGTCATTCAGACCTAGATATTGGCAATAAAATTTTTAAGCTAAAAATAAGATGGGATATTTAATCCCAACCTTTTATTTTTTGCCCCCCCCCCAATCTCTGGAATGTTATCCCTGAAAATGAATTAAGCCCACGGGCTCAAAGAGGTTGCCCACTATTACCATAAAGTGAGAGAAATAAAAATGCAAATTGTTCCTGTTGAGACAGAAGCTCAGCAGCATATGGCAACCATTTTCCATAATCATGCATCAGTACTGTACCTCATTTTGCCTGTTGAGCAGATGGATTGGGGTGGGGAGAAGAGAGAGAGAGGCACGTGGCATGGACGAGATATGCCAAACAGGTATATGTGAACTAAAGCACACAGCAGAAGCGCATTAGCCATGTGCATATTTGCAGCTGCTGGCTCAGGCATGCTCCAGTAAGAATTGCTTAGACTACAATTTCTTTTTCAGTGAAATATGAAATATGCTTCCTGGACGCTATTCTGCCAGTGTGTGAGCCAGATGCCAAGTTTGGTACAAGGTGTGGCAAGGAAGTTTCAATCTCACAGGGGCATATTTTCAAAGCAAAGTAATATGAATGGGCTTCCGTCCAATGTTGGGTGTACACAGCTCCTAAGCCATTTCAAATATTGACTCACACCTCCACCCATGACAGCTGGTCAAACCCTCATTCCTTTCTCAGTACACAGAACTGCAGGATTTCATAGGGGTTAATGCCTGTGTAAGGGGAAGGGCTCGGAGGTCAAGAATTTGTGATATATATAGGCTGAGAAACATGGGCTTGGTTTCACATGCTTCATATTTTAGGCTCACTTACCTGTTCAACCCAGTATTTAAAGGCCTAACTACACATTACATAAAATTGCATGAAATGAACCCTCACAGCCACTTTTCATACAGAAGGAGAACTGTATGGGTAGCAAGGAGATGAGGTTTTGAGCAGAGAAGTGGGGTGCATGCATTAATCCTTTCCACACCAGACATTTTTCTCTTTCCTCCCCTAATACATTATTCTGCTGTTTCAGGTACTTACTTGAAGATTAAACATCAGCAGAGCTGATGGTTCCCATGTTAGCGGGGTGGTAAATCCATTCCATGTTTTACTCTGAAGTAGAAAGGTGCTATCCAAGGTGCTAAACCATTTCTCTTAAGAAGGTTCATTATCTTGGATAGTTTGGACTAAAATTCAGAGCAAATTCACTGCCCTATTAACAAGGCCACTAATGAATGTGAATGTTATTGACAAGGGAAAGCAGAAGCAGATGGGGAGTAATTTGGTACAAAGGGTTAAACACAGGAACATGCACACACCATTCTTTTGTTCACAATTATTTTCACAAAACTGGCGATCCAAACACTTGGGATCTGGTTAGGTGTATTTGCATGCACTATACAGTGTATTTACGAGGAGTGCAAGCCTAAACGTACATAATACTATACCTCACTGAACACAGTGGAACTTTTAAACCTCTGCAGGATGATGCTAGAACAGAGTAATGCTATATCTGCTTGTGTGGGAAGAAAACTCCTTGAACTTAGTCTGACTTCCTTCTGATTGAATAGGATACAGGGTTCCTCTGTATGTGACCACAGGTCCGTTACTGTTGCTCAGCCTAACTCTTCTCACAGGATTGCTATGATAATAAAAATGGATTCAGCACACCTGCCTGATCTCTCTGGGAGAAGAGTGTTATTGCAATAATGATGACAATGAGAATGATTTCCCTTACATAAAGACTACTTTAGTTCCTTGTTGTCAGGATGAATTGCCTAACTTTCTATTTCTCACACATGTCTGCCTCCTTCCTTGATTAACCATCTTCTCATCTGGCAATAATAGTAGGAAAGTGTTCCTCTCTGTGCTCTGGATGTGTAGAGAATTACACACAAGGTAACTAGCACTTGTTCAAGGAGGATGTCCCCTTTTCCAAGGTGGAACTGTCCTTTAGTAACAACCCTAGCAGAAGCTTTCTGACATTATTTCAGGCTGAAATATTCCAAGCTATATTTCAGCCAGGCTGAAATAATCCCAGCAATCTGGTGACACCGTCTACTTATCATGGAAGCTGCTTAAAAGTGTCTAATCTTTGTATCATTCAGGTATATTGGAAGTCCCAGGACCAGTCAGAAGAGGCCACAGTATGACTTCTTCCCACATCAATGTCCCAGTTTCAGGTGAGACTAATGTTAGAAGCAGTGTCACCATCTCTTTCCATTTGACTGTTAACTTCTCAAGGTACTAGAGCCTCACAGGAAGAAGGCATGCTGTGGAAGTACCCATCCTGCTCTGAAAGAAGTCAAAGAAGCCTGCATGGCCCAGGGTAAACTTGAAAATGCTTTCCCACCACCATTCTCTAGGAATGCAGTTTTTAAAAAAACTTACCTACAAAATGTGTTTTAATGTGCATCCCAGTTCCACTGTGTAAGTCAGCTCAGTTCTACTCTTCACTATGAAAAGAGTGCTGCTCTCTCATACAGTTCAAACAGGAAGAAGGCCAATATAGAATAGATGTGGTTAAAAATGTGGGAGAGATGGGGGTGAAAAAGTATTGTGCTAGGAAAACTCAGCATGTATTGGTGCACATTGGTCTCAACCAGGCTAAAGGTGGGCCTTTTTGTTCCAAAACACTAGGCCTGGGATTCACAGTCCATATTCAGGAGGTAAAATAAAACCTTATCTGCACTTTATTCCCTTGAATATTCCCTTCAGCTGCATGATAACACCTTCTAAATGTCTTAGACAATACAGTTCCTATTGCCCCAACCAGGATGGCCAGTAACACAAGTAGTGTGCCAGGCTGAGAAAGAAATCATATCATGTTTACCAACTTTAAAATAAGCTCTTAAGAAGTTAAGACATCTTGGAGAAAACTTCTAGTCACCATGAAAAAGCCTTGCCTCTTCTGACCACATGACCTAATCTCAGAAGATGGGGAATTGGACCCTAAATCCAATTGTTAGTCCTAAAGTGGTGTAAATCTATTAAATCAATGTTGACTTACTGTTTATCTATTGATTAAAAGGATCACCTCTAGCTGGAACTAGCAATTAGACTTAGGCCCAGGAACAGAAGCCCAGACAATGACTTCAAAGTATGAGTAATCCTCTAGATGCCCAAGTCTCAAATCAGGCTACCTACAAACTTGAAAGGTCAAAAATAGTACTGCAGAATTGTGCACAGAAATGTGCAGGTCTCCTACGGACTGTTTACCACCTGACTGTTTGTCCTGTTCTCAATGAAGATCCCAAACAACCTTCAAAGGCTGCTCCTTCTACAAGCATGCTCTGCAAAATTTCACAGATGGAAACGGGGACATATATGGTCAACAACATTAGACTGTGGTTACAATGGCAAACATGATTAATGAGGAAGAACACACAAGCTAGGAGAGGATGCAGCCGTTGCTTTTGTCTGAGTGGTAAGGGAAGGGTGCGGTTCCATCCTTTCTCCTCCCCCCGCCCCCGAGTTGAGTGTAAACTATTGTTGCACTTTGAACTCAGTTTCCATGGTTGAAGTAAGGTGAGGACAAAGGGGAAAAGTTGGTGGAGGAGAGAGAAACTGGCACATTTTAAAAGCATCTTAAAACTAAGATTACAGGAGATTAATCAGGACTGTCTGTTTCAAATCAGGACAACTGGAGGGTATGTACAACACACTACAGGATTCTAACCTAGATGTTTAGATTTTGTGTTAGGATAAAATGAGAAAAAGGCTGTATAAATGGAAGAATTGCTGATATTTTGGGGGAAGAACAATTTTGCTTATTTGCTATGAATTCACTCAAACAGGCAAATAAAAAAAATGCCAGTGGACAAATAGTGAGGCTAAGCTTAAATATAAAATCCAGTATAGCCAGTTTATTTAATTTTGCAGTGCCAGAAGCATCCGCACCTCACATTAGAAGGTTGTTCATCTGCAACGTGTAGCTAAGTGGCATTACCTCTTCGGACAACTTGAACAACGAGAACACAAAGTGAGAGACAGTAGTTACTCGCTGTGCAACTGAGGAATCGTCTCAAACTCTACTGATCATTGCAATGAGAATAGACCCAGGTTAACTGGTGAGTCTAGACCTCTGTTGAGTCATTGGGTCTTCTGTATCTGGAAATACTAATGGCATTCAGACTTATGTTTATCCCCTAACTAAGATAAATGAACTTCAGACACAATCACTGTAGTCACTGTATAAACATATGTGGAATGAAGTGAGGGTTGCCAGATCTCAGTCCACAGGGAGGTTGGGAGGAATCTTGTGGTGAGAACAGTACTTTGAGAGGTATCTGTATATATATTTTCCTCACTGATTAAACTTGGGACCCTATCACACTACACTCTTATAGTTCTATTATTCCGCTTTAACTGTCATGGCAACATTCTGTGGAATTCTGGGGTTTGTAGTTTTATGAGGCCCAAGAGCTCCTTGGCTGAAAATTCTAAATGGTCCTCCCTAAACTGCAAATCCCGGGATTCCATCGGATGAAGCCATGGCAATTAAAGTGGAATAATAGCGCTATAATAGTGTAGTGGGATAGGGTGCTTGGTATTTCACATTTGAATAGGGTACTCTGTGCAATGAGGTACTCGATGCTGAATGTATCCTGTTCAACAACATCACCCTGGCCCACCCCTGTGACATCACCTTGTAACCTCACCAGGGCCCTCTGTGACATCATAAGGAATCCTCCCTGAGTCTTAATTTTAGCATTGAAATCTTGAGACCTAGGATAGCCCTGACCTGGCAACTTGAAATGAAGCCCTAGCACTTTTAAAAGGGGGGGGAGAGAGTGGTTATTTAGCACAGAAGAACAGCAGAGAAAATAGACTCAGCTGTTTCCCACCAGGTACTTGCCTCTAGGCTATAATTCATGGGAAGGAACTGGCAAAACCACTTCTGCGTTCCTTCAAGGGAAGGAACTGCCGAAACTACATCTTCACCTAAGAAAACCCTATGAAATTCATAGGGTGACCATAAGTTGTTAGGCAACTTAAAGGTGCATACACACACATTTTCCTGTTCAAAATCCTTTTTCCTCTTACATTCTTCCCTGGATTCCAGATACTAATAGATAGGACAGGGAAAAAATAGCAAGTCATGAGGATTTTCAGTTGAAAAACTAGTAGCAGGGGAAAGGGAAAGCATCACAAAAAGAAAACAGTTGGTTTTTGTTAACAGATATTTGCATGTAAATTTTGGTAACAGAGGCAATTTCTGCACGAGGTCGCTATCATGCAATGGCAGCAGGTTATCTCTGGTCCAGGTGTCGTGCTACTGAGCAACACTGTCACTATCCAGCTGCCAAACTGCCTTATACGATTTCCAGAAAAACTCCATTAAGAGCCTCTTTTAGTGTTTCAGTCCCGCCAGCCGGCTCAGTGAGGTACCTAATGGCACTTGATAGCACTTCCAGTTATCGCAGGTGCCCAGCTTGACCCTCCCTCAGCGACTCCCATGGCATAGCAAGTTTGAAATCTATCACCTCTCTATGTTTATTTTAACTTTCCCTTTTAATTTTTTAAATTTTTTTAAATACATTTTTTAGCATTATAGCACAAACGTGTCAGCCCTTTCCACACGGGGGTTAAAAAACGGTGTAGAGCGACCTCTGACAGAGGTCGTCTACACCATAAAGTGGATTGGGGTGGACTACTTTTGCATAGTTCCACACCCCAATCCATGCTAGGGTGACTGGAAGTGGCGGCGGCGCATGCTATTTAAAAACCACTTTTGAGTAGGTTTTTCAAAAGCATGGGGCGTGCA
Source organism: Ctenosaura bakeri (assembly GCA_948474755.1). Lineage (NCBI taxonomy): Eukaryota > Metazoa > Chordata > Lepidosauria > Squamata > Iguanidae > Ctenosaura > Ctenosaura bakeri. The sequence continues at coordinate 235,711 of CAOLHI010000843.1, forward strand.
GCCCCGTCGCAGCGCCCGGTGTAGATTTGCAGGCACGTGCAAGGGTGTGCCTGCAGATCTGCTGGGGGCGGGCTTTCCGGCTGACGAGCTTCTCCGGTTGGTGGAGAGCCTCTGCCAGCCGGGAGCTGCCAGTTTGGGTGCCGCGGGATGCCGCGGAGTGTGGAGCAGCGAAAACGCGCTGCTCCATGTGGCGACGGACTTACCGGGTTTCAGGTAAGCTGCGTTTCAGCATGTCTTCACCCGTTTCTTCTTCTGCGTGTGGAAAGGGCCATAGTGTACTCTCGCATTATGATGTTATAATGTGGCTGTGCTAATACAGCTCCCCCTCCCAAAAAAAAAAACCCTGAACAATCAGGGGAAGTGGGGCAGGGTAAAGGCGGGGAAAGGAAGTGGCCAAGGACTCTGCACTGTGCAAGGAACACTGGTGACAATACCACTACTCATCCACTTAATGTGGAAGGATACAGAAGAGAGCATTCCAAACCTGCTATCATTGCAGGAATAGCAATGCTGGGATTGTAACAGAAGATTGTGCTAATCAGCTATGGTACAGAAAGGGCCAAAGAGAAAGTAGATAATCCGTCTTGAGCATTGTAAATGCAAGAAAAAGAGGAGCAAATGACTCAGGGCTCTTCCAGTGTGGTTTAAAGATGTGCGAGTTCTTGCTCTGTAGCTTTTTGGTTTTTGCCAAATTTTGCTACTTGTTTTTGCTTCTGCGCACACTTGTTCTTCATTCCATTCTTTCTGGGAGCTGCTTATAGTGATTTCTTGGATCAGCAATAGGACTCTTCCATTGCTTTTTTTGCTTTTTTTTTTTTTTTTAAGCCTGGACTGTGATTTCCTGAGGTGGTCTTATGATTCGAAGGATAAATTTTCTCCTCTTTGAATTATTTTTTCTTAGAGTTATAGTGCTATAGTGCAAAAATGCTACAGTTCTCCCTCCACATTCACAGGTTTCACCTCCACAGATTTGATTATTCGCGGAAGTGCCCACTGCCCCCCCCATTCTCCCCCTCACACTCCAGGCCCTCCACACAGCAGTAGTGTGCAGGGCACCCAGGGCTTGGGCTCATGTAGGCTACCCTGACCAGGCCCACAGGATCAGGCAGGGCCAGCGATCCCTGCATCCTTGCACACCCTGGGGCCTGGACTTGCATGGGTGGTGGCATGTGGGCCCGCAGGTTCATGCAGGGCCAGTGATTGCCACATCCCTGCATGTTCTGAGGCCTGCGCTTGCGCGGGCAGCTACATGCAGGTCCACAGGTACATGCAGGGCCAGCAATTGTCGCGTTCCTGCACGCTCCAAGGGCTGCACTTGCATGGACAGCAGAAAGCAGACCCGCAGGTTCATGCAGGGCCAGTGATCACTACATTCCTGCATGCCCTGGGGCCGGGGCTCCTGTGGGCACTGTGGAGCAGGCCCGCAGGGGCGGCAGGGCTAGAATCGCATCCTCCCTGCATGCCCCGGGGCCTACCCCATTCCCTGCAGCAGACAGGAGCGTGGAGGGAAGGCACCGGCCTATTTGCAATTTTTTGACATTTCTGAGCATACTCTGTCCCTATCCCTCGCAAATGTGCAGGGCCTACTATACATTGATACACTACATAAACTCTAAATAATTTTTTTAAAAGAGAAGGGAAAGAGGGGCTCCCCTCAACAGGGCTATTTTAGGAGATACCTGGAGCACCTATAAGAATAAGAATAAATAATAGTTCTAAACATTTCTGTTGTCTCGGAGTATTTGCTGATAATTCCCAGCATCAGATGTGAGATTTTATTCTAACTTTCCAGTGAGTTTCTTTTCAGTTCCAAGAGATACCTGAAGAATATTTCTTCTTTTCATTCTTTTACTGAAATGGCACTTTTGCACTATCACTGTAACTCTAATGGGGGGAAAAAACAGAGAGGAGAAAATTTACCCTTCAAATCAGAAAATCACACTCCATTTAAAAAAAAAAGGAAGTACTTTGTGCAGATCCAAGAAATTCTTACAAAAAGCCTCCAGCAAGAATGGAACAAGTGTACGTCAAGCTGGCAAGGACCTTTAAAAAAATTCTATCACTTTTGTTGTAACAGACCACGGTGGCAACACATCTGGAGGTTATATGTGAGAGATTATTGCTCAGTGCCTGTTGAAAAGGGAAATAAAAGAGCACAAATCCAGGAGTTAATTTATATTTGTAGATTCAAAATCCAAAGCAACTGTTTGCTGCTGTAACCAGTAGACACCTCTAGTTCTTTGGACTTAGTTGATACATGTGGAATCTTACATTGGAAACACGGATTATTTCAAGATAGTACTTGTCATAAGGAAACCTTTGTGGTTTCTGTTCTTAACAATGGGACAATGTGGGCAGTCTCTGAGTGAAATACATGTATGAATTTGCCCTCCAACATAAAATGCATTGTTTCTGTTTCATTCAGCAACATTATGTGTAACAGCCTCAGAGATCTCTCTGTAATCCCACTGATTTTGAATTAGAGTTGGTCCTCCACATTTGCTAGGGTTGGGGGACAGGACCCTCGCAAAAGTGGAAAATCGTAAATATCAAAATGTGTGGATATGTCTGTGGGAAGGAAGCTAAGGCATGATGGGGAGAGCAGGCACCCAGGGTCCAAACCAGAAAAGGGAAAGAAGAGGGAACCGGGGGGGGGGTCAGTATGGTGGCCCTATACATCCTCTCTCTTGCCCATCTCCTTCGTTGGGTGTGGGTGAGGCTCAGGAGAGAGTTTGAGGTGCCAAGATATCAGGCTCTGAGCCATCTTTAGTTGACCAGGCAGCAGCTGCTGGAGAAAAAGGAAGATTACAAATTCTGCCTGCAACTTAGAAAATTCAGAATTTGCAGAATGGTACACAGAAATGGCCCTTTTGTCATCTGTTCTGCGACTACAACGAAGTGTGGAAACAGAGATTGCTAAAGCAGAAAGTCAGGGTACTTCAGTGCCTCATGCTCTTTGGCCCTCTCTGTGCTTTTAAAAGAGGGAGGGAGACCGCCAGCCTGTAAACAGCTCCAAAATGTCTGGCTCCTCACTTGCCTCCCAGCCTCCTCCCCTTCCTGAACCCTTTCTTTGCAAGATTTGCTCAAAGGATGTTTGTCGTGTTCCTCTAAGGCTTCCTCTGCATGGAATACCACAAAGGGTAGGGAAAGGAATCCTCCTGATCTCAAATCACTTAAATGATAAGCAGAATCTCAAGAACTCAGCAACCCTACCTAGTAGGGATAAACACCAGCTATGCAAGTCTTATCCACAAAAAAAGATAAAAACAGACACCCTAGTCTGAATAGTTTAAATAGGAAATCTGGCTGTCTGATGGTAGAATTTTACTAAGAGAAGATATTTGTCAGCATGTGTCTAGTAAAAATAAATTCATTGACAGCAGTGCTAATCTTATAAAAGGGTTCCCTGTGATGCATTTTCAATATATGTTTCCTCTTAGTTGTTGTTCCAGAAACAACAGATCTAACATTGGTGCATAGGGAAAAAAATGACAGATGGGACACAATGCAAAATGTGGAATCATTAGAGTTATGTTTTTTAAAATAAAAGAAAAAGAGAGAGAGAGCAAACAGAACAGCCTTTTGTAGTTAACAGCTGGAAAATATAGACTTCCTGCTAGTAAGTTATGGTATAAGTCAAGACTTACACCTTACAGACTACCACCTTACAGATCACTTTTTAGAACATTGTAGGGGTCAGAATTATGTTCTGATCACACAATGCCCAAAATCCCCCACTCCAAACTCACCTTCCATTTCTGTATTGTCAAAGAGTGGGGGAATAAATAAGGAGGCATCCAGCTACCAGATACAGACTGGATTTGTCCAATGTTGCTCATAGTGCGAGGACATAATTTCCAGGGACCTCCCAAGGACCCTTGATGTCTCTGCAGATGCCTATTGCAGTGCATTTGGCTACAGGAAAATAGCTAGATGCATCTCTTCTCACCCCTCCTGCTTTCCAACAATATGGAAATTGCTGTGTTGAGGGCACTCTGCTGCTCAAAAGGTCAAGCTTGTGGGGCTAGTACTGGGAGTGGTAACTGTGGAGACATGGCAGCACAATACACTTTTGTCTCCCAATGTACCATCTTGGCCATAGATTGCACTTAAAAAAAATAAATTACTCCAATTAAGTGAATTGTATTACTTAAATTGAAAGCAAGTATTCTCATGAAACTGAATTATGCACCCAAAATGCCAAGTTCTGTATTTTTCAGCACTGTGAAGTATATGGCTCTGATTATAATGTATCTGTACAGTTTCTCCATCCAACACTCAAGAGTGTATCTACATTGTTGCTGTTCTTGTTGTTGTGTGCCTTCAAGTCATCTCCAGCTTATGGCCATCCTAAGGCAAACCTATCTTGGGGTTTTCTGGAGCTGAAAGTGTGTGATGCAACCAAGGTCACCCAGTAGGTTTCCATGGCTGAGCAGGGAAATGACACCATGCTGGCTCTCATCTCTAAGGCCATTTCTAAACTAGACTGTTATAGCGCAATTATTCCACTTTCAACATCCTATGGAATCCTGGGGTTTGCAGTTTAGGGAGGGGCCGGCCACTTAATAACCAAGAATGCATCAGGATGTACATTAACCGCTTGGTCAGTTTGTTGACATGGCTATCATCCTTCCAAGAAAGTCACATATAAAGAGGGATTATCATGATCTAGAGAATTGTTTGCTCATGGGGTAGTACACTTTATTTCTGGCAACCCAAACCACACATCACTCCTCCAAATCTATTCAGCCTCATATCCTAGTATCCACTGTAGCTTTTTTCGTGCTACAATAAATATGGAAATTTATATTGTATGCTACCTTGAGTCCCATACTGGGAGAAAGATCAGATATAAATCTGATATATATATATATAAATATAAAAATATAAAAGCAAGTAAATACAAATAGAAAAGTAATTGTTGTGTTTTCTCCAGACTCAAAGTTTTCTCCAGACTCAAAGTATAGCTGTTAGAGGGCATGTCTGATGTTATATGTGGTGATGAGGTGACTGTGGGTACCCCTCTCTTTTACCTGTCTTTTCTCCCCTTCTCCCCAAATTTGGCAGTATGATTTCCAGCAGCCTAACAGGACTGCCTATTCTCATCTACTCCACTAAGGCTGCAATATGGCTGCACAGTGCCCTCCTCTGCTCCCATCATTCACAGCTCACTGTATCTGCAGACTCTGCTACAATAGTGGACAATACAGTTAAAGACTTAGACCATTTCCACACTAGACTGTTATAGTGCTATTATTCCATTTTCAACATCCTATGGAATCCTGGGGTTTGCAGTTTAGGGTGCAAAGCCCAGAATTCCATAGGATGTTGAAAGTAGAATAATAGCGCTATAATAGTCTAGTGTGGAAATGGCCATAGTATATTTAAAGAAGTGGATGCAACAACAGATTTTGAAAAATGTGACTCAAATGTTGGCAAGGGGGGCATTTCAATATGATAGAAGTACATAATCACAAAGTGCCCCAAAAGGGGTCAATGTCACACAGCAAAAGTAAAGGTGATCATGATACTAATGCTTTCTACAGGATACCAGCACACACTGATCGATGATTCCCTTTCTTTCTTCCAAGTATACTTCCCCTTCTTTATCAGTAAGGGCAAGAAAAAGGCAGAGGGATATATCATATTGAATACTGAGGTGGCAACCAGGGCAGATTCACCTTATCCATTAGGCACTTTAGGCACAATGCCTAGGGCCTACAGAAACAGGATTATAGTGTCTACAAAAACATCCCCATTGGTATGTTGAGGCAAGGCATGAAGTTGAACACAAGAGTGCCTAGGGCTTACAGAAACTTTAATGGGACCCTGAATGAGGATTGGGAAAAGAGTGAACAATTTTGTGGGGGCAAAGAAGGTGGTTACCAAGCAGTGGAGATAACAATTGTGGGGAAAGCTCAATTGTGTTGCTTGTCACCTATAGGTAGCCTCAAAACAAACATCTTCACCTGGTTTCACCCTATATATCAGGTACAGATGTGAGTTCATAACTCCATGATAATTTGTATCTATCTGAGTAAAAGCATAATTTGCAAGTGGTCCATCCCATTTCTTGACAAATAAAGATGTGCTGACTTTTCTGCAGATCTAAGAAATTAGATTTTCATTTCAGAGGTATCACTGTCATAATTAGCTTACATGCATTCTGTACATTCTGCAATACATATTGCATAAAACAGTTGCATGCCATACTCAAGCAGTCCACTGCTTTTAGAGGATAAGAAAATTTCTATCTTCCAGAGATAACAGTTGTTACTGACAACAAATTCATCAACCCCTTCACCACACCTAATCTTTCCAGCATTATCAGTACAACAATCACAGTGTGTAATGGAGTTATATCCAGTGAAACATTTAAAAAAAAAAAGACTTTCCAATACTTCAAGACTAGAATAGATTTGACATGAATTGCATGTATACACTTAACATGCAGATGTTTTGTATTCTAAGTAGTAGCTGGAGAAGAAGGTCCAATCATTGGGACCACAGAGGATGATGTGAGTTCTTAACACTCTTCCACGTCATAGTCCTAATCAATATTGTAGAAATGACAGCCACTATCCTCTGTCATTACCTGAAGTCCTCTGCAGCCTGAAGCTGCTTTAGCTGAATAATAAATAATTGACTATTTCATAGTGACATATGGACATGGATAGCAATTTTCAACCACCAAGTCATCTAAAGAAATAAAAACTTCATAAGCTTTATTAGTTGCCATTGATTTTGTAGAGTATGCCCAGGCCTTGACTTATGTGTAAGGTCAGCATGAATAAATGCATGCCCATATCTACCCTGCTAAAATCTACTTTATTGCTTTACTCCCTAAGTGCTCTAAATGCAAAGATACAATTAAAGTATCCATATGCCAGTGTGGTTTGAGCATTGGACTATGACCCTGCCAACAAGGGTTTGATTCCCCAGTCAGCTATGGAAACCCACTTGGTAACCTTGGGCATATTACACACTTTCAGCCCCAGCAAACCTTGTGATAGGTTTGCCCTAGGGTTGCCAAATGTCAGAAACTACCTGAAGGCACACAGCAACAAAAACAACAACATACCTGAATGCATATTTACTGTTCTCCTCACATCTAATAAGTGCCACTTTCCTCCAGCAGATATGATACATTTGTTGAAAAAAACAAGGAATATTCACACACACACACACACACACACCCCACATAATGCTATTTGCATTAAGACGCAACCTTCTTATTCAAAAAATTAATGCTGTGTCCTGTTCAACTGCAACACAAGACACAACTCCATGAAGAGGAAATCTTCCCCTTCAGGTTGACAATTCCAGCATGGACTCCATACTGATTAACCATCTTCTTCAGTCCTGAAGTCATCAAGGTACATCTTTATATGAATTTGTTACAATTTTCATTAAAACAGGTAATCCCAATTATAAATGTATATATGGGGTATGAACGCTTTTGAACACTCTAATTGCTTTCCCCAAGCTATTGCTTGGAAAGCAGACTGGGAAGTTGAAAATCTCAGTGTTCTCACCAGACGCCAACACAAAACTGTTATTACCTTCATTCCATTTTTACTTTATAGGATCAATATGGTAACACAAGAGAGCCAGCATGGTGTAGTGGTTTGAGAACTGGACTACAATTCTAGAAACCAGGGTTTAAATCTTCCACTCAGCCATGGAAACTCACTAGGTGGCCTTAGGCAAGTCATACTTTCTCAGGCTCAAAGGATAGCAAAGGCAATTCCCCTGTGAACAAATCTTGCCAGGAAAACTCCATGATATGTTCACGTTAGTGTCACCATAACTCGGAGACAACTTGAAGGCACACAATAACAAATGGCAAGGCAGTGTTATATATCTATCATGCAAACGAAATCTATTCCATGGAGCAAATACTCACAAGGGGTAAAAAAGTCAGCAAAGGCCGGACTCTTGGCCGTGGCTTCAGTGTTGCTGTTCCAGAATCGGTAACTGAGCCAAAGCGATTATCCCCAAAGTAGATGCCATCCACTTCACCTAAATCAAAGGAGAAAAAGAATCAAATAAGCAATGAAAAACAGCCACATCCAAATGCTGTTTTAAACATATGATAGTGAATCTCATTACACTTCCTCCAAGCTAATGGCAGAACACTGTGAGTTTACATAAAAAATCCTGACTTGCTGCTTAAACCAGTATTTTGAATCAGATAAATATGAAGAGAATTGTTTAAGTTGTCTGTCATTTCCTCTGTCTAGCTGCACATTTGCTGCACTGTTTTTTTGGAAACTAATTCTAGTACCTGAACTGTTTGTTATGTTGTCCATGAAACTGAAAAGTCTTTTCGCACGGCATTTCCGATGCGAAAGGGCCCCTTGAGCATTGCGTAAATGTGAGGAGTGGTCCACACGACACACTCACATTTGCACAACACTCAAGGGCCTGACGCGGACCGCACACGCATTTTTTTTCATTTTTGGCTTGAAGCCGAAAATGCTGTGCGGTCGCGCATCACTCCAGGGCCCCGCACACACTTACCTGGCGTGCGGAGCCTCGGGATCTGGGCCGGTCGCGCTTCCTGTCCAGTGCAGGCTAGGAAAGGTCCCAGGCTGCACTGTGAAAGGAAGAAGCAGTGCGCTCGCGTGACCAGAAAGCAGTTGCGGAGCCGATGGGACCAAGACGTGAGAGCCCCTCGCTGGAGGCTGCTCGCGCGAGCCCCACACCCCAGCTCTGCGAAAGGGTAAGGTGCAAAAACGGGCTGAGTGTTCAAGGGTGCTCAGAGTTTCTTAGTGTGAAGAATATAAACTTCCTGGGCTGAATAGCTGGTCCTTAAAACAATAAGCATGTAAGAAGGCTAAAGCTTGAAGGCACTCTTTATAAACAAATAATTACTTGTAATTAATTCCTTTTTTGCAGAACTTAAGGATTAACCAACATACTTTATGACTGTAATATAACACAGGATAACTTAGTACTCCTACTGCAGTGTAACTGCTTTAGTTACTTTTATAGTTACAGTGGCTCTGAAACCTCACTACTTAGTTGTATAATATCAGAGGCCAGCAGTTTGTAGCATTTTGGTAGTTTTTGATTGTAAGAATAACTTTAAAAAATCTAATTACTTTTGGATACCAATAAGATAAATAGTAGTTTTCTAAAATAGTAATTCTAACATTAAGTACCTATAAATATTTACTTTCAAAAAGTAACCTTCTAAACTTAAAACTAAGCAATATGATTTGATGAGCACCTGCAATACTGTGAAATATTTACAATTCATGATTACGTAATATACTTTGTCTTTTTAACACAAAACATTCACCTAGATTGCAGAGAAGCGAATTCAGCTTTGCTCCCCAGTGATGAACCAACAGGGAGCAAAAGTTAATTGTAGCTTCTCAACTAATATAATCTATATGACACTATAATCTATATGATACTATATGACACTGAACTATTAGTTTTTGGACTATAGGTCCCAGAATTCTCTAATCAGCATGGATTCTGAGAATTCTGGCCTCAAATCTCAGTTCTTATCATACCACCATTTAGGCCATTTCTGCACTGCACTGTTATAGTGCTATTATTCCACTTTCAACATCCTGTGGAATTCTGGGGTTTGTAGTTTACTGAGGCCAAAAAGCTCTCTGGCTGAGAATTCTAAATGCTCCTCCCTAATTTGCAAATCCCAGAATTCCATAGGAGATTGAAAGTGGAATAATAGCACTATAACAGCATAGTGCAGAAATGGCCTTAGATTTCTTTGCCAGAGAGCTCTACTCCTGGGGAGTGCACTAGAGAATTCTAAATACCTCTCCATACAGCAAATCCTAGCATCCTGTAGGAAGGAATTGTGGTGTTAAAGTGGTATCAAACTTCTGTAAATGTGCAGCTGGGATATGCCTCTGGTGACTGATTCCACTGCTAGACCAGCTTTTGCCAACAGCACTCAAATGATATCCTTTTGCCTATATGTTTCAGCAGGCAAATTTACAGGGCTCCAGCATGATGTAAGCAATGGCCAGCCTCTAGTTAAAAAATACCAAACCAGTAGCCCTGCAGAAACATTCCTTTATGTCCTGACTGGCACTGCCAGCTGCACAGCCCCATGGTCAGGAAATCTTTCATACACAAGCGTTTTGCTTTACTTTATCACTCTGACTGATCTTGGTCATTTAATCATGCACAGGCAGAAAGAGACAATGAGCTTTCAGTGTCGCTCAAGAGTATCATTGCTCTTTTGCCTTTGCAACCGGCACCCATAGCGCCTTTTGTTTAGTGGCTTTTCAAGAAAACACCAAACAGAGCAAAGGACAAAGGGAATGGGTGCTTTCCCGCAGTCAGCGAATGAATAGATTCTAGAGTGGGAGGCAGAGAGTGAAGCTTTGTGTAAAGAAAATTGATAGTTTCCCCCCACTTTATCTAACCCCTTCACTCTTACCTAAAGGGAATGCCAAGAATTTAGAAACCATTCTTATAGCCACAGCTGCATTGTACATAAGGCATTACCTGAAAAAGCCACAAATTCTTCCCTAGTGTCAGCTACAGAAAGAACTGGGCAGCTGGTGACGTGCTACTTTAGAATCCGAGCAAGGTAAGAAAGATGTAGAGAAGGGATAAATCTAAAGCTGGGAACTGAAGGCACAGACTACAGGTGATCAAAGAATTATGGGCCCTAAGATAACATTTCCAATTTTAATGGAGCTAACTCGGGGTGTTGAATCTATTTTGAGGTTAGGGTTTGGCACCATGGCCATTTCCACACTAGACTGTTATAGTGCAGTTATTCCACTTTCAACATCATGCGGAATCTCGGGATTTGCAGTTTAGAAAGGGGCCTGAGGCTGCAAACTACAAGCCCCAGAATTCCATAGGATGTTGAACGTGGAATAATAGCACTATAACAGGCCAGTGCAAAAAAGGCGCATGTATACCTCCTTTAAAGTTCAGACAAAAACCCAGAATAGAGTCACTGCCACACTGATATGGGAGCCAACAGCCATCACTGCTTGATTCCTATCAATAGGCCACGTCAGTAGCCCACCTTAAACTTTTTTTAAAAAAAAGCCCTTCTTCTTCACTGGTAAGTAAACTTTGGTTTTTGATTTTGCGTTGTCTAATTTTTTGCAACTCCAGATTGGCTAATTTGTAAACATCTGAAATATAAAAACATACAAATATTTCAGTCCTAATTAGAGATATATTACTCAATTAACAACATGTTCTTATACCTGACGACTCAGAATTAAATCCCATTGAATTCAAAGTGATTCAATCCCACAAAAACGGGCAAAGTCTTGAACTCTGAATGTGTATGTTTCAATCAGTTAATGAACTCATTTATCTTTTCATACATTAACGTAGGAATAAAAATCATAATGAAACAAGAAAATACTTTGCTTTTTAAATGTTTGCCGTCTCAGTAGACGCTTTGTTATGAAAGACAAATTCTCTCATCTGTGAAACGTAAGAGGAAATGACAGTTGTGGGATTAAACATTCCATCTACAGTTTTACAAGGAACATCAAAAAAGATGTTTCAAAACTCGGATGTCATTTAATTTAATTTAATTAATTATAAGTTTGAAAGATGCAACCCTATGTCTGCTTACTTGGCAGTACATCCTACTAAAATCAGTGGAACCTCCAAGCAAACAAATGCAAAGCATTAAAGGACTAATTGCTTACATTAATGAATTCTACTTTATGGCCCTGTTAAAAGATATTAAAAGTATACACTTAAAGCTAATTGGTAATATTACATTACTTCATTAATCAAACAGCAGGCGACACCTAACATTAAGTCAAATCAACAGCTTCCAAGTATCCTGAAAAATAAGAAAATATTTATATGTACTTTCTACAACGTAGCAAGGTGCTCTTTTCAACACAAGACAACACATCAATGGAAAAGACAACCACAAAAATAAGCAGCCTCTAGAAGTCCCCAAGTGCTGCTTCCACAGAGAAATCAGTAGAGATATATATCTAATCTAAAAATCTAATATCCAAATATTTATTTATTTATGGCTTCTGGATATTGTGGGGCTTTCTGCACGACACTATTATAGTGCTATTATTCCACTTTCCACATCCTGTGGAATCCTGGGGTTTGCGTTTAGAATTAGAGGGGCATTTAGGATTCTCAGCCAGAGAGCTCTTTGGCCTCGGTAAACTACAAACCTCAGAATTCCACAGGATGTTGAAAGTGGAATAATAGCACTATCACAATGTAGTGTGGAAAGGCCCTAGTATTCAAATCCTCACTCAGATACTGGGTGAATTTGGACAAGTCCCTTTTTGCTGTCAAAGTTGGTATCCAGCAGCAGGGCTTCATAGATCCCCTGCAAGGGCTCTGCAGACCACCAGAGGTACCCAGACCCCACGTTAAGAACCACTGCTCTAGGATATGGATGATCATTACAGACTCAGTTCTTTAAAAGCTGGTGGTTATAATAACAATCAAAACATGACTGTCTATGTATAAGAAGTCAATGCCAGCAAACTCGTGAGCCAGTGTGGTGTTGTGATTTGAGTGCTAGGCTAGCACACTGAGAGCTTGGGCTTTGAATTCTTGCTTGGCCACTAAAACCCACTTGGGCAAGTTACATATTCTCAGCCTCAGAGGAAAGCCAGGACAAATCCCCTCTGAACAAATCTTGCCAAGAAATCCCCATGTTCACGGTGGGGTCGTCATAAGTTGGAAGTGACTTGAAGACAAACAACAACGCAACCAGCAACCTTGTGGTTGTTCCAACATTTCAGGAAAACAATAAAAACCTCTTCAGGAAAAAAAATAGGCAAGCACGTCCCCAACAGCCCAGTGAAGACTGAACATACTCAGTGGTCATAGAATGCTGTGTGATGGTTGGGAAAACAAAACAGAAAACCACAGGGAATTGGGTAGTGGAATGGAATGTCCTGGAGAAAAAGCACTGTGCATTTAGAGGAAGCGTGGCTGGATAGCAGTACATGTAAAGGGATCTACGAGTCTTGGTAGATCACAAGCTGAACATGAATCAGCAGTGTGATGCAGCAGCCAAGAAAGCCAATGTGATTCTTGGTTGCATCCATAGGAGTATGGTGTCTAGCCTGAGGAGGTAATGGTATCACTCTATTCTGCATTGGTTAGGCCTCATTTGGAATACTGTGTCCAGTTCTGGGCACCTCAATTCAAGAAAGATATCAACAAGCTGGAACGTGTCCAGAGGAGGGCAATCAAAATGGTGAAGGGTCTGGAAGCCATTCCCTATGAGGAACAGCTTAGGGAGCTGGGGATGTTTAGTCTGTAGAAGAGGAGGTTAAGAGGGGACATGATAGCCATGTTTAAATATTTGAAGGGATGTCATGTTGAGGAGGGAGCGGGCTTGTTCTCTACCACTCCAGAGACTAGGACAAGGAGCAATGGATTCAAGCTGCAAGAAAGGAGATTCCACTTGAACCTCAGGAAGAACTTCCTGACAGTCAGAGCTGTCCGGCAGCGGAGTATGCTGCCTCGGAGTGTGGTGGAGTCTCCTTCTTTGGAGGTTTCTAAGCAGAGGCTGAATAGCCATCTGTTGGGAATGTTTTGATGTGTGTTCCTGCATAGCAGGGGGTTGGACTCGATGGCCCCTGGGGCCTCTACCAGCTCTATGATTCTATGATTCACTTGTGTTTTACCTAGAAGATGCTGGGAATTGGACCAACAACCACAAATTCTCTCATATGTTGGTTGCAGTCCTGCACGGCTCAATGTAGCATAGTAGTCCTGCAGGCAAAACTACTCTTTGCTGAGTCACTTTCTACCCTCCCAAAATCTACCACTGAACCACTAAAAACCCTCATCCATGGCCATTCTGTGTCTGAACCAATTACACCAAGTGCTGCTGGCTGCCAGGATCTTCCAAAGATCTCAGCAGCTGATGTGATAATTTTGGGTCTGGCTACAAGGACAACATACCCTCCAACGTTTCACAGATGAAAATTGGGACACATGGGGCCAAACAATATCAGAATGTGGTCAAGATGGCAAAAGTTAATGAGGGAGAACACAAAAGGTAGGAAAGGCTGCAGCGCTTTGCTTTTGCCTGAGCCTACTGGGAAGGGCAAGATTTTGCACCATCCTCTTTTCTCTCTCAATGGGTTGAATGAAGCATCTATCTATCTATCTATCTATCTATCTATCTATCTATCTATTTATTTCGCTACCTTTCTCCTTGCACAGAACCCAAGGCAGTTCTTTTGCACTTTGAAATTAATGTTTTAGCAACTGAAGTTAGTGGACAACAAAAGAAGAAAGGTGGAGGAAGAGAAACTGTGACATTTTAAAAGCTGTCCCAAATGTGGTATGACATTAAGTGGTATGGCATTAATTGTGACTGTCTGTGCCAAACTGTTGCAGGATATGGGACAGTGCCAAGCAGTTTTGCAATCCCCCTACCCACACTCCTCCGGGAATAAAAAGGTGGGGGGAAGGCTTCAGCAGCTCCATAGTAGATGGGGGGTTGGTTGCTATGAGGGACAAAGGGAACCCCAACCTCCATAATAACCAAAAATAGAAATACACAGAGATGAGGTTAACTTAGACTGGCATATGCCACTGACAGAATGCCAGCCATATTCTGCAGGTCCTCACAAATTGAAAAGGAATGTGTTTGAAGGTTATGGATTACCAAATGTCTGCCCCTTATAACTCCTGGAGGTATCCTGTTGGGAAAAGAAGTTATTTGGAATAGATGAAATAGGTGAGTGGAACTGATCAGAGATCACCCTAAGGAGAACCTATCAGGGAATTTTCTGAGGATGAGAATGTGTGATGTGCCCAAGATCACCCAGTGGGTTTCCATGCCCAAGCAGGTCGCCAGAGTCACAGTTCAACACTCAAACTACTACACCACACTGGTTCTTTAGTCCCCTACAAATATAACAGTGGAGGAAATCTGATGACCAAGTTACTGTCAGAGCTAGGAATAGAACTTGGGGACTTCCTAGCTTCCAGCCCTATGTTCTTGCCATGGGAGTACACCTTTGAATTGTTCTTTCTAGTAGTAAGCACAGCTTATAATTTACTTTAATAAGGTGCTCCTGCATGAATTAACAGGTATGATCAGAAGAGTCACTCAGTCATCTGGAAGTCCCACCCCTGCTTGAAGGGATACTCTGTAGTCATTTGTTGTAGAGAAAGCAAACATTAATGAAAAGCCTGGAGGGTGACAAGAGACACATAGAATATGTGCAGTCAGCGATAAAACAAGATAAATTCTCATATGAAAAAGTTCATAGACATACCAATCAATTACATTTTATTATTGATTCTGTAGGTGCAAAGACAGTTTCATTAAAGAATTAATTAAGCATGCATGTGCACACACAGACACACTATGGAAACAATTTCAGACAGCTGCCAGTCACTTTTTCCTTGTAGTCAGCCAATTATTTGCCTAGCAAATATGTTGCATTATCACCAGCAATACAAAGTAGAAAGCTGGGTAAAAGCTTCTTAAAGACATACCCTGCTTATTTTTGCCCTAGCAACTAGGTAGCAGGTGAAAGTCTTCAGATACATGCTTGTTTAGGCTGTTGTAAGGCACTGACTTAGTAAGGCACTATAGGTTATAAAGACTCATTTGTTCTCATAATCTGCCATTTTTCTTCTAAATGGAAAATTAAGCTTTTAAAAGAACATAATCTGGTTAACACTGATGTTAACAATTCAGGTGAGATACATTCTATGAGTAGCTACATCCTAATGAAGATATATCTTTAAAAAAAGTCTCACTCTTTCCCCAAATTGATGAAAATAAATAGTGAATGAGAAGGAAATCCACTAATTAACTGAACAGAGTTAATTAGTCAAGTGACAGTTTCACTTGCCTCTCCAAACTGCAATGCAAAACATGCCCTATCCTTTTGACAATCGTTCCTCAGAAATGGCAAATTATATTCTGGATGTCTGTTACATTTGAATCAGCCTCACAGTACACAAAATAATTCTCCAAGGAGGAATAATAATACTGCTTTGTGAGAGCAGAATTAATTTGGAGATGATATTCCACGTATCAGACTTCATGAGAACTCAACCCTCATTATTTCCCAACTTGTTATCTTACTTAAGGCTGTTGCCCTATCTGCAGTTATTATATAAGTAATGCAATTTTCATCTGGGTAAATAGGATTGCCCTGCATGGCATATCCAGTCATTCATCTGTCAGAAAGAGAAAGAGAACTAAAATTAAGGAAAAGAAACTAGTAGACAGACAGTGAGTGTGATGTTCTACGTGTATCTTCTTGAGACTTGTTTCACATTTTCCTTCCTAGGTTCATTGACTTTTGCATTATAATGAAGCCTTCCCCAACCCAGTGCCCAGCAGCTGGACCACACTACAATCTGTCATCCCCAGCCACCATGGCTAACATATCTGGAGAGCATGTGATTGGAGAAGGCTTCATTTTGGCTTGTGTGACTTGTACGTGCCATGTGCAGCCTCTCATTTCTTATCTCTCATTTGTCTAATCCAGAGGTTCCCAAACTTTGACCCTCCTTTTAGCTACTCTGCACGAGCTGCTCTCCTCCACCCATACCCTACCCACACAGACTTGATCTGCCTTTCTTGTGTTGCAATTTTTTTTTTGCCACAGGCAGGTTTACGGTGCTGTGGGAAACCCAGGCAGTCACAATATCCACCAACCTATCCTCATCTCTCATTCCCTGCCTCCTCTCACTGTCCACCAGAGATCAGGTGTCTCCTTTTAAGAAACTCTGAACTGATCTTGCATCTAGTTTTTGAGGGTATATAAGCTGCATTATATTCGACTGCCTAAATAGTAAGTTGCCTTGCTGAAAAAATAGCCAAGGAGGAATTCTAACTGAAATTTGATGGTATCAATCCGGGGCTTTAAAAGAGATTATGGTTTCTTTGCACATCACCAAATTTAATAGAACTTATATTGTTATCCCCTTGTTGAGGTTTCCATGTACTTTTCTACCTTGCCCTCCACTTCTCCAGCTCAGCATTTGATCAAGTGACTTGCCTCCTGGCAGGAGGTGGGGAACACCTGTGATTTTTACAAATCAAAGCTAGCCTCAAGAGCCAGCAAACACATTTCCTTTTCTTTATTATAAGAATGCACCGACATAAACATTGCAGTTTAAGGCAAAGGGTAAAGCTGTCTTCCAATTGCATGAATACAGACCATTGCCCTTAGAAATGGATACAATAAACACTTCCTAAATGGTCTAATTACCAGTGTAGCACATATGTTATCAAAGCAGTGTCACTGTGAGGACAGTAAGCCTGGATGAAAATAAAATGAAAAACCATGCTGAAAGGAGGTGATTTTACAGTCCAAATATGTATCATAAGATGATATGTTTAATCATTCCCAGTGCCTGCCACTACAACTCTTGAACTTGCAAAATCAAAGCCACACTGAAAGAAGGGGAGCAAGAACAAAGAAGCCCAGAGAAGAATAGAGAGCTTAACTCTTTCATCTCATTGCAGTTGCTTTCCCACCCACAGGGTACAAAGTAAGTCTTAAAAAGTACAAAGAACATTTGGAACCCAGTGCAGGAGTAGTCAGAACAGAAGAGTGGGAAGAAGAAAATGATACTCATTTAGGCTTGCCAGAAGTCCCTTGTTATAAGAGCTGTCCCTTATTTGAGGGCTGAAAAATTTGTCACTAGTAGGACTGGTAAGTATCCTTTATTACAGAGGATGTCCCCTATTTGAGGGTTGGAAAGCTTTTCCTTTTATATAGCTAAAACAAGGTGCCACAAAAAAAGTTTGGGGGTGTGGGCCCTTCATAAAGACAGAAATGTGTGCACAATGTAATTTATGAAAGTAATTTATGTAATTTATGAATGTAGACAGGATGTTAATTTTACAGAGAAATATATGGCTATGTTTCCTGAGATCAATATTTTCATTTTGTATTTAGGTGGAACGCACACTTGTTGCTAACTACTTCCTGACTGTCAACCATGCATGCTATGAACTTCAATTATCCTTTATTGCTATTTTGAAAACCTCACGACACTCTACTCATCTTAGGAAGGCATGCATTTACAAAGATAATTTCATTGATTTGAGTTTACATTTGTGTCCCACATCTTTTGAAGAACCCCTCGCTGAACCCTAGGGACCCCTGGTTGAAAAACTCTGTCCTAGATGAATAGTTTAACCATTTGACAATACTCCTTTTCCTACCTTTCTATGCCCATTCTCTTTGTTAGACCAAATGCATCCATGCCTCCTACTCATTTACCCCATTAATGCTTTTGGACACATGAGCAAGATCTGTGCCAAACAGCTGGTATGGAATGAGAAGAAAGCTGAACGGCTGGGAGACCAAGTTAGGGCACTTTGGTGAACCAAAAATTAGGATAGATACTTCTGCTGACACTAGTATGGGCATGTCTGAATTTATAGCATGTGAGTCAGCTGAAGAAGTCAACTTAAATAACATGACAGAACTCAGCTGGCTTGGTTTTGGTTTGGGTAAATTTAGTGAATATCTATGCCTCCAAGAAAGCTGACAGCCCATATATTATATGAGTGCTATTCAAAGTAGTTGCCTGTGGACAGTGGTGCTCCATGAGACACTGGCTGGTGGTTGACGGCAACTTGCCAGGAAAGAAAGAACAGGGTACAAATATGGTGCTAGACTGTGTCACATTGTGGGAAAACATCTGTGCTTATCTCACACTTTAGATAGCTTTAGAAGACTCATCTCTATCTAGGGCAGGGAAATGCAGCAGCAGCTACAAAAATGTTGTTGTAATTGCTACCAAATTTCAGTGGCAAATTTATAATCTCTACATTAGAGTGCTAGGGAACCTTCTGCACACAGAGGTCTGTAGACGTGAAGAATCTGCTTCTCTTCTGGAAGTGAAATGAAGGGAAAGAGGAAAAATGGCCTTATGTGACACCACCAAATTGCACCATTCTTGAGTTAACTATGGTGTGGCATAGTGGTAAAAGTGTTGGACTGGCACCTAGGGGATCCTGTTTTTTAGGCCTCACTGAGCCATGAAAACTCATTAGCTGAGTTGAAGCTCATTAATCTCAATTTTACCTACTTCACATGATTCTTGTTCTGAGGACAATGTAGGGAAGAAAAGAACTATGGTTGTTGTCTTGATCTCATTAGAAGAAAGTGAGATATAACCATTAAATAATTGGGAGTCATGAAAATTGGCTGGAAGGTGTGAATATGGATGCATATTGCCCACTCTGACCCAAAGAGAGGGGTCCTCTGAGACCATTAAGTCCAGAGTATAAAATTATCAAACCCCATTGCAGTCTATTATACAACATCTGACCACAAGACTGGGATCAATGCCATCTAAAACCCTTAGAATATAGGCTAAATCTACTGAAGGCAACAGCAGCAACAAGGTGGGTGCAATGTAGTGTGGAAGTGTCCTGCACAAAATCACCAGAATGAATAGACACTGTGCAAAAGAACTTTACCATACAGTGTAGTCAACTCAGTTCCTCTTAATGCAAAGCATTCAGTCAACTTGACTGAAGTGGGGCTTTGCAAACAAAGCCTTCCTGAGTCAATTAAGCATAATAAACTCCTCTGAGACTGACAAAAGATTTTGGCAGCCCTCACTCTAACTTTGGTGATGGGGAGCTGAAGCAAAAGAGCAGGCCTAGGGCAACATGAGCTCACTCAATGCTCTAAGGTTTATGAAGAAAAAGAAGATACCTGAAGAACAAACATTTCAGTTTAAAACATGGTCTTCTTTCACACCAGTCCATGAAACAAGAAATAAACACAACTTACAGAGCTTCTACCTTTTGACTTGATTTTGGTGTACATTTTAGAAATAGAAATAGAACTACTAGAAAGAGTAGAAATAGAAATAAATGTGTCCTGTGCTCTAGGTTCATTGTACCTGCATTTGGTAAGGACCAACCACTCACATTCTTTTATAAAGCATTAACATTAAACCTAAAAGCAGAGGGCATGCACATTCATTCATTGTTGTTCCCAATATTTATGCCTCACAAATTTAGTGGCAAAGATTATGCAAAGTGAAAGCAGTGACCTGCCTAGTGCAGTAGGTAGGCAACCAGTGAGAGGTATAGGCAGCAGAGTGTATGGGATTCAAGTGATAGCTGTGCAGCTGGTACGTGCCTCTTCTCCTCCAGCATCAGTCTCCCTGTGGCACCTAAGATCATTGTGTAGGGTTCCAAGGACTTGAAAGCAGGAAAGCAAAAATAGATGGGCAGGCTGTCGTAGTCAACAGGCATTCATCCAAGCACATCTGCCCTATTGCTAAGAAAAAGTAAAACATGAATCAGATATAGGGAAAAGGATTTTGGGGTGGGGAGTATACGACTTGCAGAATCTCTTAGAGTTCTGAGAGGTGTAGTCCAAGAAAGCAGATTTCCACACAAACACACATACATACATAGGTAACCACAGCTCTTGAACTGTCATTATCACCAAAGTGAACCCTACTATTAGACAGATTGAGGCAATTGCCGCAAGTGGCAAAAGAATGTACACCCCTATAAGCTACAGCTTTTCATATCAATGAAGCAATTAACTTGCTCTGGGTTTTAGTCTGAAAGTTAAAAAGCTTCCCATTGCGCCAAAGCCATCTCTCAAATAGGTTTAACATCTGAAATAGTTCATTTAAAATTTGGATTAAAACCCAGAGTGGATTTGGTGCCATCAAAGCCATCCCTGCATTGTACCACAGTTCAGTTGACAATAACTTCAGCTTGTTATCCTATTCATTTTTCTTAAAAGCAATTTTCCAAGCTCTACAGCACTGGCACAGTTCCCTTGTCTATTCCTCCAAGATTCCCTGGCTGTTTCCCTCAAAGGAAGAATGGGGCTGTGTAAGCCACACAGCCTGTCCTAGGTCCCATACTTGTTTCTGCCTCAGACGCAGTTCAAGACATGACAGCATTGCCAAACCAGTTGGACTTTCCTCATGGACTGGGTAGGAGGCGTCCTCCTCTTCTTTGCCTCTGGCAGCAACACATCTTGGACTAGCCCTGATTATTGCACAAAAATCTGGTTTTTCAAGAGAACTTCTGGTCATCTTGATGGAAAGTATGAAAAAAGAGCTCCCACCCCAGTGTGCTGTCAAGCTTAAAAATGAAAGAAAAAAACTTATTTTTATTTATTTATTATATTTGTATGCCACCTTTTTCCCAGGATGGGACCCAAGGTGGCTTCCAACAATAAACTAAAAACGTTAAAAATCATTTAAAACAGTAAGAAACATTAAAAACATATAAAAGTATAAAAACCTAAAACCATGTTCAATTTTTAAAACAAGTTAATAAATAAATAGCTCTCCAGCTCACATAAAAGCCTGCTTAAAAAGAAATGTTTTGGTCTGCTGGCAGAAGGAGAGCAGGGAGGGGGCCAGCCTAGCCTTCTGTGGAAGAGCGTTCCACAGCATGGGAGCAGCCACTGAGAAGGTTCTCTCTTGTGTCCTTGGTGGTGGGATAAAGAGAAAGCCTTCCCCAGCAGATCTTAGGGCTCTAGCTGGTGTGTACAGGGAGATACGGTCTTTCGAATAGCCAGGACCCTAGGTTGTATAGGGCTTTACAAGTCATAACCAGTACTTTGAATTGTGCCTGGAAATGAACAGGTAAAAGGGAACTATGTGCTCCCTCTAACTGGCCCTAGTCAGCATTCTAGCTGCCACATTTTGAACCTGTTGAAGTTTCTGGGGCAAGAGGAAACTGTGCCATTGAATCTGTGACCCAGGAAAGTACATATGAGGAATATTTACTTTGTCAGCAGTAGATATCTACAATGCCCAACTCATGACTTGAAATCATTTAATCAAAGAATCATATAGTTGGAACTACAAAGGCCATCAAGTCCAACCCCCTGCCATGCAGGAATATACAAGTAAAGCAATGTCCATCCAGCTTCTGTTTAAAGACCTCCAAAGAAGGAGAGTCTATCATGCACTGAGGCAGTTTTGGAATAGTTCGCACAGTCAAGAAGTTCTTCCCAATGTTTAGATGGAATCCTTTTATTGCAATTTGTATTCATTGGTTCATGTTCTAATCTCTGGAGCAGAAGAAAACAAGCTTGCTCCATCTTCTATGTGGCATCCTTTCGAGTATTTAAATTTGGCTGTTGTATTTAAACTTGGAGACAAAATGGTCCCCAAAGTTATGTTTTATGAGGATGGGAAGGAAGATTGTTATAGAGTGGGTTGTCCTTGGGGTGAGGATGGTATCTGAACAAGGGATACCACCTTATTTCAATTCTGTGCTTGAACTTTACCTTCCCACATGACTACATAAGTAACAAATGTGATTTAGCCCAGGCTATTTCTGCTACGTCATGTCATTGACTGCTTTACAGATAGGCGCAGCCATCTCTGCTGAGTGTATCTGTAGTTTTGAGGGAGGCGTAGGGATGAGGGAGGGGTCAGGGATTAGATTTAGGAATCTCTGAGTCAGTAACACCAATAGGCCCACACCCATCTCAGGTTTGGTAACCTGTGTTTACCTTGCAGTTCATCCAGCACAAAACTGAGGTTGGGATTAACCTCAACATCCAAACTCATTTTGCCCAGGCTGCATGGGAAGTATGCAGCAAACAAGCAATTCAATGGGTCAGCATAAGAATCAAGCATGGGATAATGTCAGTGTTATCCTAACCCCTTAGTTACCTTCATATTGGCAATATTCTCAAAGTTTCACAAGGCAGGAAGCAACAGATGAGACAATTCTTTGTCGTATTTCCACAGCTGTGTATAAGAACTGCAGTTATATACAATGAGTGATGTTTTATCTTGTACAGATATAAAAGAGATGAGGCTCTACATTTTAAAGAAGCACTTTATGCAAATCTAACAACCAAAAGACGCCACTGAGAACCTTTTTCCCCATAGCAAGGAACTGACTCATTCTTTGAACTAGGAATAAACCAAAGGACAAAGCTTCACATTTTATTTAAGTTCACTAAATTGTTTTTCCCCTCTCTTACAGCTTAGATCTTCCTTTCATCACTGTCTTGGATATTATGACAGAGGCACTGCTGCTTTCTACCTTGAACCAAATCACAATTGCAAATTACATAACTCTCATAGACTCCAACGATGCCATTGATGATTTGGCTATACAACTGCCATTTGTTCCAATGACACCTGTCTTGGGCAGGTTTTCTAAGTAATCTCCTGTTGAAGCAAATAGACGTTGCCTGGCACTGTTGGTGCACCATTCCTGAAATTTGCCATTCTCTTAGCTAACACTCAGCAATGCTCCAGAACTGGCACTCACCCACCTGAGCCTCCAGGCTATTGTACCACAATTACAAACCACAAGAAAGAAATAAAATCTAAAGAATAAACAAACCATGTAGAAACGCAGCTACCAAATATTCTTCTAAAAGCTTCCTCATGGCAGATCCCAGAGATTTATTTACAACTTATGATGGTTCACATCCTCATCTTACAAGCTGTTACTCCCATACTTTATGAGAGAGCCTGTCAGAATCCCCTTATTTTTCTCAGCTTGTTGTTTTCCTTTCTTAAAGGACTGATTGCAGGCTGCTAGTTTAGCTCTACAAGTTCCAACAAGTTTCTCTTTAATCCAGTCAGCTCTACCAAATGCTTCCTGCAGTTTTCCAGCCGCATAGCTGCTTCATAAGGCTCTTGCGCATGGCACAAAGAAAGCACCCAGACCAAGGTCAGACTTGTTCACCTCTGCTACTGAGTTTTCTAGTTGCAATGCCCCTCCCAGGCTAAATATTTTCCTATCTGGAGCCTGAATAGGTCAGATAGCACAGTAAAAAGAGAGTCTGACAGATCTGCTGGGCGTCCTTTTCCTGCTTCTAATTCTCAAAAACAGGGCAACAAGAAAGAAGACATACTGACCAGAGCTTGCTGGGGTATCAGATTTGACATCCTGTGTGAAGATCCATGGGGGATTAGTGACAAAAAGATTGCCAGTGGAATTGTTGCTGGCATGTTTTTTCCCAAAGAATCTACTAAAAGTTCCCTGCATGGAGTGATGCTTCTTCATCTTTCCTGCCTTCTGCCTTCTCCAGTAAGTCTCCAAATACTCCCTCTAGCAAGACATATTTCCAGTTTGCTCAGTTACCACCCAGCACGCAGAGCTCCAACAGGTGCTAGTCTGCTGTACTACCTTTTCAGACGCTTTAAAGTTCAACCACCTGAGCAGGTAGGGAGGGAGGGGCGGGAGGCTGGCTGCTGTTACCTAGCCACACCCCATAGCAGCTCCTTTGGTCACATTCTTTCCTTACTGCTACAATAAGCCATTGTTAAACCCCAGGCAGTTCTTTACTCCTAGAACTTATGAAGGTCTTCCCCAAGGCACTGTCACGTCCAAGGGAGACTATAAACTTCCATCATATGAAGCTTACAATGATTCTCAGGAAAAATCAAATTTCCTAAGTTTGCAAAAGAAAAAGCAACACAAATGAGAATGCATTTGTTGTCGACGCATGAATTCCCCAACCTACCAAGTCAATATTGATTTAGGTTTATAATCTTTCCTATTTGTTTAGCCGCAGAAGAAATAGTATTTGTAAATGTGTGTTTCATTTGAAGCAACTTTATCAATACATTTAAAAAATAGAAATATACAGCTGTCATAATTCCATAGTTACTGAAAGCAATAGCTTTTTTTTTTCTTATAAAACCCCTATGAGCTGAAGCTAAGGTTTTGATGAACATTCCCACAGATTCCAAGCAGGCACTGAGAACATTTATTTCTATATATCTTTAACATTTATATTTCAGTATCAGAGGGAACAATAACAAATTGCTGTCAGATTAGAGTTGTGTTCACAAGGGAGGTGAAGAAGCCTACATTCCCATAAGGAAGTATCTCCTCATTGTGGGTGCTTCCAGGTGACTAGCTCCTAGCACTGCCAGTTAAATGGCAATAGGTAGCTAATTCATCTTTATCCAGACAGTATTTGGTGCCACCTCATGTGTAAGATTATGTATCTAAGGCAGAGCAAATCATACAATAAAAGCCTCATTTGGAAGCACACGACAGCTAGTTCTCATTTCTGTCCTAATATTTAGCAGAAGTAAATATCTTCTATTTCCTTTTCACTTGGCTGGCACTATCCCAACAACAGATTTCTCCAGAAGGGCATGTTTACTGATTCTACACAAATTAGGTGACATCTGAAACAAATAATCACAGGAAGTGTTTGAGGGCAGTACAATAGAAAAACATAGCACAGGACTGTCTATCTTGTATTTCACATGAGAGCTATAGATAAAATACACAAGAACTTCCAAAATATCCATTAGGATTGTCTAGAATAACATTCCCTATTGAAGAGAGAAGGTCCATGGTCTGAATGAAGAGAGGCACCTCATCGCAAAATGGCAAGACATGGCACCTATGCTTGCTCAGAAAGCCCTTGGGACTGTCCTAGTTTTATTCAGCGAAACCAAATAAGCAGATTTTTGATTACACAACATGAGTTTCCTTTCCTTTCTTCCTTCTGTGGCTCCCACACCTGTTCTTTATGGTATTCCAACCCTTTCAAGGAGATTTGTGGAGTGGTGGTGGTGGTCCAAGAAGGGCTGCAAGGGGAGGAGAAATCCAGTCCAATCCCCTAACTTTGACCGTTTCCACACTAGATTGTTATAGTGCTATTATTCCATTTTCAACATCCTATGGAATCCTGGGGTTGGCAGTTTAGAAGGTCCATCTGTAAACCGCAAACCCCAGGATTCCATAGGATGTTGAAAATGGAATAATAGCACTATAACAGTCTAGTGCTGAAATGGCCTGTGTATGTTTAGAAGCAGAAGGACACTGTTTGACATAACCCAACCTTTCTAGTTAAAGAATTGGGCATAAGCTCTTTAAACAAATACAGCTATACAACTTTTCCAGATTTTTTTTTTGTACTTTATAGAAAACAGCACTGTAAACTTACACATTCACATTGTAAAACCTGAAAGGTAACAAAATCCCATTTCTAGCATCAAGTTTCTTCATTTTGACTTCAGATTCAAAAATATTATCATGAAACTCAGTTCTGAGGTATTCAGATTCTGAACTGCAATGAGAAAATGTAAACACTTGAAATTATTCACTCTGTTGGGAGTGACTGAAATATCATTTGTACATTACAACCGTATGCTGGGTGGGCAAAACTGGAGAAATCAAAATGAGGGAAAGATACATTTTACAGCAGTTTATTTTTTTGGCAACAGAGGCCATTTCCGCACTAGCCTGTTATAGCGCGATGATTCCACTTTCAACATCCTCTGGAATGCTGGGGTTTGCAGTTTCGGGAGGGGCCAGGTGGCCCCTCTCAAAACTGCAAACCCCAGGATTCCAGAGGATGTTGAAAGTGGAATCATCGCGCTATAACAGGCTAGTGCGGAAGTGGCGAGAAGGGTGCTCATTATCTGTGATACAGCAGCAGAGGTTCTTTTTTTCTTAAAACTTCGCTTTTGCAGCAAGTGGGAACAAGAACAGCGACCATGTTAGCAGGCACCATTTTGTATCCTATGCTTTGTTCCAGAACTTTACCCAATCCAATGCATTGTGGAAAGGAAATGATGGCAATCACACACACATATAAATGGCAGAAAACACTTGGCAAAATGGTCCTTTTGTTTTGGACAGGGAAAGAAAAGGAACCTGTTAGGTTTTTTCTGCCCCTCAAGAAAATCTCTTCTAAAAGATTTCAATACAGCTCTAGAAAATTCTTACCAAATTTAGATGAACATGTAGAAGCCTCCATGTAGTTGCATATCAAGCAGCAACACATGGACAACATTAAAAGAACAAATCAGATATATATCTCAAATGCATTACCAATGTGGGAATATCTTCATATTTAAACACTGTACATAGAGTAAGGAGAGAGTCTATATTTTTCTTTATTATTTAAAAACTCTTGTTGACTATTTGGGGGAACCAATTATCTCTGAATTCATCAAATAATATGTGTAGAAAAAATATATGGAGAAGAGACACCTTGTACCTTGAAATAATTATTTTTCCCCCAACATTATTCTCATTCTGTTTTTATTCCAGGGTCAGACGGGAAGCAGAGGATAGTCCAACAGCAGGTTGTTTTTCCATTTCTAGTTGCCTGCATAATACATGTTACTTGCTGGGACCATGGAGAGAATATGGGACTAGATGAACTTGGTCTGATCTTGTTGAGTATTTTATGTATATTTAAACAAGAACCATCAAGTAACATGCATCAGTTATGCCTTAAATCTCCAAGAAATACAGGGTGTTTACTCTTACTTTTTAAAATATACTAAACCATGGAGATTTATTTTTCTTTAAAAAAAATTAAAATAAATTGTGCAGGAAGGAAGTCAACCTGCCTCTAATCTGTTTTAATCCATCATCAAAAGTTGAACCTGTTTGAAATGTGTGTTTGTTGGCTAAAATATGCAGTCCTACTGGAAATGTTTTTAAAGGAAGGCTGAACCATAATTTTCTTGAACCACTGTCATTTTATGAAATACTTCTTGCTGGATAAGCTATAATGACTGATCTTTGGTGTGTTAATTTGAACAACTAACTCAAACATTCACAGTTAGGCTCCATATGACTCAGTGGGATTCACTTCCAAATAAACAAGATTAGGTTGCTAATCAGTGAGCAAACTTTAGTTTGAAACATTTTTTCCAGCTAACCTTCTAACCTGAAGAAGAGCCTCACAAACCATTAAAGCTTTGTGTTTATCAATGGAAATCGATCTTGGATTAATATTACTACTGCTACTATCACATGACATTTATATAGTATTATTTTGTCTTTTCTGAGTTTTTTTCACACCTTGTCTGAGCAATCCCTATAGCAGTCACATGTGGTTGTTAGAATGAGTGTCTTATCAATTGTCACTTTAGGCTTTCGTTCTTGCGTCAATAAACTGTTCAATTATAAAGAAATAAAGATTTGGATTACCAAGGACATTCTAAAGAAAAAAACATATTTATTTATTTATTTATGTTCCAGTTTTCTGCTAAATTGGGGCTAACGATAGCACTGACAATAAAATATAAATAATAAGAAAGATACAGCAAAACATAAAACAGAATTAAAACACATCATTTTAAAAAAAGAAGTATCATCATTATTATTGTGTGCCTTCATGTCTTTTCTAGAGAAGCATCGAACCATTTACAATCCTCAAACATCAACCCAGCTCAAATGCCACAGGCTTATATGAATAGAAAGGTGTATTTGTCTGCCAGCAGAAGGACAACAGAAAGGGTCCTGATTTAGTAGGCACAGTCCCAGTTAATCCTCTGTTGTTCCACCTTTTCAGCTACTTTTAAAATGGTGCAGTTTAGCTCTCCTCCCACTTCCCCGTTTGCCCTGGGTTTCCTTCAGTTGCTGCAAACTGAGGCCATTTCCTCACTACACTGTTATAGTGCTATTATTCCCTTTTCAACATCCTGTGGACTTCCAGGGTTTGGAGTTTCCTGAGGCCAAAGAGCTCTCTGGCTGAGAATCCTAAATGCCCCTTCCTAAACTGCAAACTCCAGGATTCCATAAGATGTTGAAAGGGGAATAACAGCACTATAACTGTGTATTGTGGAAATGGCCTGAGTTCAAAGTGCCAAAATAGTTTGCAGTCAACTAATTCAGCAAGAGGGAGGGGAGAGGAGGGGGTAAAAATCTTGCCCTTCCCAGTAGGGCCAGACAAAAATAAACTATTGCAGCTTCACCTAGCTTGTATGTTCCTTCTTAATAACTTTGGCCTTCTTCACCACAGTCTGATTTTGTTTGGCCCTATGCATCCTAGCTCTGATTTGTGAAATGTTGAGGATATGGAAATGTGCTGCAGCACTCAGCTGAATTTGCATGGAAGCTTGCTGTAAGCACACTACTGCCATTTGGTGAGCATGTACAACCCAGAATTCTGTTATACCAACATTTACACATGGCAGATCACTACAGCAGGCTTGCTTTGCTCCAGCTGTGGGGCCTGAAGTGCACCAAATATGCATCCAAAATGTGAAGAGGGAGAAAACTCCTTCTTTGTGCAAACATCCCAACAACAATAACAACTTCTTTTTAGTTATAGTCTTGTCCCATTGAAAGGATATGTAGATACACATTGTGCAGTCCACAATACCCATAAGAAATATGCAAGACATACCATCCGGTACTTGCGTTCTTTCATCAAACCTGTTTAGCAAGCTATATAGATAAAGCAAAGGAACAAAAAAGGGAGGAGCTTTTTTAAAGAGTAGTAACTTGAGGGGTTGTTTTGGGAACCATTACACAGACTTGAGCCAGAACCAAGCTAGGACTTGGGTGAACTTTAGAGCTTGTTCACTGCTTTGGAACATTTTTGTCAGTCAAATTGTATGACACTACTCTTCCTTTGCTTTCTAATTCTAGTAGACCAACAGGCTTATCTGTCATTTTTTTCCTTCTAGGAATAAGCCAGGAATTAAGTTTTCAACAGCAACAACTTCCTTCTCCTTCTCCTTCTCTGTGACAGAAGAAAAACTTAGGATAAAACAGGCCTGTTGTTTTTCTACACATCTACAACATGGATTACATAACAGTATTAGAGCACAATCTCCATTGTTTATCAGATAATGCAGTGTTCCTCATTTTCTAGCAATGACTAGCCCTTTGGTATTATAGCAGTATTCTTGCATGGTTGATAAATTTTACTAAAAAATAAAAAGCAAATCATAAGCTAGTTTCTACTGCTTGCATATTAATAATGTATACTCTAGGCCAGAGCTGAGAAAAGCCTGGCCTGTGGCTGCCCCATGGCTTCCAAGATTTGGGAGGAAAATTTAAAACCTTTTTTTCTCCCTAGATGTCATGTGGAGGCAATTTTTCCAACTTGCAGTTCACTTCCTCTTAGAAAGATGAAGTCTCCTAATCTTAAAATGGCCCAGGAAGGGGAAAATGTTGTAAAATTGCCTTATGGAAGGATTGAGGGCATATGGAAACAAAGAAATGTTTAAAAATTGCATCATGGGCTATGTATATAGCTCTGCAAATTCCCTTGGTTGCCCACCTGTGTTCTTTAGAGGGTTGTTATAATGGTCACAAAAAGGTACAAGTCGGAGTAGGTTTGTCTTCATCTAATCCAATGTAGGGAATGTGTGGTCCTCCAGATGTAGCTGGATTGCAACTCCCATCAGTCTTAGTCAATATTGCCAATGGTGAAGAAGGAGGGAAGTTGTGGTCCAACAATACTCCATTCCTGTTTTAATCTTTTCCCCCCTAGAATCATAGATGGCAAAATGCATTTTTTTTTTGCATGTGTCTGTGCATGTGTGTTAAAACAGGCTAAACTGATATGATTAAACTACTGTCTACCCCAAATGACTGAATTTATTTATATCAAAAAGTAACCTTCCTGTCTGTTTAACTGCTAATTTGGAGACAGATGCACTCTGCAGCCAACTGATCTCATATGAGATAGGTTGGCTGACTGTGAAAAACATCAGTCGTACTAAACTGTCCTCCACCCTGATCTCTCAGATTAAGAAATGATTTCAAATTCATAGCATTTATTCAGGGTTTGCTTTCATAAAATGTTTCCAAACCTCTTCACCATCCACAAAGCACAAGCATATCAAGGGCTGCAGCAGTGGCAGCTGGTGGCTTCTATGCCAGTGAAGCAGAGAATCTGTAGTTGATGTTACTCTAAACTTTAAAAGAGCAATCAGAGACATAGAAACTATTTTAAGAAGAGACTTCCACCTCTTTGGCAGCTCCTAGAAAGTCTAGACTAATATCTGGAGTGAATTTGTTGTCCCACTGCTATGGAAGTCAGAGGATACCAGTGATCTTCAGCCTATGTTGGTCCCTTAGTGGTTCCCCATCTGCCATGGCATGGACTGTATTTCTCCCTGTCACACTGTTTAGTGCCTTGGTACCCCAAGAAGGTCCTACTTGCATGTTCAAGGAATGTCTTCCACACTTACATAGGCATATTTATCCAGATGCACAACCATCTCTTCCAGGATTGAACTTACTGTTAGGCTTGATATTTGGTACTTGGTAACTTGCTGTAGAATTAACATTTGATAATCATTTACTATGGTACTGAGTAGTGTTTTGGACACTCAGAGTTCAGTCTATAGCTCTGGGGAAGTGAGCATTTCTCACAACCTTTGAATTAGAATTGCTTGTTCTGCTTTGTTCATGTTTGTGCAAAGAGAAGGACACCGCTAACATAAATATGTCTTTGGGAATGACCCAGAACGTTAACTGGAACACACAGACTTGGGAATATTAAGGGTCAGATAAAATGTTAGCATGTGTACAAGCTGTGACTTTGC
The DNA here is from genome assembly GCA_948474755.1 of Ctenosaura bakeri. Taxonomy (NCBI): domain Eukaryota; kingdom Metazoa; phylum Chordata; class Lepidosauria; order Squamata; family Iguanidae; genus Ctenosaura; species Ctenosaura bakeri. Next base: position 266,953 of record CAOLHI010000843.1, read on the forward strand.
TAATAATGATATATGAATTTTCTTGTATGTATGCATGAAAATGGTATAAAAAGGGAAGCACGGAAGAATACAATCATCCTTCCTTATCACTACTGTTAGTAGGCTATACCAAACACAATTTTGATTCCTGGAGGGATCCTGTGGCCAAAGTTGTTTTGTGTGTGTGTGTGTGTTTTCTTTGTTTTCCTTTCCTTTCTTTCTTCCTATCTTGTGTTTCGGACCATACCAGTTCAGCTCTGTGTCCACCTGGGGATACGATGAGGTGTGGTTTGTTTATTCTACCATTACACAAAGAGAAGAAACTATCTCAGTCAGCAAATAATGGGGGGTAGCGGTGCAATGGCAATTCCCCATCTGTTATTCCTCAGTTTCTTGCCCCCCTTCCCCCTCTTGCACAACAGAGCTGAGTAAGCTACATAGCCTGACCCCAAATTGGCCTGTTGTGTTCAGATATGGTGGAGAACCCTCGCCATTGCCAATGAGGAAGTAAGGTTCAACTGCCTATTCAGTCAATTTCTGTACATGTAATGGAGGAGAATACCATCTTATACCTCTGACAGTGACATGTGTTGGGGTGATTCCAATCTGTTCTGCTCTGCACCCTTAAAAATATGTCCTATGTGTCTTCAGATTCAATTATTTGAAAGCAACTGCATTATCCCTCAGAATATATGAAACACAAAGATTCCTGATTATAGGAGAGGATCTGTAAAAAGGGGATGCTGGCCCTTTCCACACGGGGGTATTAAAACGGTGTAGTGCGACCTCTGACGGAGGTCGTCTACACTGTAAAATGGATTGGGGTGGATTACTTTAGTGTAATTTCACACCCCAATCCACATTAGGGCGACCGGAAGTGGCGCCGCCTGCGTGTCCTTTTAAAAACCACTTTTCATGTGGTTTTTAAAAGGCACGGGGGGTGCAGCCGCGTTGCAGCGCCTGGTGTAGATTTGCAGACGCACGCAAGGGCGTGCCTGCAGATCTGCCAGGGGTGGGCTTTCCGGCTGGTGAGCTTCTCCGGTTGGTGGAGAGCCTCTGCCAGATGGCAGCTGCCATTTTGGATGCCGCAGGATGCCGACGATCGCGGAACAGCGAAAACGCGCTGCTCCACTCAGCGACGGACTTACCCGGATGCAGGTAAGGTCCATCCTAGTGTGTTTTCGCCTGTTTTTTCCTCCGCGTGTGGAAAGGGCCGCTGTCTTCTTCAGGCTGTGTTCACATGTGGACAAAGAAGGGCATGGCTGGGGTGCTCCCCTCCTCACTAGTTGATTTTAATCTTTATTGTGAATGCTTGTATAGGGCTCTAACCAAGTTCACAGTAATGTCATAAGAATAAAATGCAAATGGTACTGCCTTTAGCTCTTAGAAGAAGAGCAGAATATAGACAAAATTTAAATAAAAGAAATGAAAACACACGAGTTTTAGGTAAGGTAAACTGAGGCAGAATATTTTGCTAATTTTCAAATATCATCCTTGTAAGTTTCTCCAAGAGGTTGATAGCACAGAGATCATAGATCAAGCACATGTTCTATGGCTGCAAATTGATATTAATCTCTGAGAGGAAACATTTAACAAGTTAGATATTTTCCCTGACAGAACTGTTCTGTGTAAGCTGAAAGCTCAACAGAATTTTCTTCTGACAAAACATAGCAGCTTACCTACTTGTGTGGATATTTCTTTACTACTCTGCCTCAGAAGCTGATGTGATTTCTTTATGTGATACCATTGTTCAGTTCTTGCCTCTTTCTTTCTCACCTTGTTGAAAGCACAAACATAACATCAAACCTAAAAAGAAGAAGAAGAAGAAAACAGAATGGAAATATTATTTTAACAAAGGACAACATGTGGGTTCTTTTCCACATGCCCTTTTTGTGGGATGGAAATAACATGCTTGTTTTATACAACAACAGTCTCTTTCAAAGGACTGCTGGTACCAGCACCTTTGAGTTTATCTGGAATGTTATTGAATAATATGAAGCCTTAGCCTGCACATGTAAGAAAAATATAATTGAGTGGCCCAAACACTGATCGTTTCATTTCATTTCTATCCTACCTGTCTCTTTGGAGAAGACCCCAAAATTATGAGCAAAAATTTGATTTTTTTTTAACATACCTTTGACCAAAAAAGGAAAAACAAATCCTTGACCTTCAGACTGAGAAATTTGGCATTTAAATTTTTGGTCAACTATTCAGCTAACAACAATTTATCTTTCATCTAACCCATGACCATTCATTCTGTTGATTGATGTCTCCCTTCATCCAATAGCTAGAGTTGTTTATTTAATAATTCTTTTAAATCAACAGGCACAGGGACCAATTTCTTAGGCACTATGAAATTAATTTTGCATTTTGTCTTGTGTTGACAGAAAAGAGATCTTTGGAATTTTAGTAACACACACTGCTTGTTCCCTTCTGTGTCTACCGGTCATTGCACTTGAAGTATTTTTAAATTTATTTTATTCACCTTTATTTTTATTTTTTAAAGTTTTTTTTACGAAATGGGTTAGAAAGGTAACCCTTGTTTTTAAAAGGCTAATTTTTATCAGCTTTTGAGTACAAAAGAAACAGCATTCCCCAAATGTCTCTTGGTAGCAAATTTGATTTCAGTAAATTCATTTCCTGGGTAACTACTATATCTCTGTCTGTTTTAGCTGTGGATTTTGAAAGAATACACTGGGAAAATGCTAACATTTTGATAGCCTGAAAGTATTTCAGCAACTTGGAATTTTAGACCAAAATCCTATTGTTATTCCCAACAACAACAAGCCCATTAAACCAAACTGGATTTACTTATTTGCTGACTCACCACTGAACAATTAATTTCAGTGGGTCTATTCTTCTTGTAATTTACCAACAGATTTCTAGACTTAGATATTTTTTGTATTCTAGCTAAAAACAATTACAATCTTCCATGTAATCAGTATGTAATACAAAACAGACTTGCAATGAAAAAGAAATTATTTGGACAATTTGTTTTCCACAAGAGGGCAGTGCTCTGCAGGAACAAATCAATGTGGATTAAAACAGTCTGCTTTTCCCACATGATCTGTGGAAGTGTAATAGAATTATTTGGCGTACACATGGTAACATGATTATGTGTTCCACTGTTTTTCTGTAACATATCATGAAAAAAGTCTACATGTAAGGTTGGATATAGACTAAGCATCACTGACTTCAGTGATATTTATTTCCAGTTAAATGGGTACAAGATTGCAGCCTACATTAGGATTGCCAGATCTCAGGGCCTGGTCCGAGTCTCCAGTTTTTATGTGTCATGTCCAGGTGAAAGAGTGAAAAATGTCAAATTCTGAGCTCAGCTCTAGGCTAGAGGAAAGGGCTGTGCAAATCTCCAGTTCAGCAATTAGAACAGCAGCTTGCTGTCGTGTCCCCAGCAAGCAGGCAGTAAATCTCAAGCAGCAAGCAAGCAGTAAATCTCAAGCAGCACAGCTCCTGCTTACGAGACAAGAGTCAAAGAATGTCCAAACAGAAAGGAATCCTAGAGCAAACAAATCTGAAGGAGCAAATCCAAACCGTAGTCCAAACAGGCAGAATTCAAAGATGATCAGATCCAAGAGCACAGTACAGGGTTTCAGGGCCAAAGAGACCAGTTGCTGACCCTGGGAGGAAAGGTCAGCTGGACCCCTCTTTTATCTATGGCTGCTGTTGCCACAAGTGTTCCCCTCAGTAGGGCTGCTTACTACTTAAACGGGCCAAGTGACGCAAGCCCTCCCTTTCACGGCATCTTTGCTGCAAGGTAGGTGTGTCAGCTATGTCTTCCTCTATTTGTTCTCCTGGCTCAGGCCCTTATTGTTGTGTATTTTGCTCTGGACCAGTTTCTGGGGACACTTCAGCCTCTGGGGAAGCCTCTGCTTTGGAGTCAGAGTCCTCCTCTCGCTGCCACAGTCTCCAGGGGAGGGCAAAACACTTGCTACAATTCGCAAAGCTTCATTGATTTGTTGTTGCAACTTGCAAAGACTTTCCAGAGTCTATGTACTTACTTATTTAGCTTCCGCCTTCTCTGCCAGCTGGTGTGGTACTAGGGCTCACCCTCTGGTCTACTCCACATGTACCTTTCGGCTAGAAGCAAGTAGGCTAGACTAAGGCCCTTTTCGCACTGAGGCTTCTAGCGCAAGCGGGGGAGGCCGGCAAGCGCAAGAAGGCTCCTCCGGGAGGCTGCCGCTTCCCCCCTCCTTCCTTCCGCAGTCGAAGGAACCAGCAGGGAAGCGGCACCGAAGGAGGCTTGCCGTGCAAGCCGCCCTCCCCTCCGTGCGAAGCGGGAGACCTTGCGCCGGATTCCCCCCCGCGCGCGCACGCGAAGTGGGTGGCGTCGCTCCGGATTCCCCCCCGCGCACGCTGGATTCCCCCCCACGCACGCCGGATTCCTCCCCCCCCACGCGCGCGAAGCGGGCAGCATCGCGTCCCCCCCGCGCGTGCGCGAAGCAGGCGTCGCGTCCGTCACGCTACCTCCCCACCCCGCTCCTTCCTTCCGCAGGGGCGGAGGGAAGGAAGCGCGACCCGGTCGGCTCCCGGAGGCTCCGCACAAAAGGTAAGTGCGGGTGGGCGCCGGGACCGTTGCGCGAGCACGGTGATTTTCGCTTGGACACGAAAATCAAAAAACCCGCGCTCGCGCCACTTCAGCCCCATGAACCGGGCGGAAGTGGGAGTGCGTCGTGCGGAGCGACGCTCCCACTCCCGCGAGGCTCATGGGGCTGTCGCGCGAGCAAAGGCCCGTGCGAAAAGGGCCTAAGTGTTGCTCATCCTGTTTCCCTAAGTAGCCAAGAAGGAATAAATCCCCGCATTTCACCATGATTGGAGAATAGCCCCTTTAGCTAAGATTTCTGTCTTTATTTTCAACCAGGAAAACATGGTTTCTCTGTGCTAGAATGACTAATCGTGAGCATCAATGGTTGGCACTTAACATATAACACTTAATGACCTCTCCAGAGGCCATCCCTAAGTCTCAAGATTCTGGCCAGAAACCTCAGCATCTGGGATGAACTGTAGAAGTTCATCCTGAACTGGCAATCCTTTTAGTTATACTTCAGTCTCACTGAAATCAGTAGGACTAAAGCATGAATGGGATAAGATTACTGGCTGGTTAGAGTGTTCATCCTACAGCGTTTAATGGCTGAATTGCAATAGAATACAACAAGTGATAGGTGCAACAATTTTTAAAAAATTTCATTTAATTAATTAATTTAATTAAATTAAAAGAAACATCTTATCAAGTCTGACCATTAAATGCTTATTTGAATTTTGGGGGAAAACCTCTACGTTTTTTTCATACCATTTTTACTAGATTGCCATTCTGTGTAGGAAATCCATGTGATGAACATGTATGTATTTCACTGTCATGCCAGAAACTATCAAGCAATATATGATCCATATGGTCCTCCTGGAGATGGCCAAGCTTCAACTTTGCTGGCCTTCTGAGAAGAATTTGTCGGACTACAATTCTGAGAAGAAACCCCAAAAAACAGCCTTGTTGATTTCCTAAAAAGGGTCAGATAGCCTGAGGATTAACTTATTTTAGGCTACAGTTTTTCATTTGGTTATGTGCATGTCAAATGACAGAATGGAGTAGGGCCAGAAGAAATCATAATATGATGTCTTCAGGACACACCATGACCAAGGTTTGGAAAGAAATGTGACATGGCATTTTTCATAGAATCATAGAATCATAGAGTTGGAAGAGACCCCAGGGGCCATCCAGTCCAACCCCCTGCTATGCAGGAACACACATCAAAGCATTCCCAACAGATGGCCATCTAGCCTCTGCTTAAAAACCTCCAAAGAAGGAGACTCTACCACACTCCAAGGCAGCATATTCCACTGCTAGACAGCTCTGACTGTAAGGAAGTTCTTCCTGAGGTTCAAGTGGAATTTCCTTTCCTGCAGCTTGAATCCATTGCTCCTTGTCCTAGTCTCTGGAGCGGCAGAGAACAAGCCCACTCCCTCTTTGACATGACATCCCTTCAAATATTTAAACATGGCTATCATGTCCCCTCTTAACTTTCTCTTCTACAGATTAAACATCCCCAGCTCCCTAAGCCATTCCTCATAGGGCATGACTTCCAGATCCTTCACCATTTTGGTCACCCTCCTCTGGACACATTCCAGCTTCTAAATATCCTTCTTGAATTGAGGTGCCCAGAATTGGACACAGGATTCCAAATGAGGCCTAACCAGTGCAGAATAGAATGGTACCATTACCTCCCTTAGTCTAGACACCATACTCCTATGGATGCAACCAAGAATCACGTTGGCTTTCTTGGCTCCCACGTCACACTGCTGACTCATGTTCAGCTTGTGATCTACCAAGACTCCTAGATCCCTTTCACACGTTGTGCTATCCAGCCACGTTTCCCCTGTCCTATATTTGTGCATTCCATTTTTTCTGCCTAAATGCAGGACCTTACATTTTTGGAGGGTATTGTTGTAGTTGGAGGGTATTGTTGGAGGATGTAGTTGAACAAAAATGCATTATAGGATTACAGAAAAAGGGAACCAAGAGCATATAACACTGTGCCCAAATTGAAAACCAAAAATTCTGGAAATTACAATGAGAAAAATTGGTTTAAGAAAACACAAACCAGGGAATACATTGATCTAGTCATCAATCTAGTCACTGATGGCAGCTGAGCTGTGCATGCTACCATAACAAGAACACTGTGTTCTGTGTGTTTTACCATTGGCAAAGGGATAAAAATACAGGGAGGTTATATAATTAATGCAACACTCCCTTTCCTGTAAGTATCTGTTATGACATGACGCAAGTTATTCATGCCGCTAACTCACAGGAAACTTCAGCTATGCCTCTAGTTAAAATAGTGCATTCCCAAGTAGGGTGTAGCACCTTTTAAACATGTTCAAGATTCTTAAGAATGATAGGCTATCACAACCAACCAACCAAGAAACAAACTGATTTATATGCTACACCCTCAGCAGTCATGCCACACTGCACAGCAGTGACACTCTTAACTGCAAAGAGGACTTGCTGGGAACAGTGGGAAGAAACTTACAGTGAAGCTTGCAGTTCAATAATGTTTTTAGTTAATGTGGATTTTTTTAGCAGTCATTAACTGAAGTATTTATTGGAATGATTAGAGATAATTAGAACTTTGCATTGATTCTGAGATGATAAGTATGATTAGTTTAGCACCTTCAGACATTATAGTGTTTTGAATACAAAGAACTTCTTAGAAGTAAATTTGGAGTCTCATTACTTCTCACAACTGTATTCCTCTTGTCTTCTAGACAGCTCAAAGTGGCATACTGCCCTGGACATTTTGGAGAGAAGAGTAATCTGGAAATTTTTAAAATAAATATAATGATATTAACTTATTTAACTTCACAGCATCACTGGGAAGTAGGTCAGGCTAAGAGAGAGTAACTTGCTACTCATAGAACTTCATGTCTTACTGGGGATTTGACAATTCAGTTCTCTCTGTATCTGTATAGAAGCAAGCTCTGCTCATCCAGTGCAGCTTGTTGTTGCTGCTGTGTACCTTCAAGTTCATTTCTGTCTAAGGCAAACCTCTCATGCCCTTGGCAAGATTTGTTCAGAGGGAGGTTGCCCTTACCTTCCTCTGGGGCTGAGAGAGTGTGACTCACTCAAGGTCACCAATGGCTGAACAGGGATTCAAAACCTAACCCCTAGAGTCCTAGTCCAACATCCAAACAGCTATACCAAAGTGGTTCTTCCAGTGGGATTTACTCCAATACTTGTTCAGAAGCATACTCTGAATCAAGATCTCTTCAATCCAATTCAGGGCATTTGGTCATATCTAATGATCCAAAAATCAGAAGAAAACTAGGACTAGGATTTGGAAGGGCAACTATGAAGGAACTGGATCATTAAATCCCAAAGTCAGAATCAAAGTCACACTCAAGAAAACTGACTGGAAGAGAATCAACTCTTTTGAAACATGATGCTAAAAGAAGGTTCTACTGATACCATGGACAAAGACAAACAAATGGGTCCAAAAGTAAATCAAGCCTGAACATTTACCAGAAGCCAAAATGACTAAACAGAAGGAGAGGATTATACTTTGGACATATCATGGGATATTAGAAAAGTTGATAATATTAGGCAAAGTTGAAGACAGTATAAAAAGAGGACAATGAAATCGTAGGCAGTTTGGTAGCAATAAAGGAAATCAAGACCCTGAGTCTGTAAGAATCTGAGCAAGGCAGTAAGAGAGTGACTTGGACGTCTCTCATTTGACTCATTGTAAGACAAAGCTGGCTTGATGGCAATTAACAATGTATCCAGCATGGCTCTTCCATCTTATGTCCACTTTATCACATTATTTCTCAAGTGGTGGCATGAGAGAAGGTAGAAACATGACTCCTGGTTGCAAACAAGCAAACTGTCATCTTTCTTAAACTCATATTTATTGTACATTAGGAAATAACGCTTTTACTGATATAAAAAGTCATTAGAAGTTGGCCACAACAAGCATTTCTATGCTTGGCAGAATTACCCCTGTAGCTTCCCACTATATTGTGTACAGCGTTGGAGAAACAAAACATGTGGATGCAACACACCCTCCCTTGTCACAAATGCTACCCTTTCCTCTGAACATATGGGTGGCACCTTTTCTGAACATTCCCAAAGACATACAAGGACAAGAAGAGGAGGCAAAGCTGTGCAGGCCTTTATATCATGGGTGGGCAAAATGGTGTCCTCCAGATGTTGTTGGACTCTAAGTCCCAGTATTTCTCAGGCTCTCCTGGGTAAGGTTGATGAGCACTCCAGTTTAACAATATTTGGAGGGCAATACTTTCTATGGAAAAGGCTCAAACCAACTGTTATCATTTATTCTATAAAAAAAAAGTGCTTCTCTTTGGAAAGAAAAAATTAAAAATAACCTTCAGAAACTGGTTGGCTTCTGCTGGCAGGGACAAATTGCTTCAAAGATCCCAACAGATTCTTGACATACATTGATAACTTCTGCCAACCAAAACGTCAGACAATCAGTCATCCAAGATGCAATAATGTCCTTTACATAAGGGGTGTGGAAGAAGAAGAAGAAGATGGAGAAATGAGAGAATAACTATTTTTGGACAAGTTTTTTTTTTAAAGTTGAAGATTTTTCATTGTCATTTTTTTATGTTTTCAAAAACGTTTTTTGTTTTTGGTTCTGGTAACAATCCTGGAGAAAAAATACTGTTGGTAAAGGAAAGTATCACTATGGGGAAAAAAATAAAGATGTTACTTTTGATGGTTCTTTAAAAAAAAAAACCCTAGGGAGACCCATTGAAATATTGCTTTCCTTATTTACCACACAGAAGAGCTCTGTGCTCTCTACTCGATTCACAGTGTAGTAATGTTTTAAGCTTATGTACTGTTGTTGGTTTTGATTGTATATGTTTTGTAAGGAATTGTTAATCAACCTACAAAAGCAATGGATAATATTTTTAAAGAGTGCCTTGGAGCATGTATGGAGTGCTTAGCCTCCCTGGCCCTGGAATGTAGCATTTGGATTGAGGATATGGAGAAACTGGTGGGGGCTACAGAGGCCATTTCTGCACTAAACTGTTATACCGCTGTTATTCCACTTTCAATATCCCATGGAATCCTGGGCTTTGCAGTTGAAGGAAGGGCCTCAAAGGCCGCTCCCTAAGCTGCAAAGCCCAGGATTCCATAGGATATTGAAAGTGGGCTAATAGCGCTATAACAGTCTAGTGTAGAAATCTCTGAGTTTCTTGTCGAACCGAACGAGGATCACTTTCCACTCTAAGGCCTTTTCCGCACTAGCCTGTTCTAGCGCGATGATTCCACTTTCAACATCCTCTGGAATCCTGGGGTTTGCAGTTTCTGCAAACCCCAGGATTCCAGAGGATGTTGAAAGTGGAATCATCGCGCTAGAACAGGCTAGTGCGGAAAGGGCCTAAGCCAAGATCATCGCCCCCCAGGGGCTGGCGTCCCTTTCCGAGGTGACCGGGACCTCCCTGAGCCGCTGACGCCCTCCTCCAGTCACAATGGCCCGGCGGGCCGACAGGACGGGGGCAAAAGAGCGCAGCGCCTTCCCGAGCCCCAGTGGGCAAGTGGCCGCCGGCGGCGCAGGTCACCATGCGCTCGGGGGCGGCAGCGGCGGCAGCGGCAGTTCCATCCCGCCTCTCCGGCTCCGTTTCTCCAGGAGCTTAGGCAAAAAGAAGGGGAAAAGGAGGAGGAAGAGCGCAGGCGTTGGAGCTGGTGCGGAGTTGCTGGTGACGCAAAAGGATTCCCTCGGAGGTAGGAGCCGCCCGGGTTAACAGGCTCACAGGGGAAAGAGAGGAGGCGGAGGAAGGTCGCCCTTCTCTCTGCGAGGTTCAGGATCCAGCTCTGACTTTTTTAAAGGCGGGTCGCAGCCGATCGGTCAGAAAAACCAGCTGTGCGCGGGCACCGGGACAAGCGGAGGGACTTTCTCCCTTTGTGCTGATCGCACCGCAAGGGAAATTGTGTGCACTACACAATATAGCCAGAATATCAAAGGAGATCACGTACAGGCAGGTCGCTATTCTTTTTGCCTACTTGGCAAGGACTTGCAAGGGAAGCAATTTCCCATCCAGGGTGATTGAAGCATCTTTGTATACAAGCACAGCGTGGCCTGAGTCATCTTTGTGCCCTGGCACTTCCTTCCAAGGAAGTGTGCACAGGATAGATGGAAGGCAGTCTTTGTTAGTGGTAGGAGGGGTCAACCACAGTCATTGTCTTAATACTGATAGGGCTTGATCACTTAGTACAGTTCTGATTGATAATCCCCCAGGTTCAGGGGTTAGTGTCCAGTGTTGCTTTATCATTCTTTTGTGTGGGTGGATGGGTGTTCAGCCCTCTCAGCCTGGTCTTATGAGGAGGTTGAAGAGAAAAGATGATGATGATGATAGCCATTTCCACCCTACACTATTATAATGCTATTATTCCACTTTCAACATCCTGTGGAATTCTGGGCTTTGTAGTTTACTGAGGCCAAAGAGCTCTCTGGCTGAGAATTCTAAGTGCCCCTCCCTAAACTGCAAATCCCAGGATTCCTCAGGATGTTGAAAATGGAATAGTAGCACTATAACAGTGCAGTGAGGAAATACCCGATGATGAGGATGATGATGATGGTGATGGTAGCAACGATGAAAGCTGGGGTTACTTATAGTTCAATTCTAGTGGAAAACCCAATCCAGTTGCAATATCTGTACAAAATAAGCAACAAAGAATCCATAGTCATGAACTATATTGTCTGGCTTGTTTTGTGGTGTAGGAGTCCTGGAGAAGGGAGTTATCTAGATACAGATGACACAAAGATACCTCTGCAGGGAAAGGCTTAGCTTGATGGGCACCCCTGTTTCTTTACCTAATCTATAAGCTTGCTTATAGTGTCTGTCCTGTCTCTGAGAGTGGTCAGCCATTTGAACTGGACCTTTCGCCTCTTCCGCCAACATGAGCCCTGTGTTTGTGCAGTGTGACTTTGCAACAGTGAAGGTACTTACTCCCTGAAACCTGTGAACATGTGTGTGTGTGTTCATGCATCATGGATCTCATGCCGAGTGGACCTTGACTGCGTGAAGATCAGAGGCAAAAGCAACAGGCTTGATTTTTCACACACACACACACACACACACACACAGGCATTTTTCCATATTTAAAAAACCAAGTGCATTTCTCTAAAGCTGCTGATTAAATAGAAAAAAATCATCTTTTTCTAGCACGAGCCTAAACAGACTGAAAAGAAACATGAACACAGCAAGAAAAGAATACAGACCACATGAATAATGTAAAATGATTAGATGAAGTGGAGAGCAGACGATCTGAAAGTGTAATTCAGACTGTTCAAAACATTCTGCTTTTTCATTTTGATCTATGCCCCCTCTCTGACCCCCACTGAGTAGTTAATCTAGATTCAAGGTGAGCAAAGTGTGGTCTGTGGGCCATATACAGCCCTTGAGTAACCAAAATGGAGTTCCAGAGCCTCCCAAACCCAGTATTTAATTTTTTCATAGTGATATTCAGCACTTTTTTTGCCAGAAAATGGGCCAAGAGCACCCAAAACTGTCTACAAATGCCCCCATCACCCTAAAAAAAAACCCCTCGAAACCAAACATCTGTTTCAAGGCTCTTGTTTTAAGGTCTGCAGCTGGAGAAACAACTAGGAACAAGCCACTGTTTGGAGTTCAAGCATCACAGTGAGCCCATGAGTTATACAAGTCATTTTGTAAGCCAACAATAAACCGTGGGTCCAATTCAGTGTCTGAGCTGAACCATGGTTTGTTAGCGGAAGTGGTTTTGCATGTTACAGCAAGCCAGCTTTCAGGAAACTACACCATAGATTGTTGTGAGATACATATGCCTTCTATATGCTCATGAGTGGGCTTTCTCCACTTCTGACTTTGCATTCACAGAATGTACTTGCTTTTATGAAAGATAGGTCATCCAGTTTTTTATGATCCCCAGTACAAATAAAATATGCACTTTTAAACATCCTAGTGTCAATCACAGTTCTGTTCTTTTTACAGCATGGGTTCACCCGCACAATGATGTCTAAATGTTAATGCTTACTTTTTGTATAGAAAAATGTTAAAGCACAAGCCTACCTGAAGACTTTTCTTCTACTCCCAGTTGTGGGATTGTTTAGAGTAGAATTGCATGGTCAGAAGCCCCAGGGAAGCACTACTTTGCAACAATTACAGTTTTTTCCTTGCTTCTGGTTCTCACACACCATGGTGTTTCCAAAATACAGCAGCAAGTGGGGGAAGGGAGAGTTGGAATGAGAGTACAGCTCACGATAGGACTGGTTTGGACAAAAACTAGCCTCCAGATCCTGATGCTGTCCACCCTGCTAAATGTGTGTGTTAGAAGGAAAGGAACAGGTAGTAAAAGAAGTGAAAATCCTAATTATATTAATTGTGTGGATCATTTCTTAGTTCCCATGACTTCATAACCAATGTATTTGTGTGTCTGGGTTTCTAAGGAGGTGTGTTGCACATGTCATTTCTTACCAGTAGCCTCAGGCTTTGAAAGGGGTTAAGAGAAAGCTTGCTGGTTCATCTGGGAAATATGATGTGTTAGGAAACACCCAGTGTTTTGCAGGTCTGTTAGCTGCTCAGATGAGTATGGGAACTTTGCAGTTGGCTCCAGTTGGGTTCTCTGAATGTAAATAAAAGGGTGGGAGGAAATTGTCCTTTCATAAAATGGATCTAAATAGAGTGGCATTTTGAAAATTTTAAGTGCTATTTCTTTTCCTCAGCCAATGGTATATTAGTATTTCTTTAAAAAGTATTTTTTTAAAAATGCTGTCATTGGTATTTAAGCATGTTTCCAACTGAAGGAGGTATTAGATATACACACACCACACCTCATAAACTTCAAAATCATACCAAAAATCTGCAGAATATGGAACACTACAGAATGTTAATCTAGAGTAATGGAAATTTTCTTCTAGAGAAGCTAAATGAATGAAGGAAATGGAAATGCCATTTCCTCGACTTTGGTTGTCCACCCTTTCTCCTGGAATGGGCATCCTTCAATGGGGGATTCAACTACACTGATATCTATTGGCAGTGAAACTCTCCCAAAAGAAGAGTGTGAAGGAGAAGGCATCTAGAAGTATCTTTTGCAAATCCACAAATTTTGATTCCTTGTCTTGTGATCAGGCTACTTTGAAAAACCATTAATCACTTCACATATTTACATGTCTCCCACTTGCAACCGGAACACACTACCAAACCTATTTATTTACAGGAAGCCCTTCCATAAAACCAGATTTGGGAATTTTCAGCAGGGAATCTTCAGCAGGCATTTCTCAAAATCCTATCCCATGAAGTGAAAAAAAACAACACAGTAAGACTGGTAGCCAGGCACACTGTACTACAAGACAGAGCAAAAACGTAGGTATCATCTGAAACTTGCAAGTGAGACCATTCAAACATATCTGGGTGGCAGGTCTTTACTTGTTCACAGATGCCACCTTACCTTAAACAATAATTCACCTGAAGTCAAATGACATCAGATAGCAACCCTGGGCATTAAGAAGCCAATTTCAATAAATTCGAGGAAATACTGGGTGAGATCCCGTGGCCAGAAATACTCCAACGAAGGAAGCTCATGACTGATGGAAGGTTTTAAAAAGAGATCTGTTGGACACGTAATTGCAGACAATTCCTATGAGAAAGAAAAGTGGAATGTTCCTAAAGAAAGCTGAGTGGATGCATGACAAACTTACAAATTGACTGAAATTTAAATGGGTATGTATAAGAAATGGAACAAGGGACAAATCACCAAGAAAGTGTACAAACAAGTAGCAAGTATTTGTAGAGGACAGGTTAGGAGTGCTAAAACTCAAAATGAATTCAAACCTGCAAAAGAGGTTTTTGAAAAATCAGGGGTTTTGGGTTGTGTTTGGCGGAGAGGAAGAATAAGTTCTTCTATGTGGAGAAGATGGAAAATTGCTAAAAAAGAGGGGAAAAAAGGCAGAACCACTTAATGACTGTTTTCCTCTGGCTTATCCCAAAAGAAGAAACCTGAGGAACCTGGTAGGAATAAAATAAATGCTAAAGTGAGGAGATTGAATTCCCCAGTTGGTGAAATGGCATCGGAATACCTAGCTGCTTTAATTAGATTCCAGTCTCCACTACTAGATGAATCTCATCCATGTGTTCATACATTCGCAACTCCTCTGTCTATAATAGTTGAGAAATTCTTATAAACCAGCTGAGATTCCTCCAGACTAGAGGTGGACTTCTTCAAAAAAAGGGGAAAGAAGACTGAAGCTATCAACCCATCAAGATGTCATTGATACTAGGATAGTGTCTACTAAAAATAATTAAACAGTCTTTTTCTTGTACTTAGAAAAGAATATTGGAATTACCAAGAGCCAACATGGATTTTTGAAAATGCAAGGCTAATCACTCTTTTTTTGATAGAATTATGAGCTTGGTAGATTAGGACAATGCTACTGATACAGTGTATATTAATTTCACTAAGTCTTTGCATAAGATTTTCCAAGATATCCTTGCAGACAAGGTGGTAAAATGTGGGCTAGATGATGCTATTGTCAGCTGGATTTATCATTGGTAGCTTACCTGTGGTCCTTCATCATCCTATAAGAGAAGTGACAAATGGGATGCTACAGGGTTTTGTCCTGGGCCCAGCTTTGATCAAAGTTTGTGTAAATGACTAGAATGACACACTAAAGGAAATGTTTATGAAATTTGTACCAAATTAAGAAAGGCAATTACTCCCTCACAAGACAAAACCAGCTGAGTCAAAACTAGCAACATTAATTCCAATAGGGATAAAAGTAAGGTACTACATTCAGATGGACACAATTGAATGCACAACACCTGGCATTGAATGCACACTTGGCATGACAACAGTGCATGGAAAAAGGGCCTAAAGGTCTTAGTAAAGCACAAGCTCAATGCAAGTGAGATGTGATGTGACGTGGCAGTCAAAAAAGCCAATGTGATTGTAGGCAGCATCAACAGCCAAACAGTGTCCAGATCTAGGAAATTAGTAGTACCACTCAGTTATGCTTTGGTAAGACCTCACTTGGAATACTGTGTCCCATTGCAGAAACCACAACTAAAGAAGGACTTCAGAAGCCCAGAGGAGAGCAGCCAAGATATTAAAAGGTCTGGAAACCAAGTCTTATGCCAAATAGTTAGAGATTTGAGTATGTGCAGCTCAGTGAAGAGAAGATTGAGAGGCGATATGATAGCCATTCTTAAATTGCTGAAGGGCTGTTGTATACAAGATGGAGCAAACTTGTTTCTGCTTCTTAAGAGGATAGGGTTTGAACCAGTGTATTTATATTACAAGAAAGATTATTCCTAAACTATAGGAAGAACATCCTAATGGTAAGACCTCTTCCTCATTGGAAATGAAGGAGGATTTGAGGGTTTCTTTTTAAACAGAGAGTGAATAACCATTGTCGGGAATGATTTCGTTATACATTTTCTGTCTTTTGTTGTTGCATGCCTTCAAGTCATTTCCATCTAAGATGAACTTATCATGGGGTTTTCTGGGACTGAGAGTGTGTGATATGCCCAATATCACCCAGTGGATTTCTTGAGTGATAGTCCATTGCTCAAACCACTATGCCATACTCTCTCTATCTGCATTGCTAGGGAGTTAGAACGGATAGTCCTTCCAACTTTGATAAAAATTAAATCAGTTTATGTTATCATTAGTGGAGATATCTTCTAATCCATTAATTTGACGGTTAATTTATCAGATAATTTTGAAAGAAATTTCAGGAGGAGATGATAGATGTTGACTTAGTTGGCACTGTTTCTCCTTAGTGGACCAATTTGTTGTTTTTGTGATTAAATTTTGGGGTACTTTAGGTTGCTTTCCCCAGCCTGGCAGTTTCCAGATGCCTTGGACCCCACTGCCTGGGAATGATGGGATTTGTAATCAAAAAGATCTGAAAACTGCAAATTTGAAAGACTATTCTAAACCACAGTCAGTTATACTTTATTGTTATTAATCTGCCTCTCTTTTACCCTTTTCTCCCTCATCCAACACCCTTGGTAACATGTATATTATTCTCAAACTCCTCTTTGAACACCATAGATTGTTTGTTTGGATTAGATAAGATTAATGAGGAATTAAGGGCTAAATCCAATTAGTATTCCAAATAGAGTACACGAATTAAAATGAACAGGATTTGGTAAATTAACTCTCATATAGATCAAACCAATTTAATACAGGAACGGGAGCCATGTGGCCATCCAAGTTCTTAATAGTTATTTAATAAATCATTTTTTGACAAAACAGAGAAGTAGAAATGTTTGTAAAGATGTATTTATTTCTGCCTAGGCTTTTATATACAAACCATGAGGAAATACAAATCAGATTGTCTGTACTACAGTTTAAAATAATCTCTGAGGCTTAGGTCCTGGAAGTAAAGGGCAATCCTTCCAATCTTCCATTTTGACCCATGGCCTTATTTAAAAGGCCTTCATGTGCCTTTAGAAATGCAGAAAATGCCATTGCAGCACCAACCTGTCTACAATGGTGGTATTATTATTATTTTTTAGAGATTCCATGTCTTTAATTAATAACTTTCTGCCTGCTTACTCCCTGCCAGACAGGTTTCTAGTTGCTCCCTGTTAACACACTGCTGATGCAGCACTCTTAAATTACCTTTAAATTTGTCCCTTGTCCTCTATATATGGAGGTGGGATTTAATTACTGGTCGTCTCTTTCAAAATTGCCATTGTAAAATAGAAGAATGATATATTCTTATTGCAAAGAGTAAGCCCGTAATTCAAGCCTCCTATCTCCCCAAGGAACAGAAAGTTATTTATTAAGGGCAACTCATGAACGCCCAACCGTGGTGAGTGAACAGGAAGAAGTTAATTACGTTTTTTAAAAAAAGAGAAAATGAGGTAGAGGTAGCAACTACTAATTAAATTTTAAGCAAAAGTAAGAACCAGCAGTGACTGGTACCTTACCTCTGGTTCCACAAGAACAACAGTGTGTAGAGTGTGCAGGTCCAGAGGACTCAAAATGCAGATGGTGTGGCCTCTGGACTGCCCTACCCCTGAATTAAGGGATAGCTGTAGGGAAATGTAGGACTTTTACTGAATGTAGTTGTCTCTGTATGAAATATGTTCTGAGGGAAAGACATCCACTGTTTCAGGAGAAATCCAAATTCAAACTACCATCTTCATATTCTCCAACTATTCTGATTTGGCAAGGATAATCCCAATTAATCTTCTATCATCCCACCTTTCAGCTGCTTTTAAAATGTCCCAGTTTCTTTCTCTTCCTCCCACTTTTCCCCTTTGACCTCAGCTTCTTCAGTTGCTGCACACTTAGGCCATTCCCACACTGCACTGTTATAGTACTATTATTCCACTTTCAACATCCTGTGGAATTCTGGTGTTTGTAGTTTACTGAGACCAAAGAGCTCTCTGACTGAGAATTCCAAATGCCCCTCCCTAAACTGCAAATCCCAGGATTCCATAGGATGTTGAAAGTGGAATAATAGCACTATCACAGTATAGTGTGGAAATGACATTAGTCCAAAGAGCAAAATGAGTCTGCAATCAGTTAGCTCAACAGGAAGGAGAGGAGAGAAAGGAGAAAAATATTGATTGCCCTTCCCAGTAAATGTGGGCAAAAACAAACTGCTGCAGCCTCTCCTAGGCCTTTTCCGCACGGGGGAATTAAAACGGTGCAGTGCATCCTCCACAGAGGACGTCTGCACCTTGGAGTGACTGGGAGCGGACTACTTACCAGAGATCCGCACCTTAGTCCGTTCCAAAATGACCCCAAGTGATCCTCCAGCGTGTTTTTTAAAGACCACAAAAAACAGGTCTTTATTTTCCTGGAATGCACCATTGCGTTCCTGCTCCCTTGTGCAGATTCGCAGGCTCACACCAATTCGAGCCTGCGATCTGCGGAGGGCAGGCTTTAGGCGTGGCGAGCTTCGCAGTTGGTTGAGACCCACAACCAACTGGAAGCTGCCATTTTGGAAGCCAGAGCAATGCGGATCTAAGACCGTGCACTGCTCCTATTCACCCTGGACCGGAGCCAGAAGATCCGGTGAGTAACAGCATGGAGCGATTCCCTCGCCTCGTGCGGAAACGGCCCTAGTTTGTGAATTCTTCCTCATTAATAACTTTTGCCATCCTGAACAACACTCTGGTGTTGCTTGGCCACATGTGACCTAGTTTTCATGTTGGAAGGTATGCAGTTTAGTTCTGTTCCAGCTGATTGTTGTAAAGGGTACAGCTAATTTTATAGGAATTCCCTCTGCCAAGGTTTAGAGGCAGTTTATTGTATGAATCCTATTTTTAGTCCCCAAGATTAGACTTAGAAAAGTGCTGATGTACCAAGTTATTATTGATTCAGGAGGTCTACTGCTGTTGAAAGCAACAATAAGATTTGGGCTAGGGTAGGCAACTGCATGTAGGCAGGTTTTTGCCCTCCCACACCCGCACCATTGACTGTACAGGCATGTCCCTGACAAGCTGGAAGTGATTTCATGTCACATCTGCTTTCTTTTTCAGCCAGGTTTCGGCCACTTTGCAGTAGCTTTGGGAAAATTGTTACAGGGGAGGCAAAAGATAACTATCACATTTTGGAGTGGTTTGGGGGGCTGAAAATCTTTTGTAAAAAATAAATTGAAGGAAATCTGAGGTTTTGCAGTTTCCTGGAGGGTTTCGAGGGGCTGCAAAAATGGAGTTGGTTGCAGGTTACAGGCAATACTTTTGCAGGTGTTATTTAGGCCTGTATGACCTGAATGGACCAAACTAAAGCAGTCATGGTGGAGGAGATGGTGGTGAGATCTGGGATCTTGATAGTTAGCTAGTATCTCTCCCTCTGCAGTCCTGATTCACCTCAGTGGTCATTAATTCCCCTCTCCCTTCCCTAATGTGAATTTTAGGCATTGAGAAGCTGGCCAGGATTAAGACCGCAGGAAGAAGGAAGGTCCCATTTCAGATTAGGAGCCCCTGAACTGGCTATTTCAGTAATGTCACATGTAGTTTGGCCAAAAGAATCACAAGGTATATGGAATAGCGAAAGTGACTGACCATTTTGTCTTTGCACAGTCTAAAATAGAGACATGCTTTAAACAATTTTACTTTACTAAACATAGAATCATAGAGTTGGAAGAGACCCCAGGGACCATCGAGTCCAACCCCCTGCTATGCAGGAACACTCATCAAAGCATTCCCAACAGATGGCCATCCAGCCTCTGCTTAAAAACCTCCAAAGAAGGAGACTCAACCACCCTCCGAGGCAGCATATTCCACTGCCAGACAACTCTGACTGTCAGGAAGTTCTTCCTGAGTTTCAAGTGGAATCTCCTTTCCTGCAACTTGAATCCACTACTCCTTGTCCTAGTCTCTGGAGTGGTAGAGAACAAGCCTGCTCCCTTCTCAACATGACATCCCTTCAAATATTTAAACATGGCTATCATGTCCCCTCTTAATCTTCTCTTCTGCAGACTAAACATCCCCAGCTCACTAAGGCATTCTTCATAGGACATGGCTTCCAGACCCTTCACCATTTTGGTCACCCTCCTCTGGACACGTTCCAGCTTGTCAACATCCTGCTTGAATTGAGGTGCCCAGAACTGGACACAGTATTCCAAAATAGACCTAACCAATGC
Organism: Ctenosaura bakeri; assembly: GCA_948474755.1. Lineage (NCBI taxonomy): Eukaryota > Metazoa > Chordata > Lepidosauria > Squamata > Iguanidae > Ctenosaura > Ctenosaura bakeri. The sequence goes on from CAOLHI010000843.1 coordinate 287,055, forward strand.
AGAATAGAGTGGTACCATTACCTCCCTCAATCTAGACACCATACTCCTATTGATGCAACCAAGATCGCATTGGCTTTCTTGGCTGCCACATCACACTGCAGACTCTTGTTCAGGTTGTGATCTACCAAGACTCCTAGATCCTTTTCACACGTACTGCTATCCAGCCACACATTTCCCGTCCTATACTTGTGACTTTCATTTTTTCTGCCCAAGTGCAGGATCCTACATTTCTCTCTGTTGAAATTCATTTTGTTAGCTTTGGCCCAGCTCTCCAATCTGTCAAGGTCGTATTGAAATTTGATCCTATCCTCTGGTGTGTTAGCAGCCCCTCCCAGTTTGGTATCATCTGCAGATTTGATCAGCATGCCCTCCACTCCTTCATCCTAATCATTGATGAAGATGTTGAATAGCACTGGGCCCAGGACAGAACCCTGTGGCACCCCACTAGTCACTTCTCTCCGGGATGAAAAGCAGCCATTGGTGATCACCCTTTGGGTGCGGTCGGTCAACCAATTATAAATCTACCTAACAGTAGCCCTGTTCAGCCCGCATTTTACTAGCTTCTTTGCAAGAATGTCATGGGGAACTTTGTCAGAGGCCTTACTGAGGTCAAGATATGCTACATCTACAGCATTCCCTTCATCTATCAAGCTTGTAACCCTATCATAAAAAGAGATAAGATTCGTCTGGCATGACTTATTTCTGAGAAATCTATGCTGGCTTTTAGTGATTACAGCATTGCTTTCTAAGTAATTACAAACTGACTGTTTAATGATCTGCTCTAGGATCTTTCCTGGAATTGATGTCAGGCTTACTGGGCAATAATTATTAGAGTCCTCTTTTTTCCCCTTCTTAAAGATGTGGATGACATTTGCCCTCTTCCAGTCTGCTGGGACTTCTCCTGTTCTCCAAGAGTTCTGAAAGATTATTGCAAGTGGTTCAGAAATGACTTCTGCCAGTTCTTTTAATATCCTTGGATGTAGTTCATCTGGCCCTGGGGATTTGAATTTAACTTGAACATAATTACTGCCTCATGTCCTGCTTTCCATTAGTAGGCAAACTCTGTTCTGCTGTAGTGTGATTTTAATGTGAATGTATTTGTGCCTTTTAGTTCAAGATGTTGTGAGGAACAATAGAGTGCCCCCCCCATTAAAGCATATCTCAGCACATTTGCTGCCTGACATGTCAAGTCATACCAGCTTGTTGGGGGCATGTATAGAAAATGTTTCAAAATACATGCTATTTGTAAGTTGTTTGCCGCCTCGATCCATATGGAGAGGCAGGATACAAACAAACAAACAAACAAACAAACAAATAAATAAATGCTGCTTTAGAGTTTGTGTGCAAATGTTAACGTGTGTGTGTGTGTGTGTGTGTAAGAGAGAGAGTGTATAAAGGACATGAAGTATCTACTCCCCCACTGGATAGTTGAAATTCTGGAGATACAGGCAACGATCCTGAAGGATGACTCCTGTGACATTTTGCAATAATAAAGCTTTAATGGAGCACCTCCAGGTTGCAATGAAGAACAAAATAGTCAGTGATTTGATTTCTTGGGGACAGACACTAGAAAACAGGGAAGATATGGAAGAACAATAGGATGATGCAGTCCTTCCCTATGCTATCTTACTCCAGATATGTTGTCGTACCATTCCCATTGCCCAGCCAGGAATGATGGGAATGATAGTTCCAGCTAAAGTAGATTTATTGAACCAACAAAATTTACATACATGTTGATTTACTAAACTCTCATTAACTTAATGGGTCTATTCCACTTAAGATTAATGACTGAATTTAGACTTTTTCTATCTGTAGAGTGTCTGGTGGTGGCCTCTACTTCATTGAAAATCTTTAAAGAGAGGTTGGATGGACATTTCTCAGGAGTGCTGTAGTTGTATATTCCTGTATAGCAGAGGGTGGACTATTCCTTGTGGTCTCTTCCAATTCAATGATTATATGATTCTATTTGGAAGAAAACTGAGTATCGTAATGGTATTGTTTGGTACAGTCTGACTGAAGCCATACTAAGACAGCCAATTATTCTTTGAAGTGGCTGGATTTTCTTGAAATTTTATATTACTGTTTGAATGCTGACAAGATATCTACTTAGGACACCCTTGAAAGGATAAAAAGTGTGCCTATGAAAGGCATAAGACTCTGTTCCCTTCCTCAGAAAAATCCAGGTTATTCCACACCACCACTTTTGCTCCACAGGCATTCACTCCTTTATATAAACATCCATCAGTTTCTCTTGTTACAAGATTAAGAGCCTTACAAGTCAGGAGGCAGAGGCTGAAAGTAATAATAGCCTAATAAGCTCAGAGCGTCATGGAATGTAGCACAGTTTTAAAATAAACAACCACCTAGAGTTCAGACATCAATGGGAATGAAATAAAGTAACTAGTTTAGACCTGACCAGTTTAGAAACAATGAGAAAAATAGCTCTTACACAAAGATTTCAGATCGCTAACAAAACTAGCTAATGCTAGGCATGAGTTGCCATAAATGTAGTAAAAACTAAATCCAGGTCTTAGATCTCACCAGAGGAGACCTATTGAATGAATAGGAATGTGAGAAGTCTGCCCATATGTAAGTTTCTGTTGATTCAATAGGTCAACTCAAGTCAGAACTAAACAATTGGTTTGGAGCCAAAGTTTTATTTTTAGTTTGCATTTATATTTTCAAAACAGCTTTCCAAAATCTGAGATTCAAATTTTCAGAATCCCTTCCACTTGCATTAATGACTGCCTGTGTAAACCTCATTCTCTGCTACTGAGCAGAGGGCATCCTGTAGTGGATTGTCCCTCCCACTCACTCTAAAAGGGGGGTGTCCGTGAACCAATCAAATGGATTGCAGGCCAGCTTACCAGATGGATGTGAGACTCACATAGACACCAGTCTAGTGCCTTCCCCTGTTCCAGGAGGACATCTGTATGAGAGATCCTGGATAAAGGCTCTTTTCCACCTTGCCAACTTAGCATACCATTCTTTCCCTTTTTTTCTATCCTCTTTGCTTTTCCCTACTTTCTTTCCCTCAACCAAACCCCTTTCCCCAAAAAACCTTCTTCCCTTTCTCTGTCATTCCATATCTTCCTTACCATCAAGAACTCTCCCTAATCTTCTGAGGCTATGCAGAAGGACAGAAGCAGGCAGGACATGCTGGGAGACTATGTGTCCTTTCTCTCATCCCTGAGCAAGAGGGGAACTTAGTGGGCCTAGCTGGCTGCATGGCTGTTGAGTGCCAAGGAAATGCCCATTGTGCCAGCAATCTCATGGCCTCAGTGCTGGATTGGGCACAGTTCAGTTCCACCATGTAAACTGCTTCAGCTGGGACCAGCTTTGGAATGATGGAGAACATTAATGAGAGCAGGACCTAAGAGTCTACTCCTTCCTCAGAGGTGCATTACCCAATTGTTACTCTGAGAGAAACTGGCAGCTGAGTTGGAATCATATCTCAGGGAGTTGCCACCCACGACCATGCTCAGGCCAAGGAAATTGGACCGTAAAGGAGGAGTCCCTGCCTTCTTTTTTCTCTCTTGCATCTCTGGGTTTGGGTGTCCCAGAGACGGAAAGAGAGTGATTCCAACCTGTGTTGCCTACCATAGGCATAGTCTTGACTGTGACACAAGGCCAGGGGAAAATGGCAAGGAAACTACCATTTTGAAAAGGTGCCTTTTGGCATGTATGAATCCCTCTTTTCCTCAGATTTCCAAGTAGTTTCTAATGAAACCACTTATTTTCTAGTGCTTTCTCCCTGCAGGGATTATTTGTGGCCACAGCACTTTTGTGAGAAAGAAATGGATTTTAAAAATGTTGGGTAGAAAGTATACCTGGATGTGAATCAGTCTGTCCCACCATGCGTATGGTTGACCATCTTGGTTGATAAGATCTAGCAGAAATTGATAGATTGGGTGGGCCCAGAGGGAGGTGCCTGCTTCATTGAAGAGAGTTTCCAAGGACCTAGAGGTCTGTGAGAAATACCACCCTATAGCTAATATTCCCTTTTGGCACAAGGTGCTTGAGCATGTGGTGGCTGGGCAGCTTCAGGGATTCTTGTTGGAAACAGATTATGAGCACTCATTTCAGTTTGTCAAAGTATGATATCAAGATAGACTTGATTGTCCTAACTGACAGACTACTCCAGGTGAAAGATGTGGGAGTGCTATCTTGTTGATCTTTCTGGATCTCTTGGCAGCATTTAGTACCATTTATTATGTTAGCTACCTGCCTGGCTGTGTCAATAAAATAGTAGGAAGTATTGTGTTAGGGTGGTCCTGCTCATATCTGCAAGGCTAGTCCCCCAAAGTGGCATTGGTGGGCTCCTGTTCAGCCCCATGGACATTATACTGTGGGGTGTCCCATGGTTCTGATCCTGTTCAATGTCTACATGAAACCTCTGGGTCAGGTCATTACGAGTTTTGCAGTTAGATTCCATCAGTATGCTGGTGACATCTGGCTTTACTTCCTCTTGTTAGAGTCAATTGGATGGTCTGGATGAAGGATAATAAACTGAAGCTGAATTATTCTTGTAAGACAGAGGCGTTGTGGATTTGTGGTTCTAGGGTCTGGAAACTGGGTAACTGCCCCGTATAGATTTGTACTTCTCCTAAGGGAGCAGGTGCATGAATTGGGGGTGTTTCTGTATCTGTCTTTGTAATGGCCACACCGTAGTAGTACAGAATTATAGAATCATGGGATCATAGAAACATAGAGTTGGAAGAGACCACAATGGCCATTGAGTCCAACCCCTTGCTATGCAGAAACACATACCCAAAACACCCCCAGCAAATGGCCATTCAGCCTCTGTTTAAAAACCTCTGGAAAAGGTGACTCCACCACACTCCAAGGCAGCATATTCCACTGCTGAATGGCTGTTACCATTAGGAAATTCTCTCTGATGTTCTCTTTTCCTGTAGTTTGAATCCATTAATCCAGGTTCTACTTTCTGAAGCAGCAGGAGACAAGTTTGCTCAATCTTCAACATGAAATTCTTTCAGATATTTAAACATGGCTGTCAAGCTACCTCTTAACTTCTTTTCATCAGGCTAAGCATACCTAGCTCCCCAAGCGGTTCCTCATAGGGCACGGTTTCCAGAACCCTCACCATTTTGACCATTGTCCTCTGGACTTGTTCCAGCTTGTCAATGTCATTGAACTGTGGTGCCTAGAACTGGACACAGTATTCCAGGTGATGTCTAACCAACGCAGACTAGAGTGGTATTATTACTTCCCTTGATCACAACACAATGCTCCTTTGATACAGTCTAGAATCGCTTCATTGACTACTACAATGTATTGCATGTGGGGCTGCCCTTGAAGACCACAGAGAAGCTTCAAGTAGTGCTTTATGCTGACTGGAAATCATACAGAAACCATATAACACCTGTTTTAAAGGCTTGGGAGGTCAAAACTTGAAGAAGCACTTCTCCCTATATCCATCTGCCTGAAAATTGAGGCCTGTTGGAATGTTTGTCCTGTGTCTTACCAGTGCGGGCAATACATTGTGGGAGGACATGACATTTTATTTGCCTTATCTGGTTATACAGTATGCTCCCCTTGGAGGTCCAGTAGGTGCCAACACTGGGTGCAATTCCCATGTCAAATCAAAGTCAATTTCCGCACAACACTGTTATAGTGCTATTATTCCACTGTCAACATCCTGTGGAATTTTGGGGTTTGTAGTTTACTGAGGCCAAAGAGCTCTTTGGCTGAGAATTCTAAATGCCCCTCCCTGAACTGCAAGTCCCAAGATTCCATAGGAGGTTGAAAGTGGAATAATAGCACTATAACAGTGTAGTGCGGAAATGGCAAGAGTCTGGCTTTTTATTAAAGACTTTGTAGCCTAATTATTTTTATCCAAATCCACATATGTGGTATAATTTTAAATCATTTTAAATTGTTTCTCTTGGTTTTATATTGTCTTATTTTAAATGTTAAATGGCTTTAAATGTTTTAGGTTTTTAAAAATCATTGTTTTTGATATTTTGATTGTTTAAACTGAGTTTATTTTATGCTGCTCTGAGATCTGGAGATACAGGGCAGGGTAAAAATATTTTAATATAAAAATAAATAAATGTCATGCAATTTGACTTGGTTTCAAAAAAAAGTGCCATTTTCTGATGTATCTGAGGCAAGAAAATGAGTTGCCCATAATTTGTGCACCAACAATGTACCTTAAGATCTCCTTCTCCCACAACCATACACACTGATTTTTAGGAATTCAGCAGCAAACACACTTCACATTTCAATTTGATCCACAGTTTTTAATAATTAGACCTGAGAATGGCACCCAAATAGTTGACTATAGAGAAAGAAGACTAAATATGTCTCTCAGTTTGACTTTTCTCTTTACAGACCAAAACGTGTATGAAAATCAGAGTGCCTGTCAATGCTTCCATGATGTCACAGGAGAAGAAAGCAGCCAACGCATTGCCACAGTCACCGACTGCTAGGCAGAAGCCAAAAAAGCAGTTTCCAGTAGCTCTGGGCTACAAGATGGAGCAGGCTTTAGTTTCGGAATATATCCCTGTTGTCATACACCCTGGGGGATACAGACCTGAGGCTCTCAGCTTTGCTTTCTACAACCCCAACTACACCAATTCATACAATCCGTTTTACACCTTACAAAAACCAACTTGTGGTTATCGGTATTGCCGAGACACAGATCACAGGAGGAAGGTGTTGGATGTCGAAAGGGTGAATATCCCAAAGTGGAGAACCATTGTGGTGAAGAAGCCAGGTGTGACTTCTGCAGGCTCAAAACACTGAAACTGCCACACCATTTGCCTGAGAGACTCATTTATAAGGCATTTTAATGTAAAGTCTGACTGAGCTCATTCTTCTAGGTCATCTAAGAAGGGATACTGTAGAAACTTTTGGAGAAGCAGATCTGCCTTACAATAAGATCTTCTGGGTTGAATGGTAGCAAACCAAACCTTTAGTTGAGGAGAAACAATCAAAATGGCTAACTCTAAGTTTTTTGCATGAGCCGGTAGGATGCAGATTGCTCCATTCATCAGACAAAGATATTCAAAGCAGTGAAGGAAACACCAATAGACAAAGCAAGTGAGGTGACAGTCATTCCTCTGTGTTGCCTCATGTAGTCTGTGGTCGCTTAGTTGATTTGCTCACCAAAGAAATGGGGAAAGCAAGAGCAGCAGAAATTTATATTTTTTTCTCTCCCTATTTTTGCTATGAAATCAAATGCCACCTTCTGGATTTTATTTATAGATGACCCATATAAATCCATATATTATAGCTAAAATGGAGAAAGCAAGCAGTACAACTAGTTTCCCTCCCCTTAACAATTGTGCTACTTGCACATTGGTGTTCAAATTCCAAAATTTAAGATATGTCTGTTTGCAGGGGGCAGGGTAGATATAGAAAGTCCACAGTCATCTGCATGAATTAGATACTGATTTATACTGGATATACTAAAAGAGTAGAATTTAGAATCATAGATTTGAAAGGAACTTCAAAGGCCATCTAATCTAGCTCCCTGCCACGCATGAAAACACAACTGAAGCACTCTTAAAATTTGTCCATCCAACCTCCAAAGAAGGAGAGCCCACCATGGTCTGAAACAGTTTATTCCACTATCAAATAGCTCTCAGAGTCAAGAAATTATTCCTAATGTTTAGGTGGAATCTCTCTCTCTCTCTCTCTTTTTTTTTTTCCGGTAATTTGAATCCATTGGATCATGTTCTAGTCTCTGGAGCAGCAAAAAAAAAAAAAAAGTTTGCTCCATTTTCTACATGACATCCTTTCAGGTATTTAAATATGACTGTCATATCACCTCAGTCTTCTCTTTTCCAAAGTGAACATATTTAGCTTTCTAAATTATTCCTCATAGGGTTTGGTTTCCAGACCTTTTGTCATCTTGGTCACTGTCCTCTGAATACATTCCAGCTTGTCCATGTCCTTCTTGAACTATGGTGACCAGAACTGGACTTACTATTCTAAGTGAAGTCTGACCAAAGCAGAATAGAGTGAAACTATTACTTCCATTGATCTGGACACTCTGCTGCTGTTGATTTGTAGCAGAGTAAGCAACAAGCTTGAGAAAAAGTTTTTTTTTTAAAAAAAACTACCTCTCCTAGGATCCCAAGGCCAGGGTGGCTGGGGAATTCTGGGACCTAATGTTCAAGTTGCTTTTTTCCACTCTTGATGAGCATGTCATTTATTTATTTATTTATTTATTTATTTCCCGCCTCTCCATATGGATCGAGGCAGCGAACAACTTACAAACAGCATATATTTCGATACATTTTCTATACATACCCCAACAAGCTGGGTACTCATTTTACCAACCTGCGGAAGGATGGAAGGCTGAGTCAACCTTGGAGCCCGGCAGGATCGAACTCACAACCTTGTGGCTTGCAGTACTGGCATTTAACCACTGCGCCACCACGGCTCCTTAACGGGTGTTAAATTGTTAATGAGCAGAAAAGGTGAAGAAGATAATTTACCATATCATAAACTGCCAGAGAGACCTTTGGTATGACAGGACTAATAGTTTAGGCGGGTATTGCCATAGCTTCATCTTGTGTTTCCATTCTTTAAGAACCTACAAAGCACCAGAAATAGATTATACTGTCTTGGGCATCTTTGTAGTACTTCTGATGAAGAAGTTGTTAAAACAGACAGTTCATTGTTAGGATCAGCTCCAGGATTTTTGTGGGCTTAGCGTTATGCCTGACCCCAATGTAAGGATAAGAGTAGATTGACAGAACGACCCCAAGATATTTTGCTGTCTGAGGCAAAGCAGCAAATGACACCCTACCCCATCACCTGAATCAAAGTGAATAGCACCCAAAGGAAGGCTATTTGGACAATGATACACAAACTCTCACAAATATCTCTTTCCATAGCAGTGAAAATACAAACAGTAACAAGAGACAGCAATGCGTGGTCCTTTCAGAACAAACAGATTCTGCTGTCTGGGACAGCTGCCTCACTCTGCATAATGGTAAAGCCTTCCTTGTGGTAAATACTCTCTGAGCTTCCCTCCTACCAGGAAAGTGATAGGATGAAGCCTTGCTTCCTCTAGTTTTTATCATCTTACAAAGGAGGAGGGTACTGATCTCTTTGGACTTCTAGAATTTCATTTTGCAACCACTTTAAAAGAAAGCTTACAGGTAGTTTTACATTTGCGATAGTGTAGGATTTTTTTCATCCAGACATCCTTTTTTGTTCACACTTGCCCATGTTCACAATGAAGAAAGCCATTTACATTTTTTAAAAATGCCCACATTTAGGCCTTTTCTACACTAGTCTGTTATAGTGCTTTTATTCCACTTTCAACATCCTATGGAATCCTGGGGTTTGCAGTTTAAGGAGGGGCCTTTGAGGCCCCTCCCTAAATTGCAAACCCAAGGATTCCATAGGATGTTGAAAGTGGAATAATAATACTATAACAGGCTAGTGTGGAAATGGCCTTAGTGAGAAATTATTACTGTGGTGCCAGGTATTTTCCACAGGTCCAGGAAGGGCTGGCTAACTACAACACAAGCTATAAATGGCTTTCTGGTTCACTTGATACGTATTTCTTATGAATCTAAGCAAACTCAGTTCTGAGGATGTTTGTACCTTGCAAACCATTCCATAATGGCATAGAAATCTTACTACACTACTGGTCATACTTTCTCCTTTTATAGTAATATGATCGGCCTCTTTGCAAGGTCATCCAAGGACGCTTTCACATAACACAGATTGCTATGGACCTTTTCACACAGCATTTGCCATGCGAGAGGGTGCCTGGAGCGTCCTGTGATTGTGAGGAGCGATCTGCATGATGCACTCACAATCGCACGACGCTCCAGAGTAGGGGAGGCACCGCTCATGCACTTTTTCATTTCATTTTCAGCTGAATTGCTCCAGGGCCCCCCGCACACTTGTGGTGCATGTGGAGCCTTCGGAGCCGCGGCGGTTGCGCTTCCTGCCCTGGCACAGCCTGAGAAACTCCTAGGCTGCACTGTGGAAGGAAGAGATGGGGCTCTTGCGCCACCTGCTTGGGAGCAGGCAGCTTGTGCGGAGCTGAAGCAGCAGGGATACGAGAGCCTCTCGTTGGAGGCTGCTCGCATGATCCCCGCACCGCAGCACCGAAAAATGGTAAGCTGCGGATAGGGCCTATGATTCCTCTTGAATTGCTATTATTGCATCCTATGTAACCCTGGGGTTTTCGGTTGGTGAAGTACTAGAGTTCACTAGCTGAGAATTCTAAATACTCCTCCCAAAACTGCAAATCCCAGGATTCCATAGAAGGAAATCATGGCAGTTAAAGTGGAATTATAGTGCTATAATTGTGTAGTGTGAAAAGGCCCAAGATAGGAGGTTGCTAATAGAATTGAAATAGTCATAGAAAGCAAGCCAAAGCAAATACAGCTTGACTCTCATCATATTGGACAAAATTTAAATTATCCCATCTCTATACAGGAAGAAGACATATTTGGAGAAATGAAAGCAGGCATGGGGAATAGTAAGGAGGAAATCCTAGAATGGGTGTAAGTGCAGAGTAGCTCCTAGAAAGAGTCAAGCTTAGGTCAGGATAACCAAATGCTAAATTTCAACATGGCCTGGGTCCTCAGTAGATTGGAGGGAATCTCTTGAAATCCTCTAATTGCGTAATGGCTGTCCCGAGTTATAAATGGACATGGTAATTCCTCTGCTATAAGTAGGTGTTTCCTCCTTGTCCTTAATCCATTGGTATCACAATCTGTAGAAGTATGCCAAGAACTGCCCTGCTCTCTGATGAGGCTGACTCTTTGATCTAATTTGCTCCTTTCTATGACACAGCTTCTATAAAGATACAGGACAAAATTGAAGAGCCAACATGAGATCCTGGTTTGGAGGGGGTGGGTGGGAAAACATAACATCATGTGTAGTTTAGCTCTGGCCACCCAGTGACATCTTGATGGAAGTGGAACCAAGTTCTTGTCCACTGAACCACATCATTTCTTGAAAGATCTGCTAACAGATTTTCCAGGGGGGAAAATAAATGTTTTTCATGCAATGTGTGTGTGGGGTATCGTTAGGAAAGCACTTTACTATGACATGTTTTACTATGTGAGTGGTCATATATGACAATAATGAAATAATGTAATGATTACTGGGAATACGAAAGACGAAGGAACATAAATGTCAAGACAGAAAAAACAAATCCATTCTTAATTTTGTATCAGAATACATCCCTGTGGTGAAAGCTTCTGTGACAGGAAGTGTGACAGTACAATTTAACAAACATGGAGTTTATTGTTGACATTGCTGATATTCTACTCTAGCTCAGGGTATAGTTTATATCTTCATTAAAGTGTGCCTGAACCTGACTGAAAAAGTTTTGAAAAAAGCAACTGAAAAAGCAACTGAATTGATGAATGGATTGATTGAATGAATGATTGATGAATGGACAGATTTATTCAGGGGAGCAGATATATAATAAAAGTGGAATGCCGCAACAAAGAACCATAACTTCTCACAGTGGTTTGCAGAAACAGTTGCTCCCATCCCTCGAACATCTCCCGATTGAGCTAGTGCTGGTAAGCATCTATTCCTAATTAATGGATTAGGAAGGATCCAAGCTGTTCCAAGGGCAGAGTGACAGTTCAGTGATAGGGGAAAGCAAAGCTGTGCTGTATAGTTTCATGGCACTTTAATTGTTAGAGCTCTATCCAAAGAATCCTGGGATTTGTAGTTTGACAAGGTACTACTCTACTCTCCTAAACTATGTGAGAATTCTTGTCTTCTGCCCTGAAGCAAAATTCCCATGGTAACCTGAGTACCTTGGTTTAATCCTTCATCCCTCTCTTCCTAAAGGTATAGGGAAATGAAGGCCATTTCTGCACTATGCTGTTATACTTCCAACATCCTGTGGAATTCTGGAGTTTTTTTCACTTTACTGAAGCCAAAGAGCTCTCTGGCTGAGAATTCTAAATGCCCGTCCCTAAACTGCAAATCCCAGGATTCCATGGGATGTTGAAAGTAGAATAATAGCACTATAACAGTATAGTGTGGAAATGGCTTAAGTTCGTTAACAAACACCCAAAACTCCTTGAAATGGAGCATGATAATTAAAGTGGCAGGAACCAGGTATAACTTTATAATGCAGAGCCATGTAAAGACTCTGTCAGAGTAAAAAACAAAAATAATCTGGAATGAAGAGCACAACCAAATTGGGAAACCAAAGTATGATTTAGCTACAGTATCTTATTGGTTGTACATCACTTACATTGCTTCCTTTAGTATTTATTGATGTGCCACGCCTCCCAGAATTGGTATAGAAAGCATCTGTGAGTTTGGATTGTTACACATAAGCTTCAGACCAAGGAAGATGAGACAACAAACAAACATGCTAATGACTTCCTTGGTCTTAATCACTGATGTGGTGTGATTCTCACCCATATAAGATGTAGGTTGTCATAAGGATGTGCGGTATTTGGACTGCACTATTTAATGCATTTTTCCTCCATGACTTCACTCACGGATATGGTCCATCAACAACAAAAATTGGCCCTTTCTGGTTAAAAGCAGAATACCTTGCATTGTGTCTTTAAACTGAAACTTCTGATTGTTCTTTGAAGTCCTCTGACATTGAGGTTTGTTATCTTATCTTGGCTTATTAACATTTTTTGGCATATCTGACTTTCAGTTTGCTGGAACTTTGTGCTTCCACAAGATCTGTGTTTAAGGCACAATCTAAGACTGTGTAGGTTGATCTGAGGAGCTTCTTGGTAGATTGGCCAACTTGCTTCCCAGCTGATGATTGGCAGAGACAAGCTTTTGGTCCTTTCCCACTCTGTCATTCTACAAAGAGATTTTAGGGAACAGGGAAAAGACAAAAGAAATATTTCCCTGGCCTCTGGGCTGTTACGCAAACTGAATCAAAAGTGAAGTGGATTAGAAGCTTAATGCTGTCTTCAGGTAAAGCTTGCCATTTTAATCTCCTGCTGACGCCTTATTAATCTGCAAAAGTCGTTCCCATTTTACCACCTTTCTATTTTTGCCCTGAACTTCCCATGCTCCTTTTAGGATCCCATCATAGGGCTCTTTTCTCATTGGCCAGATTAGGATTTAGTGAGTACTTAAAACATCAGGAGCTTCTCTGAAGAGGCTTTTGCAATTTTAAAACTCATCAAGTGTGAGAGATATTTTCTCAGGAAGCCTTTTGCCAGCTTCCCCTCATACTTGATATTCAGCAAGCCTTAAGAAGTTTGTCGGTTTCCTTTCTGGTACCTGATTGTTTTTGTTTAAAAGAGGGGAAAACTTACAGAAGACCCCCACTGTTCTTGAGAAACAAGTCCACCTCTTTTGCTTTAAAATGGGAAACATGGATGGAAAAGCCGTTGAGGAATTGAGTGCCACAGAGTGCCACCAGTGGTACAAGAAGTTCATGACAGAATGTCCCTCAGGACAACTTACCCTGCATGAGTTCAAGCAGTTTTTTGGACTGAAAAACCTGACTCCATCATCAAATGCATACATTGAGCAAATGTTCGAGACGTTCGACTTTAATAAGGTGAGCATTCATAATCCACAGAGGTATTATACTGTATTGTTGCTGTTGTGTGCCTTCAAGTTGTTTCTGACTTATGGTGACCCTAAGACAAACCTATCACAAGATTTTCTGGGGCTGAGAGTGTCTTATAGACCCAAGGTCACCCAGTGGGTTTCCATGGCTGAGTGCGGAATCGAACTGTTATCTCCAGGGTCCTAGACCAAAATCCAAACCACTGCATCACACTGGCTCTCTCTATATATAGATAATAAACATGCTTAAGTATGCAGTTCTTATACAAATTTATTATACAAAACCCTGTGAAGTAATAAATTGCTGGTTTTTTCTTTATATTTTGTACTTGTCATGATACAAAATTATTTCTGTGAAAATGAGTTATGATAACTCTGTTTCACTCAGGCTCGCTGGCATTGAATTGCCAATACTTTACAGTTTTCTGTTCAAAATTACCACTCTTGTGAATCTGCTCTACAGGCAAAGCAAAGTGCATCTTTTCAGAAATAGTTTGGTTACAATGGTTAGCTTGGTTATTTAATTTTAATTAAAGATTGATAAATAAAGGGAATGACTCAACTGTTCCCCTAGCTTTCTGCTTGGATTGATTTATGGCAAATAGGAAAAAATGGAATCTCATAATACATACACTGTGAAACATCAAGATTGTTTGGTTTAACTTTTCATTTTTGTCATTTGATTTTGTTTCATTGTATGCACCATGATTTCTAACTGCTTGAACAAAAACCCTGTTTTGTATGTGAAGAAATCACTTTCATTTGCAAACTACTGAAATTTACACATTCTTCATTGCATTTTTCTGTCATTGATGATACTATATATGAATATTCTGATGATGCAATACTTCTCATGACAAGTGCAAATATACCTTTTTTAAAAAAACAAACTTATTTCTGGCAAACTAAAGTGTTAATTACTGCTGCCTTGTGATCTATATTGATCTAGTATCATACTTTCCAACTAGTTCTGCAGGGAGACTCACAATTTATCCTCTGTTGTCCCACTTATCCAGCTGCTTTTAAAATGTTACAGTTTCCCTCACCTTCACCCACTTCAGTTGCTGCAATAGGAGTTCGAAGTACAACAATAGTCTGTGCTCAGTTAATTCAGCTGGGGGAGGAGAGAGGAGAAGAAAGGGTAATTTTGCCCTTCCCAGTGGCTCAGGAAAAAACAAACCACTGAAGCCTCTCCTAGCTTGTTAGTTTTTTCTTATTAATACATTTTGTCATCCTGACCACACTCTGATGTTGCGTGGTCACATGTGTCCTAATTTTTGCCTGGGAAATGTTGGATTTTATGCCTTTGTTAACTTGTTTAGGATTACAATTTGCCCACATTTGTGGGTTTAATTTTCATAGATCTGATTATTTGCAAGTTTCTCTGACCCCTGCCCCTCCCCCATCTCAAGTGCTTTTTTCCCTCTCAGCACCTCTGATCAGGCCACACAGTCCTTTAAAAACCTGCCTGTGGTCCTCCTCTACCAGCCACTGCCTGGTCAGCTGAGGACAGATCTCAGCATGATTTCTCAGCACGGCAAACCCTCTTCTGATGCCTCACACACTCTCAAGGAAGGAGATGGTGGGGGGAGAGGTGACCCTCCAGCTGTTGCTGAACTACAGCTCCCAGCAGCCCTACTGAGCATGTTGTGAAGAATGCTGGGCATTGTAGTTCAACAACATCAAGAGGGCCACGTGATTCTCATCCCTGGTGTATTAACTTCTTGGATGTAATGAAATCCAAATATCCAGGCTCAAAGGAGTAGTCCTTGATTGACTGTGTGCTTCATCAAAGAAACCAGGCGTTCAAAGTTTCAGTAATGGTGGAATGCTCCGCCTTCCATTAAGAAAGAAAGTTCTCCAAATTGGGAGTTATTCTAGTATTTTTCTTTAGCCCAAAAGCCAAACAAAAAACAAAAAACCTGCAGACAGGTCACTTAACAAGACAACTTCTCTATTTTGCAACTAAGAGAATTTATAAAAATGAATAAAAGGCAAAGCAAAAAAAAAAAAAAAACAATAGTAATGACATTCAAACTGGAAAATTTGGCTTACACACGACCTTTTGTACAGCTCTTAGCACTATTAGGTACAAAAACTGCTATCTTTCTATGGGCAGGTGAAGGCCTTGACCATTTCCACACTAGGCTGTTACAGTGCTATTATTCTACTTCCAACATCCTGTGGAATCCTGGGGTTTGGAGTTTAGGGAGGGGTATTTAGAATTCTCAGTCAGAGAGCTCTTTGGCCTCAGTAAACTACAAACCCCAAAATTCCACAGGATGTTGAAAGTGTAATAATAGCAATGTAGTGCGGAAATGACCTTAGTTTAACTTCTGTATTCAGTTTTTTTGTATTGTGCTTTTAAAATATACACTCCCTTGGATCCCATGCTGGGAGAAAGGCATCATATAAATAAAATACACATAAATCTCTGCTAAGCTGATAAAAAAATCCCTATTTAAAAGTGCACTCTTTCTAGGAAATGTATGCTTTTATATCCATCAAAGTCGGTCATGGGAATATTATATTACTAAGTGGTTTGAGTGCTGGACGACAACTCTGGAGACCAGGGTTTGAGCAGGGGCTCAGCCATGGAAACCCATTGGTTGACCTTGGGCGCATCACACAGTCTCAGCCCCAGAAAATCCTGTGATAGATTTGCTTCAAGGTCATAATAAGTCAGAAATGACTTGAAGGCACCCAACAACAACAATAAATAAGTGTGTCTAAAATCCAACTGCTAATCCTGCTCGGAGCAGACTGATTGAATCAGTCTGATTTACATGTGTTGATTTACCATTCATGAGTTGACTCAATGGGTGAACTTTGATTGGGTCTACCAGTTGAATTTAGGCCTATGATAATATCATAATAGCATCCATGTTTTGCTATTTCCTTTTTAATCTTCTGTAATGTAATCCCAAAAATATTTGTTCGGCCTTAGCAATTTTATTAAATTGCAAATGTTTTTCCCCTTTTCCTGAAATCTTACCTACACAGCATAACATTTCATTTGAAATGGAAAATGACAACTTTTAAATTTTAGTATACATTGAATACTGTATCAGTATTATCTTTGTCTTATCCTGATAACAGTTTTTCTTGTTACTGACTAGAGCACCAAGAGAGTAGACATTGTATTTTCTAAATAATCATTTGCAATTTCTCTGTGTCTCTCCCTCTGTATATCTGAGCATTTATTTATGTACCACATTTAGCATGCTGAATTATCTGATTATAGCATTAGTCAAAACATCTATTAGATTACTGTCCATCCAAGCATAACTACTGATAAACATAGCAGATTGGGTAAGAATTTGCACAGTGATGCTGTGGCTTGGCATTGCACAGACACAGGCCAAGCCAATGACCTATACACAGCATGCTCCTGAGCATATTTGTGGGTATGTGCCTTTAAGTTGCTTGTTGACTTACGCCGATCCCATAAATTTCATAGGGTTTTCTTAGGCAAGGAATACTCAGAGATGGCTTGCCATTGCCTTCCTCTGAAATATAGCCTACAGCCAGTGTTATTCATATAGAGGTAAATCTCACATTGTTCAATGGGATATGCATTGTTTGAGATTGAAGTCATAATTTATTAGTCTGATCAAAGAGCTCTCTGCCTGAGAATTCTGAATGGCCCTCCCTAAACTGCAAACCCCAGAATTCCACAGGATGTTGAAATTGGAATAATAGCGTTGTAAAGTCTGGAAATGGTGTAACTTTACTCCTTTGTTGTTTAGCATAAGCATAAGACTACTTCGTCTTTGCTCCTTTAGCTACTATGGTCTTTATTAATTTATCAATCTCCTAGGATTGAAAGGATCAAGGAAAAATTATATTGTGCAAATAAGTGAATGCTCATGAGAGCCTCTCAGCTTGCATTCATCATTCCCCCAGAACTTGCCTGTGAATCTATTCTATGCACTTAAAACCCCCTGAAATCAATAACATGCAAGTGATATAACTGGATATAGGTGAATCCCACTATTTTGAGGGAAATTACTGTAGAAATTGTTGGTGGCCAGAAATAAATTGTTGGGGGTCAGAAAACCGATCACAATTTGTTTTCCGTTCTTGTTTATGGCTTCATAATAGCTGCCACCAGTTGAAATTAGTACAAGAAAATAACCATTCCCTTAGTATGAATACATCCTCATATAGTGACACCTGTCCACAGAGTTTTCCTTGTGATTAAACTTTTACACTATGCTCCCATTTCAACATGCAGCAGTTTAATCATTCCATTCCTTGTAACAGTTTCATCATGGAACTGAAAGAGAAAATAAACATAATCTTCTGCATATGACATCAGAGGACTAATCATCAGCTTTGCCATTCCCATTTAGAGTTACCAGATCTTTTAAGCTTTTAAGGATCTGTCCATAGCAAAAATCTTGTATAAAGCAGACCTCACTTTCTGAATAAGCACTCTCAAGATCAGACATAATAATAATAATGACTGGCACTCTGTTGGTTAATCCCACATACAGTAGACCCATTCAATCAATTGTAGAATGGTGAGTCAATACATAGGTAAATCCAATTGGTTCTGTAGATCTACTCTAGTCAAGAATAATAGCCAATCGTCATCATACATAATGAAAGGAATAAAATTAGGGATAGATTTTGAATGCATAACTAATGCATATACTCAGATATAGAAATATTTATTTGAACATTATTTATATATTTATTTTTATTATTAGATTTTTATCTTGCCTTTCTCCCACAATCAAGCATAGTCCCATAGATTTTAATGATATTTAATTCCAAGGAAGAAACGCAACCTTCGGTTCCTGTTGGTGATTGTTACATTTATGTTTTATAAAGACCCCATGAAGGAACCTGAATGACATGGCAGTTAAAAAAAAGAGGAGGGCTACTGAATAAATTCTTGCCTTAGAATTCAGAGAGTTACTTAAGTACAGCAAAAACTTGTGCTTGGTGTCATGGTTTTATTTTTTTTAATTAAATATCTTCCACTGCAAACATGGTTTGCTAGGTGACATGAAGGCTTAGTGCTTGAACCTCACAATTTGAAATTGCTTTGAGTGCATAAAACTATCTGCATGTTTCTTTGACTCTTAACCCCAATAACTAAATCAACATGCAGGAAATCCAGAACGTAATTGGGTTCAACATTGTTAAAACCTAATCTGGTTTTAGAATAAACCATCTGTAGAAGAAAGCAGATTAGCTATTTGTGAACTTAAGGGCAATAGGTTGAGTTGATGAAGGAGCACATTATCTACTTTGAGATTTTGTTATGTTACATTTGAAACACAGAGATGGGAGTATTATGGGTATGTTTTAGTTTCTAAGATATCACTAATGTAAAGATAAGCATGCTTTGATCAGTCTGCTAAGCACATGTACCTGCCAGATGTATGTCTGTTTATAATACATGCAAATAGACAATAATCCTGGTATGTAACATCTTTAACACCACCTTGAAAGTCCTGGCCAAGACATAAATCTCTTTAGGTAACATGGCAACACAATCTGAGGATATAGTACCAAAACAAAATTAAACGCAAAGACAAAGATAGAAATAAAAAAAAAGTGAAATCTTGAGTAGGGCCAATTTAGATAAGAAAAATCTGGTTTAACAAAATACCACTTGTTAGATGTTGGATATTCCTGTGATTCATCTTCTCCTTTTTAAGATCTGTACAAACAGCTGTCAAGTGAATTTTAAAGGCAAATCCATTAGGCCCTAAGGATTACAGTCTTATGTTCTTTCTAAGGCCATTTCCGCACTACACTGTTGTAGTGCTATTATTCCACTTTCCACATCCTATGGAATCCTGGGGTTTGCAGTTTAGAGAGGGGCGTTTAGAATTTTAGCCTCAGCAAACTACAACCCTAGAATTCCATAGGATGTTGAAAGTAGAATAATAGCACTATAACAGTATAGGGCAAAAATGGCGTAAAATGGTGAAAAATGCTATTTAGCAGTGAATCTGTCATTAGAAAAACTGAATTTGAAAACATAAATGTGTCCTGTGAACCCTATTTTTTTTTTAAAAAAAGTTACTAATGGTGAGAAATTTAGAGATGGTAGTTGAAGAACTCTGTAAATTCAGGAAATTTATTTGTTACATTTTTATCAGTTTTAATTTCACTTTTTTTACAGCAAGCTCTTTCTGAAATGTAAAAAACAAAAACAATAACCATAGTTTTAGAGAATCGTTTTAGAAATCCTCTAACCACTCACTTAAGTAAGCCCCGTTGAATTCATTGGGACTTAGTTGTGAGTAAACAGGTGCTGGATAGCACTGTTAACTTTATGTCCATTTTTTTTTAAAAAAAAAATCACATTATTTTCAAATGTATACTTATATTGTCTGTGATTTGAGAATCTTGAGAATATAGAAAATGCAGTCAGTTTGTGGACAGTATTTCCACAGTCTACATGGAAAAGAATGGAATGCCAGTGCATAAAAACAGCTGAGGCGGTAAAACTATCACAGGCTGATATTTTTCTGATGTTTAATGTTCTTGTTCTGAGACACCACACATGAGCATGTGATTTCATTCTCATTGTACCACCTTTCCAGATGAAGTGGTTATGTTAAAGTCTCTAAGGGTCTTTCCGCACTACACTGTTTTAGTGCTATTATTTCACTTTCAACATCCCGTGAAATTCTGGAGTTTGTAGTTTACTGAGGCCAAAGAGCTCTCTGGCTGAGAATTCTAAATGCCCCTCTCTAAACTGCAAACCCCAGGATTCCATAGGAAGTTGAAAGTTGAATAATAGCACTAGAACAGTGTAGTGCTGTAAGGCCCTAAGATGCAAACACAATTGGCTTTGATGAGCCCCACTGAATATGTCTGTAATACTAGTTATTTATATTTTATATGCCCCCATGCATTGAAGGCATACCTGTGGCTGTTGCAAGATAGACACAAAAGTATTCAGTAGGTGTAATTATGGCTCAATTATTCCTCTGAAATGCTACTGCTTCTATTTCAACAGGATGGTTACATTGACTTTATGGAGTATGTAGCAGCTCTAAGCTTGGTCCTGAAGGGGAAAGTAGAGCAGAAACTGAGGTGGTACTTCAAACTCTATGATGAAGATGGTAATGGATGCATTGACAGAGATGAGTTACTAAACATTATTAAGGTGAGTTATTTTCCTCAATGTCTTCCTTAGCCAGTTACTATGCTGATAGCATTTGGAAGATGTGTGTGAAAGATTCCATACAGAAATTGTCCTTGAGTTTTTCAGAAAAAAATTCAGAAAAGCATTTTAGCCTCTCAGTTTCATATAATGGCTGATATCTTACATCAAGGAGGCAGAACATTATGTTCCACCCATGCAGTCCTTTGTCCATCCCTTGTTTATGTCTCTTTTGGAACCCCGTCCAAAAGCTCTAACCCTGACACCTGTCAAACCCCAAGAAAGGCTGCTCCTCTTACTAGTGGGGAAGGTCAAGAGCAGCAAAGCAATCCAGATATTAACAAACAGGCTTGGCTCAGCTCAGAAAGTGAAGTAAATGGAAGTTCATTCACAGATGCAATGCACCCTTCCATCCATCAATTGAAT
Organism: Ctenosaura bakeri; assembly: GCA_948474755.1. NCBI lineage: Eukaryota > Metazoa > Chordata > Lepidosauria > Squamata > Iguanidae > Ctenosaura > Ctenosaura bakeri. Next base: position 308,137 of record CAOLHI010000843.1, read on the forward strand.
TGTCTCCCTGTTTTCTTGCAGCCCTACAGGCAAGCAGCAGTAGTGGCCCCTCCCAAGGCTTGGAAGTTTTGCAGAGGGCTATAGTACAGTACTCTGCACTCCATCAAAAACAAACATAAGTATGTGGAAGCCACACCTGTCACTAACAAGATTCTGGCCATAACATCTCAGTCCCACACTGTGACCAGAATCTTGTTGGTACACTACAGGAAGTGGATTGCTGGGATTCTGCAACTGAGGTTATGGACATTTTGACACTACATTGCTATAGTGCTATTATTCCACTTTCAACATCCTATGGAATCCTGGGGTTTGAAGTTTAGGGAAGAGCCTTTAGAATTCTCAGCCAGAATCCTCTTTGGCCTCATTAAAGTACAAACCCCAGAATTCCCCAGGAGGTTGAAAGTGAAATAATAGTAGTGTTATAGTGTAGTGCGGAAGTGGCCTAAGAGAGGCTATACACAATTGTTTACTCTCTATAGCTGTTCCAAATTCCCACCAAAAATAAAGACTCTTAATGCAATTATAATATAAAAAGTTTTTGTAGAGTCCATAATCTCTGTTCAAATCAAAAGGAATTTAGAAGAAAAACTTTGAGGTAACCTTATGAACTCAGTGGACAGTGTGGCATATATTATATTCTGACCTGATTTTTTTAAAATGTTAGAATCAGAAGTTAGTTTTTAATTCCCTTTGGGAAATGCCGCATGAGAGTGTGTTGATTCATGCTTCAGACAAGAAGTCCTCTGTTTTCCTATACAGTTCAGAGACGCATCATTATTTTAATCTGAAGTATGTAGTCATTGAATGATTTCCATCTTCATTTCCTGCAGGCAATTCGCACCATTAATCCATGCAATGAAATAATGTCAGCTGAGGAATTCACAAACATGGTGTTTGATAAGATTGATATAAATGGAGACGGTAAGAATAACATTGAGGTGTTACCTTAAATTAGTATACCCAGAATATGGTTGTGGGGGACACTTATGTTCCATTGTGGAAGTTTATGTGAAGATTTCAGAGTGACATCAATATGTCATAGAGGAAATCCAGCACATGAGGAATGACTATTGATGTTAAGATACTAAGATCAGTAAGCTGGCATAGGGCCTTTCCGCACTACACTGTTATGGTGCTCTTATTCTACTTTCATCATCCTGTGGAATTCTGGGGTTTGTAGTTTACTGAGGCCATAGAGCTCTCTGGCTGAGAATTCTAAAGGCCCCTCTCCAAACTACAAACCCCAGGATTCCATAGGATGTTGAAAGTGGAATAATAGCAATGTAACAGGATAGTGCGGAAAGGCCCACAGTGCCATATCATTTTTTTTCAAGTGGACCAACAGCCATCTTGCTTTTTACTCATCCACTGGGTCTGGTCTAATCTCTTAGCTTCTCTTGGAAACTTTGAAATTATTCTACTTCCCTCAAAGCCCTCACATTTCTTTTTAGTTACCCCTTTGTCTTTTCTCCTGTTCCAACTATAAATTGGATCTGAGAAATGCAAGAAAATGTTGATTAATGATAGAAAAGAGCCAGGAAGTCAATAGGAAAAGGAAGAGGCTAGCTGAGAGAAGGAAACTCAGACCTGTTGAAGACATTTCATATAGTCAGAAGTAGTAACTTGATCAGGATTTATAAAAATGTGAATAAGACAATTCAGCTGGCAGATAATTCAGTAACTGAGCAGAGAAATGTAAATACAGAGTTTAAAGGGAAGAAGATGAATGATTCAAACTGGATACATTGTAGGCATTTTTAGGTAGATAAACCATTGTGACATCCTATGTGTGTATACATGCACATACACATGATTTTTTGAATGCACAAAGAAAGGGAAAAAGAAGGGGAAAGGAGGGAAGGGGGAGTACATAGAATACAAACTTATTAGCTGACTATATTTCCTAAAACAAATTTTCTTGGAGTTGGCATCTATAAAATATATCTTTAAAAATAGCTAAAGCAGTGAGATTTTCTGACCATTGAACCATAGGTGGAAAATGTCTATCTTTCTAGTCTTGGAGTAGAAATCTGTTGACAATGATAAGAGCTCATAGGAGTTATATTCCATGTCTCGGGGATGTAACTCGAAGGAATATGTATATCATATTCAATATCAAACATTGTTCCAGTATAAAATTGTTGCTTGTAATACATCCAGCCAAAAAGGAGTAGGCATTGAATATACTCATGTCATACGATATAGGGAAATACTATCAGTATTTGCCAGCATTTAGCTGAAGTAGGACATTTCTTTCTAAATATATATGGCTGTGACATCCTGAGGTAAAGCGCTACTAAAGTGATGGATAAATTCCACCCCGTCATGCTATTGGGCTGCTTCTGTCAGCATTTGTCACCACTGGCTGGCTAAGGCCGATGGTATTTGTGGTCCAACAATATCCTAGAGTGTTACATGACTGCCATCTTAAATTCATGGTTTTCTTATTCTTTGGACTCTAAACAAATCCTTCAGCTTTTGCAAAAATGGTGCATTGATCTAGAATAGAGATGGGCAATTTGTGGCCCTCCGAGTGTTGTTGGACTGCAACTCCCATCATACACTACCATTGGCAATGCTGGCTAGGGCTGAAGAGCACCAGAAGTTTATCGCATTTGAGGATCACAAGTTGTTCTGCCCCAACCTAGAAATAGATATTTGGATTTCCATGGCCTGGATTACTCATTAATCCAAATATGACTGATTACTTTAGGCTCTGTAGAAACAAAATCCTTTTGTGTGTTTTTGTAGGTGAGCTGTCTCTGGAGGAGTTCATGGAGGGTGTACAGAAAGATGAGGTTCTACTTGAGATCCTCACCCGTAGCCTGGACCTGACACACATTGTTCGAATGATTCAGAATGATGGGAAAAATCCTGAAGGAGAGGCAGCTGAAGCAGCTGAATAGACTATCTGTGGTTGTTGTTTTTTAAACATGAATATTTGTTGTTTCTTAAAGAAAAAGAAATCTAAATAAAATACAACAATACATTAAAAAAATCAGGGATACAATTTGGACAGGTATTTTAGAATACTGGGCTAAAGTAAGCAAGCACAACCTTTTAATGGAAGCATTGCCTCTTGTGAACACAACAAATGATGGTTGTTGCAGGCACTTTATGAAGGTACCAGCGTTTCCTGAGAAGTAAAGTCAACTACTTGTTCTTCTGTTAGAAGGAAGTAAATGGAAAGGAAAAGAGATACTTAGCTCCCAATCCCTCCAAAAACAGTGTTAGTAGGAGAGGTCAGTCTGAGGGAATCTTCTGAATGGTGCCACAAGAATCCCTGTGCCATCCTGACTGCCTCTGAATGTTGCTCATTTCGATGAGTAGTATAAGTTAGCTGGTGAGGACTAAGATCATAGCAGGCTCAATTTCTCTCCAACATTTTATTCAACTAGTTCCTGACAGCCTGCCCCTGGTTCCACAAAGTCAGGTGCCAAAGACTAATTGATGTAAAATGATCTAAGGTCTTTGGCATAGCCTTTTAAAGAGTCTCTCTATGGAAGACATCTCTGTGGAAAACCAACATAATACTTCAAAGAACAATATTGGAGCTGTCATTGGCAAGTTAAAGCCTGGAAAATAGAGTTTAAGCATATGTCATACACCTCCAAAGATTAAGAATCTGAAATAACTTATATACTATATTTAACAGAATTGTCTTGTGACAGGTAATGTAAGAACTTACAAGTTGTGATATTTCACAGAAATCAACCTTCACCTGTTGCAGAAATCTACAGAATTCAAAAATTTGGGGTTGAAAAGGTATATAGGCATATCTCAGTTAACAAAGACTCTGGCAAAAAAGCTTCTTTTGACAAAGTCTTTTCACATCTGTCCATCACCCCATCCTCCTTGTCTGGTGTATAGCTGGAAGATTTCTTTTAAAGCTGCACTGGCATTTGGAGGGTGGTGAAAAGGAGCTAGAATAACATAAACTTCCAGTGTTGCAGCAGCATGTCTGCAGTAAACAATGCAATAAAAATCTGTGCTTGGAAAGAACAAGATTCTATTCCAGCTGATCCTATTGTAGCTGTGTGTGTCTGCCCACAAAAGGCAAGATAAACAGCAGGTGCCTCCAGCAGTCCATATTAAGCATATGTGAACAGCAACATAGAGAAGATGGGAGACCAGAGAAGCCTGATTCACCAGCTATCTCCAGCATGTTTTTTTTAAAAAGTATATATCTGTAAGTTTGGCACTAAAATGGAAATCATAAGACTGGATGCATTTTGGAAGAAGCTTTCAACTGATCTCCGGATGGTTCAAAATGTTTTTGTTTACTTATGTAAGGCTTATCTGAGCAGGTTGTCTGTTTCACATGTGTGCATTGTTAGTTTTGGATGAGATTTGCTGAAACATGTTCAATAGCTCTTCTTTTTTGTTGTGTGGAACCTATCCCTATTCTTTTCATGTTATTTCTGTCTCTGGTATCAAATTTTCTTTTAATTGGTGACTTCCCTGAAATACCTAATGACCAAATCTGTATATTCAGGTGTTTGGGAATAATATGCATTTGTGAAAGGACAATATGTTTCTTCAAGCTATGAAGGCAGTGTAAATGATGCAACAGGTTTTTTTTTACGTCTTTGCACTTTCCTAAGCAGTTGTTTGAAAAGTCTTGTCTATATTGATAAGATTAATAGGAATGATACGATATATCATAGGTCATTTACATATGCCCCAAAGCTAGAGCTAGAGTAAGGTGAAATAATAACAGCCCTTGCTATTCTTTTTCTTCATCTTTAAGTGTTAAACATGTGCCTTTAAATGTGTACCAGAATATTCAAAACAAGCCTCTCAGTGTTGCATGAAGAATCTATGAAGTGCAATGGTGACACATTATGGCTCAAAAAGTGTTCCTCAAATATCTCTTTTATATAAGAGAGAGTCTTATGAAATTTCTTTTAGGTTATCTAGATCCTGCTTCACACAGTCATCTTGTTAATTGCTTTAGTGCTCAATTGTATTTTGGAGAGACTAATGGAGAATTTTGGTTCAAGTGCTTTATGTTATAGATAGTTATAACAGTCATTTTTATAATTAAGCCCAGTTTCTGTATTAGCTGGAATCTTTTCTGACCAGTAATTAATTTATAAAGGAATTGATAGCACAGAGTTTTCTAATGGCCAGCAGCTAACCTAATTGTCAACAAAAAGAAAGCGAAAGGCTTCCCCAGGAAGGAAGGAAGGAAGGAAGGAAGGCAGGCAGGCAGGCAGGCAGGCAGGCAGGCAGGACAAAAACCCTTGTGAAAGGGACAAATCTTACTTCTAAAATTTTGTTATATCATTTCACTAGCATGTCAACAAAATGTTTTTAGGCCTGTTAAGGTGAACTGAAAGAAATTGGTGATACTAAAATAGCAGGCTTTAAACTGTGAAGACCTGAAAACATTTCACAGGAAATATGTTCCTTCTGGTACAATGATCATAGGTATTCTGGAAAAAGCAAAGATTGTATTATGGCCCTGCCTGAGCCACTAATGAAATTGGATTATATATTGTGTTGATATTCATTGCTCAGTAATGAATGTCACTATGATATTTTGTGGGATCTCTACAATTTTTTGAAGTATGCTGTATCACTTAATACTTCATGCCCACTTTTACTACTGCACGTTCCTCTCCCTCTTAGGGGTGATGAAATGTAGAATTTTATTCATCCAGTGGGGACAGCTGGCAGGTATAAGAGGTTAAATAATACTCCAGATACTTGTCGGATGAATTAAGGGACAGAGTTCTTGTTCCTTTAAAGGTGGTATAAAAGGAAGAAATTCATTAAAGTAACAGAAGCCTTTCCCTTAATCCACCTGGCAACCAAAAATGGAAGTAGTAAATAACAATCGTCTTATCTTTTAATCACTGCACATTAGACATTTGCAAGTTCCTCTCTGATTTTCTGTATATATTTCTCCTCAAATGTAAGATTTTGTGTTTGGATTGTACAGTATAATGAGAGGATACATTAAAGATAGTGTTTTACAAAATCAGCTCAATTCAGGGATTTTACTTAATTTTTTTGAATTTCTCAGACCTGCCCAAGATATTTTTGCTGCCTGAGCCAAAGAAGAGGAGAGCTTCTCCCCTGTCTCGTTTAGCTACACCTACGAAGGGCAGCCAAATGGCCAGTTCAGTCTTAATTCAACACCAGTGATATGACATTATCAGAGTAAGAAAACTGGTGGTGTCTAGAAGTTTTACAGTCCACAACACATCAGCCCCCACCAGCATGGCCCATGGGTCAGGGTTTGTGGGCATTGTCTAAGGTATCAGAAGGACATAAAGGACGTAAAGCAGCAGCAATCCTTCTTTTGGGCCCACTGCCCTCACACAGACATGTCTGGTGGGATCATGGGAGAGGGTCTTCTTGATTGCTGCTCGAAATTATGAGCCTCCCTTCCAAGGATGGTTAGACTGGCTAATTTCTTGTCTTTCTATCTGCAGGAAAAGACATTTCTATTCCTACAGGTGTAAGGAAAGGGATTGCAACAGAATGTTTTTATTTTTAATTTTTTTTTGTCTTTTTTAACGGATGTGTTTTAAATGGTTTTAATTCTATGGATAGTTTAATTATATTTTAACAACAACCTTTTGTATGTTTTTAATTTATGTATTTAATCTGTATTGGTTTTGACTTCTGTTAACTGTCTTGAATCCCAGTTTTGGGGAAAAGGTGGCAATAAAGACATCAATAAAGAAAGCAACAACACTTTGGTGGCAAAGGACAAATTGAATCACACACACAGCTCTCTCCACTCTGGACTTCTCCCTCTACCTCCCTCTACCTAATACCTGGGCCCTTGAATCATTGTATTTGCCCCCAGGTTTTCCAGGATGCTTTGTTAATAAGGAAGCACATCATGGCACCCTCAACAGATTATAGAGCTAAAGCTTCAAAGAGGGATAAAGTCTTCAGAACCTTGCACAGAGCTGAACTAGCTTCACAATTGACCCCATCAATACCTCTACATAATGTTATATAGAAAAAAAGAAGAAGCAGGAAAGGAATAAGTGATTCATTCATACATCATTCATCTGACATTGGATGGACTCTTATTGGTTAGTCTCAACTAGAGCAGAGCCACTCAATCAATTGTTGAATGATGAGTCCAATCCAATTAATTCACTGGCTCTACCCACCTAAAAATAGGTTCCAGAATCCTAGATCAGCTACTTAGTTACATCTCCGTAACTTAAGTAGTGTCTCCTGGCTCAACCAATTCACCCTCCCATCCACTTTAAGAAAAACCATTGGATCAGGTGAAGGAGGCCCATTCAGCTTCCAGTGGGGCTATGAAAAGACAGGTCTCCTGCTTCTGGATGGAGCAGACTGGAAACATCATCTTCTCTGCAGCCAGAATCTGATTAGAGCTCCCTCTAATCTGATGGCTGTCTATTGAGGTGAACTGGGATGGTATTTATGTAGGTTTCTGGTAAGACTGTGTAATCTTACTGAATATAAATCAGTTATGGATTTGTACCATACAAACCATACAGGTTACAAATCTGTAAGTGCTATACTGAATAACAGCCAGGATTTAGACCATTGTGATAGAACATTGTGGTAGAAGTAGGAAGATTCTCTGCATAAGATGATGCTCTGATACCCAGAATATCAGTAGTAGAATGTTCTGCTCTTCAGTGGTAGGATGATCCTCTAAAATGGAACATAAGTTATCAAGATTTTAAGCAAATTGTATTATTTTTGTATTCTTCAAAGTAACTTATCAAACTCTACATTGTGATTCTCTAGACAAGAATGGATGACCAACTGTTTGCTTCATCACATGCCTAATAATGCAGGGAAGGCCTTATGTAAATCAATAAGATTCTACAAAAGAGTATTTTAGATTTTTGTTGTTGTTGTTAAAAAACATTTGAAATCTAGCATGTGGGTACAGGCTTTATTTTGACTTTTTACTAATGTGTGAAACTGTACACCCAGCATGCGATGAGCAAAATGAAATCTTCTACTCAACAACAATTGTATAGATTTGACAGGAAATGAGGGAGGGAAATAAACTTACAATTCTTTAGCTAGTCTTCATATGTTGCACTTGAAACTGAGCGCATAGGAGACAATTTCATTTAGACCTGGGGTCCTTTCATATCACACAGCACTATGATACTATGGTAACTGTAGAGTCCTCTGGCTGAGAATGCTAAAACTCCTCCCTAAACTGCAGAGTCCAAAAATTCCACGGGATGAAGTCACGGCAGCTCAAGTGGAATCATGGAGCTATAATTTTGTAGCATGTAGCCCATGCAAATATTTCAGTCAAAGGCAATACCTCAGTGTCATATCCCCCACTCCAAAACAAATATGTTGTTTGTTTAAGGAAGAGGAAAGTAATTGTCATCATTGTAATATTTTTAAGGCAAAAAGCATGGCCCTCTATATATTGTCACTCATTGGTCTTATATGAGCCAAAATGTAATGCTTAAAAAGGAAAACATTACCTGTTCTCTGAAACACAATTTTTACAAGTTCTCAATCTGAGCACTAATGTTCCAGGGAGCAGCAAAAAATGGAACATCTTGCCCCTCTACATTCTAAGGTACGGTTTATCGAGAATATAATGCTACATAAATTAATGCAGATTAATTACTACCCCACATACTTTATCTACATTTACATTCATACAATCAGCCCCAACTATAGTTAAAGAAGGGTTTTTTTTTTCCTTTCCCCATATCCTGCAATACATATATAGTTGTTCATTCAAGATTCCAGCGTATGGGAATGATTAAAACTTGCATTGCATTGTGTGATCTTTTTATGTATTCAAGATAAACAGACCTGGCCTTTAAACTGTGAATGGATGATGGTGGAAGGGAAGGGTAACTTTATTTTAGAGCAGTGCTTTTCAGATTTTGATTCTCCATATGTTTGGGACTTCCACTCCCAAAATCCCTGACCATTGACCAGGTTGATTGGGACTTCTGGGAGTCGACATCCAAAACATCTGGAGCACCAACATTTGAGAAGTACTAGTTTTGGAGTCCTATTTTCCACAAGTTTATACTACCCACGATGCTTAAGTTTTCTTTTATAGTTTCACTGCTGCCTCCATGCCTCACTAAATTCAAATTCATAGAATGTGTATTCCAGATAAACTGGGCTAACTGCACAACAGTGACAGAGCAAAGAAGGCATACAACATTGAAAGAAGGACATCACAGAAATTATCTTCTTTTCCTCTGTTTCTCTCCTTTTTGTGGGTTTTCAAGCAATTTAAGAAGTCACTAACAAGTATTATAACTGGATTGCGAATGGATCACTTATTGGCAGATCCACAAGATCATAAAAGTACTTGTATGTCTTCATCATCTCTGATGTACTGTGGCCCTAAGATGAAGCTATCATGAGTTTTCATGGCAGCATTTCTTCAGAGGAGGTTTGCCATTGCTTTTCTCTGAAGCTAATAGAGTATGACTTGCCCAAGATCACCCTGTGCGTTTCCAGGGCCAAGCAGGGATTTGAATTCTAGTGCCCTGGAATGGTGTAGCGGTTTGAGCATTGGACTACGACTATAGAGACCAGGATCTGAATCCTGCTCAGCCATGGATATGCATTGACTGACCTTGGTCACACTCTCTCAGCTGCCAGAGAAGCCAGTAGCAAACCTCTGAACAAATCTTCCAGAGGAAATCCCATGATGGGTTCACCTTAGAGTCGTCTTAAGTCTGAAAGACCTTGAAGGCACACAACAGCAACATCAAACTACTACACTACACTGCCTCTAAAACTGAGCTGCTACTTAAGTTATCTTCAACTTAGGCTGACCCTGGGTAAATACATAATATAGATGACTGACTAAACTTCAGAGTGTGACAAGGTAAAACAACTGAAATGGTAATGGGTTACCATTATATGTGTTTATATCATTATACCTGTCTTTAAATGCAGGCTCGGCAGATTAGTCCAAACATAGAGTAATATAGTGGTCTGGCTATTTAGGGTTTTTTTTTCAAATCTAGACAAGTAGTAGCTACTATATTCTGTGAAAAAATAAATTTTCACCAGAACATTTACTGGCACAATTGCCATTATCCCCGATGAGAGGCTGTGATTGATAATGCTATAGCAGTGATTCCCAACTTGGGGCACGCTAACTCCCGGAATATGAAGGAGAACATTTAGGGGTATGTGGGGAAAAACTGAATAATGGTGGAGAAAGTATAAAGTATAAGCCATTCTTGAAGGATATCACAACTCAATGCAGTTCTTGATTGCCTATGGCGTTGGCATTTCTGTCCCAAAAACTTAAGAGATGGGTGAGAGATCATAGAGATAAAGAAAGGAGTGACACACAAGCTGAACATCCAGCTGCCATTGGCCCACAATTTTTTTAAAAAGAGTTTTTTTCACAGGCATATGCACACATAACCTTCTATTCAAGTTGCTGCAACTCTAGTGCCATAGATGTAAGGTGCTTTCTCAAGCATTGCATGCATATGCTCTTCTCTCCCTCTTCCATGTATCCCTCTCCCTGAGGAGACAGCACGCCTGATGGAGACATCCAGTTCTGCCCCCAAATTCATCTGAGGGAGGAATGTACAGTGTCAGTTACTCCTCCCTGTGCTTTGGGTGAGCAGCAAACAAGATCTTGAGACCACAGAGAGCATTTAGACAGTGGTGTAGACTCGAGTTGATAGACTCAGACTCAAGTTGGACTTAAGTCACTTCAGTGACTCAACTCGGACTCAACTCAGCCATAAATGATGCACTGATTCAATTTGTATATTTTTAATAACTGGCTTGCTGCCCTTGGTTTAGTAACATAACACATTCATCCAGAGACCTTACAACTTTGAACAATGCCTCCATCTCTTTTGGCCTACTTGTCACATGATAATCTTTCCCAAGCCCAAAGTGTGGGTGCATTTCTCAGAGGGGAACAGCAAACAGGTTAGGCGATGGACTTGAAGTCTGTTCAGCAGCCTGTCCCCACTGCATATCAGAGGAGCCTTCTAAAATGTTTCCTAAGAGCAAAAGACAAGACGCACCCCCAGAGTTCAGGGTGCATTTCTCAGAGGGGAACAGCAAATGTATTATGCAACAGGTTTGAGGAGGAAGGATCCTTCCTTTTGAAGCTTTTGAAGCTTCGGTAATGGGGAGTAAGATAGGATCCTATTCTCCACTTCCAAAGCTACAGATTGCAAAATTGCAAATGTGGAGAGCCAACTCTGCTTAAATTGTTTAAAATGAATATATTTCACTCTATCCAATGATTCTGGAATTTTGGTTGGGATATAAAGTCGGCTTCCAGACTTGAGGCCTGACTTGAGACTTGAAGGTAGAGACTTGAGACTTGACTTGAGACTTGGAGTAAAAGACTTAAATACATCACTGCATTTAAGTGGGTAATAGGGCAAGATGGAATGGGGAGGCCTAGACAGGGGAGCTGGCCTGACACCCTACCTTTCCCTCCATGCCTGTGGGGACGTCTTCTCAGAACTCATACAAGCTTTCTCATGGGACCTTTTTCCCTCAAAGAAAAGACATGGTGATGGAGGTGGGGGGACAATTTATGGAAATGGGCTGCCAAGGGGTACACAAGTGAAGCACTGTGGGAGGCACTGTGCTATACAAAAGATATGTGAAAAGTACAGCTTTGCAATGTTGGTGTGTGACTTATAGCAGCCTTTTCAGTGCTTGCTTGGATTGATGGGAATTGCAGTTTAACAACACCCCTGCTATATAAGTTTAAACATCAATATACCGTAAATATTATAAACATGCCCAACTTTTCTTTGCACTTTTCCCTCTTCACAAATAGTTTTTCTCCATTAGAGGTACATGCTCAGTGAATAGAAGCAGAAGGCAGTCATTTTGCTGACAGCAGAAGCAGTAGGAAAGCTGAAGGAAAACACTCTCACACAACCAGATGCTTACAAGAAGCCTGACAACTGGACATGGATGTTGAAAGTGGGATGTTGAATATAACAGTCTAGTGTGGAAATGGCCTCTGTTGAGGGAAGTAAAAGGTCTTTGTCTTATGCCTGCCAATCTGTCTCTAACTAGAATTCCTTAGAGGATTGTTTTGGTCACTTGAACTCTCAAGGATGGAACCAACAGTTTTATCTAGTAGGCAAATCAACACCAACATTCCCCTTAAGAATGTCTTAAGCTTTGGATTTTTCAGGAAATGTATATACCAGGAGAATAATCATACAGATTTATAATTTTATGTATTTATTTAGGTAAAACAGCTTATGCATTTCTATTCCTTGCCTAGGTTTGTCATTTTACAAAGACATTTCAAGTCCAGGCATGTTCACATTCATAGACATTACAGAGTCTAGGTACCCTGCTTCAACAGTCATTTCATCTTACAAGGAACATCCTCCATTCTTATAAGACACATGGTATTTATAGTACATTAACATAGTAAGGGAAAACTTACACAATATTAAAGCATCATATTTCATATATTGATGGCTTGGCATATCTCATACAGGTATTTATATACAGTACCATATTGGATAGCATTTCAGCAGACTATTGCAGTACAAGTGAGACATACTGTTTCCTATACAATACAGTTCAGTTTTCCACTCATTTCAGCATACTTTTGCATACATTGTCTTTATTCAGCATAAATATACATATTGTTCAGAGCCTAAAACTCTTAGATGGCATTCCATCAAGGCACTGTCAATAAAATCTTCTCACTCATTCTGGAATCTGCAAGCAGCGAGCAGCATGTATATCTTTAGTACCACGCTGACCAGTTCTGAACTGCTTCTTTCTCTCTACATTTATAATTGTGCTCTCTACTTTTATAATTGTGGTAGACAGTTGCTTACCTTTCCTTCGTCCAATTGCCTCTAAATGCCAACTTATGGAGACTGTAAAGCAAATCTATTATGGCATTTTCTTGGCTAGATTTGTTCAGAGGGGAGTTTCCTTTGCCTCTCTTTGAGGCTGAGAGTGTGTGACTTGTCCAAGGTCACCCAATGGGTTTCCATGGCCATGGATTCTAACCCTGGTCTCCAGAGTTGTAGTCCAATGCTCAGACCTCTATACCACCCTGGCTCTCCAATATGGGTTTTTATCTATTTTATATTTGGAAGCCTAGTCCTCAAGAATCTGTACTATGTTCTTTTTCTATTTTTCCCCCCAGATAACAGCTGTTTTCTTTTCTATCTCTTGTCTTGAGTGGTTACTATGAAGGCCAGACACAAATGTCAAGCTTACTATTTTCCTTTCTATTAATCAGACAGCATCTTTTAGATTTATGATTTTAATAGATTTTAATTCTTAAATTTTATATGCAGAACCTACAATAGAAAACTACTTAATACAACCAAATTCCTATCAGTGTCTGATGCTATGCATATTGATATGCAGCCATAAATCCCACAGAATTAAAAGAGGAATGTGTAGCCTAAGTTACATCGTAGTGTTGTGATGCCAAAACGACAACAGCAATCCTCCATCATGAATCTTTCTTATAAAAACGTAGTGTTTTTTCCAGAAATCACACAATAGAATTCCAGCGTCTGCTTTATAACAGCTGGAATTTGTTTATCCTTGAAACACTTAGACTTCGCTTTGTGTATTTATATATTGTTATAAATCTCATTCATTTTGTATTCATGTCCTTTGTTATATTATTTTCCAAGGTAATTTCTGGTATTTTGAATTTCCTGTTATATTTGTAATATTACTTTTGGCAGTGTTTTGTGTATGTTTATTGATTGTAAGTTGTGATATTCCACTTAGTTGGGCGCCTGTTCCAATTCATTTGTTATTTGTACTGAGTATAAAGTTTATCTTCATTAATTTTGCCATTATTTTCTCTAAAATGCTTTATCTATGGTTTTGTGATGGTCTCCTGTTGCTTATTTATATATGTGATTGAGACCCTGTGCTTCTGTATTTATTTGTGCTATAATAGTGTCGTCATTTTCCCTACCACATTCCCTCTAAGATGTAGTTAACCTGAATATATAATTATTGAAGGAAACTGAAAGTTTTGTCATTCCCCCCCCCCAAGTCCTTTACAAAGTTTTTTACAAGGCAAAGGGGGATAGCCCTGTGGCTTTTCAAGTATTTGACTGTAAAGTTGCTCTGCATATTTATCTTGGGATTTGCACATGTCTAAGCAGAACTGGCAACACAGAATTTATGCCAGAAATTTCAATTTTTTACACGCAAATTAGTTATTAGAATTTTCTTGAGAATACAATCTTCTGATTGGTTTTGCATTCATAATATAGTAAACAGGGAGCCTTTCTGATTTCTTCTATAAATCTAGCTTGCCACCTCCTGGCCACTTCTATAATTGCATCCAGAGGAGACCCAGGCCGTTTTGGCATTACACTGTTAGAGTGCTATTATTCCACTTTCAACATCCTGTTGAGTTCTGGAGTTTGTAGTTTACTGAGACCAAAGAGCTCTTTGGCTGAGAATTCAAGGTGCCCTTCCCTAAACTACAAACCCCAGAATTCCATAGGAGGTTGATAGTGGAATAGCAGCACTTTAACACTGTGTGCGGAAATGGTGTCCGTTATAGTGCTATTATTCCACTTTCAACATCCTGTGGAGTTCTGGAGTTTGTGGTTTACTGAGGCCAAAGAGCTCTCTGGCTGAGAAGTCTAAAGGCCCCTCCCTAAACTGCACAGCCCAGGATTCCACAGGATGTTAAAAATGGAATAATAGCAGTATAATAATGTAGTGCAGAAAGGCCCCTAGTTTAAAACATTTGGAGAAACATTCAGGCGATAGTTTTGTACCCCTCACTCCAAATTCGTATTTACAGAAGCTGCTTTAACTGACAGTTGAATTTTACTGCCCAGGTGCATGAGCAGACTGGCATTGGTTGGAGTAAAGATGAAGTACCTGCCTCATTCTCCTTTAGATAAGGCTGATGACCCTCTCGAAGCTTATTTTGGTTAGCAATTTTAATACCATCCCTAATCACAGCCAGCTGAGTTATCTTATAGATAGCTGTTATGGCTGCAATTCTACTGAAGTCAATAAACTGCATCTAAGCTTCTCATAACCATCTTCCAGTTTCCAAAATTAGCCTGATCGGAAAGCGGATCAAAGCAATCCAATCTTAATTAGGCTGTAAGACTGGAAAACAGCTTATTGGCAGTTTCTAACTTAAGCAAACAGTATAGACTGTGGTCAAATTCGAGTGGGCAGTTTTGCGGGGGTAAACAGTAAGGAAAAAACAGTGCATTCATAGACTATAGAAACCAGTTTATCTTTTTCTTTCATTCCAGCTGCAGGTGTCTGATATCCCAAATATAAGTATCTGAAATATTGTTTAAATTGTTTGAGGAAACATAACTTAGCAGCCTATGTGTGCAAAGTAGTTTTTTATGTCAGAATTAACTATGGTCATTTTGTAGCTAGAGAAGGGAGCAAAAGGAGGCCAATTAAATTTTCCTTTAGTCCTCAAAACTTTTAGCATTGTGGAGAATGAGACACTGAAAATTGTTCACATCTAGAGCTCATTGCATTTGCTGTGTTCACAGTCCCTTGGTGAGTTTGCCTTCTTTTCTTTGGATTCCTAATCTGTATTTCTAAAAGCATGACTGAAATTTTAAGTTAGTGAGATGTTAGAAATTTAGGGACTACAGAAAAGTTTCATGGGGACAGTGTCCTCATTCTCCCCACCCCATAACTATATTGCTGAGACATCAAAAAATTAAACTCTGATTTCTTTGTAAGCTCTGGTCTTTAGGAAGATGGCTCATATGCTCTTCTGCTCTCAAAAACAAAAACAAAAACCCTACACTGTCTGCCTATGGCCCATAAGAGCTGCAACAACTCCTAAGGTGAGAAATGATGAACATAAATGACAAGGTTTTGGAATAAGGAAGTCCTCCTGACATCTTTTTATTTACTTAAAAGCAGCTGCAGTACCTATCAGCCTTAATGAAACTGAGGCCATTTCCACACTACACTGTTGTACTGCTATTACTCCACTTTCAACATCCTATAGAATCCTGGGGTTTACAGTTTAAGGAGGGGCCTTTAGAATTCTCAGACAGAGAGCTCTTTGGCCTCAGTAAACTACAAACCTCAGAATTCTACAGGATGTTGAAAGTGGAATAATAGCACTGTAACTGTACAGTGTGGAAATGGCCTCTGTTTCCTGTGCATATATATTTTCCTACGTTTTATGAAAACCGACTTTTTCTAAAATGGGTATTCCTTGGCATGTCAACCTTTCTATATTAGAAGTGGGAATTTTTTTAAAAAAAATTGGATGGTTTTAAAAAAATATTCAGTCTCATGTTGCAAGACACATAAAAGATAGTGCACAATTTTAATAAACTAACATCTTTATTAAAGATAAAGATTTGTCTTATAAGGACTATACCATCAACTACATTCGACTTGAATGTAGTAAATTATTGTCATTTTTCATTTTGGAAATGGCAAATTGCACAGGTATCATTTAAAAACATATTCTTACAACACCCATAAGTCCCAACTTGGCAAAGACTGTTCTGAGTAATCTTCTGTCATCTCACTTTTTTAGATGCTTTTACAAGCTTCTTTTTCCTGCTCCACTTTTCCCTTTCATCTTCAGCTGAGAAACTGAGTTCAAAATGCAAAAGTAGTTTGTACTCCATTGAGGGGAAGGGAAAAGAGCAGGTTGAATCTTGCCCGTTCACTCTGGGCACAAGCAAAAGCAAACTACCATAGCCTTTTCTCGCTTCTCTGTTTATTCTCATTAATTCATTAACAACTTTTGCCATTTTGACCACAAATCTGTTCGGCCTCTCATGCCTCATTTTCATCAGTAAAATGTTGGAGTGTATACATTTCTATATAGTCATTTCTCAATGACTTTGAGTCATTTCACATGTGCAAATGTGCCCTGGGCTATAGCCAGTATGAAATAAGGTACTTTGTCTAATATTATACTGGTTGAAATCTGAATTTAATCAGCTTAACTTTGGAACAAATTTTCCAATAAGTATATCTGGAATCTCTCCAGTCAGACTAAAAATGTAAATAGAGATGATATCAAAATACTTTTCAATTTCACATGTGTAAATTATCAAGAAAAGTACACAGTCATGGACAATAATTTTGGGGAGCACTCTACCAATTTATTAGGCTGTGTTTAACATCCAGATGTAGTCTGATGCATCAAGTTTTTTTTTCTTTACTGCCCTGCATGTTGTAGTACTCTCATACATGTACACTGTGTGCAAAGAAAACTATTGTACTTCAAGTACTGTATAAACACTGTTGTAAAATTTAATTGAAACTTGTTGCAAATGTATAAAATGAAATATGGAAACCCCAAATCACATCATGTATGAGATATGTATCATTTCCGGGTGTATAGCAGCATGTTTATAAACTGAAAAAAAATAGATCAAGACCAAGGAAGGAAGGAAGGAAGGAAGGTGTCAAATAGTTAAATGACGACTGAGAAAGTTTAGTATTCTTCAAGCACTGGAGAACAATAAAGGTGTCCATTGGGGTTAAAATGAGGGGGAAAAAGTGCTGCTTTCTCCTTTTTGGCAGCATGGTTAAGTGCCATTTTTGTTGCTGTGCTTACTAAATAATGGGAAGGCAGAAATCCTTGTCAATCTGACACAAGCTATTTAGAAATTCACCACTTGCCCTAGATCTACTTTCTGCCTTCCTCTTGCATTTAATTTCCTGGAAAAGGATAAGGCTAGTTGTCTGGAACAGAATCCTATTGCAGATGGGCTACAATGCAATAATTTTATTACAGGTTCCACTCAACTAGACCCATGAATAGAAAAATGGGGGTGGTATACCAAACAGGCCCACCCAGAAGGAATCAGCAGTTTCTGCATACATGAGGAATATCTAATATATAAAAGTCAAAGTTTGTTTGTCTGTGTCAGGCGAAGAACTCATATGATTGGCTGCCTAAGAAGATTCTATGGAATCCTGGGGTTTGCAGTTTAGGGAGGGGCCTTTAGAATTCTCAGCCAGAGAGCTCTTGGACCTCAGTCAACTGTGACTGTCTTAAATAGGCAGGTTGCTATGGAGATGAGGCTGAGCAGCAAGGAGAAGAACAATGTATTTCCTCAGGAACCAACCACTATACGTTAAAACTCTGAATACAAATTGCATTGAGGAATATGGGGGAAAGTTACAGGTACTGGACAAGACAGTTTGGGGAAATAGGGACACAGGATCTCAAATCTTTCTGACAAGTATTATCTATGAGAAAATAAAATCCCGGGCAATGCCGAGTATATATGGTAGTATGGTATGTAAAGAAGCAGTCATTTTTCTCTCCTACCCCATGAAGGGAGAGAACTCCTAAAGAGAGAGAACAAGTGGTATGCAAGTATATAGGCATCCCCCTTTTTGATGGTCTGCTTTCAGCAATCCACTCTTCTGTCCCTTTTCAGTCAGAACCACTTTATCCAATGCATGACCCGCTCTTTCAACCACATGATGAATATATGGGTTCTGGTTGTAATTGAAAAGGATCAAAAGAGCAGATCTCTGAAAATTGATCACAGTTTGCTTTTCTCTCAGTGGACTCGACATCATCTTTTTGTTCCATCTGCACACTGACTGAACAAAAAGATGGCACAGAGTTAACCTATGTCTGCGTTTTGACGATTCCCACTTTTCTACAGTGCTTTGGTCCTTAACCTGTTGACTATGTCAAGGATGCCTGTATTATCTTATGCTGCTCTGTTACGATGGCAATAACGGACAGTGTATACGCATGCTCCCTCAGCACACCAGGTGACAGTCTGAAAGGGAAGAAAAAGAGAAGCTGCTGTGTGCTTCCATTTTAGCTGAGGTCTTGAAAGGTAAAATGGGTTTGGGGATCCACACCTGATAACATGTATCCCCACGCTTTAATCATTTATCCACAAGTTCTTAAAGTATTTGAAGGTTTTCTCTTTTCATTGTCTAAAGAGTATTTCAGGCAGTTAACTGGAAATGGAACACAAAGCCCTACTTCCAAATCCAATTCACCTACAGTTGGCCCTCCATATTCACTAGGATTAGGGACTCAGGGCCCCTGCAGAAGTGGAAAAACCACAAACATCAGAACAAGTGTGTGTGTGTCTGTGTGTGTCTGTGGGAAAGAGGCCCAGGCATGGTGGGAAAAGTGGGCACTCAAGGTCCAATCCAGGTCAGGGAAAGGAGAGGGTAAAACAGTGGTTGGAATTGTGGCCCTATTGTTCTTCTCTCTTGTCTATCTCCTTCCATTAGTGTAGAGGTACATTAGGGGAGGGTTTGTCATGTTGAGAAATCAGAGTGCAAGCTGTCCTTAACTGGCCAGGCAATGGCTGATGGAGAGGAGGAGGAGGATCAGAGGTGGATTTTTAAAGGGCTGTGAAGCCTATTGGAGCTGTTAAGAGAGAAGGTTCCCCCAGAAAAGAGGCACTTGAGGTGGGGAGCAAGGACTGGAGAAACTGGAAAGAATCAGATTCGTGAATGTTAAACCTGCAAATGTGAAGGGCCCACTGTATTTGATGGTGGTTTTAAGTCTTTAAATTTATGCTTTGAAAGGAGGCAGTAATACTTTATCAGTGACATCATTTATTCCCCCCATCTCGTGATTTTAGTAGGCACCTAGCTTGTATTTCTTCACACCTGTTAAATACTTTAGTGACCTTCTATGCTTCAGTTTTGACTATTCAAATCCTCAAATGTAGGAGAATGTACTTATGAGACAGCTTAGGGCAAAGCTAATGCTGCATGAATTCTGTAACTGCGTGTCAGTTACAGTAAAGATGGTTGACATAAATCATCTTTCGTACCACTCTGTTGCACACATCACATTTTCTCTGACCTTATTTCAAAACTGAGTGTTCAGGGCTGTTGACATCAAAGGAATTGTAGACTGGAGATGTTCATTCCCATGGAAGCTGAAAGATTGTTTCTTGGCTTGGATTGTCTTCCACCTACATTCCAGAGAGAGTCTCAAGAGCAGACACATTCATTCCAGTTATATCTGGCAAATCTACAAGGTGTGGAAAGCAGATGGTGATTGCCTTGGGGGGTTTCTACACTTGAACCTTGCTATAGAAGAATATCCAGTACTTATTTCTTCATTATGTATGAGGTATCTACAAGATGGTAGGAGGACAACACTCTGCTTGGTTCTCCTGACTTCTAAAGCTTTCCCCTACCTGTAAATAAGCTGGTTCCCAGCTCCATGTTTGGCTGTTCATTTTTTTCACCTATGGCCTTGTCACTTCTTTCTAGTAAAAGTCATTGCTTTTAACTCTGCCTTCTCCAAACAGTCTTGTGTTACAATGTGAGGCTTTCATTTGTTTTTCTCCTCCTTCTTCCAGCAGAGACAAAAGTGCTAACCATGATCAGCTTGGTGAGACAATAGAACTCTTGAGCTAAGAATTCTAAACACTCATCCCTGAACTGCTAATCCCAGCATTCCATATGTTACCCTAAAAGGTGGTGGACATAGGAGTCCATCTGCAATGTCAATGTCTCATTAGAATTTGAGGAAATTACAGCAAAGAAGGTCTGCAAGAGGAGAGTAACGGCAGGATCTCTTCCCCTATGTATACCAGTACTAACTTCAGAAAGGCTCCAGTTAAAGGTAAACAAACTATTTTATTTGGAATCAACAAACATACAGGAACTCAAACACTCTATAAACCATACAAGGCTGTGAGAAAGTAAGGCGTGAAAGGTTGGCTAGAGAGAGATATTGGAGGAAGAGGGTGATAGTCAACAATCCTGAAGAAGGATGAAGTAGAGGCTCAGACAACATCTGAGGATAACAGCTGAGCAGCAATCTGGGCGCCACATATTATACCCAAAATGCTACAAGTTGCCAGGGCCAAAATTAGGATTTACATACCCTTTTTCCTCTCCTGAAAGAATGTTCTGCAAAGCCTCAAAACTTTCTCTCAAGACTGACAAAGAGTTTTGGAATAAGTGATTGCTTTGACACCAGAGTGACAAACTTTATGGGAATCATGATAACCTCTTGAAGTCTGGATTGGTAGGGAGTGTAGGAAAGGTTTCCGTAGGGTGAGATCAAAAGGGATGGTCCCTGGTTGGCTTATCTGGGCCAATCCGGAAATACAAAGATCTGAGAACGATGAAGAGATTAGCTTGAACCCCCTTTATGCTTGGGTTTTCCACCTAATGTCCTTTGAAGTTATGGCCTGACAAGTCAGCTTGGCCTGGCAACATGCTCTTCCAGTCAGCATGCCTTTGATTCATGTATATAAAAAAGCACATGCTGCAGGATGGGGGTGTAGAGGAGGGTAACATATAGGGTAGAACCATGGCAAGTAAAACGGAATCACCAAGCTATAACTGTATAGTGTGAAAGGATCCTGGGTTGTAGTAAGAGGGAGAATATTTTAACCAATTGCAATAGCGCCAAAGAAAAACATGCTTTGCCAACATTTGGGAAAGGAGGGATGCTTACTGCATCTAGAGGGCTTTCAAATTGGTGTTCCTTCTGGGCAGCTGTGCTCATAAATAAACTAAGACAAAAAAAAGTTTTCAATGTCCTACTATAATCGCCAATCTCATAGTCAAAATAAGAAGCCATGCCACCTCAGAGAACCAAGCCACATGCCTTGTTTATACTTGACTGCCCCAATATATGTGAATCAGAGAGGGAAAGTACAACCTCCGCAGCTATAAAAGCTAGTTCTTATGTTCAAGCCACAATGTAGCTACCACAGGCATAAGATCTTCTAGTTTTTCTTCTGATTCAGCTTCCCAAGTGAAGATAACAGTTGTTTGCAGTGCTTGGTTTTCTTTTGATAGTGCTTTAATTGATGCAAAGATTAAAAAAGAAAAAGAAACAAAACATCTGGATGGAATCAATAATGCCTTCCATAACTCAAATGAACTTTGTAACTATACAACAATAGAACCGGAAATCTCTTTCACTCATTAGAAATATTTTCTACACACATCACAAGTGCATTTTCTTTGAAAGAAAGGTTGTTAACCAGAAGTTCATTATGCACACCTGTACCAGATTACTAAAAACATTTTATTTTAATTTATCTCATGTTCCTAAATTTAGGAAAGCAAACCACTGTACATAAAACTTGAATACTAAAAAAGAGAAGCAAAGAGTTTATAATAAAAGGTAACAGAAAATAAAGGTCACTGCAAGCCGACATGGAGTGGACTTTTGACCTATTGGTCTAAAGAAGCAAAAATAGCAGGTGCACAACTGATGCATGGTGGCTGCAGAGCTTTGGAAATTTACCATTCATAGTACTTGAAAAGTTGCCATTACTTGCTACAGTGCTGAAAAAGCAACTTGTTGCACTGACCGTGGCTTCTGTATTACTCTCCACTTTTTGGGGAAAAAAATCTTAAAATTTTTAAAGACCTAATTGAATGGCATGCAATTTGAAAAAATCTTGCTAAAATGTTCCTAAAAATGTTCTTCATCAGTACCTGTTGAAAATAACTAGAAAACCATTAGAATTATAAAATAATATTACTCAGATTTTCTTAGTTTTGAACTGTGATTCTGTTACATGCTCCTTGCCCCCACTACAAGTATTAGGTAAAATTGCTTGTAACATGTTACTTCCAAGCTCTAGGTAGATATGTCACATTGCAAATGGGCCGTACAGCCAAACTATGTAGGTGCAATGGCAGACTGAAGGAATCATGGTTATGATCAGTCTGTTGCTATTCGTTTCAGACCAGACTGTTCACATTTTCTGATCAGATGTGGCAGAAATTTCTTTTTTGGAGTATAGCTCCCACACCATACTGGCTGAAGCATTCTGGGTCTTGCGGTCCATGAAAAAGAAACCTTCTCCAGACTCTTCCTGACACACACTAGAATTGCGTATATGGGAGATGCAGGCACAATGTTTGTGTGCCCTATGTAAGTACATGTCAACATGCAAATATATAAATTTAAGTCCTGTTTGTCTGGATATCACAGGACTATGGCAATTATGAAAAAAAAAATCTGGGCAGTTCCACTTCAAACAGCAAGTGGAGGTTTACAGCATTAGATATATTTCTGCTTGTAAAAATAAAAATCTGCACATTACAAACCACCATTCCAGGGACATATATGATATCTTAGCTTGCTTCTTGACATACAAGTATTTATTCTTCATTACACTTATAGCCCATCCTTTCTCTAATGAGCATGAGGCAGTACATATGGCCCTCCACCCATTTTATCTTCACATCCCTTTTAGGAAAATCAGGTGAAGGGAGTGATTGGTCCAAAGTCAACCACTCCGCTTTTATGTTCACTGTTGACTTGAACTCGTCTTACAAGGCTCAGTTCAGCACTCTAACCAACATAGTACAATGACATGACAATTTTCCATATGTAGAGATTTGTGTCTATGATACAGCATGTGAGTCTTCCCCTTGCAGTATGAGGTGATACAGTCTAGGAGTAATTTAACTGTTTCAGTGTTGAGAATTAACTTCTATGAAGCACAGACTCTAGAGATCAAGGGTTTGATTCTCAGCCCCAGAAAACCCCATGATAGGTTTGTTTTAGGGTCACCATAAGCCAAAAACAACTTGAAGGCACACAACAACAACAAAGCCTGGCATCAAGTGTAAACACTGTTGAGCGAAGGCCAACAGCTGAAACCTTCAGGAGGCCTCATTTACAACAGGCTTGCTGGCTTAAATTGTTGACCAACATCTAGGTGGTCCTCTTAGTGCTGGATCCCAGATGGCTGAAACTGTTACTTGTCATTTTAAATCACAGAATGTCTCTGGGAGTATGATCAAGCAGAGAAAAGAGCTCTGCAGCAATGTGAAGGCATTCTGCCTAAATTAAGGTGGGGCTACCTGGACACGTGCTTGTTTGACAGCTTGGTGTTTTGAGGGTTTTTGTTTTGTTTTGTTCTGCCTGTATTTTTCTTCCATTTGTATTTTTGTAGAGGTGGCTGCCACTATGAAGGTAAGAGGAAGCCAAGGGCATGCACGCCAAGGGAATGAAGAAGGTGCTGAGGTCCATAACAAATATGATGCTGACCCTGGGTCTTAGTAACTGAATCATCTGAATGAATCTCAGGCCACTCAGATAAATGAGTTCTTCTGTGTTTGGTTCAAGTAAATACACTAAATAGGAACTTATATGCTAATGATCATATCTATCAGTTGCCTATTACACTATCTGTAGCACGCAGCAGGTACAGTGACTAGAGCGTTAGCCTATATGTTCACAAATTGATCTGTGCTTTTGCTTAAATATGACAGGTCTAGACTGCTAATTCATAAATTAGGCCATTCCCCCATAAAAATCCTGTCCTCTTGTCATTTTCTCATTCAAGACACAAAGACCTTCCAAACCATGACATGGAAGACTGGGAGCATGCCAAGGATTCTTGCATTCTCTGCCTTTCTATCTTTAATTCTCAGACACTGGATCTCTCCTCTCGTTTTCTAGTTCCTTGTCACCATAGTTTGCATTGATGTCCAAAACATGCAGTTTATGGTTAGTGGTTTCCTTCAAATTATTATCATGGGATGGCAAACCATTGTTTGGAAGTAGTCTTGGCTAGTTCTAATCAAAGTCAGCCTGATCCACACATTATAGCAAACTATGATTAGAAAAATTAGGAAAAGTCTGTGAGAACTGGTACAAGAGATAGTTGAAGAGGAAGAGATAAAAGACTAAGGAAGGAATTTATGGGGCCATGGCACGCTTCTAATCTTGCAAATGATTATCTGGAAGTCATCTCAACTCATCCAAAATGCCCTGAAACATCTACAAAATAGTTCCAAAATAGATCTACCATCTGGAGAAATCTGCCCAAAGATAATAAATGTATTGTCAGAAGAAAAAAACTAGAAAGTAATCGGCGCTTGTTCAGGATTGTGTACCCTGTCTGCTTAATCCTTGGAGATTCATAGATGGGTTGTCTCTGTTTCCAGTTCTATACATGCTTGATTGCTGGTTTAAAATGTCAAAAGGATGTTGGAACATCTAACCAGCACATAGTTCAAATGCTTTTGGATAGCACTTATTGTGGTTACACAGCAAATAAAACCATCGCAAGACACAGACTTGGTATCAGAATAGACTAGCCCTATCTTCAAAGTATATCGTTCCACCTAAATCACCTCTTTGCTCAGGCATGAAAATAACCAAAATAATCTACAGAGAATGCATGGTGTTTCACTAGTCAATCACCTTGTGTCTTCTCCATATCAAACAACATTTGGCTTTCGCTTCAAGACACTTGCTGGTCAGTTCCTTGGGATGTAACTGTAACCCTGCTTCAACAAACAGGATGGTTATGAATACATATGATTACTTTCTAGCATGACTAATATCAAGCAGAGGTCTTTGAGTGCTATCACTTCGTATTACTTTTAGGATGCATGTTCAAGATGCTGAAACTTGGCTTCTCAAAGTTGTGTGGAGTATTCTTTTGGATACTCAGATGATTCTTGGATGAAAGGAAGTATTCAATCCATGTCAATCTTTTCCAGTCAAATGGACAATTGTTAGAACATTGCACTTTTCCTCCTTTGCTCAGCGATCCACATGCCTGCATTCCCATCCATCTGTAGCATCTTCATCACCCACCTGTCTTTCCGTGCCCCATCAATAAATTCATCCAGAGATAACTGCCCTAAATAATAAATGCAAGAGAGAGGAAGTCAGAGTGTGTCAAAGACAAAGAAACACTTTCTCAAGTTCTACTTACACTAGATACTTGTGTAGCCTCACACTGTTTTATTAGTGCTGTGCTGCCAGAGATTTCTCTGTTATTTAATGTATGGATTTGCAATTTCTGGAAGAATTGGCTAGGATAAGTAGGTCTCACATTCTCCCTATACATGTGTTTTATATGCTTAAGGAATGCATAATGCCTACAGCAGCAACAACAGCAATAATGTGGCTTTCAGCAGTTGTAGTTTCCCCAGCAGGCTGTGCAAGGTCAGCTCATGTTTTCATCTTAGTAGGCCTGAGAAGCTATTCCTTTGTTAGGATTGAATGATCTCAACCCCTCCCCCATGGTCTGGGAAAGTGTCAGTACTTTCTAGAACAAGGGAGAAAGGATATTTAAAGATCAGGAAAGATGAGATTGTCAGTCTCATCATGGGTGTTGAGGGGGTGCACTTGGCCACAGTCCAGATCAGGAAACCAGTCTTTGGGGTTAGCATCTCGTTCATCATGGGACCTCCACTGAATAGCAGGTAATGAAGCATTCTTACAGTCAGCTAAGGGATGTGAGCTTATGTTGCCTTTTCCTTCGGTTTTATTGCTGCATCCTGCTCAATATCTTCATGTAATCATTAAACCATTGTTTGGTGTACCTGTGAATTTCATTTTGACAGACACTTGAACTTTAGCTGGACTGGAAACTGAGCTGATTGGGGCCTCAAAATTGTTTTGCTTATCTCTGACTTCCTTGCTGCAGAGAGAAAATAGGAACGGAATGGACATCACTATGCTAACAGTTCCAAAATGGTCTGTCTGCTTGGCATTTATTTCTCATTGCAAAATAAGTATCGGAATGTCCAAACAGATTCTTATCAAGAAGGACTATGAATGTCAAGAGCCATTTAATAAATTAAAATCACAGGGAAAGTTTAGTTTTCACTTTTTGGTGGCGGGGGGAAGAAGGGTTGCGTACCCCTCAAATGCATTTAAAGGAGTAATGAAGATTCTTAACAATTTAGAAAGTGACAAGCCCAGTGATTGGTGCACTGTATCGTTTTAATTTCTCCTTTTTCAATTTTGTATGTAATGCCATGCTTCACAAATTGTTGAATGTTCTAAGTCTACATATGTAACCTCACTATGCCAATATAGAAGTGAATTTGGAGAAGTACTCCTACTGTGGAAGGTCCATGGTTACAATTAGCAGAAGAAGACTAGTTTGTTTACCTTGGCCACACTCAAGGCAAGAGCAGGCCTGCCTTGCAAGCTGTCTCTGGGCTGTCACTGTCCTGACCCGGCTTCCTAGGACTGGCTTCCTAGCACTGTCACCTCCAGAAGAGCTTTCATGACATACTATATATTTACTGCTACACCATATACACATTTCAAAGCCTATACTTTGTTTGTCCCTTAATTTAAAAAATGCTTAATAAAAGGAATAACATGTTTTAAAATGAGAGCTTAGACTGGAGAGGTTTACTCCTCGTAACTGCATGCCAGCAGGAAACATGAAGAGACAGAAAAAGGAAGGGAAGAGGATGAGAAAGCATTGGCGGCAGGGGTGGAGGATGTTTCTGATGAAAGAAATGGAGTGGAATTGAAACTCAGAGAATCAAGTGGCATGCCTAGAAGTGAAGAATGAACAAAGAGCATCTTGCTCAGGTCCCTCTCCAATGCTGGCAGTGCCAGTGGTGGAATGTGTTATTTATTGCCCTGCTTCATGTAGCAAAATGCCTTATAGCAACCCTAATCATGACTCAAGGAAGGCTGATATAGAAGCACTAGACAGCAATTTTCAGATAGTTCTGAGAGGAAGAAGAAGAGAAACACAGAGAGCTGTGTTTTGACCTGTATAAGCTAACATTTTGGGGTTCAGGCTACTTTCCTAAAGACCTAATGTAAGAGCAGTACACTTTGGCTCTCTCTTTGAGTGTTCTCCAGAGTGCCTCCATCTATGCTGAACATGCATATTTGTAAATAAATTCAAATATTACCAAGGCCTGACAAGCCTCCACTGATCTCTTTCCAAAAGGAATCAAACCTGAATAAGCACTGTAGTCCTGGGACTTCTCACCAAAAATATGAGTGTAAACATAACAATATGTATTTCTGTTCACTACATGTGGTTGTGAAAGCTGGACAGTGAAGCTGACAGGAAGAAAATAAATCCATTTGAAATGTGGTCTTGGAGAAGAATTATACGGATTCCGTGGACTTTCAAAAAGACAAATAGGTCTTTGAACAAATGAAGCCTGAACTCTCACTAGAAGTGAAGATGACTAAACTGAGGCTGTCATACTTTGGCTATATCATGACACTAAATGGCTTATTGGAAAAGATAATGCTTGGTAAAGTGGAAGGGAGTAGGAAGAGGGAGACTACAATACAGATGGATTGATTTAATCAGGGAAGTCATAGTCCTGAGTTTGAAAGGCCCCAGTGGGGCAGCTGATGATCAGGTATCTCGTTGATAGGGGCACCATAATTCAACATCAGCTTGACAGCAAATAACAACTGTAACGATATGATGCTTTGTAAGAAATTTGCAGAGTAGTTACTGGATGATAATTCAGGAAATGTGGAAGCACCTATCTAGGCAAATGTCTCTTTACATTTAAATGAACTGACCATGGCTATTTGCATGTAAAATGCATAAGACCTGACTTTCTCTGATTTTTGATGTGTCCAAAGCCACGGGAAAAATTGCAAATGAGGTATCAATATCACCCCAAACTGCAAAGTGATTACCGTCTCCATTCTCATCCACCAGCTGAAATATCCTTTCCACAACTTCTTCTGGAGTGAGACTGGGATGCCCTTGCTCTTCTTCAGACCGGCATATTTGCTTTAGCCTGTAAATAGACTGAAAGAAGGGGGGGGAAGCAAAACAAAAATGAGTTGAGGATACAGTGGTAAACATCAAATGCATACCTCAATCAAAAAGGTTGTCTCAAAGAAAGATTGAAAGGCAATAGGAAGATAGAAAGGCAGTGTGCATCTATTTTGTCTTCCTCTCCTTAATGAATTTTTTGGTGCTAAGAAGTGAAGACAGAAGATCTAGTGTGAATTCACAGGAAGGGCAGCAATGGAAAAACTTTCCCAAACTTTCAGATTTCATGCAAAGCAATTACCTAAAGGCGAAACACTTTCTTAAATCATGGTTTGTTGTTCCCCAGAAAGCCAGCATCATAAACCAGCAACAAATGGTCATTTTCTTGTTCTTGATCACCACTGTGCCTAGAATTGTTGTTCCCTTAAAATGTAATAAAACTATCCTATAGTCATTACTATTGCTGTTAGGGAACACTCTGCCCTGGGATGTGTGGAATGGATCCCTCCTTGACTCTTAAAACAAGTCTCAGAATACCTTGGGTGTTTTTGGACAGATGGCTTATCACACTGGTGACTACAGAAGGCACTGTGCTGCTAGTCTGGGTTTTTTTCCTCATAATGAGCTTTCCATGATAAGAAAAAAGTCAGAAGATGTAGTGGAAAAAGACAGATTGGTAATTAGCACGTGCTATCCATTGCAGCCCTTGTAAAATTCAGTAGATGAGGCAGGTGTGGTATCACCTTTGGTTTCCCTAGGTTGCTTTTAACGGATCTTTAAAAAGAAAACATTTTGCACTTTTAAATCTGTTACAGTCGACCCTCCACATTTGCAGGTTTGACTTTTACAAATCTGATTATTTGTGAGTTTCTTCAACATCTACCCTCTACCTCAGGTACTTTTCTGGGGAAACCTTTCCTCTTGGCAGCTCCAATCAGGCCACACAGTCCTTTAAAAATCAGCCTGTGGTTCTTTGCCTCCACCAGCAGCTGCCTGGTCACAGTGGCGTATCTAGTATAAACAGCACCTAGGGCAAATGTGGAGGTTGCATCCCTACCTTCTTACCTTTATCCCACCCCCATATTCACAGCTTTTTTTGTACCTCCTGGCATTGGCACCTGGGGCATGTGCCCTACCTGCCCCATCCTAGATACGCTTCTACCTGGCCAGATAAGGACAGATTCCAGTGTGCCTTCTCACTACTACAAACCATCTCCCAATGCCCTCCCCCAGTGGTGAAAGAGAGGAAGTATAGGGCCACAATGCCAAACCCCCCAACCTGGTTTGGATCTTAGATGCCTGTTCTCCCCATCATGCCCCCTTCCCACAGAAACACAAACATAGTTTGATATTTGCATTTTTTCTACTTTTGTGTGGATTCTGCACCCCTAACCCTAGCAAATGTAGAGGGCCAACTGTATTTTATAAACTGTAATTGTTTTAAAATTGTGCACTGCAGAGCACCTTGGGGAAAATTTTCTTCAAAAGGTGGTTAAAAATATCTAAATACTGTTTGAACATTCTGTTTCATTGCCAATTTGATTTAAGAATTGGCCTACCCTTGCCCTTTTCTTGGTCTTCTTTTCGTCTTAGCAGAAGCTATCCTCTGAATGCACACATGTCTGGACTGACATTTTAGCTGATTGTGGATTAACCGCAGCATGACCTAGACGTGCCCAGTTATCTGGTGACCTTCAAAACTAGTACTGGGAATCTATCTAAGACTGACCAATCTGGAACAGTCATTGCCCCCTAATATTTGTTTTAAAATATGTTTATTAAAAATACAAAAGAAAACTATTACATAAACAGTTGTTCAAACAGGATAAACAGTAAATCAATAAACATGACTTATTTAAAAAGAGAAATGAAAGTAAATTGAACTAATTATTACAATACTCACTTGTAATATATATATATATATATATATATATATATATATATAATTACAATAAATAAAAGTAATACAAATTTACCATAATAGCTTCTCTTTGTTCTAATGTTCTTTGTTCAGAATGAACCTAATGTTTTTGATGATCATGACTCACAAAAATGCCGTAAAGTTGCTCTTGGAGGTGAGAATGAGAAAAGACTCTGTGTGTGTGTGTGTGTGTGTGTGTGTGCACGCATTTTTTTAAAATTAATATCTGTCCTGTTGTTCTAACAAGAGAATGGGAAGTGTGACAAGCACAACCGCTTCTGCACAATCCTCACTGTTACACCTTTTAAGAGTAACTGGGGTTTCTAAGAAATTTCCATCAGCACTATTTGCTCTTGTGTTGTATGATTATTCCTTTGAATCAAAGAAGATAGTTTCCCTTTCTAGGTGGCCTTTGTTTCCATGAATAACATATAATTTTAAAAATGCATGTGAACTCTTACAGAAGTATTTCTTTTATAACTACATGTTCAATTAAACATGTAGAATGCACTTTAGATTTTTATTTTTATTTGCATTTTTTTTACATTCAAGTAAGTGTAGGCAGCCACAGACTGGATCATACTCCTTATACACAGATGTAGAAAGTTTCAGCTTTTCCAGATTTTTTTTTATTTCAACCTCCCCCCCCCCCAACACACACACATGGGAAAACTCATTGGCCCCAATAGCTGTGCCAATGGCTGAAACATTCTTTTTCAAAAAACTCTGCAGAACATCATGAAGGCAGGATAGGCTATACAGGACCCCCCAAGCTAGAAGCTGTTGAGCCAAGGGGAGTATCTAGCCAAAAAATAAAATAAAATATCCTACTTACCTCAATTATTTCTAAGAGTTCAGGTTTATCTATGCAGCCATTCCCATCCTTATCATATATTTTGAATGTCCATCTCAGTTTGTGTTCCAGTTTTCCTCTTAAAACAAGGTTCAGAGCAGCCACATACTCCAGGAAGTCAATAGTGTTATCCTGTAGGTACAAAATGTGAAGAAAGGAGGTTAATGTCAACTATAAATAGTGAACATATAGATTGGGAGGGCAAAGTGTGGTCTGGCAGCCATATGCAACCCTCAGAGCTCTTTTTGTAGCACCCATGGCCCTGCAGGATCAAAAACATTTTGACCAAAAATGCCCCAAAATGTTCTCTGGAGGGTGTGGGTGCATTTTTGTCACATTTTAGCTTCCCAGGATATTTTAGGCCCAGGAAAGGACTTTTTCTAAAACAAGAAGAGGCCATCAGATGGTGCCTAAGCAGAGACTGAGCCAGGATAGTAATATTGTTTAGTTGTCACTAGAAAGTAAATACCATTATAATACAGCAAGTAAACTGGCTCTGTTAAAATACACACACACAAACACGTAGATATTTTTCAGAAGAGATGTGCAGAAAACTGTCATATATCTGAATGGAACATTTGAGTCCTAGATCAAATTTGTCTCACTCGAAGTCAAAATGATGAAGCTGAGGCTATTTTACTTTGGACATATCATGAAATGATATGACTCTTTGGAGAAGATCATGATGCCAGGAAAGTGGAAGGCAAGAGGAAAAGAGGAAGGCCACATTACTGGTGGATTAATTCAATAAAGAAAGTCATGGCTCTGAATTTGTAATATCTGAGCATTTAGGATAGACATGAGAATCTTGTATTTAGGAAATACTTGGTGTCTAAAGACAAAGGGATCTTACAGCATCTTTCACACTAATTGAGAGATAAAAGTTTGGACACAGGTTGCAGACTCAGTCTACTTCATCAGCTGCATCAGACACTTAAAGTTAACTCTATCCACACCGCTGTACTACAGTGCATTTGAATTCTCATGGGGTCAGAAAATAACCCCAGAACAAACTCAGTAAGTCTTTTTTTTTCTTCAAAATTTACCTGGATGAGTATTAATCTAAATATTTATTACTATGGGACATTTAAAACTATGTCTATGGCTGTTTAAATTTTCACTTGCCATTGTTATTATCTTGGAATGTGGTACCTGATGGTGTAATTTTATCTAAAGTTGCTGTAATTTTATCTATAGTTGTTTGGATCATAGCCTTGGTGTAGGAATGTGGCACATACAATAAACTCATGACGACACCCTAAACAAAGCAGCTTGATTTTCTAAACTCAAAGTACCACCATTGCCAAAGTGGCTCCAAAGACTGAGAGGCATAACCAGTTCAGATCTCTATAAATTGGTACATTAGCAAAAGGTGCCATTCTTATTTCTTTTGAAGCAATTTAATACTTACAGAGCCAAGGTCCTTGGAAACAGCTTCTACAGGCATTCCTAGCTTTCTGACAGCCCATTTTTCGTCATAACCAGAACCCATATATTTGCATGTGGTCAACCACACATTGCATATATGAGTTCTGAAAAGGGTCAAAAGACTGAACAAAAAGATGGCACCAAGTTGATTGAGAGAAAAAGCACTGTGTGGTCACAAATACTATAGAAGAGGTGCGCTGTGCACAATTTCTAAGAAATGAACCATGAATTCCAATTTTCAATAATGCTCTGATCCCTAATCTTCCAAATAACTGGGAGATGTCTGTATTTACGAACAGTTTATTGTCTCTATGCTGTTATTGGAACAAAATTGTTGCTGTATTTATGCAAAATGTTACTGTAAAATACTGGCTGGATCTATAGAAATGTGTGATCAGTTATTCCTCAGTGCTACTACATCTTAAAGTATGCTTGGCATGTTCCCTTTGGAGTAATTTTCTAACATGTATCTGGCCCATAGAATATGCAATCCATTATCTTTTACCACACTAGTTCTAGTTACTGCTGTTTGCTTTTGGTTTTATGGTCTTCCAAACTTTAACTTTATTCTATGTGTTTCATTCTGTTGTGTCTTTAGTGGGCTTTTCTGAGATAACAAACTCTGAACTCCCTTCAGCCTTTGAAGTGAACTGAAACAGAATCATGAAGAAACATTTCAATATAATATAATGCGGGCTTGAAATACAGACCAGACTTCCCCAAAGTGGTTCCTTCTGGGTCTGCTGAACATCAGGTCTCATCAACTTTACTCAGCACAGATAACAGGCAGGAAAGCAATGAGTTATAGACATGCACATCTGGGGAGCCCACCATATTGTGGCATAGATTATTTAGGCATTAGGGGTACATATTTCTCAGAGAGAGCCTGTATGCATCCAACTTGTGCACATACATGGTTCAGGAGATAGAAACCATGGAGTGTTCTAAATACTGAGAATCCACTTGTTTACATAGGCTTTCTCTGGCTTGTAAAATGTGATTATGATGTGGTTCTGTTCTACCATTTTCATTTCTTTTGTGCTGTACTGAAACATTTTAGCCATAGCTTTGTAGCACTTTTTATAAGAACTATAGATTTTTGTGGCATAGAAGCATTAGAAAGTAGTGATACCAAGGTTCTGAACCCTAGCCCCCAAATAGGTTCAGCACCTTGGATAGTGTCTTTAAAACTCATACTAAAAACTGAAGCTGATTCACCACACCAAAAGAAAGAAAGACAGAAAAGAGGTTCTATGTTTTCCACAAGAAAGTGTTCTGGTAGACAGTAGGATCAGTAGGTATGTTGTGCTGTATACCATTTTCAAGCAAGGCTGAGCAACTTTCATGGCTGGGGGTTGTACTGGACCCCTGAAAATCCACTCATATGCCTTGGATTCCAGCCACTGACTTTGGTTGCTGCTGTACTTTATATGCACCCAGCTACTCAGGGGCAACATGTCTTACTTTTAAAAGGAACTGGAATTTCAGAGGTTTCCAGGAAGCATGATTGTCCTTAAAAAACAAGGCAGGCATCCCTGTGTGCCTTATTTTATATGATGAGGTTTGGCAATGGACACCATTTGTCCCTGGAGACATTTGTGGAACTTATTTTGAATCTTGATAGCAAGTAGCCTATGATAAGCCTTTGTGGACACAAGTGACCTGCCAGAAGCGACTAAAGTGGCATATAGGGGAGGAAAGATTGCTCCCCAAAAGTCATGTGTTGCCCATCCCTGTTTTAGATTGTCTGTGCAGGACTATAGGTATATTTAATATAATGACTGTCTTGCTACAATTTCTACAAGACTCTATGCAGTTTGTTTCTCCATGTTTCTTCTTTACAATAAGAAAAACTACAGGACAAAGTAGCTGGAAAACAAAGGAGAGCTATGTGTGGAATTTGGGAATAATACATTAAAACATCTAGCCAGAAAAATGTTCCCCTGTCGAGATTTAAAGGATAATTGCTGAAGATGAGAGTGTATACATCAAGATTTAGCAGACATTAATGGCTAGAATAAAACTGTGCATAGACTCCAGTTAGGTGCCTTCACCTTTCAACTATCTGCACACATAACCTCAAAATTCCTGTTCGTGGTTGGGTCACTGACACACACTGCCCTCATTGCCCCTCTGCAGGGTTGTCCTGGTTTCTGAGGGCTAGTACTCAGAGCTATATAAAGCACATAATCCCTGCTTACTCTTTTGACTCTCATTTCCTTGCTTAGAACATATTCTTGAGCTTTGTCTCTATCCTACTGGCATCCAACCTATTTCCTCTGATCTGCTGACTCCTGACTTATTTTCAGTTTTGTTGTTCTCTTCCAGGTGCTGATACTGGCTAGTAATTCTGACTTTCTAGCTCACAATATTGACACCATTTTCAGCCTCTCCTCACTCTTTCCCCTTGCTTATTCTTAAACACTCTAAAGAAGCCTTCATTTTACAGACATCTCTTCTACGAGTAATATCCCTCTGAGATACCAAATACTTTCAGATAAAGCTTTATCATTAAACTGCCTTCTCTAAGAACATATTTTTATTCTGGGTTCAGATATCATCATCTTCCACTTGCATCCCTCCCATATTTTCTTACCACTTGTTCCAATGTTTTTCTTTCCATTAAAAAAAAACTGTCAGACAAAAAGACAGGATACATGCACAGTCTTTTCTGACTAGAAGTGCTAGCTGTCAATTATGATGCATTTCAGCATCTAAACTTTGTACTTCTGACAAATATAATTTTTAGAAGCAGCTTCCTATAAGATTAATAGTTATTTCCTCAAATAACTGTCAAATTGCTGTCAACTCCCCTATGTTGTATGCTATTATGATTATTCGGAGACCCAACCTCTGTGTATGGTTTCTCTGATCTTGTAATCACCATCCTATTTGACTCTATTTAATGGCAACAATAGGCAAAATCTGTGAGTACTTCTTCTGAAAGCCACTATAGGCATCCTGAATGAAGGAAATTAAAATTGATTTATCACTGATAGAATCAGGTTTTGTGAGATATGGATTAAGATAAGTAGGGAAGGTAGTACCATCCATAGTAAGTCTTCTGACTATTTTCCTTTTTACCGTGCAATGGTTTTGCATTATGTGTTCAGTTCTTAGTATAGCACAATCTTCATTCAATTTTGCATTGCATATACTTGAATATGATTGAAGTCAACATTACTCCTCAAGACAAGGATTGACAGTGCCAACGCTTGCTCTTCCAGTTTCTTCCAGTGAGATTTTTTGTATATCTTCCATTCATTCAGGTTAACTCTACCTGCCATTAAGATATTAAAACTACCAGAGGAAGATTGCCCAGTTGGGTGGTAGAAATTGTAAATGTTTCTTTGAAAGAGGGATATGTTCCAATTCCTTTAAAAGAAGCAATTGTAAGTCCTTTGTTGAACCTTCACTGGACTTTATCTCCTGAGATAACTATCAGCCAGTCCCTAATCTCTTCTTTTTAAGTAAGACTGAGTTGTGGCAACACAACTCCAGGCTTTCTTGGACAAAATGGATTATCTGGATCCATTCTAGTCTGGGTTTGGGCCTAGTTAAAGAAGAGAAACATCCTGGGTTGCCTTGGTGGATGACCTATATCATGAATTGGACAGGAGGAGTGTGTCTGTTGTTCCTCCCAGATCTTACAGTGATCATGATATCATCCTTAGTTGTTTGGCTCATATGAGACTTGGGGACTTCCTTTGCAGTGGTTCTAGTATTTCTTGGCTAAACATTCCCAGAGATGAACAAACTGCTAGCCTTGCAAAATTCAGTCAGTCATTCTCCTGCTTCATTTCTTGATCCTAGGCCAAATTTTCCTACAATTTTAATTCTGTTCTGTTTCCTACTTTTTCATTCCAATTGTCTATAATTAACAAGAAGTCCTGTTTTGGTGTGTGGTCAATTGCCTCTAGGACTCCAGCACAGAATCTTTCAATTTATTCTGTTGCTTTTGTAGTAGTAGCATAAACTTGGATTGTGACCATATTGATAGGTTTTTCCAGAAGTCTTAATGATATGATTTGGTCAGACTTTGTTTTATATCCTTTGACTGCTTTTGCTGTATCTCTCCTCCTTATTAATGCCACCCCATTTTTTCTTAAATTTTCATTTCCTGAGTAAAACACTGTGCAATTATCTGATTCAAAACATCCCATTCTTGTCCATCTTAGCTCACTCAACCCAAGTATTTCAATGTTTGTACATTCCATTTCTTGTTTTACTATGTCTTGTTTCCCCTGATTCATACTTCTCACATTCCACGTTCATATATATGTGTTGTGCAGCTTCAGACTTTCTTTTTACCTTTGAGCATGTAAATACTGAACATCCTTTGACTTGAGTCTAGTTACACCATTAGCCACAGTGCTGCTTATATTTGTCTTCTGACATACCCCAGTAGGTCATTGAATGCCTTCTGACTTGAGAGTCTTGTCTTCTGGCACTATCTCATTTTATTTTGGACTGTCTCATCATAGGACTTTCATGATAAACAACATTCAGAAGAGAGTTTACCTTGTCTCCTTCTGTGCAGTACTAACAAGTGTTAGCTACTGCTGCTATTGCTGCTGTTATCTCCAAAAGATCCTTCACTAGTGTCAGCCCTCCAGTACTGCTCCAGCCCAGTAGCCATTTGGCACATTTAGTCTGGCTCCTCAGAAAAAGCCTGACATGGGAGATCCTACCAGCAGCACTGCTACCATCAGCATAGCCTCTTGCCTCACATGAGCATGCAGTTTCACCACTGCAAAAAGATAGTGCCATTTGGAATAATACTGTAGTGAATTTTACTGACCTGGATCAAATTTTGCAACAACTTCTATTGCAATAGATTGTGGGTTTGAGTGGTGTTGCACATGTTGAACTCATTTTGTAAATTATTATTACTCCCCTGAAACTCCAGTTATCTCAGAATAAATGTACCAAGTTACCATCTGTAGGTATACATACTGAATCATTCATATGTCTGATTCAACACATTGCCTTTCTATCTCTACATTGTTGGGTGTTTCTCTGACTGGAGCATGGAGTACTCATAGTGGCATCTAAAGAATCATAACAAACTGAGGCTCTGGCTACTGATCCTGTATTAATCCTAAAACTATTTGTCTATTCCAAAGCCACCAACATCATCAGGATTCTTTTTCCTCCCACTAATAGTTTGATTAAAGGCAAATTATGTTTTGATGGTTAGTACATCTGCAGGATGTGAGCTAAAAACAAGACCCCCCCCCTTTCACTATTTAGTAATATGAGGTAGTGTCATTACTTCTCCATCTATACACAATTATAATAATAATGACAGTTGCAACTGGGGTATCTCCTTTAGATGTATCTTGCTTTTGTTTTCCTGACACTAATTCCTTTTGCTATAGTTCACCATGTCTGATGTTTCCCAATTTTCAGACGTAGTTTATTGAGTGGCATAGGATCTACTCACTGAACAGGGAAAACTTCTTGAATTTGTTCTCAGATATTTATTTTAAAACTTAATACATCATCCTTTAGACTATAGTTATCTTGGTGACAATTATGGTTTTTGATGAAGACAGGTATAATGGGTAAGTTTAAGGTTCTGAGTATGTTACTATCTGGAAACATCTTGATTTTATTTTCTTTTTTAATGTGACCTTTAAATATAATGAGCTTTCTCATTATATGAAGTCCTAGGAACTATGCTCATCTCCTGGGATCATGGTTTATCAGTCATTTACTAAAAGGTAAAATAAAACTTAAGAAATGCCTAGTCAAGGTACAAAAATCTACATTTAGAGGGGAAAAAGAGAAGGCGACTTTTCTGCTTTAGATGTAATTCTAAGTTAACTTAAGTAAAAAGCACAACAGAACAAATGCAGCAACAATGGCTTACCCCGTTCTTATCAAATGCCTTGAACATGTTCTCCACATATTCTGCAGCTTGCTCATCATTCTGGACCCCAAAGAAATGTTTGAATTCATGCATGAAGAGAGTCCCACTTGGACATTCCACCACAAACTTTTTGTACCATTCCTGAAGTTCAGCTGCATCAATATCGACTTGTTCCCCTTCTTCATTAGTGAAATGCTGTCCCATATTGGAAAGCAGAGAAGACAGAATATCTTTTCTTTCTTTCTTTCTTTCTTTCTTTCTTTCTTTCTTTCTTTCTTTCTTTCTCTTTCTTTCTTTTTCTTTCTTTCTTTTTCTTTCTTTCTTTCTCTCTTTCTCTTTCTTTCTTTTTCTCTTTGTCTTTTCTTTCTCCTTGCTTATCTCTCCACCTTTCTTTTACAAGTGTTTGTTCTTGTTCTCTTCCCTCACTGAATATTGCACATCTAAGCTAAGCTACTTCTGTCCTTCTTCCTTCTTCTTTTTACCTTTCTACCTTGCAGTCCACACTTATCCATCCAGTGTACTGCAATCTGAAATGTGCTCACTCAACCCAGCACACAATAAGAGTGTCTAAGATCATTAGGAGATTCCTCTTTACACGTCACTGAGCTCTGAAGAGGTCTTGGGTCAATACCTTGTTTAAAAGTTTGAGGGCAATGTCTCTCCAAGTAAAGTCTCTGATGTCAATATACATATCCAAAATTGCTCTCATTAAGTATCGTTGATGACACTATTGTTATTTATTCTACATTTGAACCATTTCTGCAGTTTTTCCCAGTTGCCAACACAAATATAAATGAATGAAGCTTTTGTGACTGCCTTGTCTCTCCCAGATTACACAAGACAACTATCAGCAAAAAGAAAGCCACAACTAAATCATCATAATTTAAACATAGCATCTAATGTTTCTAGTAATCCCAGTTACCTTTGTATACCCTGTCCTCTCTGCTCTGTCAACTTCTCTGTAACTATATGAACTTCAGATGATCAATTGTGATTTGCAAATGTATGAAAAGTGCCCCAAACAAATTAATTTTCTTGTATTTTCCATAAAACTGAAAATTTGGCATATTGCTTTAAGGTCCTTAAGACATATTTTGCATTCTTGTGTATTTAGAAACCACTTTCCTTTCTCACTAAAACAAGTGTATGAAAACCACGTCTCTATTTAATTAAAATTTAAATATATCAGATTTGATAGCACAGAATAACTGAACATTTCCAAAATACACCTAAGAATAATTTTTTTGTAGGGAATAACTTCTGCTACACAGGCATATGTCTGCACCCCACCCCCACACTTTTTTCCCCACCAAGGTTGAGGCAGTTAATGTGTTTTATCATAACATCTTTGTGAGATGGTTTGGTTGGATCTGTGAATTTGTTAACTGAACAGGGATTGATACTCAGTCTTCCCAGTCCCAAAACTCCAACTGTCTCACTTTGGCAGCGATAGCTCCACTTAATTTTCTAGTACCTCACTTTATCAGCTGCTTGTAAAGTGTCTCAGTTTCTGTCTCATCTTCTCACTTTCCTTCATCGTCTTCAGGCTATATCAATTGCTGTAAGTGTAAAAGTAGCTTGCTCTCAATTAACTCAGCAAAAGGGAGAGGAGTGGATAGAGTCTTGTCCTTCCTGGTTGGCTCATTTGTTTTTTTTTGTTTGTTTCCCTTTTCCAGGCTCTTCTAAACTCAGTACTTACATTTTATGGTTTCTCTGCTCAAAACAGTAGTTTGTGTTCCTTCCTCGTTGATAATGTTGCTCTCCCTTTGAGTACATACTACTGTTTCTCAGCCACACGTGTCCCGATTTTGGGGTGTAAAACATGTGATGGTATGGGGTCCATGTCAAACAAATACACATTCCAATAAACCACAGCGTCTCTAACAGTTACTTACTCTGTCTCCCCGCTCTCTCTAATCTCTCCGCAATCCACACTTGCTTTTCTGATTATTAGTGAGACATTACTGTATCCAGCCTTTGCTCAACTATGTGTGCTCCCAAATGGAACATTATTTGCTATGAGATATAATTTACAGTTAGTATTAAAATTCAGGAATAAAATACCTTTGTTAATTAATTCTATAAATTAGTCTGCAGACTGATAACAAAATACAATCAGCAGTTATAACAGATGGTGATGTTCAAAACCATATACAAATGCTTTGCCTTTTTAATATTGGAAATGAAATCCCAGTATAAAGTATGAATTTATCAAACATATCTTATTATGACAAAATGCTGCACTAACTTTACATTAAGTGTATATCTCTATTGTCTTATGCACCATGCAGCAAAGTGTCAGACAACAAAACAGAAAATATACACTAATCCAGTTCATGAAACTGTCTCTCCCTCTTTAAAATCCATTGTGATTCATTATTTCCCAGGACCAAATCTGTGCCCCTGTCAAGTGGAAACAAATGACCTATCGCTATAAATATGCTTGAGCTCTCCTGATAAGGCAAATGGGATTCTGTTCTAAGAGGATTGGTACAGTGTTAATAGGAAGCAATGGTATCTATGATGTAATAATAGCAACACACTCAGGACGGACAAGGGATGACTATACAGCAGACTGGTTACAGAAAGATAAGCTAATGAAAGAACAAAAATATAAAAACTAGACATCTCTACACAAATATTTAGGATAGTTAAATTTAGTTAGATATTTGCCTTTAGAAGGGTCAGTGACATTTTAAGAAATAAGTGACCCAGATCTTTTTAAAAACAAATATTGCTTTTCCCCATCCCCTATCTCACTGGCTGTTCTTTTCCTCAGCTCCAGCTCTATTTCACTCAAGCCTTTCTCCAGTTATTCACTCCATGGCAGTTGTGACTGTTGGCTTCCATAGCAGTGGGACAGTGACTCAGCTCCATGTTTGGTGCAAAACTTTAAAGAAGCTATCCAAAATGTTGAACCTTGCCCTTTAAGCAGATTTAGGACCTTGGACAGCTCCCTTAAAGTTCAAACTATAACACAAAATGGATTTACCTGTTCACAGATATGAAAATCACTAGCTGCCACCAATCCATGAAAAAATTAATGCACAAGGTACTAAAAACTCTACCACAGAGTGGGGATTTGACTTTTCCTAGACTATGGAATGTTTAACAGACAAGACATTTCTTCAAATGGTATAATGTCCACCTTCATCCACCTCAAAAAGTCTATTTAGAAAGCAACTACTATAGATCTTCTCTTTCCTGCTCTATAATTTGGAATCAACATTTTAGATATTGGGATACCTTTCTAATATTTATCCCATTATCGGGAGGGAGAAAGAAGGCACAGAGATGCTCAAATGTAAACATAGACACTTGAAAGGTGTTTCCATTTCCCATACATAATCCCCTCAAATACTTTTTAGAACACTCCTAACCTCCCCTGGAAGAGAGGATAAGGATAGCATGGAAGTATTCCTTCTCTGCTGGAGATGAGACTCGCTGGTGGTGAAGTCACATTTCTCCCAGTAGCTGTGGAAAGTTGAGTCAGAGGGAGGTCTTGAACCAGGATGTTCTGCAGGTGGGGGTTGTTTTTAAATCTGCTAGATTCATTCTCCCCATTCTACTCATTTCAGATCTGCTCTGTTAAATGGTTTGCTTTAATTGTGGTTTCAAGTCAATTTGACAACTGAAGATAGTTGCAAGTGTGTATTTAGATTGCACTGTGCCTCACTCACAGAATTTTACAAGGACCCAGACATGAACATCTTCCCTTTATAATCCTTTTATACTTTCCTTCTTATTCCATCTTTGTTTCTTTAACAGAAAAGTCCATTACATATGAAGCAGCTGCACTGTGCCTTTT
Source organism: Ctenosaura bakeri (assembly GCA_948474755.1). Taxonomy (NCBI): domain Eukaryota; kingdom Metazoa; phylum Chordata; class Lepidosauria; order Squamata; family Iguanidae; genus Ctenosaura; species Ctenosaura bakeri. The sequence goes on from CAOLHI010000843.1 coordinate 350,452, forward strand.
GGTTCCTGCTGCTTGGAGCCCTCTGTCTATCAACCCCCCTAATTTCTTGGTTAGTGGATGGAATCAAAAAAAGAAGGAGAGGCAGCACTGTACAGAAGTCTCTCATTTTCTACTGTTCTGTTGCCTGTAAATCTCCTGTTTTGAAATTTGACTACCAAGCATGTAAAACAAGATCCTACCTGCCTGGGCCATCATTACATCACTTTTATTTTGCAGTTTTGGGTTCCAATTATTTGTTCCCAGGAAGGCAGAATAATTTTACTGTGTTGCTATTACAAAAATAATATTATCATACTGAATAATTAATTCTGCTTCCTTATGTGAATACAAACCCTGTCCTAGTAACTACTAGTGTTGCTACTAAAGTGAATGTTCTTGTAGTTTCAAGTCAGAATCCTTCACCCCATTAATGCGCAAATATAATTTTTTTCTTCCCTACAGCTTTGTGGAGAAATTCTTTTGCTTATAATAATTCAATGTATCTGGTTCCACTGTCATTTCAGTGCTGCAATTACATGAATTCTATAAAAATAAATCCATTTCCTCAGTGATATATTCTCTGGGCTGGATCCACCACAGTCATAAAGTTGGAAAGTATCTCAAATGTCACCTAGTCCAACATGATACTTATATAGAGAAAATACTATGATAACACTTCTGGTAGATGACTGTTCAGTCTCTAATTAAAATTCTCAAATGACTAAGAGGCAACGGTAGAACCCAAAGCAATCTGTCCCACTATTGCGTTGCTTGTTCTTTCAGGCTAGACTATCGCCTCTTAATAATCTCATTTCTGAGAAATCTTTCCTCTAATCTTTCTTTATAAGATATAGTCTCTAGGTCCACCATCCCATTTGTGTCTTCCTCTGGACACTAAAGATTTTCTCTGGACATGTTTTAGTTTCTAGATTTACTCCTTATACTCCAGGACCCAGAAATGGATAGTATGCAGCAGGAGAGTATAGAATGGTATTACTTCTGGTGACACTATTCTTTGGCTGCAGTCTCTTTGTCTGATTATCATCTTCTGCCATATGAGTCTCTTCAGATCAGGTGTGCAGAAAGAGGATCATGTTGCTACATCCTAAGGAACACAATGCACATTGCATTCCTGTGTGGGGTTTAACAAATTCCCAGAAAGTACAGCTTAGATCAATTTCTTTCAGTAAAAATAGGTTACGTGTGTCACTGACTAGTTGATACGTTAATGTGCTGCTAGTTTCTCAGAAGTTAAATAGTGCTGCAATTTCCCTCTATTAGACAGACGTATAAATCTAAATAGGTGTGAGAGAACCAAATGCTAGTCGAGAAGGTAAGGAAACATGTTTGATGCTACAGTGAGAACTATAGTGGGTTAGTAAGGTATAAAGGAATAGATTATTTCCAATCATAGGCTGCACCTGGTGAGTCATACACACTATTATCAGTGATGAGAGCAAAGATATTTCCCACCTGGGAAGAATCGACAATACAGGTTACTCATTTTCCTTCAGGCTACTTACAAAGCATGTTTCCACATGTTGTCTGCACTGAAGTTTGAATGGAATTCAGGAAATGGCAGCAAAAGACACAATAAGTTGCTTTGGATTTGAATGACATAGTGAGTTTACTATTGCTGATAACAAGAGGAGAAGATGAGGAGGAGGAAGAGGAGGAAATTGATCCTGCTTACAGTCTGGCAGTATCTAGTAAGTTTAGAGATGAAACATAATTGTGTAGAATCCGTAAGACCACTGACACTACTTAAAGCACTTTAGAGTCTGATACGCATGTGTGGAAAATAGAAAAGTGTGGTTTAAATTTGTGCATGCACCAGCTTTTTAAATCAATTGATGACCACCATGCAGAAGATTAGATGTATAACTTCATTTCAAGGTCACTACAGTGTTTTTTTGATAGGGGTTTCAGAATGAAGCATATGTTTAAGTTCTCCTCTCCGACACTTCTTTTTCCCAATAATTGTTGTTTATATTTGAGACTGGATTATAAACTCTCATATAGGGGAAATCTTGATAGAATAATGAAAGGAGGAAAACAGAGTGAATGAAGTCCTGCTTCTGAACCAAACTAACTCTCTCTCTCTTGCTTGCTCTCTCTCTCTTTGGAGGGGAGGCTAAAGGAAGATTGTCAATGGCACTAGACATTTAGGTTTGACGTGCCATTTTAATCTCCCATAAATCCCGAAGCAGCACTGGGTTAAATAAAAATGGGAACTCGGATCTACAGATCACAATACTACTGTTTACTATTATCATTAGGTAATTCTACCAGGGTCTAGCAAAGCAGAAGGATGCCTACCACAGGTTAGATTGCTAAGACACCCCTCAAACCTGGAGCCAACCCAGAGAAAAGGAGAGGGAAGAGCGGAGGAGAAACCCAACATTCTCTAGTAGGATAGTGGGCCACATCAGCAGCAGACATTGCCACATTCTGGCTCTTAATCTTCCCTGCAAGCACTTGGAATTCATGATTTTCTTTAAAGGTCATGTGCGTGCACTAGCAGCCACTTGTAATATCATGTGCTAGGGTCATAATGATATTTAAGTTTTAACAAAAAACTCTAGATAAAGTCCTCTAGAAGTAAAATTGAAAAATGTATCTCTTGAGGCGATATAGGCAAGTATGCTTATCTTGTATACAAGACAATTGCCTGCTAGGTGTAGAGGGCAGGTAATGCAGAAAAAGAAGCACACACTATACGAAAGGAATGCACCACAGCCCAGTCATGGGGCATTCACTGACCAAAGAAGGCAAGTGGGAAAGTCACTTCCTATATGAGTCAGAGACCTACATTGTGAGACTTACATTTGGAAAAGTATAACTTGTGGAGAGACATGAATTCACACTGAATAAAATGGAGAAAGATTTGCAAATGATAACTAAAACACCTTTAGGCTTCAAACCTATCCCATTTGCCCCTGAATAACAGTGCAACTCTCTTTTGAGTAGACACATTGTGTTGTAAAAACACATGCTTATTTTTGACTCTGTAACATTTGAGTTAAATCAAGCCAAACAAGATGTGACAACGAACACAGGGAAGCATTCCACAGGTTCAGTCTTTTTAAAAATTTATGGTGGATAGGAACAGGTTAAGCTTACCTTTCTTTGAAAAGTATTCAAGCAAACTGTCTTGTAGATGTTTTTCCTTGAAGAAGGAACGGGAAGCCTGCTATATCACTTCTTTCTTTCTTTCTTTCTTTCTTTCTTTCTTTCTTTCTTTCTTTCTTTCTTTCTCTTCTCATATTCCATTAGGCTAGGGATGGGTAAACTGTTGAACTCCAGAACACTGCACTACAACTCTTAGCAATGGTGGACAATACTGAAAAGTACAGTCCAACAAGATCTAGAGAGTTGTGCTTTGCACATCTCTACTTTAGGCCACCCAGTAACCAGACTCATCTTGTAATTTTCTGATCTGTTTGTGATTATAGCATAGGACTATACCACAGGAAAAAAAGAAAGAAAAGGTCCTCTTTCCACTATATGCTGCTCTGTCCATTTCCTTCAGCAGCTCCCCTTCTACCAGAAATCTTCACCTATTTTTGAACCTTCTATTTCTTTTTCAAATTTTAATTTACTAAACTAGTTCTTTGAAACTTGTGGCCATTATCCAACATGGAGTTAGGCAGTGCTTAATCCCAGTGGAGTCAAGCATCTCTTGTGTTAAAATGCGGTCTGTGTGCCTACTAGACTATAATCCTGAATTAAGCACAATAAACAATATTCTACCAACAACATTGGTGTACTTCCTGCAGTAAAACTACACCCTTATTTTTATGATGGGATATTGTGCCTAATGGCATCAATTCAAGGCTAGCAGGAAACAGTGGTGAGGAAAAATATCCAGGCTTTAAATTCTCTAGGGAAAGCCTTCCAACTAGTTTTGTACTGATGATTTCTGAAGACAGTAGATGTATTTACTTCACATTTTAACTCAGAAGTACTTGCATTTCAGTGGTAAAACCAAATAAATATTTGAAAAAAATTAACCCTGTCAGAATATAAGAGTAATATCATGCTTTGTTTATTCATATCCAAAATTTTAGAACAATGAACTAATTTGAAAGCATTGGCATAGAGCTGATTGCTAAGCATTAAGTCAGCCTTTCCAAAATTAACAACACCTTTGAAGCAGACTACTGTCTGTGTGGGCAAAAGGAAAAAAAGGGGATCCCTTCCTTTTTTTTTCCTGATTCACTTGGACACAATTACAGTGTATAGCTCTATTATAGTGTATTTCTCTCTCTCGAAACCAAGATTCATCATTGAGTCATCCCTCCCCACATTAGAATATAGTAATTCAAGTGAGGAATCCTGTCAAGAACTCATTTGAGGCTGATGTCAGATGTCTGGTCCAAGGGAAGAATATATTGTGCAGCAGCAGGAGGCTTCTGTAGTACTGGTATGAGGGAACTGAAAACAGCTGAAGCATGTTGGTGTATCTGGATTCTGTGCATTAGTCTTTTAATCATGCTTGCTAAATTCCCTAGTGCTAAGCAACATAGCATAGTGTATCATGTTTAAAATGAGAAACTGTCAAACAGCCACTGCCAGTTTGAGTTGACAACAGTGTGCTAGATGGATTAATGGTGCCTGACTCAGTATAAAGCCTATGTTCTTGTGAATAGCAGCAAACTCTCCCAGTTTGAATCAGAGGTCTATTGAAACCTGAGAGACGGTAGTCACCTGGAAACAACTGATGCATTGCTGGTTGCTGTAGTGATCACTGTAGTTGCTGTAGTGATCCAAATAGATTTGCAATGGTCAAATACGAGTACTGTTGCATTAAAAGAGCAAACCATTATCCTAGTTATACCTCTGATGCCCATACTTTCCCCCAAATAGCAGTTTAATGCTACAATCGCTATGGCGAAGAGACACCTGGAAACATCCTTAAGCTGTAACAGGATGCTTAGGGAACAAATGTACACATCAGTTAGAAATGCAGTGAAATAGCCAAACCAGTAGGTAGCATCAGTGGATACAGGATGGTGGGATAAAAGGAAGACAGTGAAGGGACTTTTTTCAAAATGGAACTGTAGACAGTTTTGCTTTTCCCATCTCAAACAAATAAAGAAAACTTAAAAAAAAAATAGCAAAGGTGTTGAAAAAGTGACAAATAAGAGGAGGAGGCAGCAAAAATAACCGTTTTTTTTTTTAAATTAAGACATTTATTACAATGCAAGCTTTTAAGAGCTTTTGAAGAAGAGAGTAAGTGTGGTGTAGTGGTTTGAGCATTGAACCATGACTCTGGAGTCCATGGGTCAAATCCCTGCTCAGCCATGGAAACCCACTGGGTGACCTTGGGCAAGTCACACCCTGTCACCCTCAGAAGAAAGCAAAGCCAAACCTTCTCTGAACAAATGTAGCTAAGAAAATCCCATGATAGGTTGACCTTAGGGTCACCATAAGTCACAATGATCTGAAGGTACACAACAACTCAGCTTTTATGGGGAGCAGAGCACTTGCTCTGCTCCCCATGAAAAAGGTATAACATAATAAAAATTCCCCTGCCCTCTAGAGGTCACTTTGAGGTTAAACTCTACTTGGATTGACAAAGACTTTTCAGCACCAGACGTTTGTTAGTTTGCTTATCTATGCTGCATGTCTTTATCTTTTCATTCACTGTTAGAAACCCCACTGTTGAAATCATTCCCTGCCTTTTCTTTTTCTTTTGCATTTCCATGCCCTCATATCTCTCCCCACCCCAGCATGCATATAAATAGCTACCTGCAGGGGCTACACTCCATGGGGGCTAGAATTCATAAAAGTTTATGTCATAAAGAAAGAAAGAAATGGTTGGTCTAAGAGCCAATCTGGTGTAGTGGTTTGAAGGTTGGACTACAACTACTTGAAGGCACACAACAACAATAAGATCACACACTGAGTTTCAGGGTCACTGGGGACAGAACCTGCATTTCCTGGGCCCCAGTTTATCATGAGGTTCAAACATCTTATAAAGAAAGTACTCTTGACTTTTTAGTTTAGAAAAGGACAGCAAAGGAGGACCCATTATAGAGGTTTGTTAGATTATGACTAATATGAATGGAAGAGATAGAAATTTTCTACCCTCTCCCATATACTTACATTTATCTTCAGAACTTTTGTCTGTATTCCTGCTCCATATTGCTCTGCCATTTGAAAAGGAGCATATGGTAACCAGGAACATTATGCTTTTGGTAGTGGCCCTAACTCTGAGGTCCATTTCTCTTCCCAACTTCTTGTTTTAAGATGATTGCCTAAAGTAATCTTCCTCTAGAGAGTCTCTGGAATTCTCTGCTTGTTTATTTAGAATAAATGTTTGTCTTGTGCCTTTTCTTTTATTATTGATTTATTTTTACTTCCCATATTTTATAAGTGTTTCAGTTGCAAAAAAAAAGTTAAATAAGTCAAAAGGATGGATACATTTAAATATAATAAGACTACTGCAAGAATTCAGTCATCCAATAGTTCAGCAGTAGTTAAAAAACCAGTGTATGTATGTAAACACTGGAGAAAAAATAAAGTTGTTATCTGACTATGTCTTATGAGATCAATGTTCTAATTTAGTGTTTTTCAGGCTATATGAAATGGGAGACTGGTATTTATTGTTTTCCAATATGCCAGAGACCGGCATTAGCTTTGTGCCCATCGAGTACTAATATTTTTTTCCTTCCTCATATCTTCCCTGGGACTGGCAGCCAATGGCTCAAGGACTGGCACTTGCCCAGGGACCACTTCTTTAAGTAGCATTGTTTTAGTTCACAGTAACCCATGACAACACTTTGTGTGATTCTGGGCCACTCACTCTCTTTCAGCCTGAGCGGGTGTGAGGAGAAAAGCCATGTACACCACCTTGAGTTCACTGGAGAAAAGATGAGACATAAATGTTAATAAATAAATAAATAAGACTAATAGACAAAATAGTTATTCAGTAGGCCTACCCATCAAAGGATTGCCAAAGACATGAGAAGTAACTAGAACCTCCATTTTACAAGCAGTATAAGTCTGAATACCAACTCCTATTTATCTCAGAGGTTTTGCATCACAGAAGCATTTGAGTGGTCATTTCTGAAGCAGAACCTAAACCAGAGAACATTAGGACTCAAATTTTGTGATCTGGGAGGCGTGAGCACCCTTGTTGAAGCTGTGTTTAGCTATCTGTGAGCCTTTAACAGGCTGTGTGAAGTTATTCTAACACTGACAGTAACACTGCCCTTGCATTCCTGGAAGCTGATAACTTTGAATGAGATTCTGGAATAATAGCAGGAGTTTTTTTTAAAGTTATTATTATTATTATTATTCAGAACAGACCTGGAACCCCCCAAGGCAGAGCAAGGTGAGGCAGCTTAGTAATGGGGAGGTACTGGTTAAACCAGTTGCACAGAGTCCAATTCTTTCCCATGGAGAGTGGAAAAAGGAAGGGAAGAGTTAGCAAACATACAACACTCTCTCTCACGATAAGATGGACGGATGGATGTAGTTCAAAATTCAGAAGTAAACCCTTAAGCAAAACTTCAGCATGAGTGGGTGGCTGGCTGGCTGGCTGGCTAGATAAGGGAGGGGATTAGTGGAAAAAGCAGACTGTGGTCCAAAAATACGGAGGTAGGAGCGAAATCTGAGCAGCCCCTGTAGTGCTTTGAGTGCTGATCCACGAAATGCATTGGGTGACCTGGGGGAAGTCACACTCTCTCAGCCTCAAAGGGGAGACTAATCCCTTCTGAACACATCTTGCCAAGAAAACCCCGTGACAGGGTCGCCTTAGAAGTTAGAAACGACTTGAAGGCACGCAACAAAATACTCTGTACATGCCTAAAGGCCTCCTCATAATAAAATACCCCGCCACGGAGAATCCATGAGAAATGAAACTCGAGTCTCCCTCACGAAACGGGCTGTTCGTTCGTCCCTCACGTACCTCGACCCCTCCCATCCGCCTGTACCTGGGCCACCTACTCTCTCATTCCCGTCCACACCCCTCTGGGGCTCGGGCCGCCTTCCCGAACTACGCGGCCCTCAGAGGCGGCGGAGGAGGGCGGGCCCAGCAGCCGGAGCAGCAGCAGCAGCAGCAGCACCTGGCCCAGGTGAGCTCGGGGCGGCGCGGCGCGGGGGCTGTGGAGGCCCGCTGAGGAGGTGAGCGTCGAGGCAGAGGGAGAGGGGCGAAACAAGGCCTCCCTTCCCGTCCATTTCAGGTAGCCACACGCTCTCCCGCCTGAGGGTGCCCGTAGACAGCTTCCCCTTCCCTCCCGAGAACCAAGGAGGCCTCTGGTGGGAGTGGGTGACGCTCATCCATACCCGTGTCCTTTCGCTCCACGCGTCTGCATTTCCTTGCCTCCCCCTCTGTAATTCAGCCATTCTGGAATAATGCCATTTTCTCTTTTTTACCCTCCTTGTATAACTTGGTCCAACCCCACCCCCGACCTCTTCTGTGTGTTTGTCTGTGTGGGCGTTGCGGTTTAAAGTGCGTCTTTCCTGGACTTCTGTGGTGGGCATTGCCGCCTTTCCTTCCAAAGGTCTTGCCGCCCAGAGATCTTAATTCGCTTCTGTCTTGCCAAGGACTTGTGGCCATTTCCGCACGAGCCTGTTATAGCGCGGTGATTCCACTTTCACCTCCTCTGGAATCTTGGGGTTTGCAGTTTCGGGAGGGGCCAGGCGGCCCCTCCCGAAACTGCAAACCCCAGGATTCCAGAGGAGGTTGAAAGTGGAATCACCGCGCTGTAACAGGCTAGTGCGGAAATGACCGTGGTAAAAAAGTTGGTTAACGACGTTATTGGGTGGGAAATAGGTTTCCAGGGGGACTTGGCCAAAAGTAGGCCTTTGCGTTGATGTGTAAAATAAATTCGTGCCCTGTTTTAACTTTAGGTAAGGTTTCTTTCGTTTTCAAAGGGATTTTTCCCCCCTTCCTGTTGTTAGGTGTGGACTGTTTGTCAACACCGCGGTGCTTTAAATCAATGGAGGACAGGTTAATGTAATGTGTGATCTTGGAATGTTTATTTGGAAATAAATCACGTTGGATTTACTGAGAGTGCCTAGTTTTGCTGCCTTGATGTAGCACTGAGGCCACTTCTGCACTAGATGTTATAGCGCTATTATTCCACTTTCAACATCCTATGGAATTCTGGGGTTTGCAGTTTAATCCCAGGATTCCATAAGATGTTGAAAGTGGAATAATAGCACTATAACAGTCTAGCGCCGAAATGGTCTGAGTATGTTCCTTACCTGTAAACCTAAGTCATTTGAACTGATTCAGCTTTAAACCACCGGAAGGTGTGGATATGCAGTTAAGGTCATTGCTTCATCCAGCTCAGTAGTGCTGGGCTTAAGTTTCAGGTGGGGTTTTCCCAGTGCCACTGGGAAATGCTAGAGACTGACCCAGAGAGCTTGTGCTTCTTTTTCCCTGCCGCTAAACTCTAGGCTTTCCGATTCTGCAAATTATTTCCGTGTTGTTGTGACAAAAATGAAGTAGATGGTTGGGTGTTGAAATTTGGCAACTGCTCTAAATAAAAGGTCTTACTAAGAGTGGGGAGTTGTTGGGCTTCCAGAGAATGTTGGATTCCAGGTCCCATCGGTCTTAAGCCACCACAATCAATTATAAGGGATGATGAGAGCTGTAGTTTAGCAACATTTGGAAGGCCACAGATTCCCAAACCAGTGGTTTAGCAGAATGGAATTGAGTACAGAGTCCATTTCTTCCCCAATCTGATGGGAACAAGTTTATGATAGGTTGACCTAGTGCATTCTTTAAAACTGAGTTTTAGATACTAGCTTCAGCCATATATGCTTTACTTTCAAAATAACACATGCCTTTTTTATGTTAATTGAAAAGGGGTGATGAGAGCTAATATTTGGAAAGCTACAGGTTCCTGAACCATAGTTTCATGGAATGGAATTAAGTATGGAGTTCTCTCCTTCCCCACTCACATGTAACAAGTTTGTAATAGGCTGACCTAGTGCATTCTTTAAAACTGAGTCTTAGATGCTAGCCTCAGCCTTATGCACTTTATGTTCAAAATAACACATGCCTTTGCTTATGTTAACTGAAAAGTGTGATGTGGGTTGATTAAACTAAATTAGCTTTATTAGCTGAAGTAAACAAACCAGTTTTAAATATGAGATCAAGTCTGTAGTTGTAGCAGGCCCTGTACAGCTTCACCTCAGTGGAGTTGTAAACTTTTATCTGACCAAGTGCATTTCTAGAATGGCAGCTTTCTCCCAAGTTTAATGTGCTTTACCATGGGGTATTTACTAAATGTCCTGAAAGGCTATTTAAAAATAAATTTAGGATTCACCTCTGGATTACATGTGGCTACTAATTGTATAATAACATAACTGAAAGTGAAGTCTGAAACTCCAGGAAAAAATAATTCACATTAAAAAAAAACACTAATAACTCTAGTGTGATGTAAAAATGTTTTGAAAAAATAGACTACTAGTCCCAAGTCTCATTTATAGATACTCAGCAAATTAAGTCTTTATAAGTAATATTACTTGTTGCTATGATTAGTAATGAAAGTAAGATTATGATCTTTCCTGATGGAATCATGAGCATGCAAACATTTAATGAATTTCTGCCTATCTGTTAAAGGCAAGCTGTCTTTGTCAGGGAAAAATACTTGTCCTATTTGGTCATATCTTCTGATCCTTTTTACTGGTAAATCACTTCCCCAATTTTGTTACTGTGCTGGAACAAATCTTGGTCATATAGTACCAAGATATGTCTCCTGTATCCATGGCGGATATGTTCCTGGATTTACCATGGATAATAAAAAATGCAGATAATAGCAGACATGATTATTTTTCAATGAGATGAACAATGTAGGTATCAAAACGAGTATGCGGCTTGGAAAGAAAGATAGAGCTTTAAAATCTAAGAAGAAGTAGGCTTTTTAGCCGTTATTTAAGTCTAAAGCCAGTGCACAAAAAGAGAGTAAGTAACTGGGTAGTGTAAAAGCACATGTTCAGCAAGAAAATGCGAGACAGCTGAGATAACACAAGACATTGCAAAAGTGCAAGTAAATAGCACAGTTTCTGGAATTTTCCATCCCTTTCCATTTTCCATGGAATACTAAACAGGAGTTTCCATTCTTCTTATGTATTTCCTTTATTACTTCAGTTTCCATTTAATTTCCATTAAATTGAAATTAATATTTTTGGACTGTATTTCAGCATGGGTAAATGAAATCACATGCACCCATCATGGGGATGTACTGTATTTAGAGTGCACGCACTGAAAATAATAAAAGTTAACTTAGTAATAGCTAGCGTGTCCCCTTGTGCATTGTGGGTCTGGTTTTCACTATGATGAAGTAAGAATTCATCCTGTTTTTATGTTTTGAGGAATCTGTGTTAAATTGTGTATTCAAATTGTCTGCCCATAAGGTTTAGTGCTTTTCCAGCTTCAGAAGACAAATCTCACTGGGGAGTGGATGCCGTCTTGGCACTAATGCACATGCATACAAGTGTGCGAATGAAGTTAGGGTACCATCAGTGTGAATATCTGCCATGTGACACCTTGTAAATGAACAAAGGAATGTTAGAAGCTTGTCTTTATATCTTCAAAACATTCGAGGATATTTGGGTGTGGAAACACCTCCAAATGATACACCTCCAAACACCTTCATGAAAATAAAACAGAAATTGTGACAGATCAAGTAAAATATACCTACTGTGCTTGGGATCAGTTCTTATTTTGACATAAATACACTGCGATATATTTTGTTTCATTTGAGTTAAGAAAGGCACAATGTAAAAGTGCTAGATTAAAATAGTAGTGCATTTCTTGAAGGCTGTGAAATACATTCTAGTATTATGGAAAGAGATTATATGTGCTAAGCCAGTATTAATGCTGCATTCTACATTTATTGCAATTAAGTTCAGGTTAGTTGGTATCGTTGAAGTATACTTTACATGACTATTTATACTGCCTCTCTAGCAGTGCTTCTCAGCCTGTCTGGTGCAGTTTTTTTCCTGCTGTGATGGGGATTGGTACCATATTTGTGCTCGTATTCTACAATTGTTTATTTCTTAGAAATTCACAACAGACCAACAGGCAAAAGCTTGTGGACCATGGACCATGATTTTGAGTGCAGTGTTCTAGAGTACAGGTGCTACATTCAGGCCTGGTATGGAGTCTGATTGCTCAATAAGCTAGAGTCTGGTTATTTTTGCCTTTTTTCCTTTCTGATATGGGGTTGGTTATTTCCAACTTATGATCTGGGATGGTGCATCCTGTCTGTTCTACCACATCATTCTGCAAATATGTGGGGAGAAGAACCTGGAAACTTATCCACACCTCCCTATATTCCTAATATCTTACTCTGTATCTTTGTGATGTATTTTAATTATTGTAAACTGCTTTGGGAGCTGTTCAGTTCAAAGACAGAGACAGATCTCTAACTCAATCATATGTAGAGCTAGGTGTGCCTAAACCCATTGAAATTAGCCACACCTTATTTTGCATTAATTAGGCTTTTAGCAAAGGATCAACAAGCTGGAACATGTCCAGAGGAGGTTGACAAAGATGATGAATAGTCTAGAAACCAAGCCTGGGACATGTTGGAAGAACTGGATACATTTAGCCTGGAGAAGAGAATACTAAGAGATGACATTAGAAGATGGCTGTCATATATGCCATCTTCTGTGCTGTCATATGGAAGATGTGTTGTTTCCAGGGGTGCTAGAGGATGGGGCGACACCAATGGATTCACGTTACAGGAAGACAGATTTTTAATCAATCAGTGGAACTTCTGATGGTAAGAGTTGTTAGGTAATCAAACAGATTCCCACAGAAGGTAATAGACTTCCCTTCATTAGATGTTTTTGAACAAAGTTTGAATGCCATCTATCACACATTCTTTAGCTGTGGATTTTCAGTATTGGCAGACAGTTGGACTAGATGACCTTTGGATCCCTTCCAACTCTGCACTTCTGTGATAGGGCCTTAGTGCTCTCCATCTCCGTTGCATTTGCTGTGCATTCATAACCACATTTTTGACTGCTAGACCTGTCCCAAGATACCCCTTTTAATATTTTCTTTATTGCATCCAAGTCTTCAGGTCTGAGAATTTGGGATCCTGCCAGTATTTTACAGTATGATAAAGAAAAGTGGTCTGTGGTGTTGTTTTGGTGCTGACAAATAGCAGGGGAAATCATCTTTGCCTGAAACACTAAGCGAGCTGGTGATCACTGGCCCAAGCTGGCAGCCAGTCACAGTAATGAGTACCAAGGTAAATGTGTCAACAATCAACTCTTCTACAAGGGTGGCTGTATTAGTTTGCTGCAGAAAAAAAGTCCTGTGGCATCTTCATCACAAGCAAACACACCACAGTATCATCTCTTTGTGACTTTAAGTATCCCTGGCTTGGCACTGTCCATCTCACTGTATTCATTTTTTAAAGAACATCTGCAATCTTTCTCTTCAGTATCCTATCACTTCCTGGCGTATGGCTATATTCTAAAGTGGGTTGGTGTTGTTTTTTTTGGCAGTTCCCTTTCTGCAAAACAAAACAACCCCCACCCCATCATTCAGTTGCTAATGCCATCCCCTCATGGATTCTGTTGGCCATGATTATCTACCTCAGATGTTATAACAATTACTGTATTTGCTGTTGTATAAGACTCACTCCCCCCCCCGAAAAATGCTGGTTGGAAATGGGGTGCCTTTTATACACTGGCAAGTAGTATTTGCTGGTGTATAAATGGGTGCATCTTATACATGGGTGTGTCTTATATATCGGTAAATATGGTAGGTTGAAGACAGGGGAGAGTTTTGACTGTTAGAGCCTTCCTTTTCCTCTCACCACATATATGCACTGAATATACTGTAGTCTTAAAAGTGCTACAGGACCCCTTTGCACACCTGCTGTATGGTGGCATTGCAGAATTCTCACAGTCAGATCTGGGTACAAATAAGGACAGGAAATGGCTAGCTCTACACAAAGCCTAGGTGTTTGTGCATTGTTCATCTTATTTGCCAATTTATTGCTTGTGGAGAGAGAGAGAGACATATCTACTCTGCATGAGTATTTTTCTCCCTTAGCTTTATCTCTTTACAGAGTTATATCTCTTGTGTTTTTGACCCTTAAGAAGTCACAATATAATGTAAAAATAAAAGAAAGAACTCTCCCTGATTTCTTCCCTTTCTTTTCCTCTGCTCTTAGATATTTTAACCTATTGGTGTTACTACTTTGTCTGAAGCGGCCCATGAAAGCTTATGTCACAGTGAATTACTGCAGGGGAAAAAAGGGTTGTATAATAATGAAAAGATTATCAGGATAGCCTCTGGCTATGTTTTGTAAGGACAAAAATAATGTAGAATAGGAGTCTGCCTGGCAGTGTTGATGGGTGTAATATTTTGGATGCTTTTCTATAGTTTCTCAAGAACAGTGTTTATGATGGTAACATAGCTTCATTTCCCATACTGACACCACCAATCCCTCACCCCATGTCTACATCCCTGTGAGTCATGAAAAAAGTTTGTTTTAATTCATTGTTGTTACACAGTCAATATTGTTGAAAAACACCCTTGCTACTTTTTAAAAATAACACCTAGTCTGAGAGAGACTTACGTTTAGTAAATATTTCTTAACTTTTTCTCATAGTATAAGGGAGTGTTCTCTCAGTGTCTTGACTTTATTTAAAAAGAATTATCATGAATCAATATGGTGGCAAACATTAGAGCAGTTAACTTTAATGTTTTATTTATTTTAAAGTCAGTTTTTCTTGCAAGTTCACACTCAATACCCAAGATGGCTTAACCATTCTTGCCCAGTTTTACAATATCTGCAGTTTTTGATGATCTTTTTTATGCTTCTGCAAAAATGTGTATGGGCATGCATACTTCACTGAAAATTTGTTCCAGGGATTTTGGTTTTATAAATGACATTTAATAATGTAAGAGGGACATCAACACCATAGAGAACTGCTGCCAGTCCTAGCATCCAAGATGGACCAGGGCTGTTATCTGACCTAAGGCAATTTACTGTACTCTTCTAAGTGGTTTCCGTCTACAAATATATTAATCCTTTCATCTCCCTCTAATATCTAACAAAACTTACTGAGTTACCTTTAAAAAGTAATCAGATATGTTACTCATTAGTCTGATACCTATTATTACAACCCAGAAAGGAACTTGCTGGATTACTCATTACTAACAACATGTTACTGTTGGCATTAATCCACTTAGAAGAGATTTTTTTCTGGTTTCCCCAGTCTCTGATCATAATAATCAACAGTAGACCACCGTATCTAACTCCCCCACCCGTACTGCCCTTGTGGCTGCTGTATGCATAGCACACAGCACATGCTTGTTTTGGACAGTAACTTAATCCCCCTTCCTTCTTATATCTGTCTTCTTCAAACAACAGTTCTAAATCTTGTACCTGATCAATTCATGGGCCTGCAGAGAAACACTTCCTCCTCTAAATCTCCTATATAGCTCAAACCAACCTATCCAAGTGTGCACCTTGTGTCACTGGAGCAGCCAGCCTGGCAAGACATCCCCCACTCTGAGTTTCTTTTTCTGGCAGTGGTAGCGAGGATTCGTTAGGGCAGAAAGGAGAAATGTAGAAAAGGCAGACAAAAAAAGAAACAAAAACAGCTAAGTGAAGTCTCTGGCACCACTCTTGTTTTAAATGTGTCTTCTCTTCCACCCTTGCTCCTAGGTCCCTGCTAGCTGTACAGCACCCCTTTCCTACAAGGAGAGTTGGTAGGCATCTGTATGATCTTCTCTTCCATTGCTCAGATTGAGTCAGAACCCTTTCAATAATAAATAACAAGCAGAAAGTCCATCATGTTGCACTGAATAGTAGTGAACTGCATCCATGACAAAGTGACACTGTTGCAGCTTGTCACTGAAAAATGGGGTAATTTATTGATGTAACAAATTACATCCAAACTGTGATATCTAATCATAGAATCTTGGAGTTGAAAGTGCTGTTTAGTCCAACCTCCTGCCATGCAGGGATACACAGCTACAGCACTCGTTAAAGATGACCATCTGGTGGTGTTTTGAATACCCAAAAGAAAGAGAGTCCGCTTTCCCCTATCCCCTATCCCCACCGACCTATTCAACTGTCAAAGAACTCTTGCAGTAACGTTCTTCCTAATGTTTAGGTGGAATCTTTTTCCTTGTAATTTTAATCCATTGGTTGTGTTCTGCTCTCTGGAAAAGCAGAAAACAAGTTCACTCCATCTTCTATATGACACCCTTTCAGATATTTAAAGATAGCTATCATGTCACTTCCCAGACTTCTCATGATATTGTATGTTTCCTTACTTGTGCCCCCACTTTAATCGCAACCACAAAAGTGAATTGTCCTAGATGTTACAAAAAGAAAACTGAAAGACAGCTAAGTTTGCTTCATGTATACTGCAAAGTTTAATGCTGGTATTACTAGTTATAAACAAAAAGCTGTACCATATGACTTCATCCAGTCTGAGCAGTGGTTGTATCCCGTTTTAAAACTGATACCCTTGAGACATTAATCTATTTCAGTACTCTGTAGTTTTAAGTTTATGTTCCCACTGACATTTTTCGCCATTCTTGACAACCTTTGCTCAGTAGCTGTATGACAATTAAATTGACTGGGATGTGAGTTTATTTTATTTTTAGCCCTTCAAGAAAACTGAAGGGAGTTGGCATAAGGTTGTTGAAAGCAGCTATAATTGGTTTCTATTGCTCGATTCACTTGAAAATGAAAGTTCTTTGGTGGTTTGTTTGCTATTTGCATGTGTGTTTTTCTCCCTCTAGATAATGGCATTACACCCACGCAGAGTTCGATTGAAACCCTGGCTAGTAGCTCAGGTAGACAGTGGTATGTATCCAGGCCTTGTTTGGCTTAACAGAGAGGCCAAACGGTTTCAGATCCCTTGGAAGCATGCAACTCGACACAGCCCTCAGCATGAAGAGGAAAACACAATTTTTAAGGTAATTGAAGAATGACATCCTACAGTGGAACACTGACATGGCATAGTAGATTGAATGGTGAATTTGAACTAGTGAAAACCAGTAAAAACTCATCCATATGTTCCTATGCTCCTTGGATGGGGGATGAAGAGGCAGTACTAAAAGTGTATTCAATAGTTGAGGCTATGGCTTGGTGTTACCTTTAGCTGCCATGGAGATGGCTGCTATGCCTCATGCTGCTTAGTGCTGAATTTGCATTTACCTGCAGCTTTTGAGTCCTGTTGTTGTTGTGGTGGTGGTGTGTGTGTCTTCCAGTCATTTCTGACTTACAGCAACCCTAAGACAAACCTATCATGGGGTTTTCTGGGTCCCATGGACTCATTCAGTTAGCAGAGACTTGTGGTAAATCAATCATATGGCAGCAGCTACTTTCAGCTTTGATGTAGTGGAATGCCATCATATTTTGTTTTTTACTAGTCTAATAGTTCCATGGGACCATGGACTGACCCAGTTCCATGGGACCATGGACTGAATTTTTAAAGCATTATGATGAGTGATGGGGGGCAGAGCTGTAGAGTTCCATAAAGGTGTGATTAGATCTTCCATCTTTTTTGAGTGCGTACTGAAAAATACTCACCATGTAATGCTTCCAAAATGAAGTACTAACCCAGCTTTCTTTCCTTTTTTTAAAAAAATTATTTTTATTGATTATAAAGAAAAGAACAGAACAAAAAAAAAGAAAAGAAAAATACCACGATACACATAATGGGGGGTGGGGGGGTGGGTGGGAGGAATTTCAACAAAAACAAGCTTACATTATTATTTCTCTCCGATTCTATTACAATCATATACTTATTTAACATATTCTGTATCACACTGCTTATATACTTTGGTTTCCTACATCTAGATCTCATTCTCATTCTACTCATTATTATTTATAATGATTTGATTCTTAACTTTATACTTTTCAATTCCATTTAAGCTATTACTAACTATGATCTTATTACTAAACATATCAAACTATTCCTAAAAATAAACCCACCCCCCAGAGCCAATTATGTTTTAACTTAGTCCACCTTCCAGAATTGTAATTCTTCTTGTGAGGTATGACACCTTTCTCTTTTATTAAAACCTTTTCCACAAATATCTTCCATATTGCTTCAAAATCATTCCCCTTCATTATTCTTTTTTTGGCCTTAATTTGACACGTTAGCTTATCATTAATCACAATTTTCCATACTTCTTCGACACTTCTGATACCTTGCTGACAATTAAAGATCCGATAAAGAAAATCTGAAGTATCTGAACACTTAAAAAAAATTGGGAAAATGACAGGGCTACAAATAAATTGGGCTAAATCGGAATTAATGTTGTTTTAATCTTTTTTTTAAAGATTTTTAAAGAGATAGATATTAAATTAAAGGAAATAATTAAATATTTAGGAATAAATATTACAAAAGGTCTACAAAGATTACACGAAAAAAATATAATAAAGACAAGAACTGAAACAGAAATTAGAGTAATATAAAAATATTAAGTTATCATGGTTTGGAAGAATAACATTAGTAAAAATGAAAATACTACCTAAGATTAATTTTTTTTTTTGTTCAGGATGTTACCAATAAAAGTATCAGAAGAAGAATTGAAAAATTGGCAGTTATTATTGAACAATTTTTGTAACGGGAACAAGAGAGGATCAATAAGAAATTTTGGTATAAATTCCAAAAAGAAGGTAGATTGGGCCTACCAAATCTAAAATGGTATTATAATGTAAATCGATTGAGATATATTATAGATGGAGTTCTAGGAAAAGGGGATTTAGATTGGTTAGGGATGGGAACAATAGAAATTGAGAATAGAGATTTTTTTTTTTTTTGAAATCCTGTCAAGAGAGAAATGGAAAAAATAGAAAACTCCTTTTTGAAAAATATATTAGAAATTTGGAAGAAAAATTAATGCCGGCTACTTCACCATTAACTCCTATAGTGGTGATGGCAAGATTTCCAATGAATTTGAGTGGTGAAGTAACAAAGAAATTGAAGAAACAGAAAATAAATAAGTTAAAAGATTGGATGATATAATGACGAATAAAGATAAAACAAAAGGAGAGATTACAGGGTACTAAGATATCATGGTTTAATTATATACAGCTAGAGCAGTGGACAAGGAATTGGAAAAAGAATAATAAAAGTTTCAGAGAATATACTAAATTTGGACAAATGATTATACAAAGAGAAGGTATGGAAGAAAGTGAAATATTGAAGGGTACCACAAGTGAAATATACAAAATGTTGGCAAAATTTGAAGATAAAGATGAATATCTAAGAAAAATATGGGAGGAAGAATTAGTACAAAAAATAGATATTCAGGACTGGGGAAAAATTTAGAATCAGCATCATGTAAAAAAACTTGTCCGTAAGGATAACAGAGAACTATTATAAATTGGTTTGGAGATGGTACCTAACACCAGTAAGGTTAAATTATATAGATAAAAATTACTCAAGGTTGTGTTGGAGGGGTTGTCAAGAGATTGGTACATATATGTGATGAATTGTGAAGGTGTACAGAAATTTTGGCAAAGGGTGTTTAAAGAGATGAAAGAGATAACAGAAATTGATTAACAAATATGTCCAAGTATAGCATTATTATATATATTTGATAAGGTTAATTGTACCCAGGCAATGAAGGATTTAATTACAAATTTATTAACTACAGCAAGGTTAATTATATCAAGGAAATGGAAAATTCATGGAGATTTTCAAATAGAGGATTGGTATAAAGAAGTGTGGAAAGCCTAGCTTTCTTTCCATTGATAATGGTACTTCATTAAATAAAAATACTGTATGTTTTGATTAATGTTTCACTATGCAACTCAACTTCACCCACTCTTTTTCAATACTGGAGGCTTCTTTAATCTTGGAATATGTTTTTCTAACCTTCTCAGGATACTGACAGAGTAGAGTATAATTACTTCTCCCTTCACAGAAAACCAGGTGCTACTTCAAAAGTGCTGACATTTTGTCTCCCTTTTGATTTCTGCTCACTGAATTAAGTTGTGTGTATAGGGTGCAGCTCTGGATATCTGTGTATCTAGCACTGGTTATGCCTGTGTACTTAGCACTAAGTGGTGTTGTGGTTTGAGCATTGAGCTGCAACTCTGGAACCCAGGGTTCAAATCCCCATTCAGCTGTGGAAAACCACTGCTTTTCCACTGGTGACCTTGGGCAAATCACATTTTCTCAGCCTCAGAGGAAGGCAGTGGCAAACTCCCTCAGAACAGATTTTGCCAAGGAGACCCCACAATAGGGTTGCCTTAGGATCTCTGTAAATTGGAAACAACGTGAAGGCACACAACAAATCTAGCACTTTTTACATAAACAGTATCAAACATAAAACCATCATTTTAAAGGAAAGAAGCATATACTTGTGAACAGAAACATGGACAAATGAGGGTAAATCAATATGCAAGATTGACTATTGCTCTCAAAAGCAGATACAGCTCCCTCCAAGTGAACAAGATACGTATTGTCTTATCTCCACTGTGTACTCTTAAGCTGTACCGGCCCTTTATCGGGTTGTGGCTTGTTTCTCTTTGAAGCTACCTAGTAGCTTCCATCCTAAGAAACATCAGATTGAGGGTTCTAATTATCTGATTCTCAACTTTTGACCCTTTCTCATATTATAGGACTTCCCAATTCTTTGTCTTGGGCTTTGTTGGGTGTTAGTCTTATTGGACTCACTTCTGAATGACCTGCACAAGATTGCATTAGAAACGTTATCTGAGTCATTATATGACTTTTACCTTTCTTCATACAAACAATTAAAATACCACTTCTAATAATGAACTCGGATGGTATAGTGGCTTTAATTTACATTAATATGGAAACCACTTGATAAAAACAGAATTTTCTAAAATATTTTATAAAGTGAAAAAAATTGGGGAAAAAGGCATGAACAATTCCTGCTATTTTATGTAAATTTTACATGCTCTTTGTTAACAATAAAATCTGAGAAATTTCTGGAAGATTAATGTGCAACTTAATGTTATCTAGATAAAACTAGAAATGTAATCCCACATACAAAAGTTGATGAAAGCCTTGTTGGCCACTAGGTTGACCTTCCTTGGATTCAGCCTCTATGAAAGAAAGGTTCTGTCAGACTGATACAGAACAATGCTGGTTTGGAAAATGCTCATATAATATACGCTGCTGTTGTTTGTGTTGGGAAGAGCTGATCCTTTAGCAGCAATGGTTAACTAGCTACAGCAAAAAGTATTTATTGCCTAGATGCACATGATAGATCAGAGTTTGGCAACACGATTCAGAAGAAGCTGGCATGATGACAGTATTTAACTGAGCACCGTGTACTTTGCTCCCAGGCTTGGGCTGTGGAAACAGGAAAGTATCAGGAAGGAGTTGATGATCCTGACCCTGCCAAATGGAAAGCCCAACTCAGATGTGCACTCAACAAAAGCCGGGAATTCAACCTGATGTATGATGGCACCAAAGAGGTGCCAATGAATCCTATTAAAATATATGAAGTTTGTGATATCCCACAGTCGCAAGGAGGGATCATTAATCCAGGTGAGAGATGTGGAGATTCTTGCTTTTTAAAAGCAGCATCTGACTAGTTTTGCTACATTTAGCTGTCGTATAGTCAGTATTGGCTTACTCAGTTAAAAGTGAGTAAGTACATTTGGTTATCTTTGGTGCAACATAACACAGTTAATTTAGGTTAATCTTTCTGGGCAAGAATGCATTCTTCATATCCACAAATCCATTATGTGTGAGTTGGAATCTTAATTGCTTGGCTGTTAAAAAAAAAAAACTATTGGAAAGGTTTTGAGGATCAGTTGTATTCTTTAAGTGCAGAGATAGTAGGAGAGAGAAAGTGAACGGAAGTTGGAAATTTCTTTACATTTCGTCCAGCCTTCTTTGTGTTTTCTCCTTGCTTCTCCTCTAGCAGGTTGGTCCTAGGCAGGTAGTAAGAAGACTGTCTTTGAAACACCATTGTTCCTGATTTTTTTTTTTTTTTTTTATTTTGATGACATTCATCTGCAATTTCTCGTGGCTCATCAGGCTGTGAAAGGAACTGTGTGTGTGTGTGCGTGTGAGAGAGAGAGAGAGAGAATGACAATGTGGTAGAGTAAACATTCTGTGAGCCAGCTGTTGGAAGTAAAGAGCCAGGAAATGCAGGAATGGAGCAAGGTTTCCTGGCCCTCTGTATACCTTCCTGCAAACCAGCTGAAAATTTCAGTGAGGCAGGGTTTTTTGTTGTTGTTGTTTCTTGATTGGACTGTACAGGCTCTAGAAGAAGAAGAACTGCTTCATGGCTAGTCAAAGCCTTCTAAGAATAATCTGAGAAGCATAGAATGACTCTAGAACTGTGCTTCTGGAGCTAGGAAGGGGGACCAAACCATCCTTGAAACAAAAATTCCATGAAGTGATGGCATCTACAAGTGCTATTGGGAACAATTATTCTTGTAACAGTTCACAAAAAGAGAAATTCCATTTGTTTACTGTCTTCTGTTGATAATATTTCATAATAGTTGCTAATACTTTAGTTGGTGCATTTCCTACAGGTTCCACTGGTTCAGGTCCATGGGATGAAAAGGATAATGATCCTGATGATGAAGATGACGATGAATTAAATCAATCTCAGCATGTACCTATACAGGATACCTTTCCGTATCTTAATATCAATGGTTAGTACATATAGCATGGCACAGAATGTGTAGTGAACTTATACCTACTGTTCAAATAGTGGTTATTTTTGTAAATTTATATTTTATTAATGTCTTAAGAAATATTTCAATGAATAGTTTCAAAGGTCTACTATTTACTTGTGTAGATGCAACTTGGTTAGCAGTTGTATAATCAACCTACTGCAGAATATAGGAAAAGGAAATGTGAAGTACATGCTTCTCTTTAATTGGATTAAACAGAAATCTTCCCCTGCCCTTTGTGGTCATTGGCTTTCCCTTCAGCTTCTGCATTCAAATATTGTGCTCGTGATGTTCTAATGATGAGCTTGTGAAATTACTAGATAGGGTCCAAGAGATTTTGCTGCCTGGGGCACAAGATGGTCTCCTCCTTCTCATAATTACAGGTACAGAAGCCAGCTAGACTGGCAGTTGAATCTTACTTCTTGTCAGGCTAGCTCTTGTCAGACTAGCTCCTGCACTGAATGCCCCTCCCTGTTCAGCATCTTGTCACCTGAGCCAACTGCTTCAATTTGCCTAATGGTAGGGCAGGCCTGAGCAATTGCACATATTCATTGACATTTATTTATTTGTTTGTTTGTCTGTCTGTCTGTCTATCTATCTATCTATCTATCTATCTATCTATCTATCTATCTATCTATCTATCTATCTATTGTTACTGTACCATCTGCCTAGTCCCAAAGTCCTGGGACCCAGTCTTGATTATTTTGTCCTAAGATCTTCATAAGCACATTAGAGGCAGCCTTGCTTCTGTCTTTGGTCAGATTCAACTGGCCAAAGGCAAGTTAGGTATAAAAGGAATAGCCACTTCTTTTGTCACCTGTGCTGCTGGCATGGATTGAGGGTGATGATGCTGATGACCCTGGGTTAGGAAAGAAATGAGAGGAATGTATACATTTCACAGTAGCTCCACCAATGCCATTCTAGGCGGTGCAAGGGAAGACTGTGCCAAAACAGCCAGCTGCAGCAATAGCTCTCCCTATCTCATAACAAGGCATTGTGTCAGACATTTAGGCAGTGCTCTGTTAAAATGATAAATTCTCACATGATAGAAAGAGCAAACACATCTTTCTGCCAAACCAATATATAGGCTGTAATGAAGGGACAGTTCTAAAAATCAGTTCTGTGGAGTTCCCTGGAGCCAGCTCAGGTTTAGTAAGTTTTAACTATACTAGTCTCTCGGAAGATATTTCTGCTTTCATTTCCCATGCACCTATCTTCCTTTAAACTTATATTTTGATGGTGTATCCTTTTAAATCTTGTCTCTTAAAATTTCCTGATCTAGCTCATATCCAACATTTTTTGTCACCATTATGGAGATCAACATTACAACTCAATGAGTTTTCTGATTATTGCTTAGATAATAATCAGAATGGTGTCTTCTTAGGACAAGTTTGCAAAGGGATTGTAAACCTTTTCCCATGAACTCTTGGAATGCTGTTTAAGTCAGATTGAGACATGCTGGATATGATGTAGGAACTATTTTGTAAAAAGCTGTAGAGACTGGCTTTTATAGTCTGTGAATACTATTTTGACAAAACTTGAAAAAGACTTTCCAGGATCCTGTATATTTAAGGCAGCAGCACCATGCTTAAACGATTTCATTTATTATATTTATAAAAGTAGAATCTACATTAACAGAACATTACTTTTAATTATGGACTTCTGGTGGCAGATCTTAATGTGGCTTATGGACCTTCCTTTGGTCTTCTTGTGCCCTGTGCAACTTAATTGGGGGGTGGAGGAAAGGGCAGAATTTGCTGCTCTACCCCAGACACCTCAGTTTCTTAGTTACAGATTTTCTCCCTCCATCCCACTTTCCCCCTTTGTCCTTCAGTTGCTGAAAACTGAGTTCAGTGTGCAAAAGCTGCTTGTACACAATTAACTCAGTGGAGAGAGGGGAGGGATGGGGTGGGGTGGGGTGAAATGGAATCTTGCCCTTCCCAATAGGGTCAGGGAAAAGCAAACTGATGCAGTCTTTTTTTGGCCTGTCTGTTCTTCTTCATTAATAACATTTGTCATCATGACCACACTCTGATGTTCCTTGGCTATATGTGTCCCAGTTTTCATCTATGAATTGTTGGAGGGTGTGCCATCACCCTAATCAGTGTCACCTTGTTGATTGAAGATTATGGGAATTATAGTCAAATGTACCTGGAGGATGACAATTCAGGGAAGGCTAGTCTAGTTTATTGCTTCTTTGTGAAGCTACAGTAATCAAGTTACTACTATGTTTAAATATAGATGATGCAACATATAACAGTTTTTTTTAAATGTTAGCAGACATTGAGGTTGAAATACTTGCAGTACTAGATTTCTAAAATACATTTTCTGTTTAGATTCCCCAATGGCACCCACTAGCGTGGAGGCCTGCAGTCCTGAAGCTGTGTGGCCAAAAACTGAGCCTGGAGATATAGAGATGCCTATGCCTCCCACACTTCCACCACTGCAGCATGATATGTTCAGCTCTCCAGAACTTTGGATTAGTTCTCTTCCAAGTATGCCTTCTTGTTGTTATCATTGTTGTTTTGCATAAGAAAGTATCATATCTTTTTGTTGTTAATTGCATCAACGTATGGTGACTCTGTGAATGAGAGACTTCTGAGATACCATGTTGTTAATAGCCCTACTCAGGTCTTTGCAAATTTAGGACTGTGGCTTCCCTGATTGAATCCATATACTTGTGATCTCCTTCTTTTCCTGCTGCCTTCAACTTTACAAAGTATTATTGTCTTTTCTGATAGGTTATGTCATTTCACCTTCATTTTGGCTTCTATATCTCTGTATCTGTGTACAAATATAAAACAATATATCTACACATAGTGAATTTCTTGTATTTTATAGAAAGAAGCCAAACATACATCAATTTTTTTCCTGCAGCTTTTTTCCATTTATACTGGTGCGGCCCAGTGAACATTCCGTGTTTGAAAGTATATACAGATAAGTAGTTCGAAACTGCTACTGACATTAGGATAGTAACAGAATAGCAGTTTGTGGCACAGCTGAGGTGGTTTTAGTGATTAAGCATATCAGTTTATATCAGGGCTGGAAATAATGTGGCCCTCCAGATATTGCTGGACTGCAACAACCAGTGTTCTGCACCATTGTCTGTGCTGGCCAGAGCTGCTGAAATTTACAGTCGAACAACATCTGGAGGGCTGTATGAGTCTCATTTATATGCCACTTTTTCTGCTGAGTATTGCATGCATGTAAACAGTGAGTCTTCTCACAAAAGCTGGATGAAACAATGTTGTTATTGCTATTCATTGTCACATTGTGAATACCCTGACTCCATGAATTGGCTCTTGGTTGGAGTACTGGATATTCTGAGAGTGGTATTCCCAAAAGATAACATTTTAAGATCTGATTTATAAAAAGGACTAGCTATTCTGACCTATTCTATGCTGATTTCATTCACTTTGATATATTATGAAGTGAAATGTCAGTTACTGCAAGATTTCCCAGTTATGTTTCTGGTTGCAATGTTTATAGTAACATTATTCTTTGACTCCAGTGACAGACCTTGAAATCAAGTTTGAGTATCGAGGCAAAGAGTTTGGACAGACAATGACAGTGAGCAATCCCCAGGGCTGCAGACTTTTCTACGGAGAACTGGGACCTATGCCAGATCAAGAAGAACTCTTTGGTCCTATTAATTTGGAGCAAGTGAAGTTTCCAGGGCCAGAACAAATCACCAATGAAAAACAAAAGCTCTTCACAAGCCGACTGCTTGATGTCATGGACAGAGGGCTGATCTTAGAAGTCAGTGGCCATGCTATTTATGCTATCAGGCTTTGCCAATGCAAAGTGTATTGGTCTGGACCATGTGCACCTTCTTCCACCACACCAAACTTGATCGAAAGGCAAAAGAAAGTCAAGCTTTTCTGTTTAGAGACATTTTTGAGTGGTGAGTCACTCTAGTGCTCTTGGAACAACAGCTTTGAGTAGCTAATGTAATGTTTGTACACTCCGTTACTGGCCTGGGTTTAGATTTTGTACTGTTCAGTCAACTAGAGCTGTAGAATGCGATTTACATGCAATCTACTGGGCCCAAAATATGTGCCTTTTATTTTCTGTATGCTGGTGTGGGTGATCTTGTAATAGTGAGTATTGAGTTCTACTGTAGGCCTCCATCCCTGTAACATTCCCCTGTCAGATGGGTTTTACGGTCACCAGGCAGCAGAGGTATAGCTGTAGTTCTTGCTGCATAGTCTTGAAGTTCATGCCCATCTGTCCAATTTCATGGTGTGGAAGATGATGAGCAAACCTGCTCTGTTTATTATAGTAGTGGTCCAGTACAGAATGGAAAGAAAAACAGAACTGATAGCTAAGGTTGTTTTGTTATCTATAGCAAAGAAATTATGGGAAGGAGGGTTCAGAAATGTAAGGAAACTAGAGAATGAATATAGCACATGTTTTGAACTGGAAGGCCTAGTGAGTGGAATATTTGGATGCATATATGTTTCACTGTATATCAGCAAGCTTTGCTTCTCATCCCACTTAGAACTGATTGCCCATCAGAAAGGACAGATTGCAAAACCTCCACCTTATGAGATATACTTTTGTTTTGGAGAAGAATGGCCAGATGGAAAATCAAAAGAGAGAAAACTAATAGTTGTTCAGGTAAGCGACAAAAGAATTGGAAAAAAAAAAAACCAACAGTGCTTATTTTGAGAAAAGTAGTCACCTCTGGTAGAGACCAGAGCCATCACAGCACATAATTCTTTGTACAAAATAACTCCTGTGCAGCTAAAACCTAAATTTTGCACTTTCTGTTTTGTAAAATTAATAGTACAAATGATCAAATGTGTATGCATTGTGCTTAGACCAGATACGGGAAGATGAAAAGAGCTATGGATGGCTCTAGAACCCTGGCCATTGGGAATCCATTATATACAAATACATACTGTAGGTGCTGAAATACAAATAAATATGGTGGTAGAGGCGATCTCTGTGTATTCATTTGTGGGTATAAATATACAAACTTTAAATCCAATAGAAATGTTGATCTATTTACTGAATTTGATAAATCACCTGAAGTATGCATATGGTAACGGCAGTTTAAAGTACAAGTAAAAACAATTTATGTAAAAGATACAAACAGCTACAACATAACTAAACTAGTTTAAACCATTCAAACAAATCAAGAGTTTTTCCACTGATAATGTCCAACAGTGTTTTTTCATATGTTTATTAAAAAAAAAACAGGGAAGAAAATGCACAGACTTCCTGTGGCAGAGTATATCTCAGTTGTGAAGCCATTACAGAAATAGCCCTGTACACAGCAAATAGCAACCTTCCTTCCTTAAATGACAGAGCCTGGTAAATTATCAACCACCAAGAAGGATGCATGTATGCATATACACAGTATTTGAAAAAATGTGCTTCTTGAGAAGCTTGGAACCAGATTACATACAGCTATAAAGGTCAAAACCAGAACCTTGAATTAGGTCTGGAATGCACTGCTAATTAAAAAGAGCAAGAATGAATATAAGGTGTTCCTTGTCAATCTGTGCATGTGGGCATAATATCCTGTATAACAAGAGCAACTCCCACACTAGTTAGCTAATTCAGAAGTCACCAAGATATAAGTGTTGAAGATAGCAGGTCCAGTACCAACTTAGTTGGTGAGCCACTGAATCATCTGAGATACCAGGAGTGATGTCAGGTCCAAGCTGCAAATACATCCATTAAGAAGAAGTGTAATATCACTGATGACAGACATTTGTTTTTTGTTCAGTGGTCCACTTGGTGCTCCATCTTTTATCTGCTTTCTTCATCAACTCATTTAACTAGAATGAACTTAAATAAATTAGCACACATCCATTTCACTGTTGAACTTAGTCATTCAGGAAAAGGCCCCATTTTACTTGAATCTAATGAAAAGGAGAAATAGACCTGAGTGTCGTCATACTAGATACAGCACTTCCCTTCATATCTCCTGATGACTTCTTCCAGTGGTTTCATGCAGATGTTGAAGATGATGAAACAGAAAATTGGAAAACACAGTACCAGTCCCATGGTGAAGAAAGACAGTTAATTGTGTCATCTTTTCCCTTAGTACCATCTTCTAGGCCAGGGTGGGCAACTGGAACAGATGCATCAGCCCCTGATGATGTGCCAAGGGCTGCAGTAGCTCCCAAAACATGGGAAATTGACCAAAACCAGGCATGACTAGGGTGTTGCTTCTGCTTCTGGTGTGGTTAGGAGGTCTTCAAGAGATGCTATGTGCTAAGTTGCTGCTCCGGGAAGCCTGGAGACATAGGCATCCAACAAGAACTTGGATGCTCTTTGGGGGCCCTGTACAATGCTGTGCCCACCCTTTTTTAGGTAGTAACTTACATCCCTGAGTCTCTGTATAATGTTGGATTATAGCTTCCATAATCTTCAACCAGTATGACCAGTGACCAAGGTTATAGACCACTACCACAACAGGACTCAAGTTGCGTTCTCAACTCTGGCCAAGAAAAATACAATGGTCTCTTTGCTTACATGAACGAGGCAAGACATTTTGTAAGTTCAAGGGCATTTATGTCTTCTGTTTAGAATGGTTGGGTAAAAGCGTGAGAGATCATAGATGCCTTTTAAGCCCACAAAACAATACAGTGGACCATGAGCACCATTCCTTCTGTACCTTGGAAGGCACATTTGTGTTTGTAATGTGAACATCATATATGCCTACAGCAGGCATGAATTACTGTGTCCTTGAATGCAGCTGATCTAAAATGACTACTGATTCAGTACCATTGTACCTACTCAGCTGACATCAAAACAATACATTCTACATTCACTAAAACTGGAACTGGTTTATTCTTTTTCCAGGTGTGATTGTTACAATTGATAATTCTATCTAGACTAATGGTGTGATATTTATTTTGAAACAGGTAATTCCAGTTGTTGCTCGGATGATCTATGAGATGTTTTCTGGTGAGTTTACCCGCTCTTTTGACAGTGGTAGTGTGCGGCTTCAGATCTCTACCCCTGATATCAAGGACAACATTGTTTCTCAGCTGAAGCAACTCTACCGTCTGCTGCAGAACAACCAAGAAGGCTGGCCAATGCAACCACCAAACATGCAGATGACTCCACCTCTCACAGCGCAATAATGATCAGATCTTGCCCAAATGAGGGATTGACTGGTTAATAAATTGTGTGGATACTATAATTCCAGCTCAGGACGGTTTTTATATTTCAGTTAATTGTAAATTAGACTTGACTAAAGGAACCTGAAATTAGAATGTTTTTATATATAATGTAATCTTATTTACTTTGTAGGAATTGTGTTGGATTAACCCTTATGGACTAGGATAGGGTGTCAACTTTCCTTAAAATCATAGTTTGTTGCAGAACTCACATAGACCTTAGATCTGTATTGTAGGCATTCTATTATATTGCCTTCAGTATGACTGTAAACTGTGTTCCCCCTCCCCTTCCAGGTTGGACTCATTTGGGGAAAATCAACATATGTTCCAGTGGGGGTAAACTAGAATTCACTGAGTCAGGAAAAGCCAACATGGTACAAGAAATATGTATATTTTATTTATCTGATTTATTTTACTTTTCCCCCACCTCTTTTCTGGCTCTGGATGTTTAAGTAAAACACACTTGATTCTGCATATGGAAACACTCTTTTAGACATGGTGTTTTTAGTACCTTGAAATACAATGGAATTTTTGTTGGAATAAGAGCATGCCTACAACTCCCAATATTTATTTCCTAGTGCATGAAGGTTAAAGCATGTAGACAAGAATATATGTTTGGATTTTTAAAAACTTTTTCAATTAGTGTACATATGAGAAAGGATATTGAATTGTGTCTTGTTTGCATGTTACACAGCAGTGCTGTCTTTATAAGTAATCAGAGTTTAAATGTTATTTTTCAAAAGGAATTTCAAAAGCTTTTAACACAAATGCCCTCCTTTATTCTTAGATATACTTAATTCTATGGATAACATAGTCACATTACTACATAGACTAAATGTTTCTACTATATATATATATATATATATATATATATTAAAAAAAGCAATAGAGCTGAGCAGATATCTGACAAAGCATTTTTATCACCACTATTATATAAAAATATTTCAGCTCTTCAGTAAAGCTGCTTTACAAAATAGTTATCGGAATATCAGCAGTATTCTGAATTTTATATGAATAAACTATTGCTATTTGCTAAAGGAAGGATAAAGTTCAAATAATGTTTTAAGCCCAAACAAATTTTTTTACTTAAGTTAATTTACAACCAGTTGTACTAGTACTCACTATAAGTTAAATGCAGCTAAGTTAGTTAGACGTTGCTGTGTGAGATCCTAGCAAGTGTCCTCTTTTAATGTTATCCAATGCTGTGTGGTACATGTCAACATATTAGCTGGCAGTTATATAGCATGGAAGAAATTGTTAGCTATAATCAGTTTTTCCCAGCCTGACTAATTAATGAAGAGAGACAAAAAAGCATAGATGAGGCTTTCTAATTAACCAGTTTTTTGCTGAAGAGGGGGTGTCCTTGGTTTTTTCATAGAATTCCTCTTGAAACAAACAGAAATATTAGTTACATTTGCAATGTTAGAATATGAAATTGCTAGGAGGGCATCAAAGGCCTTTGCTTTCTTTGTGTAGCCAATTGTTTTATACTTATGTAAGCAAATTGAGTACCAATAACATTTTAATATTGTTAATAATGTAATCCAGCCATCTGTAAATAAGACAGTGTTTTGAATATTAAGCCAAAACTTTGTTCAGGATGATCTTTCATATTTGTTTCTAGTGCTAGAAAACACATTAAATTTTCTGTGGAACTGCAATCATGTATGTGTTCAAGACCCATTATTTTACCAGTAGTTCTTATGCATGACTGAAACATATTCAACGTACATATCCAAGATAACTGGTATTATGCTTTTTTCCACACAATTCAACGTATTTATCAGTTACATTTATATGCTGCTCTTCTTTCAACCAGCTCAAGGTGGTATACACAGGTCGCCTTCTAGCCACTTTTTCCTGTTAATAATTACACTGTGAAGTAGGATCAGTAGGAATGACTGGCCTGAAATCTTCCATGAATTTCATGGTTCAATGGGAGTTTGAACCTGGAACTCCTGAAATCCAAGAGAGCTTAATGGAAGTGTTTTCAGAGTTGACATTGGCCATGTCCAGATGTAACATGGAACTGCAACAATCCTGGTTTCTTGAGTATAAACAATGTATATACAGTTGGTGAAGCTAATCTACTGAGCTTTGTTCCATTGTTTATAATGTTGCCTGAATTTAGAAGCTGCAGTCTGGCTTGTTTTTCTGGCTTGTGTTGGGATGGGAGGAGGTAATCCAATGTGCCAGCTGCTAATAGATTCTTAAGAATATGATAAGCAAGCCATGGAGTAAAGCTCCATAGTTTGTTTAGCTGCTTCTAAATAGGAACATGCATCAACACCTTCCTCATACTGAATAAGTCTGCATTCCATAAGTCTCTAAATTACTTTTCTGTCTAAATAGCTGCATGGTGTGCTACAACAGATGGAAGGCTTGCCTGGAAACTGGGTTCCAGTCCTTATTATCTTTTATGGTGAAAGATGGTCTAGGAATCTTAAATAAATCGACTCACTAAGTGGCTTTGGGTAAGATACTGGCCCACTATACATGGCTTGATGCAGCACCAGTGATGACTTACCTGGATGTAGGGATTTGCAGATTAAGTATCCAGTGTCAACTCAAGTATTAAATTTTAGTGAAGAAATTTGTGTACTGGTCTGAAAGTAACTGAGATCAAGGGACTTGTCTTCATGTGTTTACCAACTCACTGTCTATCTGATACCTTCTTTTTTACCAAATGGGAGAATAACTTAACTGTAGCACAGTTATGGAACAGAAACCTTAGTTTTGAATAATCAGTTAGTAGTGGACATAACTGTACATCGTGGTCTCCTCTTAGGTATGAGAAAGTTATGGCTTAAATGTTTGCTTTTCTTGATAATCTATTTTCTTATAACTTTATAATACTATAGAGAAATAGATTTAGAACACTAGTGCCAGGCTGCAGAACTTTTCAGCCTGGAAAACTATTTCCCAGGTCTAACATTGTAACAGATAAGTAACTGATACTTACATAAGAGTATACAGGTTTTACGGGTTGTAGAGCTCTGTGTAAGCTCCCACATTTTAACATAAACGTGTCAACATATTTTTTCCTTCAGATATTAACTTAGTTTTCATGATTTCCAGGACCTGTGCCTGCATATCCATCTGTACCAGATCACTTTGGCTACCTATTAGCTGCAAGAGGGTTTTTATATATTCATTCTGAAGCAATTAAACTTTGACACAACTGAGGTGATAGTTGTTGATGATTAGTCTCGGAGTGAGTTTAAGCCAAGAGTGTGCAGTCACTACATCTAGTTTTCTGCAGCAGCCACAGTATGTCATATTTTCCCACAAAATCTGCTAAAACATAATATTGGAAATCATTTTGAGTTGTGACTTCTGGATTCAGTGGCAGCTGAGGGTGGGGAGTGCAGGGGTTTTGCAAACTAAATCTACCACTGCTGGATGTCTCCAAGAATGATGTGGGCATTTTGATGTGAAAAATGCCCACTAATGAAAAAGGATCCCAGGGACTTTGGGGGCACTGAGCAAAACTTGAAAGGGGGCTGAATGTAATTCCCACTCCTGGTTTAAGCAGACTGTGAAAGAGGAGTAAATGACCACTAGTAAAGTCTCCCTGAAGCCAGTATGCATATAGACTACATATTCTCCACCAGTGCTAATAAAAATAAAAGCTGGCAACAGTAAACTGAGTTTGCTTCTTTGTTCAATCCAGATACAATCCAGATTGTGCTGTGGCTTGAATGTAAATGTATTGACGAGGAAGAGTGGGAAAGAAGACAAAAGTATATAAAATGGAGATAAAGATATGGTACCTGAATGCTTCAGAATTTTTTCACACTGTATCTTATAGACTATTAATCCTTCTTTTTTGGACAATCATACAATCACTGGTGAGAATACAGAGGAACCAGTACTAAATGCATTTTGCTAATTACTTCAGCAGAGAGAAACTTGAGTGGCTCTCACTTACTGAAAGATAACTGGCCAAATACATGAAAGGAACAGAAATTACTATGCTTACATTTCTGGTTTCAAAACCCAGACCAGGAAGCAGTTGCAAGAGTGGAACAAATGTCAATGAATGACATCAGAAATGTTCATTAACATTTATATTACAGTACTGTTTCAGTTTCCCACCTGTTTTAATAGCTTCTGAATGACTTCATCTTTGCTTTAGGCTGAATAAATCTGTATCTTAAACATGAAGCTCAAATATTTCCTTTTTGGTAGTTCAGTAAATTCAGGGAGTTGGCAACAGTAAAAAAAAAAAAAAAGGAACTGACGACATACGTTGGATCTAAAAATGCATCGAAACAGATGTTTATAAACTGAAGAACTGTTTAAAATGCTCTTTCTGCATGGGGATCATATTTGGGGCTAAAAATAACAGAAAAACAATGGTGCTCAATTTGGAAGATGCCACCCTGTAAATCAGTAACAATCCATATCAAAGAAAATGCATTAACAATTACTCATAAATGATATCGATAAGATAATAATGCAGCCTCAAAGCTATGCTGGAGATGTGGCAAAACAAGTGATTGGAATAATGTGGTTAACTTATCAAAAATATGTAGATTTCAGAGGATGGATAAGTAAAACGTTGGCCCAAAAAATCCACTCCAGAGGGGTACTATTATTAATTTCTATATTCTAAAGTGAAAGTGAAAATTTGCTGAAGAAAGATTTTATAGCTCTTATGCTAAGTGCTTCAAGGCTAGAAAAGTCAAAACATGGAAAACGTTAAAAAACCTCTGAATACAAAAGTGGTTAAATAGGATATGGTCCATAGCTCTTTCACAAAAATTAACATACAAAATTAACATAACATGCAAGTAGGGACATAAAAAAAAAAGGATATGACTGAGATTACTTGGAAGCCATTTATTGCTTATATTGCTTAGGGTAATATTGGACTTAAACTTCCTTTGGAGCAAGAGAAATTTTAGAAAAACAAATACTGAAAGTCATGATTAATTATTTGAAAGATACTTCATATTTATGGTGATTGACAGGGATAAGGTTCATGACTTCATGATTTGGGCAGGGGAGGGAGGAAAGAAAGGATAGCTGGAGAATCAAAAATTATGATATCTGTATAGGAAAAAGGAATTACTATATGTATCAGGATTAAAATTGTTGTATAAAGTAGTAATATTTTTTAGAATGCTCCTTGTGCTTCATACATGACACCATGTGTCATATATGAAGCACAAGGAGCATTCTAAAAATA
Organism: Ctenosaura bakeri; assembly: GCA_948474755.1. Taxonomy (NCBI): domain Eukaryota; kingdom Metazoa; phylum Chordata; class Lepidosauria; order Squamata; family Iguanidae; genus Ctenosaura; species Ctenosaura bakeri. The sequence continues at coordinate 385,395 of CAOLHI010000843.1, forward strand.
TTACTACTTTATACAACAATTGTATAGTATACCATGTGTACTACAGGCTCTTTCTCCTGCTACATGTGTGTATGAGTATCTCCCACAGTGTTTAATAGGAACTTGGTTGTTGTTGCCATTAGGTTTAAATTAATGGGTGGTGGTTTATAAATTTTACTGATGTGCTTTAATTGACAGGTTTTTATGTTTTCATAGCCATATAATATTTTTTATTAATTATTGTTAGCAACCTTGACCACCTTCTCAAGTAGAAAGACAGCATCTAAGTTTAATAAATCCTACTTATGAATAGTAAACACAATAGCAGTCTGTTTTGTTGCATGTTAACTGGAGAAATAAATTCCACAGAGTGACAGGACTTTTTCCAAACGAGGGCACCTAAGACTATAGTCTTAAAGTACTGGTGCAAACCAGACAATATCATTTGAATTTCACCTCACCAAGAAACTTCACACACCTGTGCTACTCAAAACTGTGGACCAGTGCTGGTCTTGGCTGCCAGTTCCTGTGAGTTCCCAGGAAAAAAAGAAACAATTATAGCCAATGGGCACAAATACAGCACCAGTTTCTGGCACAATGGAAGAGAAAATGCTGGTCCTCCACATCAAATAGCTCAAGATGCCCTTCTCCAGCTGGGACTTGGCCAAGCCACTATTCTTTCAACTTCGAGTCTGATCTCCCTTCTCTCTGCAATATGGGCTGAAAATACTGCTCTTACCTTCCAGAACTGTTTTAGCAGTTCACAAAACAATTCATGTTAAAGATTCTGAACACCTTAATGTGCTATGCAGCTGCTGACAGCTGCATTATGAGTATGAAACCTCAATTAGGTAGAACACTGATCCAGAGTAAGCATTCTCTTTTATCCACACAGTGTAAGAAGGGCTCAGAAGTATCATTGGTGAAAAATCTTGATGTAAAATAGAGTGATTTGTTGAAATCTAATATGCATAGCTTTTATGGCTGGATTATGCGTGCAAAATTGGATGAGGGTTGGTCATGAAGAGGGTAATGGTTGGAGTGATGCTCTGGTGGCCTATCAGCACAGAACTGCCCTTGATAGAGGATGGAACTGTAAAAAGAAGCATCCAGCTGAATCCTCCTTGCTCCCAAACGGTCTGCTTCCCTGACAAGGGTGATTCATTGTCTAGTCTCTGCTCAGAAGCCCTGCCTGATATTGCTCTACCACCTGTGAAACTTGCCAGATGACCTGGGAATAGTTATCACTTCTGTATCCACCCACTCTAAGAAGAACTCAGAGACTGCATTTGCTATCTATTCAGCCCACTGTACAGGGTTGTTATGATAATGAAGTTGCCAGGGATGGAACTTGGAAAAGTTGTCTTGAACCACAACTCTCTGAATGACCCAGGTAACTGTGCTCGTTGGGGAATTCGGAATTTAGTCCAAGAAGTAAATATTCCAAGGCCAACAGGCACAGAATCAAACTATGAATGAGGATTTAAATTCCTGTTGCAAAACATACCAGACCTAAAAGAGTTTTCAAAATAATCTCTGATTCTATGATCCCATTTAACTTTAAGGACTATACTCTCCCATACAAAGCTGCTCATGTTTTGAGATCTGGAGAGACCCTTCTTTCTGTTCCACTACTGCCACAGGTACATCTGCTGGGAACACAGGAGAGGGTCTTCTCTGTGGCTGCTCCCAAGCTGTGGTATTCCCTTCTCGAAGAGACAGACTGGCACCCTCCTTGCTATATTTCTGTGGACAGGTAAATACTTTTTTGTTTTCACAAGCCTTTGAAGAGTCAGTTGGAAAAGGCCTTGCACAATATGCTGCATTTTTTATTTGATGTTTTCCTTTTAATGGTTTGTGCTTACCTTTTGTATATTGGGAATTTTTAGCTATGCCTATTTTAAGTGTTGTAAAGTCATCTGAAGTACTGAACTAGGAAAAAGGCATGATGCAATAACCAGAGGTATAGCTCAGTTAAGAAAGTAGATATGTTCCTGGGCATTACTTCTTTAACAGAAAATTTGATACAAGAGACAAATAACATGGAATTAATAGAGATTGCTTCCTACACTACCAAAAGAAAAAAGAAAAAAAGTAAAGTGAGTTTAAAAAACTGCAAAATCTTTTCATCCAGAACTAGCAATATACAGTCAGCCCTCGACATTTGCTAGGGTTAGAGGGGCAGAAATCCTGCAAAAGCGGAAAAATCACAGATATCGTAGAATCATAGAATCATAGAAATCTAAAGTTGGAAGAAACCACACAGGCCATCCAGTCCAACCCCCTGCCATGCAGGAACACCCTCAAAGCAATCCCGACAGATGGCCATCCAGCCTCTGCTTAAAAACCTCCAAGGAAGGAGACTCCTCTACACTCCGAGGCAGCAGATTCCACTGCTGGACAGCCCTGACTGTCAGGAAGTTCTTCCTGAGGTTCAGGTGGAATCTCCTTTCCTGCAGCTTGAATCCATTGCTCCTTGTCCTGGTCTCTGGAGCAGCAGAAAACAAGTCCTCTGTTGTTTTCAAAAATGTGTGTATCTGTGGGAAGAGAGTCAAGGCATGGTGGGGAGAACAGGCACCCAGGGTCCAAACTAGTTCAGACAAAGGAGAAGGAAAGGGGACAGATCAGCATGGTAGCCCTATACCTTCTCTCATCCATCTCAGGTGTGGGGACATCAGGGGAGAGGTTGTGATGCTGAGAAATTGGGCTGTGACCTGTCCTTAGCTGGCCAGGCAGCACTTGGTAGAGGAGAAGGAGGACCAGAAGTGCATTTTTAAAGGGTCAGATAGCCTGATCAGTGCTGCTGAGTGAAAGGTCCCTTGGGAAAGAAACTCCTGAGGTGGGGGCAAGAGTTGGAGAAACTGACAGATCATCAAATCTGTGAAAGTGAAGCCCACAGATGTGGTAGGCTGACTGTACATATGTGAAATTAAACAATGAGGTCAGGCATGTTTTGCATACGCAAAGAAAAGGATTTGAGAGATCACCTGAAAACTTCTACCATGATGCATCCGATGATTATATTTTTCTTTCATTAGCCTCTGTTTCTTCTTATGAGGTCCATTTCGGTAGCCAAACTTATAGCTCTATGGCTCTTTAATACGGCGGGGCAAGCTTCTCTGCTTTCCCTTTTTCTCTCTGAGTTGGGTGATCTGCGTGCTCCAAAAGGGATCCTGGAGAGAGTTGCTGTTTAACTTGCCTGTTCTGGCAGGTGCTCACAGCTACAATAAGATCAGCCACATCAGGATCCCACTGTCACCCAGCTCAGGCTTTTATTGCACTGTATACTGCAGACATGCTGCTACAACCTGACATTAAAAACTTGTGTTTCTCCGGCCCTCCTTCACCATTTTCCCAGTGCTAATGCTACTAAAAACTTCCAGCTAGACAGAGGACAAGGACTTTGTAAAAATGAGCTTGTCAGAGGCTTTGTTAACTGAGGTAGGAGTGTACTCCTTTCCACTTAATATGAGCCTTACCATTGTCTTAAACGTGCGGGTTGTGCTTGCAGCCCTAAGATTAATTTTTGAACTCTTTCTTTCCAGGCAGAAGAGTTTATAGTAAAAAGGCTTGTAACGGAATGCCAGCCTTGGCTCCTGTTCAAGGGTACTACTGCCACAGTAAAATGTTCACTCAAGCACAACTTGCCAGGATCGCAAATGTTGCTGTCTGGTATCTAAGCTTTTCACACCACAGATTAGCATCTTCCCCTTCCCTTCTGTCCTGTAAGTTCATTATGCTATGGAATGGCCTATATTACCAGTCTTGACAGATTTAAAAGAGCAGTCAAGGCTGATCTCTTCCGACAGGCCTTCCCAGACTAGCATTTCCATCCCCTCCCATCTATGGCCTTGCTGCTTTGCTAACAGTAATTGATGGATTGTTAATGGCTGTGTATTTTAAGGGGTTGGTTTAGGTGGGTTTGTTGGTGGGGAGGATTGGGTGCGTTTTTAACGTCTTTTAATGTATTTTAATGTATAATGTATTTCATGTTGTTCTCCACCTCGATCCATGTGGGGAGGCGGGATACAAATAAATATAATGATGATGATGATAATGATGATGATGATGATGCCTCGATCCATGTGGGGAGGCGGGATACAAATAAATATGATGATAATGATGATGATGATGATGATGATGCCTCGATCCATGTGGGGAGGCGGGATACAAATAAATATGATGATGATGATGCCTCGATCCATGTGGAGAGGGGGGATACAAATAAATCATCATCATCATCATCATCATCTTGGCTTACTGGTTAGAGCACTGGCCTGGGATTTTGGAAGATCCAGTGAGTGACCTCAGGACAATCATTCTCAACTGAACCTACCTAACAAAGTTGTTCTATGGATAAAGCAGGGAGAAGACACCTGGAGCTCATTTGAGGAATGCTGGCATAGAGATGTCACCATTTTTTTGAAAAATAAAAAAATACTGTGTCCAATTCTGGGCATCACAGTTCAGGAAGGACATTGACAAGCTGGAAGGTGTTCGGAGGAGGGCGACCCAAATGGTGACGGTTAAGAGGTGACGTGATAGCTATGTTTAAATATTTGATGGGATGTCATGTTGAAGATGGAGCAAGCTTGTTTTCTTCTGCTCCAGAAACTACTAGGGCCATTTCCGCACGAGCCTGTTATAGCGCGATGATTCCACTTTCAACCTCCTCTGGAATCGTGGGGTTTGCAGTTTCGGGAGGGGCCCGCCGGCCCCTCCCGAAACTGCAAACCCCAGGATTCCAGAGGAGGTTGAAAGTGGAATCATCGCGCTATAACAGGCTCGTGCGGAAATGGCCTCTAGAGTTGGGACGACCCTGAGGCGAAGTTATGAGGGGCTTTTCCCTCATGTGTTGAAACGGGGTTTGCTTTTGCCTTCCTCTGAGGCTGAGAGAGTGTGACTTTCCCAAGGTCATTCAAGACGACATATTTATAGGATCCGAAGAAGAGACTTTGTAAACAGAGAGTTTGGCAAGTAAAAATTGCGACGCGAAAAAAAAAAAAAGGAGCCGCTCCGAGCGTAATTAAATTGAACGTTGCCTTTAAGGAGAATGTGTCCCTTTAAGAGCCGGACGGAGGACACTTTTTCCATGCGCTTTCTCTCCCCCCCCCCCGGCTTTGCTCACAGAAGGGAAGGGGAAATGCAGATCGGAAGCTTGTGCGCATGCTCCTGCTGGAATTGGAAAGCCGGAAGAGAAGAGAGTGGTACATGGGGAAGGGAGGGAAGTGCAGGAGAAGGTGGCTTTGTGTCGTTTCCTGATCTGCTGCAGTGAGCGGTAGAAAAAAAATGCAGGGAGCTCATATATGTAAGCACCTGCAGATCCGAACTGGGGCCGCTTAGGGGCGGGACTGAGATCATTTCCGCACTGGACTGTTATAGCGCTATGATTCCACTTCCAACATCCTATGGAATCCTGGGGTTTGCAGTTTGTCCCCCCCCCAAACTGCAAACCCCAGGATTCCATAGAATGTTGGAAGTGGAATAATAGCGCTATAACAGTCCAGTGCGGAAATGGCTCAGGAGAGATTGGGCTGCCCGCCTCTGCTCTGGTTTTTGCTGGAAGACACGGACCGTTTTATTGAAGCAGGCGTTTAATGCTTAGTTGGTTGAGTAGTCTTTTTTAATCGGGTGTTTGTATGTTTGACTTCATCGTTATGTTTTTAAGGGATTTTGCATTTTTCAAAAAATTAATGGCATTTTAATATAGGTTGCATAATTGTGTGTTTTTCTGTTACAAGGCTTTTAGTTTTTGTCTTGTAGTCTTTCAGCTGCCTTGAATTCCATGATGTGAAAAAGGCAGGATATACATAGTTTGTCTTGACTTTTTACTCTTACATCTCAGTTTGGCAGCAGGACAGGGCAGCAGAAAGTGTTGGGAAAAGGAATTAAATATGCATAGCTTTCATGGTTTCTTAAACATGACGGCCTTTCTGCACTGCACTGTTATAGTGCTATTATTCCACTTTCAACATCCTGTGGAATTCTGGGGTTTGTAGTTTACTGAGGCCAAAGAGCTCTTTGGCTAAGAAGTCTAAATGCCCCTCCCTAAACTGGAAACTCCAGGATTCCATAGGATGGTAAAAGTGGAATAATAACACAATAAAAGTGTAATGCAGAAAGGCTCATGAGAAACAGCCTTGTGCCCTACTGAGCACCTCAGTGAGTCTGGCTTCATCATAGCTGACGTTTCTCTGGATTAAAATTCACTTCCTCGGATCTGATAACTTTGATGAATGCAGATAGGAGAACTTGAGGAATTTAAAGTAAGGCCACTGTAGAGTATATCACTGCCAGCCACATTGCTGTTTTGAATGTGAGTGAAAATGAATTCAGTTTTAATATATATATATATTTTTAAAGAGGAAGTCCACTTGGGTTGGATATGACCTACCCATCTCTGGTCTCTTTGTAGATGTTTTTGCACACAAATCAGTTTGCTTTGCCAAACCATTACTACATAATAGTTGATTTCCATGTTTTGTTTTTTGTAAAGCAATATCTATGGGCACATACTAAAGAAGTGACCTCTTTGTTTTGAATGACATACCAGTTTTAACGTGGCTCATGTTTAAAATGTTTAAACTGTTTTGTCTGAGCAGTTTAAACAACATGAGTGATTATGGCTGGCCATAGGTATGAGTGAAAACATTTGGGTGAATCGTCCCTTCCTGTTTAGGGCTAGCTTTCCTAAGTCAATATGTGCGTTATCATCTAATAAATAATAACAGTGTCTCTTATTGAAGGTAGTTCTGTGCCACCTTTTGGAGCAAGGGCTCCACAAAACAAATATATATATGTGTGTGTGTATCGAATAAAATTATACAGCATTAAACTTTTAAAATAGCCACAGTAATAGAAAGTGCTTTATGAAAGAAACATTTACATGCAATTAAAAGCAGCCTGGACCCATACAGTGATATTCTGTAATTGTACAATTTCATGGTGGGTTATGTATATCTGAAGCATTCAAATTCCATTCTCCCACATGCATGGCACATGTGAAAGTTCCTATATAATATGAGTGGGGAACTTCTTTTACCTGAGTGTTGAATTATATTTCAGAGAAATTCCCAGCTGTATCTCGGTGGTGGGCATGGCAAAGACAAAGAAGTAGCATTTAAAATACCAGGATATTTGAGTTTAAAGCTCTTAGCCTTAGGAAAGACATTTCAAATTTTAGTATGGGAAATTTTAGTATTTTAGTACACATGCTGGAAAATGACCAGATGTTCGTAGAGAAGGGACCTCGCCGCCTGGGAAACATCTGGAAGGTCAGATTCAGGCTCATAACTGATTCTCACCCCTGCAACAACATTTGGTTCTCCCTCAGAGACTGATACTCACTTTATCTTACCAGATTTTTTTCAGAGCTAAAAAGTACACTGGAGGTTTTTGTTTCATCGCTATTAATTTAAGTTTTTATATTATCTCCTAGATCCTGGCTGCAGTAGCAGACAGCTGGAGGTTGGAGGATAATGGGGTGATTCACATGATCTCCGGACTGACTCAATCTAAGGAATAGGATGGCTGATCCGTTCCCTCAACTGCTTATTGCTGCAGCTCAGCACCATCTCAGAATGAGAAAGAAGAAAAGCTTATCTCCCTTGGCCTCCTTGAGCTTGGCTGGGGAGATTTTTGCAGTAGCTGTTGGTCTGAAACCAGCTTTCCTGTATGATTACAATTCTGCTGGGATTTCTCAGATTTTGAGCTATGTCCAGGAGCTTCAATCCATAAGTCAGCTTGAATGTGGGTTACATGTTCTGAGCATAGCTGAAAATGTTCTGATTATCAACTTGGGAACAATGCAGCTGTGGTTGGAAACAGTCCTACTGAACAATAATGCCCCATTCATTGATGTTTCTGCTTCTAGAACATGCCCAGGCTTTTGTGAACCAGAAGATGTCAATCTCATAAAAGGTCATCTCTTTGAGGTACTGAGTCATGTTAAAGCACAGGCGGCAGACACATCCCAGATGCTTTCATCCAGCACCATCTTCTCTGCTGAATGGAATCTATGTACTCTTTTTGGTGTTTTGCTGGGCTATCCAGCAGCCTATAGTTTTCCTGCTCAGAAGAGCTTTGAGAACTGCCTTTCTCTAACCCCACTGAGGGTGTTCACTATCCAAGCCACATTCTGTAAGATAAGCAGTGACTTCAGAGTCCGGTTTTATTCTTTCAGTGTCCCAGAGCTCTTGTATCCTGTCATGAAAACAAGCCTTAATGTGTGGTGTGAACATCTCAAGGATGCTTTCAAAGCTCAAAAATATTTTGCAGATCTCAGTATTTCAACAGAGGTCATTGCTCAAATAGCAGTGACTTTGTAATTATAGACCATGATCCAGAAGCACATGCCAATTTTTACTCATAGCACCCCGTTATTTATTTATTTTTAAAAAAAAACGTTTTTAAAAAGTGTGGTTTCAAAGTATTGAAAGGAAAGAAAATGTGCTGTTTTTCTTTTCACACTTATCTGTTCACTCTCCAACTACTGGAGAAGCTATATCCAGGCTATATGTTTTGAGGCAGTTGTATGTATAGCTACCATTGTTAGACCATCTTAAATTAATCCCTAAATAGGAAGAACTCCAGTCACAAAGAACTGGTATTTTTCTGAGGCTGATATGAGTACTGAGCCTGATTTGTAAGTAGACAAACAGTGTCTACTTAGCCTGATTTATAAGTAGACAAGCAGTGTCATAAATGGATTTTGAGATTTACAGTTTTCAAAGGTGCAAGATGAACAACTGGATTAGATGCAGAATCCTGTGGTATGCAGATTCAACAGACAGACATACTAGCTTTTTAAATGTAACTTTAGTAATAATAAAAAGGCAACCACCAAATTAAGCAACATAGAAGGTCAAGCTGTCAAATCCCTTTAGCAGAGCGTGCAGTTCCAAATTCTATACAAAATTAAAACCATGTCAGTACAAAAATAATTGTATTCTGTATATAAATGTAAAATGCTGTAATGAAATAGGCAAAACTCCACAGAAGATATATTCAGGGTATAAAGTTGACTAAGTAAGATACCAAAGCTGTTGCCATGACTACCATTAGGAGAGCGATCCAGTGTTCATGCCTTCTCTGAAAGAAAGATGAAACCTAGCGGGATAATAAAACAAATAATAAATATTGTGCACATTTGGTAGTAACTCGTAATTCCTTCTTGTGTTCAAGTAGTTACATTAAGCTGTCTCCTGTACCTTTTATTTTGCACTTTATTCCAAAGCATCTTAAGCCTCTATTTTGTTGTTGTGACCCTCAGGTGAATCTATCACAGGGTTTTCTGGGGCTGAGATTGTGTGCCTTGCCCAAAGTCACTCAGTGGGTTTCCATGGCAGAATGGGGAACTGAACCCTGGTCTCCAGGGCTGTAGTTCAAAGTTTAAACCACTATACCCCACTGCCTTTCATGCCCTATTATGCTGCTCAAGAAATGTGGAAAGTGACTTGTGAGAATAAAATCTAACTGCAGAGGCAGTTGATGCAAGAAGCTGATATATCCACAGTAAGGACTGGCAACTGTGGAAAGCTAGGGGCCGCCCTAGCCCCCTAGGAGACATTGGTGGTCCTTACCTGCCCCCCTGCCAAAAAAGAAAATGCCCTTAATGCTTCTAGGAAGGCACAGCGGAGGGATATTTTCACCGTCTTTGGGATTTCAAAAAGGCCCGTTGGGCTTGAATTGGCCCAGAGTTCCCATAATGGACATTTTGGAAGAGAGAAAAAAACATTTTGAAAAATTTTGCAAAAATGGATTTTGACCCCAGGAGGACCAGGGAGCCTCCAAACGTGGTAGATGTTCCTGGAATGTATTTGGGGTATTCTGGGGGGAAAAAATAGTTTTTTTCAAAAGATTACTGTTAATTCCTGGGGCCACAAAAATGGTGCTGAAGGGCTGCATGGATCCTGCAGGCTACACTTTGTCCACCCCTGACTTAGAGCCTATTGACAAAATCACTGGCAGCATGCAGCAACTCAACTCAAATTTGCCATGTAGGTAACGTTTTGTGGGTACACTCCTTAGTCACAAGAGGAATCTTCTATGTAGCCCAAACCATCTGCTTGGCTTTGTAAACCACTGAGGTGTAGTTGGAAGAATGATGTTTTGAAATGGTTCTTGTTCCCTCAGTAGTCATTAGACTAGAACTGTTTTGGCACACCAATACACTGGACCTGAAACAAATTCACTCTTCTATATTTTTCTATAATCTCACTTTTTGGGTCAGTGCTCAGTTTTTCCATTATGTGGTTTTCTATAGATTAACCCCCATTCTGGCCTTACTGGGGCAAGGGCAGAAATCCAGGATTTGTATATGTTCAAAATGGTTACACAGTCAATTCTGTGATACATGGCAGGCACTGTTCATTGCAGAAATAGAGCCTCAGGTCTAAAGAACTTTAACAGATCCTGTTAAAGTTACAATTCAGTGCCATAGCTCTGTTTGAGACCACCTCTGGATAAAATTGGGAAGTAGCAGCTTGTGCAGAGTGCATCTGACTGTTCCTTGCTGTGGACAAAAAGCTGAGTATGAATTGGTTGTTTATTTTATTTCTGGACCCAACTGTGATTCGTTATTCCTGTTATGTCTTTGGTCTGTTAATTTCTATGATGTATGTAGATTTATATAGCTGCTTCCCTGAAGTCACTTAAATTCAAAGGGTCATTTCTTATCTCTGAGTCCCAGTTTTGGGAGAAAGGTGAGATATAAAGCATTATCATCCTCTCTAAAAATCTGGACTCTAGAAATGCTAGGAAGTGATTCTCACTATATCAGATGTCCCCTGTAATCTCAACAGGTGGCTCAGCAACAGTTGCTTTCTGTTTGACAAGGCTGGCAGAAACAAGGCACGGTCTTTTTCAGTGGGGGTCCCTATGTACAATAGTTCAACTTATTCTCTCAAAAGTCACATCAAACCTCATCATCAGGTGTTTTTCAAAATCAGTGCAAAACCATCAGGTTTTACTTTTGGACTTTAATAATTTCAAAAAACTAGAGAAGGAAATGTAATTGAGTAAACATAACTTCTAGTGCTAGTACCAAGTTTTTATGCATTGATGCTGCACAAGAGTTAAAATTATTTTAAAAAAAACTTTTTAAATTGCCTGAATAACCAGGCATGCTAGATGTGTGTTGCTGTTTTCAGCTGGACTGTAAATTTTGTTTTTTGTTTTTTGTATCTGATTTACAAGTACTGCATTGTTGTGTGTCTTCATGTTATTTCTGTCTTACGGCTGCCCTAAAGTGAATTTATCACAGGGTTTTCTTGCCCAGATTTGTGTGGAGAGGATTTGCCATTGTCATTTTCTGAGGCTGAGAGAGTGTGACTTGCTCAAGGTCAGCCAGTGGGATTCCAGAGCTGAGCAGGGATTTAAATCCTGGTCTCCAGAGCCATAGTCCAGCACTCAAACCTCTACATTACACTGGCTTTCTCAGATAACATACATCAGTCTAACGGTAAGTCCTGCTCTGCAATATTTTAAAAGCTGTTGTAGCCTTAGCTTTCTGTTCACATCATGTAAATATGCTCTGGAGCAGTGGTTCTAAACCTTTTCTTTAACATGGACACCCTTTAAATATCTTCTGTTGCTCACTAAGGCTTAACTCAAGGCAGCTTCTGGCAGTATGTGTGGTGGCAAGACCTGTTACATGCTTTCTCTCAGCAGCATTCACTTCCATGTTCTTACTGTATGCAGAAGTAGCAAGTGCTGAGAACATTTTTTTTCCTGTTAAACAGTTCCATAGCTTTTGAATGGTCTGAATCACTATAATGGAAGCTTGTACAAATGATGTCTATCACCAGCAAAGACTCCTGCTCTTTGAGATCAAGGAATCTATCTGTCTCTCTGTCCATCTTAACTGTAAAAGCTTGCAACATTTTTTCAAGCTTTCACAGACCCCCTGTGAGGACATTGTGGGCCCCCCGCCGGGGTCCATGGACTCCCAAGTTAAGAACTGATGCTCTGAAGCAGTGGGTGTCCATGCTGGTGGTGAAAGTGCTCTCTCATTTGCAAACAAGGGAGCAGTTTGGGCATGCACGCCTGCCTGCTGCGTGTCCCTCAGCACCCACACCCTCTGCTTCTGTATCTCTGACAAAAGGGACTCGGCAACAGACGTGTGTGTGTGTTCAAACTGCTCCGTTTGCAAACAAGGGAGTCGTTTTGGCACCCACACCATCCCCTCTGCCATGTCCCCAATGAAAGTTACATTCTCTCAGCCTCAGAGAAAGGCAGAGGCAGCAAATCAGAGAATCATAGAGTTGGAAGAGACCCCTGGGGCCTTCAAGTCCAACCCTCCACAATGCAGGAACACTCATCAAAGCATTCCTAGCAGATGGTCATCCAGCCTCTGCTTAAAAACGTCCAAGAAAGAGACTCTACCACACTCCAAGACAGCATATTCCACTGCCAGACAGCTCTGACCATCAAGAAGTTCTTCCTGAGGTTCAGGTACAATCTCCTTTCTTGCAGTTTGAATCCATTGCTCCTTGTCCTAGTCTCTGGAACGGCAGAAAACAAGCCCCTTCTCTCCTTGATATATTTAAACATGGCTATCATGTTCCCTCTTAACCTTCTCTTCTGCAGACTAAACATACCAAGCTCCTAAGCTGTTCCTCATAGGGCTTTATGGCTTCCAGACCCTTCACCATTTTGGCTGCCCTCCTCTGCCAAGAAAATCTTTATGATAGGGTCGCCATTATGTCAGTTTTCAAAGTGGAGAGACATGATAGTTAGAAAGAATCTTCCCACCAGCAGCACTTTTTTGTTGTGTGCCTTCAAGTCACTTCTGACTTAATGGCAACCCTAAGGTGAACCTATCACAGAGTTTTTTTTTGGGGGGGGGCGTGATTTGTTTGCCTTTCTCTGAGACTGAGAATGTGACTTGCCTGAGGTCACTCAGTGTCTGAGCAGGGATTTGAGTCCTAATCTCCAGAAGCCTTTAATAAATAAATATTTGAACATGTAAATAAATATTTGAACATTTAAAACTAAATATTTAAGTCCTGAGGGTCCTCAGCAACACATAATATTTACAAGGGGTCCCTGATACAGAAAAGGCTAAGAAGCACTACTCTGGGGGGTGCATAAGATGGAGGGACTGCATGGAAAGTGGGATCACTTCCCTCCCAATTCCACTGATGGATCATGGCCTAATAAATGCTGTCTGTCAATATAATAGGACAGAACAAAATAGAAACTCAAAGAAAACCATTCCTACTTGATCCTGTTTGATGTGAGAACGATTGAGCTCATCTCGGCATTGCTGTAACTTGGTGAGGCAACTGTGATACTCGTGACTCAGGATTTCTAGTTCACGATGGAGATCTGTGCACTGCCAAGAAAGCACATTGATGTTGAAGAAAATGGCTGCTTACTCTCCCTCCTCACATAGACCAGTAGTTACCAATAGGTTCATAGGGATGCATCATGAGCATTACTCTCCCCAAACTCTCACACTCACGCAAGTAGGAATGTTACTTTCTTATCACATCTTACTTTCTAGATTACAGGAAATCATTAAAATATACCTGGTACTTTGTTTACAAATGATCTTAAAATACTGTTATTTTAAGTTATGAGCAAAGTTAATGCAGCCTGCAAGATTAGAAGATAGCATTTTTAAACTTCAGTGATTTGTAGTTCCTTGAAGACAACCATGTATTCATTTTCCTGTGTATAGATAGTATTAAAGAAGCCTTCCCAGATGCCGACTGCATCATTTCCCCCAGAAACTATACCTAGTCTTTCTTTGGGTCTAGCAGCCAATGAAGTTATTTTTCATCATGTGGAACAGTGTTAATCGTTAAATATATACAGTGCATCCCCATGTCCTCATGGGAAAACTATCAGCTTACAATAGGATGGCTCACACAGCAATCTTGTATGAACACAAAATTAGTTTGGAAGATGAGGGCATACTGTCCCCATGGTGGTGGTGATTTGTCTTCAACTCGTTTCCAACTTACAGCAACCCTAAGATGAACCTATTACCCTTGGCAAGAATTGTGCAGAGGGGGTTTGCCTTTGCTTTCCTCTGAGGCTGAAGGAATGTGAATTGCCCAAGTCACCCCGTGGGGTTCCATGGCCAGGCTGAGATCTGAATCATGGTCTTCAGAGTTGTACTTGGGTACTGAAATCACGGCACCACATGGGCCCCGTGTGGCATAGTGGTTTGAGGGCTGACTAGGACACTGGGAGACCAGGGTTCAAATCCCTGCTCAGCCATGGAAACCCACTGGGTAACCTTGGGCAAATTGTACTCTCTCAGCCTCACGAGAAGATAAAGGGAAACCAACTCTGACCAAATCTTGCCAAGAAAACCCTGTGACAGCTTCGCCATAAGTCAGAAACAACCTACAGATACACAACAACCCACAAAGCCCTATTTGCAGGAATTCTGGTTTATTACTACATGCAAAGTTTCAAGCTTTAATGAGATGGACACTTTGTTTTGTTGTTGCTCTTCTTTGATTAAAGGACCACAATTTAAACAGAGCTCAAGCATTCTCTGCATGAAAGGCACGTAAGCAGCCTTCAAGCTGGTGCTCCCTCCAGGTTTGTGGAACTAATACGGGAGTTGTAATCAACATATCTGGAGGGGGAAAATGAGGGTCACTTGAAAATTCCATGCATGTTGACCTGGTCAGTTATGGGCAGCTGTTAGCCTATGCAATTTTTATAATCTTCCTGACTGCTGCTGCAAATGCCCACATTCTGAGTGATTGCTATTGAAGCTTGGAGTTTGTGAATACTGAACAATGCTTTCAGAGACCACCTAGTGGACTATGCTGGAAATGTGAGTCAGCAGTGATTTTTCTGCATACTGACATTGCATGTTCTTAGCACAGAATGCTATTCTGCAATCACCATTTTGATAGAGTTAGGAAAGATGCTAGTTGATTTTTTGTTATTCTGTAAAATGCCTTTCAGAAATTCACTTCCCAAACTCAATCAGGTCATAAACTGGATATAAGTCATTTGAAGGAGCTCAGGCTGAAAGGAGCTTTGCTGTGAATCATAACAGCAAAAGGGGCTTGAGACAAGGGATGCTAAATCCTCCTTACAGCTTAATACCAACAGCCCACCCTCCACCCCTAATGTTTCTGTTCAAAACCTGTAATGAGCTTGGCTGGGGAAAACAACAACAACAACAGGGAGAGTAAAAGAGAGAGAATGGAGGAGGACAATAGGGAATTAAGAGAAAAGAAGGTAGAAAGTTCTCCATGTATCATCTGCTTGCCATTTTTTGCATCCTCATCTTTCTTTGCGATGAAGCAAATCTGAGTTCAAGCAAATTCATATCCAATTCAGGCCTTAGTTTCAACAAAAGCACAACACAGCTTTCAGTTACTGAGGCTATTTCTTTCATACAGGCTTAAATATAGTGATATGTGGCAAAATTCAAAAGCATAGCCATGTTAGTCTGGATCAGTATGTGAAGCACCTTTGAGACTGAGAAGACACTGGTAGCAAACTTTTGTAAATTTAAGTCTACTTCATCAGAAGCATACTTTTTTATGTATGATTGTCTTAAAGATCACTTTTCCTATTGATTGGTGGAAAGTTAGCTTTATAGATAGGGCTTAAATACCCTAACGGCACAAGATTTCATTTGATCTTGGCAACTAAGCAGGGTCAGCCCTAGTTATTACTTGGATGGGAGACCACCAATGAATCCCAGGTGCTGTAGGCTATATTTCAGAGGAAGGAAATGGCAAAACCACCTCTGGGTATTCTCTGCCCATGAAAACCCTATGAAATTCATGGAGTTGCCATAAAATAGACAGGTGACTTGAAGGCACACATGCAGAGAAAGGTTTGCCAATGGCTCATCCAGGTGGGGAATATGTGTTGGGAGGTTGTAGTATTTATTGCTGTAGTTCTTGATCTTTTTATTTTTATTTTTAAATGTCCAGAAGACCTTTCTATTGTCCCACACTATTTTCTGGCAATTCCCAGCACTAGCTCCAACATTTTATTTCCATCCTCAAGTTTATTTCTTTTTCATTTTGAGAAAAATTGAAAGTGTATGTTGCCTTCTTTTCACCTCCTTGTTACCTGCCAAATTATAATGCTGTCGTGCATCAGCAAAATGGCACATTTGCACAATGATGATAAAATAACATCCCATCTTTTTCCCAATTTAAGACTGAAGGCAGCCTACAACAGTTATAGCAAGCATAGCTGCAAATTCACAGCATACAAAAGTTAAAAAGCAATCAGACCATCATAAAATTAAAAACAGTTAAAATCATGAACAACAACAGATAAAGGCCAGCACATTATCCAGGCTCTTATTTCTCTAAAAATCAGTTCTGAAAGGCCTGCTGGAACAAAAAAGGTTTTTACCTATTTACAGAAAGATAATAAGGAGAGTAGAACTTGTTACTGTAATCCAAATGGAATCTAACTAAGGCACCTGTCGCTGTGGTCAAATCTGATGTCTATTAATAATAATTTTAAAAAATGCTCTTCAGACCATAAAACTGCCTCAGCAAACCATACCCAGGTTTAAAGAAACCTTGAAGAACAGTAGGGAAAATACAAGAACTTGCTACCAACAGTACCTCCAAAGAATGAGTATACATGGAGGTGATGGCAAAACCCAAGGAGCTAAATCGTGAGAATTCACACTTCTTTAGACCTATTTAGAGGTGCCCTAAATCTACTTGATCTGTGCCAGACTGTTTTGTTTTTGAACACTTGAAATGTGAAAACCAGATGCTGCTTTGACATGTGCCAAGGGGCGTATAAAGATCAGCCACTTGATATTTTGAAGAACAGGGTTCCAGTAATTCTTTTGATACTATTGGGGGCCTGGAAAAACCATGCTTTGTTCTCTGTCTGTGCAGTCGGATTCCTAGAGACCTATCTTGGTAAGCTTCAGCTTTCTGAGATATAACGTGCAGATGTTAGTGACTTGAAAATTGTGGGTGAACACCTTTCAAATCAAAACACGTTTATTATCAGGTGGTTAGGTTGCCAATATCAGATGCCTCTTGTCTGACAAAATAGCCATCCAGAATTTTCATGTCTGCATTCAAAGGCATTTGAAAATAGCAGTTAATCTTATGAGATCCTTTAATCGCATTAACTGCTTGAGTCACCTCCTCACCTCTTTTTCCTTAGCAGGGAGCAGGATTGTCCTCTTTTGTAGCTGATCTTCCAGGTTGTTCTCTTTCCCCACCTTGTGGCCCTTTGACTGGGCATTCTGTTTTGGTTCAGCTGAGCTGAACCCGGGGCTGTGGCTTGTAACGCTCTGCTCTACAAAAACAGTCAGACTTTATTAGAGTCTTATCCTTTCTTGTT
This sequence comes from Ctenosaura bakeri, assembly GCA_948474755.1. NCBI lineage: Eukaryota > Metazoa > Chordata > Lepidosauria > Squamata > Iguanidae > Ctenosaura > Ctenosaura bakeri. The sequence goes on from CAOLHI010000843.1 coordinate 402,687, forward strand.
AGAATCTTTCTTTATCCCTCTACCACATTATTGCCTCACACAATGAGTGCATGAATTAAATTTTTTTCATAGAACCAAAGTAACTCATACATCTGGAAAGCAAGCTGGCTGTATTTTTCAAAGATCTGATGATATTACCCATGCAGAACAGCGCTTGTACAGTTAAACCAGATGTCAAATTCCATTTGAGCATGTGAATAAAATCTGATAAATTTGTCCAATGGCTCTGAAATTTAGCTTATTCATGTTCTTAACACCATAATTTAAGTTTCTGTTTTGCTTCAGTGAAACTCTGCTACTATTTTTTTCTCTGTCCCTTTAAATGCACCCAAAATTTGAAGGAAAAATGTAGAGCCTTTATTTTCCTTTTTAGGCATTTTCGAAAATAAAAACCCACAGAAGTTTTATGAACATTGGTCCTCTACCAGTTGTAGATTACCACTGGTGGTACACAGAGTATTCCTGATGCTGTCCACTGCAAATGGCATTTTTTCTGTTTGTCTTTGAACAATGCTATACAATTTCCATATCCTTAAAACTTAAACCATAAACAATGAAAATAATAATAGAATGCATGTTAATGCCAGTGGCCAGATCCTGTTTTTTTCACAGTTAGTTCTTCTGCATCTCTCCATTACTTGGAAATTTTTGCCTGGAAATTTTCAATCTAACTGTCGCAATTAAAAATAAAATCAGTTCCTTGTGATGGAGAGAGGCATTCAGAGCCCTGTGTATAGAAAGCACCAGCTGTGCTCCACATTCTTTTTTAACATATTTAATAGAAATCAAGTACCGTTTTCCAAAACTTTAATACCTTAGGACACTTTAACCATATATAGAGCACTATACCCTGTTTACCATATCCTCTCAGACAGAGTGGAGACAGATTTTTTTTATCAATTTGGAAAAGTTTAACTGGGCTCCAGTGCGACTTATGACTCAAAACCTTATATACACTTTCTAGTCACAACTACATGTGAACATAATTGCTGTTATGAACTTATATATGGATGATATGAATGATATCCCATTATTGTGTTTGTTGGAACAGAATTTTCTCCACACGGCCTTCCACTGGAGCTTTTGTAGTTTTGGAAACATTCACTTTATTCTTACATTCTCTATTCTTATTCAGTCTTAATGATTTATCTTTATGCAAAGAAGATCATTGGAATATTGTGCTTAAAATACTCCTTTACTAGCTTGATATGATACATTTTATTTGTAATGTTATGCTGTTTTTTGTGATGTTGTTTTAGAATTAAATAAATTAAAAAAAGAAAAAAACCCAGAATGCCTGTAAAGATATAAATGTTCTTACTGAAAATAGTGGGACTTACCCCCCACATCACAGTGACTCCAGGTTTTTGGACTAGTGATCACTGGTACATAAGAACGTCAGCTTGTTGCAGTGCCCAGGAGTGCTTTTGGCCAGCTTCAGATAGTCTGCCAGCTGCACTCTTTCTGGGGGAAGGGAGATCTGGCTACAGTGGTTCATGCCTTGGTTACCTCTCACTCAGAATATGCTATACGTGAGGCTTCCCTTGAAAAGTGTCCAGAAGCTGCACCTATTGCAAAATGTAGCAGCCAGACTAGGAACAGACATGCATTTTAGATACCATATAACATCTGTTCTACAAGAACTACACTGGCTTCTGATTTGCTTCCAAGCTCAATTCAACCTGCTGTGTTTGACCTACAAAGCCCTAAGCAACTTGGGTACAAGATATCTGAAAGACCACTCCTTCCCATATGAGCCTGCCAAAGATTTGAGATCTTCAAGAGGAGACTCTCTTGTGTGTTGCAACTCCTTGTGAATTGGATTGGATACACTTAATAGGGCTTTTTCCACAGCAGCACCTTGACTGAGGAATAGCCTCCTAAGGAAGTTAGGTTGACTCCATCTCTTTTAAGCTTCCAGCACACAGCCAAAACAATACTTTTCTGCATTGCATTCAATGTTTAAAAGTGCTTTTTTAACTGTTTCAAAGCTGGATTCTAGGATTGTTTTTAGACTGCTTTTAGAAGTTTTAAAAGAGCATTTTAATATGGTTTAAAAATGTTTTCATCTTTGTATTGTTTTAATTACTTTTTATTTGTTCATTGCCTTGGGAGCTTTTGTTATTGCCTCTGGGAGGCAATAACAGAAATATTTTGCAAACAAGTAGGTAAGATAGGGATGTTGAAGAACTATTGTTTATGAAGACATTAGCTTTTTAAAAATTCTTTAAGGAAGTCAATGAATCAGCTAAAGGCATATATTGGTGTAGACACAGGGCCCTTTCAAGGCTCTCTGAACACAGTACCACTATGTATGCTGGTAGTACTTTCAGCAAGCTGTTGGAACCTATATGAATCCCAGACACATAATTCCATCACACACCATATTGTAACTTTTAAATTCTGACAATGAATCTCATGGAAACCTTACTCTAAGGTACAGAATGCAAAAAAGTAGAGCTATTTTTACAGTGTTTTCAGAGATTATATTGGAAGTGCTTCCTTTTGAAACTTCCTTTTCTCCTTTACTGATCTGGGATCACTAGGACCTTTTGTTCTAACAGCCTCAGAGAACTACCTCTTCCACAAGGAGAATCTTTTAGATGGTGTGACATCAGAACACTATGCCATAACGCATAATGCTCTAACACGTCTCTGAGCTACTAGTGAAGTTTGTACAGGTGGTGGTGTGATTTTTATTGTCATCCCCAAAAGCACTGTAAAAATTGATGACATAGGGCCAGTTGTCCCAGTGCTCCAAAATTGGAGAGAGCAGAGGTAGGCAGAAGGTAAATCAGGAAGTATGTACTGAAGTGATCACAGGTGATTTACAACAGATCACCAAGAGTTCCTGACTCTCAACTGTTTAGCAAAAAAGTTAACAAAAGCCTAGAAGAAAACTGGTACAAAACATGGATGTTACTTCTGAATGACTGAGGGCCTTTCTGCATTACACTGTTATAGAATGGCAGTGTCTCCTGGTCCTTATTTATATCTTGTGAAACATGGTATTAGGTAGATGTTTCTCATGATATTTAGTGGATCTACCCACCCCAGCTAAAAACCTCTAGAAAACAAGGCGGCTATATAGCTATTGAAGATTGAGGATTCTTTTAAAAAAAAATAAATAGAAAGGGAAAGATTTTCACTGGGAAAAGAATATGTATATAAAGAAGATTCACAAGTGTAAATGAATATAAATGACATTGGCCATTCCGCCCTACACTCTTATAGTGCTATTATTCCACTTTCAACATCCTGTGGAATTCTGGGGTTTGTAATTTACTGAGGGCAAAGAACTCTGGCTGAGAATTCTAAATCCCAGGATTCCACAGGATGTTGAAAGTGGAATAATAGCATTATAATAGTGTAGTGTGGAAAGGCCCTGAGCTGTGAGTTCAATTCTGACAGTGAACTCAAACTCCAGGTTTGAGCATATGATATGCTCAGAGCCAACCTTCTTCCTTAATTTTAAGAGTAACTTCCTAATCCACCTCCTCCTGCGTAAAGCTTAGAAAGCTGCTTTTATGACAATTAGATATGATGACTTCTCTGTAAATGAACAGTGAGAGGAAGATGCTGTATCCTACAGTATCATCCCTACCGCTGTTCAGTTGTAGATGGCTATAGCATGCCGTTATATTAATTCCCTAATTTTTAGGTCACATGACTGCTGCCTTGCTTGGGAGCTAAACTATTCCTGTACATATCGTTTCTTGGGAACACTGAAGGAAGCATGCCCTTATTTACTAGATGCAGTTATTCCTCCCGGAAAACTCCCCTGATGTTACTGCACTGAGTATAATAATACTGGAATAAGGTCTGGATGTAGCTCAGCACACATGAACTAAATCTACACAAGTCTTAAATTCCTTTTCTGATTCTGAGAGCTAAGAATCATGGAGAGTGGACGCAGATGTGGTCAACTCTGTATGTTGATAGTGAACCTAAGCCACATCCTGAAATACCGGTACTGAGGTTTCATACTGGAGTGCAGTTTAAACCTGACTTTTTAAATTAAATTGTACATTAGATACTACACGTTGAGAAACTGGGGGAAAGGAAGCCTGAGGGCCATTTCTAATGCATCCTGTTACCTCAGTAATTACATGTCTAAGCTATTATTTTATTTAAACCTCTTAGTATTTTAAAGTAGCCATGTGGTAAAATCAGCAAAATAGAAATCAGATTTGAGGTAAATATAATTTATTGTTTACTTCAACAGATACAGCTTTATACCCAGAGATGCTAACATTTTAATGTTTTGGGTTATGTGTCTAGCAGCCTTTTGCAGAAAAGTGCAGTTTTACACACAGATACATATTATATGTGATGTTACTGTTTATGGCTCTTACATGAGAGCGCATGTAAAGCTGGTGTATATACCCAGAACTGTCTTGTGAAGAGTGGTCCATAGGTTACCAATTACAACATCCCAGATGGCTAGAAGTCCTGCTACCAGTTTAGCTGACCTGTTTTTTGCATTTCATCTTCCTGAATCATAAATTCCCTGGACTGATTGTGCATCACATCTGTAAATGGAACAAACCAAAGTTGATCATAACCCAGAATATTTGCATGCACCCATTTTCTGTGTCTACCTGTAGCACTACATTCAGTCTCTAATGCTCAGTTCAAACAGTTGTGGGAAGGAATTGGGCTGAAAGCAATAGTTTATCCTTGTGGCAGTTTCCCACATATCAAGTTTGTTGAAAAACAACAACAGAATCCTCTGCCGGTCCCTTTGTGATCCCTGTTACCATGTGGATGAAGCAATTTCTGCACATTTTGTGGTAGGTCAGATGCAAGTTCCTTAAGCAACTCTACATCACTCTGGCAAGAGACTTTGGCCATTTCTGCACTAGACTGTTATGACGCTATTATTCCATTTTGAACATCCTATGGAATCCTACGGTTTGTAGTTTAGGGAGGGGCCTTTGAGGATTCCATAGGATGTTGAAAGTGGAATAGCAGCACTCTAACAGTCCTTCCGTGTTATGTTTGGGGATCAATGGTCTCCAATGTGTTTAAAAATCATGGAATAACATGAGACCATGTGTTGCATCTCTTTCCAAGAATCACTGCACAAAACATTGCATTCCTGCACAGATAGAACTTTCATACATGAAATATGCACATGCACCACACAAACTCCACGGAAGTACACAATATGATATACCTGTTACATATGCACCATTTATCTACATGGATGTGATAATGATAACCAAAAATCCTCCGTGTGAAGATACTCTAAAGTCTTCTCATTTCTTTAGTTCAGGCATCACACTTATAAATGACACAGGATTAACTAAACATAATTAGCAAATAGCAAATAACTCATGATCATGTGTAAAGTGGGTGATTCCTTCCTTTCCTTGTGTGACAGTGGCAGAGGCCAACTATTTTGAAGACAGAAGCTTGCAGTAATGATCTTTGTACTCCTAGATATACCTCATAGGAACCAAAAAAAGAATGTTAAAATCATAGCATTATTTTATGAAGAATGTGTGAGTACTGTTTTTGGGGACCTTCATGATCATAATTAACTATCTTACTGAATCACAGAGTTTTACTTACTGTGCAAATGTTTAATTGTTGCTTCCAACATTAGTCTCTCTTTTTCTTGAGTTTGCAGCTTGCCTGAAATTAATAATCAGCTTTTCAGAAATGATACATAGGTCTGTGCAGGGCTTTTCTTCTTATGTAATTTAGAATCCTAAGTGGAAATTGTATTTTTTTAAAAAATTATACATAGCTCTAACTTACAGAAGTCGAGGGAAAAACATTGCCTTGTGGTCTGTGCACAGCAGATCTCAATTTGCAAATCCTTCCCTTTTCTGAATCTATATGAGTCAGGACTGTGTTATCACTTCACAGATGGTGAAATGGGCCAACACATTATGTAACTGCTCAGTGTCTCTCAAGTTGCTCACAGCTACAAGGAGAAATAAGCTCTAAAGGTTCTGACAAGTTAAGTTTGTACCTCTTAAGGGAATTGTTCTGTTCCTCTCCAAAAGTCACTTGGTCTTCACATAAAATACAACAAGATATGTTGCACTGTTTTCTATGGTACTGAACAGTCATAGAATGGATATGGGGAATTGTTTGCCTGAACACACTTTCGACCTCTGCATGTGGAAAGCTATCATCTTAGGACAAAATCTTCTCATGTAAGCTTCCAGTGCACAATGAAAATTTGAATTGGGATGTCTTTCAATAACAAATCTATCATAATTGTTAGGAGGTGGTACAGTCACAATTGACAGCTACATCACATGTTCGCACTAACATCTGAAATCAGCTCTTCATTGCTACAGAGGAACTTCTGGAGCCATGTTAGAAACAGGGGTCCAATACTAGAATTAAGGTTGGTTGGTTGGTTTACTTTTAATCTCCTACTTTGTCTTCCTTCCCCTCGCCTGAAACTCTGATCTACTGCGGTCGAGCTTCCTGCTTCTACCAGTGCCTTACTTTTCAGTGCACTGAGGCATTCCATTGTGAGCCTGTTGTCTTCTTGTAGGTTATCAATTTTTGAATACAAACATGCACGCTCATTCTCCGAGGTCTGCAGGGCTTGATGCAGCTGAGTGTTCTGGGTGTCTGACCACTACAGGAAGAAAACAGCCGCAACAACGAAGGGCTGGTTAGCGAAGAAATATTGAGTCCATGTACGTTCTTCTTACAAATAATTCTTGCCCATCACATACACATTTAAAAAGGGTAAATCACTGGTGCCTTTTTTTTTAAAGAGCTTAGTCAACATCTTAAAAGAGAAAAAAAATGGTGATTTGTGTCAATCCTTAATGCTTTGTGTCTCTTAATTGTTCCTCATCTAAAAACTGTCTTGACTTTAAAAAAAGTAGTAAAAAGGTGGTACATATTAGTTTGTGGGTGCCTTGCTTGTGATGTGACGTAACACTATTCCTACCTCTTGCCTTCTCCCATTCATTGCTAGAACAGCACAATTAACTTTCCAAGTTATATCCAATGGAAGCATCCATACTCTTGGTTCAGAATAGGTGAACGATTTTATCCTTTTATTGGAGCGTATTGTTCAGGATGAGAATTAACATTAGCTTACATCAGTGGTGGACAACAATGGAGGGTATGGAAGCTGTTTCTCTTCAGTTTCTATCCCCAGCTTCTGGGGACATCTGCCGTTGAAGTGATGGGAAAGTCATGTCTGATTTATTCCCCCGCCCCCCACAACATACATGTGTGGGATAAACTGAAAATGGGGACTTGTTGCCTTTGTAACACAACTGTCAAATTTTAGGCCAAAATGTTGGCATGGGTGGGAGTGATAGGGGACAGGGAGAATCTAGCAGACCACATGTAGCTTATAAGCCACATAATTCCCATTTACATTTAAGTTTATTCACCTTTATGTTAGCCACTACAGTTCCATTTTAAATTCTGTTTTTGATAATTCAGGGCTTTGAGTCTTTGGTTCTCTGGCTATTCTGGAGAGCAACTCCTGTAAGGCCTTATCATTGGCCAACGCTGGTTGGGGCTTCTGGCATTTGGCCCAAAACAACTGGAATGCCAAGGGGTCTGTGCCCTGTAACAGCCTTATAGTTGTTTGTGTGAAGGAAAGAACCTAGAATACAGTCTTGAAAAGAGATATAAGAAAGTTACCTGAAGTTTGTTTTCCAAGATGTAAAGCTTGTTTTCTAATTCAACATGCTTGTCAGTCAGTTGGCTCCAGTCTTGTTTTAATGTATTGCAGTGTTCTTTCCAGAGGGCACAGTCTTCCTCTGCAATAGCTAAGGCTCTCTAGTAGGTGATGTGAGAATCAAAGACATAAACATGGCAGAATCAAGGCTTGGGAGAGTTACTTTCTGGACTACAGCTTCCAGAACCCTCCAGCCAGTATGACCATTGGATTTTTCCACACACTGGCCAGAATTAACACATATGCTTTGTTGACAGTCAAACTGTTTATCCATATACCCCAATAACTCTTCTGATCTGAAAGAGAACCTATACTGTACATGTTAGCTACTGTGTTTGGTTGTCATTATCTAACTATACTCAACTTCCTGCACTTTGCCTAAGATTCATGGCTGTGTCACTGAAGCTGGCCTGAAAAATGTTGTTTTGGGAGTGTGCTACTAAAAGGAGTTGCAGACACTTCCTGTTTCCAAATGGACTGCCAAAAGCATGATGAAGCAGCCTCTGAAACCACTTTACTTCCATTTCCCTGTGACAAAGCAACAGCACATGTTTCTCTCAGACAGGGAGCTGTGCAGAACTCAGAAAGTTCAAACACCCTTACCAACAGCTCTTGTTTCACTAGAAATCTTCTCTAATGCTTTATGTCCCATAGTTATTAGCTTTTCATATGGTGCCATCCAGTGGACACAGGAAAGAAGAAACAACTGTAGGAGCAAGCTGGATAATATATCAAGTGTGCTTCTGGATGTTTATTGTTATTTCAAACTAAATGTAGAGCACCAGCCCAATCTAGATTGTTTAACCCTCTCCTCAACACACGATGCTTTCTGATAATTCCATGCCCTCTGCCAACTGTAACAGTAACAGGCAGGCAGGGGGCTGTTGTCTTCTGTAAGACAGTGAAGGGAGAAATATCGTCCTTTCTGATGTGGCTGCTGTGATCACAATATAACACCATCTACTTAAGCCTGCAATCTTAGCACTTAACCAGGCAACTACTAAAATGTATTCCAACATGCCTATTTCACTGCATGGCCTACAGTATGTTGTAGCTGTTGTGGGTTGGGCTCTTGACCCAAGGACAAAAACAATGCTTGGAAGAACTATCATTTTTGAAATCCAGCTCCCAGTCCTTGGAACAGTTACTTGTTCTGGACTACAACTGGCTGGAGAATTTAAAACAGTAACTTTTCCAAGCTTGGGGCAAAAGTGCTATTATTCATTCCACTTGCAATGGACCGGTGTGGTGTGCGTGTGTGCAAAGAAGATCACTTTGCTGCAGAAGGACAGCAGTCCCTATCCTTTTTATTTATTAATATTTATCACTGGACTTCCTAAAAAACTGAAATCACTAATCAATAAATATATAATGAAATAAGATAAAACAACATTATTAAACCACCACCAACAGTAGTTGTTGTGTGCCTTCAAGTCGTTTCTGACTTATGGCAGCTCTAAAGCAAACCTATCAGGGTTTTCTGGGGCTGAGAGTATGTGACACACTCAAGATCACCCAGTGGATTTCAATGGCTGAGCTAGGAATCAAACCCTGGTCTCCAGAGTCATAGTCCAACACTTAATAATAAATAATCCAGAACAGTTAGGAATACTCTTGCCTTGGTGCCTCAGTGCTCAAGAGAGGAAATAAATAATCTTCAAACAAAGATATAAAGAAAGTGCAAGCTTTGCAGCATGCCAGGTCACTCTGTGTATAAGTGTGGGTTATCTACCCCCTGGGGTTCTATTTGAGAAATATACAATGCTGTAAATTGATTCAGAGGGTTAATCAATAAATTCATTTATTCACTTCACTGCATGCTGCCTCGGTGGACTCTGGTACTGAGAAAGGATGGCAAAGATGAGCTTTCAACCAGAGATTTTCTGATTTATAGCTCAGCCACTCCTCTACACCAATGGTATTTTTAGTGATACATTGTTCCCCACCATATACACTTCTGGCTGTTTTTCAGCATAGCTATATTTCTGTGTATGACGTTCAAAACAAACCCTGGGAAGGGAGGAATAACATGCTCAGTTGCACAAAGCGAAACCTGCAAGCCTTGGGAATAAAATGTTATAGCCAGGTGCAAATCCCAAGCTCCTATCTGCTGAGCAATAGGGGAAGATTATGCCTCAAGCAGAAAGAAACACAGTGATATACTCAAGAGGTTATTGTCATCAATCATGCTCTGAAAACACACTTCTCTCAATCAACTTCAGAACTTCCCCCTTGTGGTTCACTTAACATGATTTCTGTATGTAAGGCATTAGCTAGAGAATGGTATAAAAATTCTGCCCAGTAGTCTAGAGGTGTTATGCTGAAGTCTTGTGCCTACCTGGGCATTTTCAAGTTGTCTTTCAGCTTGCAGTTTCTCCTCAAGCAATTTCTGAAGAGACTCTTTCACTTTCTGCTCATAGTTCTGTTTTTGATCTTCTAGCTCCAGGACAATTCTTTTTAAGCTTCGCTTTGAGTAACTCTAGACAAAACAACAAATACTGAGTTGGGTCCAGATTAATTTAGCCATCACTTATGACAGGGTGAGCAACCTCCAGAGGATTCGAGGCTACATCTGCCCTTAGAAAGCTGTATCCATCCCTCAATGCCTCCACAATTTTCTCCCAAATGGCCAACAGATTTTGAGATTTTTTAACAAAAAAGTTTTAGGATCATGTTGAACTGTTGTAATTTTTTAAATTGCTTTTTCAATATTTTTAAAAGCATTTTTTAAACCATTTTAGTGCTATTAATAGTTTCCATTTTGGTGTTGCTTCTTTGTACATTTTAACTGTTCTGTATTTGCTTTTATATGCAAGTCCCAGTTTTGTCCTGTTTTGGGGAGGAAAGTATCACCACCATCACCACCACCAGCAGCCATTCCACCCTATCCCTGGCCTGTTTTGGATTCATGGGTGTTCCAAAAACAATAGTGACTTTACCAATGGACTTACACCAGGTCATCTCCCCTCACCAATTAGCATGAAATGGTGCAGATTTTAGGTTACATTTTTGGGTACAGCTTCTTGCAAAAGGCATGGATTCCACAGGCCAGAGTCTGGGTCCAAGCAGGGGTGTTTCCACATTTTGTCTATTTCTGGTTTAGGCTCACTGAAATCCACAGGACATCAGCCATGACCAATTGAACTTTCATAGACTTCACTGGAATTAAACCATAGTATAACAATCTGAATCCAACTCACTAAAAACAGTAGGTGCTATGATATATTAAGTTAAGCATCCTGTCCTGGATAATTTTTACACTAAGCAATGTAGTAAACTCATTTTGTCCCATTTTTCCCCATTAATAGAAGATTAAAACTGGGGAAAAGCAACAATATTTTAAATAGTCCTGGCTTAGGAACATCTTTAGTTTTAATATAAGCCAACAGTTTCAGCCACCAAAACTGTAATCCAGGTATAATTATAAAAAACAAACCATCCTGCTGAAATTATCTGTAAGGAAAAGCAATGATGATCCTCCTTATTGATTTCATGCAAAAAGTCAGTATACTGCTCTCGCATTTTAGACAGTCAAAAGAGTATTTTATACCTCTGGGGGTGACTTTTCAGCAGTAACCATGTTCTGCTGGTGAATGGGCCAAAAATACCTGCATATTTTAGCTTAAATCTGTCATTGCCTTACTAGAGGCATTTCAACCTTTTAGAAGGGAAAAAATAAATAACATCTTGGATGTATTTGGCAACAGTGTTATGAGGTCATATGGGCAACTGAAAATCATCAGGGGCTGTATTATAAACACAAAATGGCCAGATTTAGGCTCAGAGCCTAATGTTTACTATCCCGGAGGCAGCCAATGTCCATTTTATTACAGTCCTCCTTCCATATCCACAGATTTGACTTTCACAAATTTGATTATTTGTGAGGCACCACTTCCTTTCCCCCTCATCTCTCCCTCTCATTCCCTTACCTTTTGCCAAGGTATGAATGCCTTCCTTCCCTGCACCCAGGCTAATGGCAATGAAACAGGAGAGGAGAGCCCCACATGCAAAGGAAGGTACACAGAAGCTCCCACACACACATTTCTTCCATTCCCTTGCTTATAGCCCAGGAGTGGAGAAGGAAGGTACATGTGCCCAGGCAAAAGGCAATGGAATGGGAGAGGGAGAATGTGGGGGAAGGAACACATATGTCTTCTCTGTGCACAGAGCTGCCCCCTCTCATTCCCTTGCCTTTTCCCCAGGCATGTGGAATGAAAGCAACTGAGCCTGGGCAAAGGGCAAGGGAATGGTGGGGGAGAGAGAATGGGAGGAGGCAGATGTGTATCTTCTCTGTGCATGGGGTTGCCCCTTCCCATTTACTTGCCTTTTGCCCAGGTGTATGGAAGGAAGGCATGCATGATGTGGGAGGGGAGAGCCCCAGAAGGGAATAGGAGGGGATTGCTCAGACAGGTAGGAGGGTTATTTACAGTTTTTTGACTTCATGAGGATTCTGCCCTCTAAGTGGAGGGGCCACTGTACATACCTTATCTAACAGAGTAACAGAGAAGTAACACAGAAGACCTTGCAAGAATGCAGAAGTAGGCCATGCCCGATATAAATGTCCAAGCTATCTCAACTTCAAGAAATGAGTTTTCTCTTTTTGATCTGAAGATGTTACCTGAGTGCAAATCTGCAGTTGATTCTCCAAAGTATCCAGTCTGCACTTGAGTTTATCTTCATTTAACTGACCCTGACAGGAAAAGATAGTTGGAATTTTTTTATCATTGCAATCCAAAGATTAGTCAATAAGTCAAAATACACAAATGTGCGCATATTCTAGGGTGGGCAAAATGATGCCTGTGGGCCAGGCATGCCCCCTCCAGCTATTTTTGTGGCCTTCACTGCCTCAGCCAAAAAAATAAACTGCTCTCAAAATGGGGTTTTCTGCTTCTGCTTGCCTCTAGGACTAGTGATTTTATTATAACACAAAGTGCAGGACTCCATCAACCAGTAGCGCACTTGTGGGCGTTTCCTGTTTTGATTTCTCATTCTATTTTCACTTTTATGGGGCTGGTGCAAAACAGTTAGGTCCAGGGAACAGAAAACATTCCACAAGACCAGGGGTATATCTACAGTGGTAAACAAAATCAGGACATTGTCTCCCCAAATAACAATTATGTTTTCCCAGATGAAATCCTTCATCCTCCAAATTTCTAGCACTGCAGAGAATGAGACATTCAAAACCATTCACAGTTACAACTCTTATTTGCTGTGCTGACGTTCCCTGGGTATGTAACTTTGATTGCACCTTTTCTTTGGATGCCTAAATGTTATTTCTAAATGCGCAGTAAAGTTTCACTTATTTCTAAGTGAAGTTTTTACTGCAATGATAGAAGCCTGGGGCCTGAATTTTCTTCTGGGGGGGGGAGTTGGAGATTTTATTTTGGGGGCCAAGCTGGTATTGGGGGGTGATGCCTTTATTTTGCTCAGCTTATACCCCTTTTCTAGACCTTCCAAAGTTTCCCACCCCAATATTTTTGTTTCTGTTCATTTTTAAAGTCATATTCTCTGCAGTTTTTTCCCCCAGAGTATCAGTACAATCCAGCTGAAGCGAAGAATGTTTAAGCCCTATTGATCTCAGTGGTAGGGAATGAAAGAAACATTTTCACTCTGCCACTGATTCCAGTGCTTAATCCATGATGAAAATTTGGACAGAGGAGGGGCTAAAATGAGTTTTGTTTATTTATTTGTTTGTTTTTATGATGCAATAATTTTCGTTATGTTTTGTTTACAAAGAAGCTTTGAAAACAAGCATCAGATGTTGTTGTTAACTGCCATTAAGTCAACTTCGACTTACAGTGATCCTATAAGGGACATGTCTTCCTTGATTGAGTCTATCCACTTGTAATTTGGTCTTCCTTTTTCCTACTGCCTTCTATCTTACCAAGCATTATAGTCTTTCCTAGTGAATCAGGTCTTCTCATGATATGGCTTAAGTATGACAGTCTCAGTTTAGTCATCTTTGCTTCTAGGGAGAGTTCAGGCTTGATTTGCTCTAGGACCCATCCATCTGCCTTTTTAGCAGTCCACAGTATCTGTAGAATGCTTCTCCAGCACCATATTTTAAATGAGTTGATTTGCTTACTATCAGCTTTCTTCACTGTCCAACTTTTACAACCATACATAGAAATTGGAAATACAATGGCATGGACAATCCTAAATTCAGACACAAAGCTTTTAGATCATCTAACCAGCTCTTGGACAGGGGATACCTACACAGAATAGTGTCTGAAAGGCTACTTAAGATACAGGGAAAAAAGAAATAAGTTTGACCTTCTTAAGCAGTGGAACAGATCACAGTCTAGCTATTTCAATTACAGCCTGATATTTAAGCATATTACTAATGAGCTTTAAAGAAGTATTTTAAAAAATGACATATGATTCAATAGAAACCAGAATGCCAGGATAAGGCCATTTCATTAAAAATGGATAGGAAAAATGTAGCCCTAGAACATTTTTCCCAAAGACATTTTTGCCCCTAATGCCCCCCAAACCCTCTCAAGGCAAAGGGGGCAATGTTGCCCATTTTGCTCCTCCCTGAGCCGTTAAAAGCTAGAAGAGGCCCTCCATGAAGAGATCTGGAAGTGGATTTCTTCTTTTTCTATTTTTATTGCCACTACCAGGCTACTGGAACTAGGCAGCAGTGGTACTGAAAGACAAAAAAAATGGGTGGTGGCCCTTGCAAGCCACTTGTTGTCCAGCACTGCTCTGTGGGTTGAGGTAGCAGTAACATCCTATCAACCTCTGGGACAGCAAATGCTGTAACTACTGGCAGTTTGTGGTCCAAGCAGGGTGATGACCCCCTCAGGAGTGATACAATGAAGAGACCCCTCTCAGTCACTCATCCCAGTCAGACCACTGCTGACTGCAACGTCATGCACATGTTCATTAAAAATGAAAAGAAAAAAGGATCCTCAGAATATTTGGCCCACAGTGGCCCCCACACTCCTTTGGTAGCATGGGGGAAATCATCATTTTTTTGCTCCTCCCCAAGGCCACGTTAGGGCCTAGTTGACTTCTTGTTCCAAGAAAGGCTCTCCTAGGCTTAAAACAGCTAGGAAGGAGCACAAATGTGGTAAAATTGCCTCCATAGCTCATATAGAGTGTGAGTGGCCATTTGGAGCCACAGTAAATAAATAAAAAATTGGGGGTGGCTGCACTGTGAAAAAGAAGTCCTCTCCAAGATCCCAAGAAAGCCTAACACGCACACACACACACCCCATTCTATTCTGTTCTTCCCAAGGATAACCAATACTGGGTTCAAGTCTAACGCTGAGTTAGAATATTGGTTGCTCTTTCTCTTATGTGGAAGGAAAAGAATACTATAACAGGCACTTCTGGATTAATGGCTACTAGTGCTACTAGTCAAAAGGTATTGTGCAGCTATTCTATCTTTCGTTCCATTATAGACATTTTGTAATTCAGAAAAAGAAAGAAGGGAGAAGAGATAGGAAAATATAGGATGGCTACAAATGGAAGATGGCATTATCTGAACATGGCAGGGCGACGCTACAATAAAAGTCTAGCCTGGTTTATTTAAGGTTGGTTGATGATCTACGTTAAAGCAGAAAGCTGATACAGAAAAATAACAGGCATCTGTGGACCAATATAAGACTTCTCTGTTTTTCTTTCTTTCTTTGATTTTAGTTAAATCTAGGTCTTTAGGGGGAACAAACCTGGACTTATAGGACAGGATACCCACAAGAATTTACCTTGGGCTGAATGAAGGCTCCAATACATAGTTGTATTCTGCCTTCTCTAAACGTGAAAATGAAACATTGGTTCCCATTTCTTCAAAAATAAAACTAGTTTCCTTTTTTTACAGAACGAGATTTTCAATAGGCAGTGTCTGAACAATGACTGAAGGCCATTTCTTGCATTTTTCTAGACCCTCTGTAGTACTGAAAGTATTAGAAAACCACCTGGGTTTTGAACAGGTATTTGTTTTTCAATGTTTCTGAACTGGCTTCTGTTTTGAAACCCTAGCAGCAGATTGACAGCTGTTCTGATGGCAAGCAAAAAATGGACTGCAGTGGAAATTATCTATCAGAACAGAAATGCTCAGGCACAGAAAACCTACACCCACCTGTTGCTAAGCTGAGGTTTGATGGCTACTTCCTGCCAGCAAGGCTGTCAACCTATTTTTCTCTGCTCTTGTGAAGTGTGGCAGGAGTGTTTCACAGAGGAAGTCTCAAAAAACCACAATGCACCATACAAGATATTTCTGTTCTGACAGATCTCTTGCTGATCTTATTTTTTCAGTTCTTTGGCAGACTACATTGACCTGCATTTTTTTTCTCTGCAAGAAGTGTTTTCTTAAAAGCTGTATTTTCTGCACTCCCAAAGGTTTCTTCCTTGCTTGTGTTACGTGTACCTTCAAGTTGCCTGTCAGCTTACGGCAACCTCATGAATTTCATAGGGTTTTCGTAGGCAAGGAGTACTCAGAGGTGCTTTTGTCAGTTTCTTCTTCCTTATGGAAGAAGTGCCACAGAAGTTGCCTCCCTTTTGAGTTTCCCCTCAAACCCTCCCATGTTTTCTTACTGCTTCCACAAAAAAAATCTGTGGGGAAACAGATGAGTGCCATTTATCTTAAAGACTGCATGCTCCTATGTAAGCCTGACCAGGTTTTGAGATCTTCAAGGGAGACCCTCCTTTGTGTCCCACCACCTTCTCAGGTGCAGCAGAAGAGGGTGTTCTTGGTGGATGCCTCCATGTTCCCCAGAACTCCTTTTACAGAGAAGCTAGACTGGCTCCCTTCTGGCAGCAGGTGAAGATTTTTGTTTGTTTTGACAGGGCTTCAGGAACTAAGGAAGGGGTTTTAATAGCTATGCTGTATTGCATTTGTTTGTCACATTTTAACTGATATCTTTTTAAAAATGTATTTGAATTCTATTAATAGTTTAATTATATTTTAATATTTTATGAACACAGCATTTCATTATATTTGTTTTCAAAAATTTGTAAGCTGCCTTGAGCCCCAGGGATGGGGAAAAATGATAATTAGTTGAAAGCACAAAAAGACTGATTCTGAACAGTCCCTTCGATTGGGAGAGACATCATGCATTCTGGAGTGTGGGGGTGTCTGGCAGCCTCATGCAATCATATATTTCTTCTGTCCCATGGTGAGATATGATTGGATAGTGGGATAATTGGTCTTTCAGTTTTTCAGCATGATACTTATGAAAAGTTTACTCTTCTCCCTAGAAGGGAGATAAAGCCTTAACAGGGAGATAGAACATGTGTGGGTGACACCTGTAAGTACCTATGGCTTAGAGCCTGTGGTAGCTCTGGAGGAAATAACACAACACCCATAACCCAAATATCCTTCAGCAGTGTTGTAACTGTTTCAAAGTCTAAAAAAGAGGAATACATATGCATGTGAATGAATATAGTCCTTACATGACTTGTAAAAAACTAGCAAAAATGCAGAAACCCCAATGCCTTTAATCACTTCCAGTAAGCTACCAATAAAACACATAGATACCATATTATTAATTTCACCAGTGCTATTTTGTACCTTCCAAGATTTTTCTGCTGCTTCCAATAACATGGCTAGAAGCTCCTGTAAGATCACCATTTTCTGCTTCAGCAGTAGTTCTCGATGTAGTGCCTCCTACGAAAGAAAGAAAGAAATCTGACTCAGCAACACGTACAGAATATGTCCCACTCCTAAGCAGTCCCAGAATTTATTCCCCAGTCTATCTGCTCAGGAAATGGTACCAACGTTGGTGCCAATTGGGCCTCCAGGGTGAAGGCATTCCATAACGGTGGTGTCACTGGAGAGAAGGCCCTCTCCTTTCCACAATGTATCTCCCATGTTGGTGGGACACAGGCAAGGGCCTCTCCAGCCTCAATTTTTTGCTGGTGTACACAGTGGACCCTCCATATTAACAACATCCAGATCTGTGAATTTAAGTGATCACAGAGTGTCACATCATTTCCTATACCTAAGATTGTGGTGACATGTGTGTGGACACGGTGAAGTGTCTGCATGCACATTGCCACCATATTATAATAGGGGATGCGAGCATTCACTTTATTCTCATTTGTGGGGGTTTTTGGAATGGAACCCCTGACGATATGGAGGATTCACTATACAGAGAGAGGCACTCCCTCAAGTACTGAGGGCCCAAGCCAATCGTGTGGCCCTCCAGATACTGCTGATTTGCAAGCATTTTCAATCCAACATGGCAAATGGGAAAGAATGCTGGGAGTTTTAGTTAAACATCTGGAGAACCACACAATTGTTGTTAACTGACAACAAGTCAACTTTGACTTATGGTAACCCTATAAATGAGAGACCTCCTCGCCACCTAGTCATCAACAGACCTGCTGAGGTCTTGAAAACGCAGGGCTTCAGCTTCCTTGACTCACTCCACCTATCTGTAATGTTGTCTTCCTCTTTTCCTACTGCCTTCTACCTTATTGCATTTTGGTCTTTTCTAGTGAGTCATGTCTTCTCATGATATGTCTAAAGTACAACAGTCTCAATTTAGTCATTTTGGCTTCAAGGCAGAGTTCAGGCTCATTTTGCTCTAGGACCCATTCATTTGTCTTTTTAGCAGTCCATGGTATTCTTCAGAACTCTTCTTAAGCACCACATTTCAAATGAGTTGATTTTCTTTCTGTCAGCTGTCTTCATTGTCCAGATTTCACAACCATACCTAAAAACTGGAAATATGATTGTGTGGACAATCCTAAATTTACCAGTGAATAATGTATCTTTATACTTCGGGATCTTGTCTACTTCCTTCATAGCTGCCTTTCCGCACTATACTGTTGTAGTGCTATTATTCCACTTTCAACATCCTGTGGAATCCTGGGGTTTGCAGTTTAGGTAGGAGCATTTAGAATTCTCAGTCAGAGAGCTCTTTGGCCTCAGGAAACTACAAACCCCAGAATTCCACAGGATGTTGAAAGTGGAATAATAACACTATAACAATGTAGTGCAGAAAGGCCCCAAGTCCTAGCTTCACCAGATGACTTAAGTCAATGAAAGCTTATGCTACCAACTTCTTTCTCTTATTTATTTGCAAAGGTGCTACAAGATCCCTTTGCATAGTGATTTAGAATAACATGGCTATGTCTTTGAATTTTAAAAGATATTAAAAGAGCTTAAAGCTGTTACTTTGACTGATTAGTTGGTGCTTGTAGGGTTGCAAAAATAGGGAAAATAAGGGAGTTCCTGTAGTTTTAATGGTTTTTGTACAAGAAAGACCTTCAGGAGGTGCTGCTTGTAATGCAACCATGTAAGAAGCAACACCTGCAGAAATGTCCTCTTCTACCACTAAAAGAACCATTAAAAGTACAAGAGTCCTCTCTAGTTTTGACTCTGGTACCCCTAGATGCTTGCAATCTTGGGTTCCATCCAAAATTTCATGTACTGACTTCCACTTGCCTGATGGGACTTTTTATTTCACATTTTCCCCCTCTACAACTGCATCATCCCCCAACTACACAACATGACCGCTTCAAGCTGCCAGAAGGGTCACCCAACCTTCCAGAGTAGATTTCAGCATGCACAGAGGGCTGCAGAGAGGAGGGAGAACTCATTTTGAAAATGGCATTTCCATCACTGGTGGATGGGCCCGTAGTTTATCCACGATACTTAGCACTGCTGGGAGTCTAACCTTGAGAAATGACAGCTGGTGGTAATCTTTACTTTGCGGAAATATACACAGAGTCCCAAGCCACATGGTCACTTTCAAGAAGCTCATACTGCTTCCAGAAGTCACCAAATACTGTTAAACCTCTGACCCTGAATGATGTTTTCATTAAGATCCTAAGGGCAAAAGCATAATTTATATATGGAAAATCTGTGGTAGTGGAAAATCTTGCACTCCAGCATTATTGCTCTGTATTTAATGTCTTGGTTTAAGACCTATCTGAAGGCTGGAAGATATCCCTGTTCTAGAGATAAAAGTATTTTCTGGAGAAAGAGACAAGTTGTGATATAGTTTGTTCAGTTTGTATTCTGCTGTCCTCACAAAGAACCCAAAGGGGTTAGCAACGTACCTAAAACACAATTAAAACCATGACTTTAAAATCACATATATAAGCAAAAAAAAACAGTAACACCATCAACACAAACACAAGAAAAATGAATAAAAAGATTGCACAAATAAATTACCATCTAATGACAGTAATGTGGAGGACAGAAGACTTTCCATAAGGAAGAAATTCCAAAGGTGGGTGCTGTCACCAATAAGGCTCTGCCATGTGTCATGGTGTAATCCTCATGAATTATCACAAGTTAGTTTAATAATTACTCACCTTGAGGTAGTTAGAAAGTTGAGTAATTTCCTGAAATAAAAATAAATCCATTTATGGTTCTAATTGAGTTTAACATGGACATTTGAAAGAGAAACACAATGGGTCACTAGTCTGAGAAATCTACTGCAGTCAAATAAATCGTCAAACATTTTGGGTGCTTCCACATGAATATCTCTTATCCCAGCCAAAATACACTGTACATCTTTCCCTCCTTAACAAATTTTCTGCAGTGAGAAAAAAGGACAGAAGAAGCAGTGGGATAACATGGGAGTATTACAAGAAGAAGAGGATGGTGATGATGATGATGATGATGTCTGGACCTGCAGAAAATTCTAAGAAGGAGGCAGAGCAATCAAACAATAAAAGCCTTGTATTTTATTTATTGAATATATTTTCATCATCTTTATGAAAGGTGCTTCCAGACAGAAGGCTCCTACCATTCACAATTATAAGGCACTGTGCGGCTATGATGTCTTTTTCTTTAACAGATCTTTTCTTGTCAAGACAAGTAAAATAAAAAAAAAATAAAAAAAGGAAAAAATGTGAACTGAAGGTTACAATGCTTCGGCCTCTTATAAATTTCCAGGAACTAGGGACTGTGATTGGACAGTAAAGTTCTCTTCTGGAAGTACCAAAAGTCTTAAATGTCTAACACAGTGATACAAGTAAAAGTCTCCTTTGATAGACTGATCAAATAATCCCTCAGGCAGCTGAATATGAGTTTCACAATAATATATCAAATTATAAGTTTAGTTTATTATTATAGGGTTTTTTATTGCTAGGGAAGAAATGGTTTTAGTTTTTTGTTTTTGTTTTCTGCCCAAAGCCTCAAGATAACTTGCTCACCCCTTTGACACTCAATACCATGAGTTGGGATGAAGTCCAGGCTTCAGCCATCACTGCACCATAGGTAGCAAAATAATCCCTGGTAGTATCCAGAAACCAGATTGCTGGCTGAATGGTACAGTGAACCTGGAACAACTGCTGGTGCCTCAGTGATAGTTTTGCAGCTCCAGTCAGACAACATAAAAAAGAAGTCACACTATTGGCTAAAGAAGTAAAGAAAATACAGGCTTGGTGGAGAACTCAGCTAGCTGAGAGACTGAAGTTTATTGTAAAATTTCTTTGACAAGCTTTCTAGGGTTTAGTTAAACTGCAAGGAGGGTATGGTGGGTTGAATATTTTTAAAGCATTTAGAAGAGGCCGTAAAATTTAGCAAGAGGCCGTTAGTCTTTCATTAGTTAAAAACAGGAAGTTTACTGACCACTGGTGGTCATATAAAGAATGGGAAAATGTTGGAATTCATTATTTGTTTCACTAATACAATGCTAAGGCAATAACTGCTTCCTCTCCTGGGTCCTAATCAAATAATTTGCTTACATTGGCTGAAACCAAAGGTTGGGAGATGGGGGGTGGGGAAATGTCTCTCTCTGATCACTCTTTCCAGAAGGCAAGAGAAGGCTTGATCCTATAGTCCACTAGGACTCTACTGCAGTAGTGGGCAACCCAGACTGTGCCTCTCCCGCAGCAAGCCCAGAAACCTGCTTTCCTTTGCAGTCCATCCCCAAATGGAGACAAGAAATGATAGAGTATCACTTCTTGCCACCATTCTGAGAAACTGCAGAGGAAAATGGAGGCATTTGCAAGTGGAACAGGGTTCTGGGGTATTTGTGGGGGTGCAGTGAGGCATTTTCACATGTTTTAATGTGTTTGGAAGGTTCTGTATGTGATTTGGAGACAAAACATAACATTTTTAGAACTGGTAGTGTGGCTTTGGGTGTGGCTTTGTGGTCCATAAATGCAGGTTGTCCTGTGTCCATTCCTTCTCTATAGCATCTTTCTGCATTGCACAGAACTGCTACAGTGATTTACAATGTCAGTGGAGCAGTTAATCTGTTCCACATTTCAGTCCAAACTTTAAGGGAGCTGTCCAAGGTGTTCAACTCTATCCCCAAAACAGTTTCTACTCCCTGGATAGCTCTTTAAAATCCAGACTGCCATTTCCACACTAGACTGTTATAGCACTCTGATTCCACTTTCAACATCCTATGGAATCCTGGGGTTTGCAGTTTAGGGAGGGGCTGGCTGGTCCCTCCCTAAACTGCAAACCCCAGGATTCCATAGATCGTTGAAAGTAGAATCAGAGCGCTATAACAGTCTAGTGCGGAAATGGACTAATTAAAGCCTGCATCAGCAATGGTGGAGATGACAGGAACCTCATCCACTATAAAATTTTAGAAGACGTAGCAGTATTGCCCCCCGTGTCTTGGAACATCCTATATGGCCCAGGAAGCTGCTCATCCATGGCATACATGAAGACTGTCTGTACTGCAATATGAAAAATCCCTAAATAGTAGTCACTGTTTCTTATCTGCACTAAGCAGCTTGTGTGGAAGTGGAGACAGGCATACAAAACTGACTATGCAATGACAGGATGGTTATAATTCATAACATTAAAGATATATTATCTTTAGGAACTGTATTGTGTTGCTACATAATATATCTAGTTTTTCTTCATGTTTTAAGGAAACCGGACTCCCATCGCCCCTTAATGTTTTCCTTACCTTATCTAAAACTGCAGTTCCACAGCTGAAAAACCAAAAGGACAGAAATTTATTTTCAAAAATGGCAATGACTGACCCCATACAGAAGGGGCCCAGGTAATTATTGAAAGTGACAATACAAAACAAACAGAAATCAACCTACTGAAAAACTCACCAAATGAGAAAGCTAGAAAGAATCTCATTGTCACAAAGTTCTCCCAAGTAGCCCCACCAGTGGAATTTTCTACTTTTGCAAGATGTAAAAGATGCACTTAATTGAATAGCTTTGTGGTGTTTCTCAGATGTACTTCTATGAAGCATCCAAGGAGAGGCTGTGTTCATATTAGGAACGTGTTCATCTGCATAGGTGTAAAGGTTTGCATTGGGTTTCACTGAACCCATCCATGCTGCTGATATGTGAATGCCATTAACTGGATCCCTCTATTTTCATTACCACACAGCAATGGACAGAAACCTACTCCATTCTCCAGCATGGGCTGCGCTTGAGCACAACCTTGATCTCTAAAGTAGAATCCCACTGTACCCAGACTGTTGATGTTCATTCTCAAATTACTACTTTTATATTTTGGTGCCAGGTCACTACGTCAGTTAACCTAGCACCAAAATGTAAAATCCAGCCCTAACATATGTATAAGTAACAAGGCCTTAAATTAAGGCAACAGTATGTTCCTCATGCATCTATAAAAATCTATCTCTCTTTTTGCAGAGGGCGGACTCAAGCCTGCAGTTAGAAATTCCTGAACCAACACTCCTACAAAAAGAAGGGATATATTCCTGTCACAGGAACTAGAAAAACTACCTCTGTGTACTCCTTGCCTAAGACAATTCTATGAAATTCAAAGGGTGCCACGAGTTGATAGGCGACTTGTAGGTACACACACTCACCAATCAAGTCTGAAAACTAAAGCAAAGTTTCTTTTATTTATCTTTTTCTATCAATAACAGTCTTTAATAACTTTAAGTGACATCAAAACAAGCACACTGAACTGAAATATATTCAGAATTACTGAAACCCTAACTAGTGATCCACAAGATTTCTCTTGTATCATGGGTCATGTTCCCAGACTTGCACAATCACTTCTTTACATGTTCAGAAATATCTTCGTATCATTAAACCATACTTGTATAGGAAGCTTTGTGGTTTTACAGTGTGAGCTATGAAATTAAAGTATATAATAGAGCTCTTAGAAACTGACTCTGGTGATGCTACTGAAAGACCCAAAGCATCCTCCAGAACAAATTCCAACTTTGGGTATAAGTGGGATGATATTTTCACCCATGTCTATTTAAAATGTATTTTAAATAGTATTTTCTAAGTATTTTGTAAGAAACATAGGAGAAACATAACATAAGAGAAAAAAATTGAATGCACAATAAATATCCTTGCTTACTCTGTTTGTTGGCCTGAGTTTTTCTTTAATGCACTGGATTCCACTGTGGTTTGTGTACCTGTGTGAAAATAAAATTCAATGCAAGTGCTTTGAACACTGGAGAGTAAAATATTATGTGAGTTATATTTTTTTTATAAAACTTATTTTCCTTTTGGAAGCAGTTAAAGATGGCAGAAAAAGATGTAGAATTTTTAAAAATTAAAAATCCCTACCACAGTTTTATTATTTTCACATCTCTTCAAATTCAAGAAACAGTAACAAAAGAAAAAATAAATTACTCGTATTTTAGAGTTTTCAGGATGAAAACAAATGTGACTTAAAAGTTTTAGCATCAGTGGGAAAAAATGTTCCAGTAGTGCACATGAATGTAGAAAATGCAGAACCAAGTCAATGACAGGCTAGATGAAAGGCCAAGTTTAAACTCTGCTGCTTACCTCTACAGCTTGTAGTAACTTTCATAATGGGCATGCTTTCAGCTGAGGAGTTCAATTTGCTATGTGCAAAAGTATTGCTGAAATCATGCTGCAGAGATTTGGGGTGAAGCTGGGTGATGTAATTATTCCAAGACTCCTGAAACAAAATGATAATTAATTTCTCTTCAGTATGTTGGCCTTAATCCTGAGAAAATAAGTCATGGTTCACTCCCAATGAGTTCAAGGAAGTTGGGACTACTGGTGAATCACTTCTTCTTTCTGCACTGAAGAAAATCTCTAAATTACCCTGATATCAGATTGTCTTCCTTATGAGAAGCTTGATTTACCGTCTTATCGTCATTATGTGCATTTAAATGGCAAAAAGGGCACTATTTTGTTATTTTAAAAAGAAAACAAAATAGAGAGAGGACTGTAGCTCTTCCCCAAGGGAAGCAAAACTGACACTGAAGCCAGTTAGAGGGTATTCAAGGAATTTATTTATTTATTTATAATGTTTCTTTTCTGCCATATATCCAAAGATTTCTAGGCAGTTTACAAAAATTAAAGTAGGAATTCATGGCTAATCCCTAACCCATATCAACAAGCAGTAATAAAACAGGCCTATGAATTCACAGGTGTTGACTTCTAAATTAACATGCTTTGAACCTGGTTTTAAATGGCAAAATGTTGCTGCCATATTACCTGATCGGAAGATGAAGCTCTCATATATGTCAAAGCTGATCTCCCCTGCAAATCTCTGTATCTTTTCTCAGCTGTAAGTGATGCCTTTGTGCCAGCAATGGGCTGCACTTCTGTCCTTCCAATGTCTTCAATTATTATATTCCTTCTTCGGAGAAATTCTTTTTGTCGTGGGCTTTGAAGCTGCGTATTGCCCTCTTTTGTTGAGTGTTTACCTATGAGACGACACATGGTCTGGTTTTTCTTTCTAAGCAGGATTTCATGCCTCTCCTGTCGACGCTCATATTTTTCTTCATAACTCTCGGGACGAGGGCCACGCTGGTTATGGGATTTGCAAAATCTTGATATCATGCTCACTGCACACGTCACAACAGTGCTCCACAACTTCTAAATGTACTGGAGAGTTATTTTCCTGGTGAAACCAAAAGAAAGCAAGTCAGCACTATGTAGGCTGTAGAACTTTTATATATCACTATGCAAAAACTACTTCCCCAAGACAATTGTGCAGATAACTTCACCTTGAAGATGTTCTACCATAGTATCAAAGATACTATCATGGACAAATATTCTGAGCTCCAACCAGATGGTCTTCTTCCTCATTTCAAGTTGTACTTTTCAATTTTCAATCATATCACAAAATACAGAAGTCTCAGTGCTCATTCCAGGAGCTACAGTTCTGGTACTGTTCCCCTGTTATTTAGCCTCTGGTAACGTTTTTCAAGAAAACAGAGGAAACTCCTGGAAAAATGTTAGGAGGATCATTTCTCTAATCAAATGTTTAGATATTCTTTATTTTTTTGCAAATTGCCCTATTTATGATAGAAAATAAGTGAAATTGCATGTTACTCTCATAATCTTTTTAATGCTCTGTGCAACATAATTAGTTTGCTGTCTTGAATCTCACTCTTGAGAAAACGGCAGGAAATAAACTGAGTGAATCAGTTGAATTGCTAAAATTAACATGCTACTGAACTACAAAAGGCATCCTACATAATGTCTACTATTTCTTCTTCTTTTTCATTATTATTATTATTATTATTATTGCTTCAGTTTTTAAGCAAGAACCATCACTGTAACATCCCCAGGAATATCAACAATGTTGGCCTATTTTAGAAAGTAGGATGTCTTCCCTCAACTCCTCTTTTATATTTTTGTACTTTTGGCTTATTCATAGAGGCGGCACATTGGAAGTCATCAAAAGAAGAATGAAAGAAAAGTCTTTGTTGTCTCTCGAAGCAGCAGATTCAAGGGTCAACATTTCTGAAGGCAAAGTACATTGTAACAATGGGCAGGCACACCACTGTTTTTAAATCCACCAGCACTCACCTCCTCCAACACCTTTATCTTTGCGTTCTCCACTCTGTCCAATGTCTGTTGCATTAGAGATGCTGTATTATATCCCTTAATATTATTCCTTTAAATGTATTTATATTCACTTTAAAGAAGGTACACAAACTGAACCCGAAAAACTACTGCTCAGGGCTAGAAATCAATTTTGCTTCTACTTGTTTTTCTGTGTTTATTTGCCTATAATCCAAAGGACCCAGGTGGGTAGTACTGTCAGAAGAATGAGTGCCTTTGTCTGGGCATTACCTCAATACTCTGTACTATATGAAGTATGATTTATTAATCTGTGCTTTTCCTAATTAAAACTTTGATGAGTCACATGTTGCAATTTTGCTTGCCATGGGGAGCCCAAAGGATTTAGAATCTTTACTTTTCTATCAGAAGTAGCAGGGGAGAGAAAGGAACAATACTTTCAAAAACCTTCACCCACATATTATTCTTGTTTCTCCATGGTTGCTGACTGTGACACTGTCTGTGCCTTGAGCCAGGGAGGATAATCCCTGTTTGTGCGCTAAGAAGGTTCATGTGAGCATGCCAGGCACTCAGGAAAGAAAGTTAGAACAGAACTGGAAACTAAGATTTTGAGTGGGATAGTTTGCCAGGAACACACATTACCAATTTTGAAAGCTTTGCAGTGGCAGCTGGAATATTTCTAAGCTCAATTCAAGGTGTGTGTTTTGATTATTTAAAACCGTTTATGTCTTGGGATGAAGGTATTTTAAGGATCACCTGCTCCTCTATTAAATTCTCCTCAAATGTTCTACTCTTTATTTAGAATCTTCTTAGAACCTCTCCATCACCAAACATAAGGTGAGTGGCAACCAAATGGAGATCTTTTCATCTGTAGAACACAGCTGATCAAGCTCGCCTGGCACCTAATACTTCTCTTCATCAGGTTAAGACATTTTTATTCTTTCAGGCATTTTGGTGACTTCATCTTATTAGGTACACCAATTTAATTTCTCTGCTTTTCTGTTCCTTTATTTAATTGCTTTTTAATTTTTATTGTATATAGTTGTTCTTATCCTTTTGAGATTCAAAACTGCAATATAAACTGCCCTTGAATATATCCTTCTGCAGGGCAGTATATAAACATCTTAAAGTAACCAATCAATAAAATATAAATATTTACATTATCAACAGTGGTGTTAAAAGGCCAGAAATTGTAAGGGAAGCAACAAATCTGGGTCATTGCTGGACAGCAATGAGTTGAGCAGTCCATTCACAACAATATTCACTGTAACAGTGATATTCTACAAACCACTGTAGAAATGCAGAAACCTCTCTCACGCTTAATAGTATTTTGATACAACTTTAACTGCCATGACTATATCCCATGGTATCCTGGAATTTGTAATTTGGTGAGCACCAAGCCCACTGGCAGTACTTTACAAAACTACAAGTCCAGTAATTAGTAGTACTTTATAAAACTACAAGTCCAGTAATTCCAAAAGATGAAGCCATGGCAGTTAAAGTGATATCAAAGTGCTATAATTGTGTCCTGTGAAAAGCCCAATGTTCCAATTAAGTCTAAACTGAATAGAAATGAATTTACTGATAAATTCTAGTCCAGCACTTTTGTAACAGAGCCTCCTTTTGAGGTCTTTTTGTATCAACTTGTGACTTTGACAACTGTAAGAAAGACACACTGAATGGAACATTTCCATCGCTGAAGACTCTCTCCTGGGCTTTTATAACATCATTCACCTACTTTTAATTGGATTTTGAGAATGATAACCAAGAAAAGAAACTTTAAAAATGAGAGACAAAAAGGGA
The DNA here is from genome assembly GCA_948474755.1 of Ctenosaura bakeri. Classification (NCBI taxonomy): domain Eukaryota; kingdom Metazoa; phylum Chordata; class Lepidosauria; order Squamata; family Iguanidae; genus Ctenosaura; species Ctenosaura bakeri. The sequence continues at coordinate 430,825 of CAOLHI010000843.1, forward strand.
AAAGGAATGGGAAATACATAATATATGAAAAAGGACTAGGTATCTGCATTGGTATAGGCTAATTATAATTCCAAAAAATACATTTTCTTGATGTTAACATCTATAAAATACTCTTTCACACAAGCAGTAATATCTTCTGACCACTGAATCAAAGGTGGTGAATGTTTATCTTCCCAAGCTTGGAGTGTAAGCCTTTAGCAAATGTAACAGCATGCAGAATCTATCAACATTGACTCTCTGTTAGATTCCATGTCACAGAAATATTTTTTTTTTAAAAAGGTTATCTACAAATGCCAAAGGGTTTTCTAATAAAAAATTAATATGTTTTAACACACCCAATTGAAAAGGAGTAGCCACTGAACATGTTCACATCATATACCACAAGGAAGCACTATCTGTACTATATCACCAATATTTAGTTAAAGCAGTTACCTTTTTTCTAAGAAGCTATTATCATCTCCAATACACCAAAAACATCAATTTTTGCTGGATCAAATATAGTTTTAGGTCTAAAGAGATTTTAGCTATTGAAGCTAAAGGAATGTTCCATTAGTTGATTTGGACAGGGCATTCTTAACTCTCTATCAATGTAGCTCTAACTTCACTCACATCATAGAATCATAAAGTTGGAAGAGACCACAAGCACTATCAAGTCCAACCTGCTGCCATACAGGAATACATACTCAAAGCACTCCTGATAAATGGCTATCCAGCCTCTGCTTAAAAACCTCCAAAGAAGGAGACTCCATCATATTCCAAAGCAGCAGATTCCTCTGTCAAACTGCACTTACCATGAGGAAGTGCTTCCTAATGATGTTTAGGTAGATTATCTTTTCCTATAGTATGAAGCTACCTCTCCATGTTCTAGGCTCTGGAGCAGCAGACAAAAAAGCTTGCTCCACATTCCATATGCCATTCATCCAAATACTGAAACATGGCTATCATGTCATCTCTTAACCTCTTCTCCAACCTAAACATACCTAAACATACCCAGCTTCCTAAGGTGCTTGTTATACAACATGGTTCCCAGGTCTTTTCCCATTTTCGTGGCCCTCCTCTGCACACATTCCAACTTGTCAATATCCTTCTCGAATTGTGGTGCCCAGAACTGGACACACTATTCCAGGTGAGGTCTGACCAAAGCAGAACAGACCCTTAGCTGCTGCGCCAGACTGCAGCCTCAAACCACATCAAATTTAATGTTTTCCAACAAATTGGACTTGCTGAGTTTAGTTTCTCTGAGGACATGATTAATGTTTAGGTTTATACTGCAACATGCCAGAAGACAACAATACAGGAGCAAGAAAAAAATGTAAAGATTAAAACAGTCATCCTTAAGCAAAGTGAGAAGACAGAGAAGAACACACAGCCTGGAAAAAAAGAGGAAAAGAGCTCTAAAAGTCTGACACAAAATTCGTATTTTGTATTACATTGTTGGAATTTTGTTTTCAACCTACCTTTTTTTGTTGACTTTGGATTTCTAGGTTTTACCAATGCACAGAACAGTTTCTTTGATCTGCCCAGATATCACCTAATGGGAGTTAAGCATATAGCAGTCAAGATGTTTTTTATTTGCTCTTTTTTTTTCCTCAATAATTAGAATGTTTCCCAGACAGATGGATCCTAGTATTGCACAATCATTGTTCAATTGCAACTGTCTTTTCATACTATTGTAATATATAGTTGTGTATATAGACTGTATTTGCTGGCATATAAGACTCACTTTCTTTCCCTGAAAAATATTGTTTGAAAATGGGGTGCATCTTATAAGCCAGTGTGCCTTATAAACCAGCAAATAATATTTGCCAATGTATACATGCATCTTATACATGGGTGCATCTTATATGCTGGCAAATATGGAGAGAGAGAGAGAGCTACTGTATTGTGATGACATCATTGGGCACAGCTACCATGAATGTGGATATTTCAAGCTTAGCACGCATTCACAATAATCTTTGGAGTTGGTGTGACTTTTGAGTATGCACGCGCGCACACGCACACACACATTTATGAAGGAGAAGCATGGTACCATAACCCCCTAATGGTGTAATCCCAAATGGTGAAATGCCAGTTTATATTTTAACCCGTCCTTCTGATTGCTGCCAAATTGGAGGAGAACTGAAAGGATTTTTTTAAAAAATCAGAAATTAGCATAACTGTATTATGGTACAATAGCACTCACAACTCACTCATGCCAGAGGACTTGGTATGGAGACAAAATGTTGGTAAGCCAAGACAAATAGAGGTTTGATTAGTAGACTGTAGAGTTCTCAAGGTCTCTGGTCCCCAGGGCAAAATCTCACAATGAGAATACTACCTTAAAAAAAAAGTTTGAGTGTTTTTCATTTGTTAGACTTTGTGTTAATTTGAACAGCGTCCTCTGTGCAACTGTGGTTGATGCCTAAGATACTGTGCTTAATGACATCACTAGCAGCTGCCTTTGTAACAACTTCCCTTGTAACACCACCAGGATCCACCCCCCTGTGAAATTGTAAGAGGGTGGTCCCCGAGTCTCAGGTTTTGGCCCTGAAATTTCTGGGCCTGGGATAGCCCTGATCTGGCAAATTTAGTAGGTTGGTTGAATTAACACTTGTTCCCATTAAGCTACCCATATATTGCAATAAGCTGCTGATCCTTTCCTGAAAATGGCCTAACCCTTTGTAGGCTAGCTGCAACTGGAATTAGGACATGTGTGGTAGTCTCATCCTGTCTGTACAACACTCTCACTAAGAAGACACATGTGATGACTATGTTGGTCTCCTTTCAGGGGCAGGTGAAAATCTTTTCATTCCTCCAGTCTCTTGGATATGGTTCCAGATTGCTTATATCAGCTCTCGATGTTTTATTTAACACACTGTAAACTGCTTAGAGAGCACTTAGCTGATAAGCGGTATAGAAATACCCATGCTATTTTGCATTTATATAATTTTATATATACACAAAACTAAGGCTGATTGGCTGTACAGACATTCACCAATAAAGCAGGAAGGCAATATGGTATTTGTAGGTTCCTGAGCATGCCTTTTGTATTACACCACACCCTCCAGCATTTCACAGGAAATAAAAATCAAGAGATGAGAAACACATTCCCCACTACACTGTTATAGTGCTATTATTCCACTTTCAACATCCTGTGGAATTCTGGGGTTTGTAGTTTACTGAGGCCAAAGAGCTCTCTGGCTGAGAATTCTAAATGCCCCTCCCTAAACTCCAAGTCCCAGGATTCTATAAGATGTTGAAAGTGGAATAATAGTGCTATAACAGTGTAGTGCGGAAATGGCCTGTGAGAGGTCAAGACAGTGTAAGTTATTAATGAAGGAGAGCAGACAAGCTAGGAAAGACTGCAACATTTTCCTTTTCCTAGAGCCTACTGGCAGGGGGAAGACTCACTGCTCCTCTCCCCCCACACACACACTAAGTTCACTGAATGAAAACTATTTTTTGCATTTTGAACTCAGTTTGCACCACCTGAAGTAAACTGAAGATGAAGAAGAAAAGAGAGAGAAACTGGGACTTAACAGCTGAGAAAGTGTGACGACAGAGGACTAATGGAGACTGTCTCTGCTGAATGGGGGAAGTGGAAGGATATGTTACAGAGCAGGTCTTTCTGGCTAGGCGTTTCTGGAAATTGTAATCGAAAAAGTAACTTTTACAAGCTTTGCTATGGAGAAAGAAGACATTTGCAACATCAGCTGATTTCTCTTTTGTTCTTTCTGTACTCACAAAAGAATATGAGATGGATATCCTAAAGCAATGTGTGATTTGTCATGCAGACAAGAATTAGCTGTTCAGTGAAAAGTAAAAGCTTTCATTGGGTTAGTAGAATGCCCTCTGTGATCTTAAGTAGGTATTTCTGCTTTTGTTTTAAGTGTCTGGATTCTCCAGCAGCAGTAAGTGGCAGTTACCGGATGCAGTCACCCCCAACTCTCAACCAATACAACAGCAAGTAAATACCCATGTTTCCTAACAAACAGACCACAAAATAAAATACACAAACTGCTGTTGACATCTTGGCACTACTGGGAGTTTTCTTCCTAGTGGGTATTATTGGTTTGTACAAAATGTTACTTCCTCCCCTTCTAGTATTTACACACCACTAACAGCAACTAAAAGAAATATAATGCAATAAAATTGCAAAATATAACAAAAACCGATTAACATAAATAAAACAACACACACACAGTCTGCCTAAATAGGAGGACCTCTGACACACAGGGAAATGCAATCAAAGATGATGCCAGCTTAAGTCTGTCCGGATAAGCAATTCCTGAGTTTTAGGCCATTTCCACACGAGTCTGTTATAGTGCGATGATTCCACTTTCAACCTCCTATGGAAGCCTGGGGTTTGCAGTTTCGGGAGGGGCCGCCTGGCCCCTCCCGAAACTGCAAACCCCAGGCTTCCATAGGAGGTTGAAAGTGGAATCATCGCACTATAACAGACTCGTGCGGAAATGGTATTAGTGTTGCTGCCAAGGTCTTCAGCAGGCCCAGCTGGGGTGGGGGCTGGTTGAGACTGAGATTACAGCAAACACAAAGTATTAAATTCCTTTTGGCCATATATTGCTCAAGCTCCAGCTTGCTTCCTTGCATGTTATCAGCAAAAATAAAAATCAGTCATGCAAGAGAACATCATATTGTTTGTTCTTACTATATAAAATGTTGCTTATTACAGAAAGTCATGCATTCAAATTTTGTACAGGAAGCCACAGACTAAATTATAACTGAATTTAAGTACAGACATAAAAATATTTGCTTTTCATTTTTTTAGACATTTACTATAAAATTATTTTTAAAAAAGCTAACACTTTCTCTAGTTCAAGTATATGCAAATATATAAGTATACTGAGAAAATGAGCACTATATTGTTGGAGGATTTTAACAACACATCCCTCTTCCGACCATGCACTGTTTCCTGTTTCAGCATTTTAACTCTGCAAAGGTCCCCTAAAATTCTCCTAAACAAACTAATCTGTGGCCTGGTTTTGGGCTGCTTCCTCAGCCCATACCAACAAGTTCAGAATCATTTTTCTCCCTCTTTAGATCAAAACTCACAGCTCAGGATGCTGGAGTTCTACCTTCCAAGCAGATAAAGCCAACCTGTTCTTGTCTTTCCAGGATAAGTGAGAACCCTGAGTAGCAAAAAGCAATGGTATGGCTATCCCTTGTTTGGAGAAAGACTGTACCATTTCAGACTGGAGGTGAACATGCTCTTATGCTTTTGGAAAAATGACCACCACCTGGCTTTCTGCAAGTAGAAATCAGCACTGCAGTGGAGTGAATTGGGTCTTTCTTCTTGATGAGGTACTTTGTTTATTAAGTTGCAGAAAAGGGTTATAGGGGGAGATCATTAAAAATGTGACCCTGTTGCACCCTCTGAAAAGGTACAGCCCACTCCACCAATTTTGGATGCTATCACTTTATTCTACAACAAGAGTGTGGAAGTTTTGATGCTTCAAAATTGCCAAACTGAAACTCACAGTATTCTTTACCATTGTCTATGTTGAGTAGAGGCTGTTAGGAATTGTAGTCCAACAACTTCTGCAGGACAGCACACAGCTTACCCTTGTTCTACTGCATCCATAGATCAAGCCAAAGGGAAATGGTTTTCCAGGGAGAGGTGATTTCAGCTTTGAGTAAGAGGTGGAAATTTCTTACCAATCCTGCAGAAAGGTAGGACAAGAAAACCACTTACGTTTCCTTTACCAATCCTTTATTATATGTCAACCAGCCTTCAGGGTTTTCTGTATTATCCGGATTTGTACAGTACTGGAGTATTTGTTCTGGTGATATGCACACAAATTTGCTATATAACATATGCAGATAAGCAACTTTCCAAGCGGAAACTTTTAAAAAAAATTAAGGGAAGCCCAGTGCAATTGCTTCTTCCCATACATTTTAATGTGTGCTTCAGATGGAGTTTATCCAATGACTGTCTACACATTAACCACTTTTTAAATTTGTTGTCTGTACTAATTTGTGGTAGCTGACATCAAATGGGGAGGCAACTTCCTTAAACAATAGTTTTTCCTGGCCTTGGGCATTACCTAAGGAAATATATCAGTTTAATAATCTTTTGCACTACTCACTGCATTTCACCACAGTTTAGCATATATTTGAGAAGTATGCAAATCTCTGCACATTAATCTGTTGGTAATCTCTACTTACCTGTTGCTGGGGCTGTCTGCCAGAGACCTCAGGCACTTTCACACTACATAAATATAGTACATGGAGCCCATTTTAACTGCCATGGTTGCATCCTATGGAATCCTGGCATTTGTAGTATGGTGGTACTTCCTGAGAATTCTAAATGCCTCTCCATAGATTGCAAATCCCAGGATTACAGAGAATGCTGCCAGCATTATAACTGCGTAATGTGAAAGAGTCCCTGATTATGCTTGGTTAGATGGTGTACTTGTGTAATTGTTGGCCATGCAAGGCCAAACTACACATTGTAATTCATGTCATATCCTTTGACATTTTTGATGTATTAATTCTCAATAGATGCAGACCACAGTACTAGATTGGAACAGGAGCTCAGTATGTGTGCATCTGGTGAATGGGTAGGTTGTTCATCTTTCCAGCCCTGCTGTATAGATGGATTCCTCTCCAAGCTGCTGTTTGTCCCACTAGTGGGGGGGGAAAAAGGGCTGCTGGACTACCACCTTTGCCTTCCTCCTATGATCCAAAGTAATTGTAACTTCCTAGATTCAGAAGCAGAAGAGTTGCTGTCATCAAAGACAACTGCCCCATAATTGTTTCTCATACTAGATTCAGGCATTCATAGCAAGAGCTTGTGAAATTGTCAACGTATTTTTTTGGATAAATATATGATTATCTCTGTTATCTCAAAAGCTTGTCTGTTATTTATTCTCAATATTGGTATGTGATAGAATCCATGTCCATAAATTAATAAAGGATTGATTTCATTTTCAGACTTTGCTTCAGAGAAGTAATTTTTCCTAGGTGGATATAGTATTTAAAAAAATGTAAAAGGCAACAGAAAGTATGGGTACATAATCTGGTAATTCATACAGCACTTAAAATGCAATGCTCATCTTATACACTCATCTGAGCCAATGGAAGAAATGTAGCTTTTCAGAATAATACTCAATGAATCAATACTTTCAAAAAGTATGAGGGGTGTGTGCAGTTTTCTTTTTATGTATATACTCTTGAAGCTTCTTTGTGGGCGATAGTTTGAATGAAACTCTACATGAAATTACAATAGAGACAGAAGAGACTGCTGACCCATCCCTAAGAATTATACGTGCTGAGCTGATACATACTGGAAAACTTGTCAGTCACAATCCATCCTCAACCACCCACAGTCCCTAGCTCTTATCCTATATTTCATGACAGTCTGGAACTCTTTAAGATCAACAGGGCCAGTCCTACCATTAGGCAATGTGTCGTGGTTGCCTCAGGCAACAGACACTGGGTGTCATGAAAGAGCAGCAAATAGTTATTTACAGTAATTTCTAAGTTTAATGCTGGGATAGGGAAAAATGCTTGAGGTCTTTTCTGACTCTTGTGCTAGAATAATTTGGTTTGCTTGAGTGTGGAGTGTCATTGATACTCCACCTTGTTGTTGTCATGAACCTTCAACTTATTTCCAATTTCCAATTCCAATTCTAAGCTGAGCCTAACACAGGATTTTCTGGGGCTGAGACTGTGTGATGTTCTCAAAGTCACTCAGTGGGTTTCTGTTGCTGAGCCGGGAATCAAACCCTGGTGTCCAGGGTCACAGTCCAGTGCTCAAACCGCTACACCCACTGGCTCTCATATTCCACCTCAGGCAGAAAAAAAAATCTTGGAATATTTGATATGTAAGAAATCAGAATATTTGAATACATAAATAAAAATATAAGATTATTAGATCAATGTCAGCAAAGCAGTCTAAAAATGTGACTGCAGTACAACTTCACTGTTTCCTTAGTATATCATTTTTAATGACTAATTTTGCACTGTAGTACAAAACTGTAGCACTGTGATACAAATCTGTAGTGCTAAATCAGCTTGTTGAGCATCTGCCTTCTGATACAGCTAGCTGGGAGATTTTGAGAACTACAAAAGACACTCCCTGGATCAAAACCTGTGCTGGCCAGTCCAAAGGGACAAGGGGATCAGTTTATGAGAAAACAGCAGGGCTGGTGTAAAAATAGCATTAGGGACTCATGAATAGTTTGTCTTCCAACTCAGTTATAAGCCTATGATCCTACTTGACTGCCATGGTTCTATCCCATGAACTCCTGGGATTTGCCATTTGTGGAGGGTTAGTTAGATTTCTCTGCCAGACAACTCGTGAAACTACAAACTCCAGATTCACTAGGATGCAACAACAGCAATTAAAATAGAATCAGTGCTATAATTGTGTAGACCGAAAAGGCCCCAAGCGCTTTTTCTGCTACTTCCTGTTTTGTACCATCATTGCTGGGGGAAGGAAATCTCTGGAGCACCTAGTCATAGAAACACATAAATGATTTGACCCATTTTTAAAATGTCTTCTAGTTCAGATCATTTTCTTCGTATTCTGCACAGCTTTTTGGTGGCAGACCCAGCCTTCATGTTCATCCTTTCTTTCTCTCACTCATATCCTGTTCATCCATATCTTTTCCATATCAGACAATCTCCTTAATCTTGCAGTTGGCTTGATAAAGAATGATGTAATGTTGGCACAGTTTTGTACACAAACTCCATTAGGTGCAAAGTGAAACATAAGTTTAGGTTAACATAATATCAAAGAGTGACAATTAGCAAATTGAACAATTGCAGCCCTCACTGGCTGGTTTGTTATCGCTAAATTTTTATGTTATAATGAGAAGAAGCCAATGAGTAAAGCTTGAAATTAGCATTGCAGTAGCTCCTCCACTTTCACGACGGTTAGGGATGCAGAACCCTTGTAAAAATGGGGGGGGAACCATGAATAACATCCCCCATAATCCCCCTCCCATTACTTTCTGGAGCTCCTCTTCCCATTCCCTTGTGTTTTGTGTAATGGGTTCAGAGAAAGGGAATGTGGGGGGAGAGCTCCAGAGAGGAGAAGAAAGGCTTGCACAGCCTCCCCCATTCCCTTGCCTATTGCCTTGGCATGAGTTCTAGTGCTCAGGCCAAAGGCAAGGGAGTGGGAGGAGGAGCTCTGGAGGGGAGAAGGAGTGCTTGCACGAGCCCTCCTCTTCTCCCATTCCTTTGCCTTTTGCCTCAACACTAGTTCTAGCTCTGGACACAGGGGCAAGGGAATGGGTGGAGAGAGCTCGACAGGGGAGAAGGTGGGCAGGCATATGCCTTCCCCTATTACCTTGCTGTTTGTCCAGGTGCTTACCTTCCTTCTCTACTCCCAGCAAAATGCAAGGGAATGGGATGAGGAGAATAGGGGGAAGGCATGTGCTCACCTCATGAATAATCAAATTTGCAAAAGGCAAACTCATGAATGTGGAGAGAGGACTGTACATAAACAATGTTATTAATTGTAGCTATTAGTTAATTGTTAATACTTATTAGTGAAAGTTAATTTTAGGTTATAGTCAATAAATTAATTGTCAGTTACTTTAGTTAATAGTTGATCAATTACCAGACTTAAGGTACACAAATAATCAAATAAAATAGTACATATATGCAATTTACATTCAGCTTAACTAAAATATATCTGCATAGATTTTTTTCTTAAGTATGCATATCTTATTTTGCATTCTAACATGAGGCTCCTTTAACTCTGCAGAAATGTATTTACTGTTTTGGGTGGCAATACAGAATTAAAATTCTTATGTTGTGAAAAGAGTGTCCACATTATTCAGTTTTGCAACCCTTGCTTTTTTGCATCAAGATTGTCTTTGACTTTGTATTTATTGGATTTTCCAGTGGACTTTCCAGTGTCATTTATGACTGATGTCAGTGAGGATGCACTGCTTGAATACTCCCACTCGAGATGTTCTGGGGAGGATGTGCTACCAAATGAAGCAGGTTATCTAGCTGGCACATCTTTTTCTATTCATTTGTTCACCCCTTGTGGGACATCTTTTTCTTCCTCCATTTTAGCCTTTAAATTCTCAAGGCAAATGATCACGTTATTGTAGAACAAAACAAACAAACAAAAAGTGCTACCACAACTGTGTAGATTATGTGTACCTCACTCATATTGCCCACTCCAAAGTTTTGCTTGTGTATTTCTTTGAAGGTTTTGTTTGGGTTCTAATGTTGAAAAAACTGCATGGTTTTGTAATAATAAAACGATAACCAGTTTTTAATACTCAGCAACGCTTAAACATGGGTGGTTGAAATCTCCTCTGCCACTATCCTTGGCATCTGAATGACTTGCTTACCAAAAAAAAAAAAAGAATTAAAAAGTGAACCCATAGGCAGTTTTTTTCCACAGACAGCCCACTAATTATCTACTTTATCTCAGTACCATAGCTTTCAGCGTTTCCCTGTTAAGCAGCTGGTTGAAAAAGCCATATAAAACTCATTTGAAGCAACAAAAATGAGAAGTATTTGCTAAGTCTTTTGAGCACATTAAACTGAGCAAAGTGAAGAGGTCTTATTATCACGTTATAGGGCTTCTTTCTTCCCTTCTGGGCCAACATGTTTGTCTCTGATGAATGCGAACACCGTTAATCTTTCCCCCCTCAAGCACTGGTGTGCTGCCCAGTTTAAGCAGTGGAAATAATGTCTGTTCACGTTTGGACTTCACATTGTCAATGGTGCTGGCAGTGGTTCACAGAAAGTTTCCTTTTAAGATTGTGTTTGCTTTCTGTTCATTGAGAATTAAAATGGAAGGTTGCTCCTAACAATGGAGGTTCTTACCTTTGGTTTTCCGTGGGAGGCCTGGAGTGAATTCATCCAGATCTGAGACGCCCAGCTCTGCTGTTGCTGAGGCACAAATGAGAAGATGCCAGTTTAATTATCAAGTACTAACATGCTGTAACTGTCATCTTCGTTCGGACGGCTTCACTTTGCTGCTCTGGGTTTTTTTTCCCCTTCACTAAAGAACAGGAAATGCTCTAAGCCGCAACACTTCAGCCTGGCTGGTTCCTCTCTTCTCCTGTTCATTTTCTCTTACTCTGATATGACGAGGGAGTGACAGGAAACCCATAGCTCTGTAAGCAGGTTCATGTTGTAGTCATTTGAACCTGCTGTGGTTGGGTGGTGTGTATGTCCATCAGTATCACAAAGACTCCAGAAATCTCTCTTTGCTGACTTCACATTATCAGTCCTGGCACCTTGAGCCTCTGCACCATACCATGAAACTGTGGTTAGCACCCTGAGACCACAATCAAGTGGGATACCTTTGGGAATAAGAACTTCCTGCTTTGAGTAGAAAATAACCTTTATTCAGTCATGTTGTGGTATGCATGCTTGTAAACAGCTGTCCGTTTGTCAGCTTTGAAGTCAAGTGTCTCTAATGAATGTGACATCTACCCAAAATTCCTTAGGCTCTAACACTAACCCAAGTTATGTCTTAGTCCTACCTCCCACTCCCCAATGCCTACAATAAGAAGATAATTAAGACCCAGTATGGTTTGAGTGTTGGACTTGGGCCCTGGCGGATCAGGGTTTGAATCCCTGCTCAACCGCAAAAACCCACTGTGCAATCTTGGGCAAGTCAAACTTTCTCAGTCTCAGAGGGATGCAGCCTCCTCTGAATAAATCTTGCCAAGAAAACCCTAGAAGAGTGTCCAGAGCCCTGAGTTTGCAAGACCTGAGCAGGGCTGTTGATGACAGGGTGACCCAGAGGTCTCTTATTTATAGGGTCACCATCCGTTGAAGTCAACTTGATAGCAGTTAACAGCCACAAAGGGTTGTCATAAATCCAAAGTGACCTGAGGGCACAGAACAACAAAAATTGCCCTACCCTATGTAGTACAGTGTTATACACAGTGTTACAGTGACAATGTTTGTGTGGTCTGAACATTATAAAGTGCTATGTAAATATGAATCATAGGATCATAGAAATGTAGAGTTGGAAGAGACCACAGGGGCCATCCGCTCCAACCCCCTGCCATGCAGGAACACCCTCAAAGCACTCCCAACAGATGGCCATCCAACCTCTGCTTAAAAACCTCCAAAGAAGGAGACTCCACTACACTCTGAGGCAGCTTATTCCACTGCTGGACAGCCCTCTTCCTGAGGTTCAGGTGGAATCTCCTTTCCTGCAGCTTGAATCCATTGCTCCCTGTCCTGGTTTCTGGAGCAGCAGAAAACAAGCCCACTCCCTCCTCTACATGGCATCCCTTCAAATATTTAAACATGGCTATCATGTCCCCTCTTAACCTTCTCTTCTGCAGACTAAACCCAGCTCTCTAAACTGTTCCTCATAGGGCTTCGTGGTTTCCAGGCCCCTCACCATTTTGGTCGCCCTCCTCTGGACTTGCTCCAGCTTGACCATGTCCTTCTTGAATTCGGGTGCCCAGAACTGGATACAGTATTCAAGATGAGGTCTAACCAAAGCAGAGTAGAGTGGTACCAGTACAAGATATGTGGTACCAGTGGTACCATATGAAGTCATATTCAGGCTAAAACAAATAAGAGTATCATGGAAATTAAACAGATTGGTCAAACTTACAAATATTTCATTTGTTTGCTGAATGATTTAAATGCATCCTGTCTAAAATGTCACATACTATGTGTGGGTTTATTATTCATATATTACAAAAGGGGAGAGAAGACCCATCAATGACCTGTAGACTGTCTCTTCTCCCATCTCTCTTCCCCTTTTTTCATTCCATTCAAAGAGTTCTGTTGTATTGTATCCCTTAATTATTTTAACATAGCCATTTAAAGATGTTTGAATTAATTAGATTATAATTTGAGAGGACGCTATACCTTATCATGTAAGTCGTTTTTGAAATTTTTGCACTGATTCATCCTTCTTTGTGGGTTTGCTTTATTGTCTTAAATAGAAAACTGAAAAGATTTGTTACAGCGATGTTTAACTAGGAATTTATTATAATAAGAGCACTTCAGCTGCAGTGCATAGACATGTACTAGATATTTACACTTGTTCTTTATCTTTGTGTGGCTTAGTCACTAGGTGGCAGTGGAGTTAGTTATTTCTTGCCTCTTGAGTTTCTTATTGCTGTTTTCTTGGTTGAGAGAGGAAACAAAGTATCTTGCCTAGCTTGCTGACTGATGTGTCCTCTAAGCTTTGAATGTTTTATTTGAAAATAAATCAATTAGGGCCAGTGAACTGAAGCCCAGTGCTGATCAGATGGAGTCTCTGCAGATTTGTAGTTCCCAAGTACAGGAACTGGGCAAGCAACCTGCCCTGCCCTTCCCCTGAAAGATCAGATGTGAAGCTTAGGACTACTTCTGGTCTCTGCTACTGGAGGCCCAAGTGCTCTGTGGCTCAGAATGACTGGAGATAGCTTCAGTTTGTCTGCCAGAGGTGGTCTTTCCTGGACAGAGATAAAAGAACCACAGTCGTTCAAGTACTGGTAACTTCCTGATTTGACTACTGCAATGCATTTTATGTGGGGCTGTACTTGAAGGTGATTCAGAACCTGCAGCCACTACAAAATGCAGCAGCTGGATTACTGACTGAAACATGATCTAGAAAGCTTATAGCCCAGCCTTAAAACTAGAATTGCTCTTATATTCAAAAAATGGATGATAATATTTAAAGCACTAAATGACTTGGGACCTTGATATTGGAAGGAGTGCCTCTCTATATGTTATTGCTGTTTTGTACTTTCAGGTTATTTCTGGCTTATGGCAACTGTAAGGTGAACTGTATATACCCTCCTATATATGTGTTTCTAAAGATTCAGGTCTGTTGTGGGAGTCTTCTTTTGTGTTCCACCAGCAGGGACAATTTGTGGATGCCTTCACATTATTTCCAGCAGATTGTTACCCTAAGGTGAACCTATCATTGGGATTTCTTGGCAAGAGTTGTTAGGAGGGAGTTGGCCATAGTCTTCCTCTGAGGCTGAGAGAATGTGATTTGCTCAAGGTCACCCAGAGGGCTTTCATGGCTGAGTGAGGATTTGAACTCTAGTCTCCAGAATCATAGGCCCTTTCCACATCTGACTGTTTTCCATTGTTGTCCTGTCACGATATTGCCGGGATGGGAATGCAACTCAAATGCTCTCTTCTACACCCCACCAACTGCCTGTGGAAGGGTACTTCAAGTGACATGCACCTTCCTTCCACAGTGCAGTCGGCCACTTCTTGTGCTGCACTGGGGAAGAAAGCACCTAGATCATGCTTCCTTCCTTTCCTTATGGCTGCTGGTGATGGGAATATCATGTGATTGGGGCCATTACTGGATTTTTTCTGGTAATGGAATATCCCTCAATTGTGATGGCTGGGGATGTGTGGGAGGGAGACTGTGATGATGTTGTGCAAAAGCATGACTTGCGGACCGCCAGCCACGTGTCACCATCACAGGACAGCAATGTCATGCGGAAATGGCCATAGTCCAATGCTCAAACCTCTACATCACCACAGCAAGGGTGCCACAACAGAGAAGGGTCTTTCCTATGCTTTGACACAGTGGAGGCAATACAATGTGCAAAAGCATAGGAAACAGCCTTCTCTGTTGTGGCACACTAGTTATGGGAAGCCCTTCCATTCAAGGCCTGACTGGTGCTGACATTGGCTTCATTTTGGCACCATGTGAAAACATGGCTTTCTATTAAAGCCTTTGGGGATCTGATGATTTCTTTTCATTTGTACATGGACATAGTTCTAGCTGTTTTAATTTGCCTTTTTTTTTTATGAAGGTTAATATGTTTTAAAACTATAAATTATCTTAGGCCATTTTATATTTTAAATTGTTGAAATTTATTTTAGTATATGTTGCCCTGAGATATTTGGCTAAGGAGTGGGATATAAATATTTCAATAAATAAATCAAAATGTTCTGTAACCTGCATGCCTTAGGAGTCCCACTATTTTCAAAATGTAGGGAGATGTGAATTGGTTCTCCCTTTCAATTCAGTTTTATTATATTTTATTATACAGCGACAGGAGTGGCCATATATTTAGAAGTGTTGCCTTTCTCAGCATTTTGTGTTAAAAGCTTGAGTGTAAGCTGAACCTTAAAGTCATCATCAAATCAAGACTCTTTGACCTATTAGGATTATAGGATGGAGACTTTACTTCTATCTGATGCAATGGAGAATCAATGTCAGTATGATGTGGGGGTAAGTGCCATTTTGTGCTCAAATATCAGAAAAATCTCATGAAGAATTACTGAATGAATATTATTTATATTTTTGCATTTATCTGTATTTTGCTTTCAAGTGCATGCATCAATTTGTTTTTGTGCTCATTCAAAAAAGATTTTAACTTTGTCACTCTAGTGGACTTATAATGTGAATTTCAAAGATACTGTGAACATTTCCCTTTTATTGTTTTAAGAAATGTGAGTCATCTATCTTATATTCCTAAAGTGATAAACCATTGAAGTGCCTATAGTGGAAAGACTGGCAGTTTCCTTTGTAAGAAGAAAGAGAAGGGATCCCCCCCCCCGGATTCTTCTTAAAAACCCTGCAGAATTTGCTAAACATCTGACACAGACTTTCAGAGGGGAGTGAGGGGAAGACATCAACAAAAACAACTTTTTCTCGTATTGTTTCTCATAGGCAACTGGTTTGCCACTGTGTGAACAAAAGACTAGACCAGATAGGTCTTTAGTCTGAACTAGCATGGCAAGTTTTATGTTTCTCTTGTTAGCAGAGGCTCCACTTGATAAAAAGCCTTCAGTGGCTAGACTGAACTGGATTCATCTCAAGACAACAGTAACTTCTACTCCATTTTCCATGTAAGTGGTAAACACATTCTTCAGTCTTTCACTTACTACACACCCACGTTTTCCTTTGCACTTTCAGCCCTAGATGTTCTCCTGCATGTTGGAAACAAAGTGGTTAAATCACCTTTGGTAAAATATTGTTTGTTTCAAAATTACATTAACCATTTAGTTACAGATACTGTTTGTGATTGCTAACAATGCTTCCCCCCCCCATCTCACAAGTGTTACATGCATATCTGGTAAAGGCATGCCCAAGGGCCTTCTTGGTGTTTACTCCACCCCTAAGGCCCCTCCCTAAACTACAAACCCCAGGATTCCATAGGACGTTGAAAGTGGAATAAAAGCACTGTAACAGTCTCGTGCAGAAATGGCCCTAGACTCCTTGGTGGCTGCTCTCAGAACTCTCTCTCACAGAATGCTTGGCTGGCTCCTTCTCTGCTCTCCTTCTGCTGGCAGGCAAAGACCTCTCTGTTTAGAGGGGCTTTTGGTGATTAATGCTTTGTTTCAGAAGGGTCTTTTAATGGTTTGTGCATATACTAGACTATACTTTTTGTTCTTACTGGTTTTAAAGACTTTTAAGCTATTTTAAATTCGTGTTGTTTTCAACAGGATAGTTGATTTAGTAGTGTTTTTTTTTTAGAGAAATAAGTATTGTCTTTTAGCTATTTTAAATTATTTTAAATTAAATTAGATTAGATTATTTTAGATTACAGTAGAGTCCCGGTTATCCAACCTGCGGTTATCCGACGCTCCGGATTAACCGACGTCGCGGCTGCCTGGGGGCGTGGCTGCAGGCATTTCCGCACCCCCAGACATGCCCTGACACGCCCCCAGGCCCGTCCCGACACGCCCCCAAAATGGCAGCCGCCACGGGGCTCCGTGTCATCCGACATTTCAGTTATCCGACCCTGCGCCCGCCAGTTTAGGTCGGATAACCAGGACTCTACTGTATTTTAAATCTGTGGCATGAGCCAGCCTAGGAGAAAGGTGAATTAATTGATTGATTAATTCCAGCGTAAATCACTTACAAGATTCCAGACTAAAAAAACTTGACCATCATAGCAGAACTTGAAAAGCACATTTATTATCACATTTAAACCATTCTCAGATGTTTTGTCTCAGAAAAGCAAGACAGTGCCAAGAAGATATAAATGTCACCCTAAACCACATGTGTCAAAACAAGGCCCATGGGCTGAATCCGGCCTGCTAGGCCATTTCATGTGACCCTTGCACCTCTCCTGCAGCTGCGGCACTCCCCCCATTTGGCGAGCCCGATCCCCACATTGTGTGCCTCTGGCTGCCAGTATTCTGAAGAGGGGCCCAGCAGCCAGCACTCACAACCTACTTCTATTTCTGACTGCTCCTCTGTCCAAGTCTCACTGTCAGAGCATTGCCAAAGGTTACCATGGCAACACTCTGTGTGGCTTGAGATAATTGGACAGAGGAGCGGTCAGAAGTAGAAGTAGATTACGAGTGCTGGCTGCTGGGCCCCTCTTCAGAATACTGGCAGCTGGGAGCCCACAATGTGGGGATCAGGCTCACCAGCCACAGAGAGAGTCTGGGGGCTAAAAGAGGCGTAGAGAGGATCTAGGGGCTACTTGCCATTAGTTTTCTTAGACTTCTAGTTTCAGAGCTAATTATCACTAAAACCAGTAATCAAATACAGAGGTAATTATTTAATATGATAAAAGAGTAGAAACATTTATATAGTCTTACAGATACAGCCGGCCCTTTGAGGGCAACCATAATGCTGATGTGGCCCAAGATGAAATTGAGTTTGAAATCTTTGATACAGTCTTTTGATGGAGAGCTGTAGCTAAGGGGGAAAAAGAGTACAAATTATTTATTTTCAAGATACTATTTTAGTGATTGTCCACAAGTATTGGTTGCATTTCCATCCATCTTTGGACTGCAGTTTTACAGTAGGCCTTAGGGAAGCAAAGAACAAGCAGGTCAGCACCTAAGCAAACCTATTCTCCCTCTTTTCACCACTTGTTGTTGTTAATGTCTGCCTTCAAGTTGTTTCAGACTTAATGGTGACCCTAAGGCAAATCATAGGGTTTTCTTTGCAAGATTTGTTTGCCATTGCCTTCCTCTGAAGCTGGGCGAGTGTGATGTGCTCAAGATCATCCAGTGGGTTTCTGTGGACAAATGGGGATTCAAACCTTGGTTTCCTAGAGTCTTGGTATAACACTCCAACCACTACACCGTGCTGGCTTTCTTACATAACTGCACTAACTTCAGTTGAATTAAAATTACATGGGGACCAATTTATATGTTCATATTGATCAAGGCAAGGCTCATTAACCTAATCAATATTCACCCCGGCAGGTCTCACTGTTACCACATAATTACTCTACTTCTAGGGATAAAAGAAGCAATAAGAAAAGAGAATCTAGTGAATATAAATGTTATCATGGTTATGATATGTCTACTGAGAGCACTAGATATCCTTTCGATATCAAATAATTTGGCCTTTGCTTGACCTCTCTTTGCCACCCTACTCCACGTGTTTGCAGAGGTCTCCTGGACAAGCACGTACGGGTGCGGCCGTTAATGACTGTACATTCCAAGACCCCATTCAGGCAAGCAACTTAAGCCTCTCCGTTGCTTTAGGGAAAAACCTCCCTACAAACCAGCTCTGCTCGGCTTGGATTTACACAAATCCATGCAGCCAAGAGCCAAGCTATTCCTTTATATCGGGCCATTAGCGAACTGGCCACGCTATTGTCTTAAAAGCTAAACCAATCATGCTAAACTTGACCTTTTCCAACTCCTTTGTCCAGCTCCAAATTTCCTTTGTTCTCATCAAGCATAACATAGCCTGTAGGTAAACTCCACCCTATAAAAGGTCCCCACTTTTGGAACTTCCTTGGATCACTTTGGACTTCCATCCTGCCTTGCTGCTGCCCTGTACAGTGAAGTTTTTCCCTCAGTTCTCCACAACTGAGTCTGCCTCCCTTCTTGGAACCCTGTCTTTCTCTCCAGGACTACGAGACCAGGTGTCGTATTACCTATCCCCAAACTCTCTGTTTCTGCTTCTAAGTTATCTAGTGTGTATGTGTCGTTTTTATTTGCTGTTTATCTTTCAATAAAACTGTTATTTTTGTTACTTTTAAACTTGCTTGCCTGCTCTCTGACCTGAAGCCATAGACATAGGGTTAAAAGATCCTAGCTAAAGTTACCCTGCCTCTCGTTTAGCCAAGAGAGTGCTCAAGCTAAATTCTCCCAACTTGTATTTTATTTGGTAATTTGGGCGCCCCTCCCGGGACCCCCAACATACAGGGTAACATAAAGGCCCAGTCATGAATAATGAAGAGCTTTGAATAAACAGAATCTATCAGAGCTTGGAATATTATGTCCAAAATTGTATATATAATTATTTATCTTTGGCCATTTCCACACTACATTGTTTTAGTGCTATTCCACTTTCTTTTTTCATTATTTAATTTTTACATATCAAACAACCATATAGTCAGTGTCTTTCCAAAATATCATATACTTTGTTTTTCTTCCGTAGGTACAATACCATATTACATCTTCCCCCTCTCTTCCTGACCTGTTGAACCCATAGATATGAATATTCTATATCATTTGTACCACTAATTCATTGCTTTCCCTCTCTCCTCTCCATATTCCCTCCCTTTCCCTCCTTACCCTGCTATCCTTATTGCACATTTTCCCCCAATCCAATCTCCATCTTGAGTTTATCTTAAACTAAACCTCCTTAATTTGAAGTATCTTTTTGTTGTCGTATTCTTACCCCAATATTTTACTACCTAGCACCGTACATTTTTCATTTATTCTCATTCTGCGTTCCCACCCTTAGTATAGAAGTTACCACATCAGATCCGCTCTTCTTTCCTATACTTTGATATCTAATTTTCCTTCGCCCATTTTCACTTTCCTGAAAGTAGCTTGATTTGTTGCTTTTTGGTTATTTTAAAAATCTGAATGCTACATGCTGTTGGCCTTCTGATACAAAAAATAGCTGCCTCCCATCCATCTCATTGTTGAGTCAATGTCCATAAAAGAGCATGAGACAGCTGCCTAAGGCACAGCATGAGCTAGCAGTTGAACCGTGTGATATTCTTCCTCCACCATTTGAGTCCATGCTTCTATAACTATTAAAGTAAGTAGTTTTCATTTTACTGCATGAGGCATGATGTTATCTCTTACTACTTATCTTAAATCATAATGCAACTAAGTTAAATCTTTATTATAGCAAAAATAATTAATTGCAAATAACTGTTTTTTGAATCCCACACATGTAGGTTACAACTGGTTTTTCTCCACCTGAAGGCAGGAGCATGAGACAGAGAAATAACAGGAGCAGGAGTAGGTACTGGGAAGCGCATATAGTGAAAAGGAGACTAAGCTCTACGTACTTATGGATGGTCCAAATTTATTATTTAAAAAACCCAGCATGTTTCAGCTTGTATATAAAGTGATTGGCCTTCTTCAGGGGCTGTATTAAAAATAAATGCAAATATAAGTAAATGAGGAGAGAAAAATCAGTACTGGAAAACTTGGGGCTGCTCTCATTCTCAAAATATAAAATGTGAAGTGTTGACTTTCAGATGGCAGAATATTATCTTGTGGAAACACAAGATCTTTCCAATTTGCCTCCAAACAGAGATTTTGTTTGTTTTCAATAGGACATGATGGCAAATAAACTCCTGGCCTTACGAATCAACTCAGTGTGTCCCCAGACTTGTACGGAGTTGTGATCCTGGAGAACAATTGAACAATCCCTCAATTTTGCACCCTCCACGCAGTAGTTCTGCTTTGTCCCATTATGCCATACCAGCACTTGAAAAGATTATATTTTTAACTACCAGACTGCTGTCTGAGAGATTATAGTAGCTGTAGTCTGGGGGGAAAAAAAACTTTTCCTGTTTTGTGAGAGCTCATGTCACCTTTTCTAACCCTGTTTGTACTAATTTCCTTGGTTCCCTTTCCTGGCAACAAAAAAGCAACCTTCGTCCTACCTTTTATCTTCATTTCCCTCCAGGCATGATTGAATCAATAATTTCTTTCCTGGAAAGGGAACTTTGAAGCCTAATATTCTGATAACTTATCTACTGTATGCTCTGATGTAAAGAAAACCTATTCTAGTTTTTTAGAGCGGTCTGTTTCCAATTTACTCAACATGGAGACCACTTGGGAAAAATCAACATGAGAGCTGTTACACATCCAGCATTTCTGATAATCAGAAAATAATGGCCATTTCCCTGCTAGCAACTGAACATCACAATGAGAGTTGCAGTGCTTCTGGATGAGGGATAAAGAAGGGCAGAATGTCTTAAAATTGGGGGGAAAGTAAGGGATATTGATTTTTATTCAGATATAAACAAGCAAGGCTTGGGCATGAGGCAGTCCTAATCTTTATCCTAGGCCCTTTCACACTACATAGTTATAGCTCTAGGATTTCACTTTAACTGCTGTGGGACCCTAGGATTTGTAGTTTAGGGATGGATACCTAGAATTCTCTGTCAGAGAGCTCTAATGTCTCACTAGTCTACAAA
This sequence comes from Ctenosaura bakeri, assembly GCA_948474755.1. Classification (NCBI taxonomy): domain Eukaryota; kingdom Metazoa; phylum Chordata; class Lepidosauria; order Squamata; family Iguanidae; genus Ctenosaura; species Ctenosaura bakeri. Next base: position 452,097 of record CAOLHI010000843.1, read on the forward strand.
CCACAGTATTCCATAGTATGCAATTATGGCAAATAAAGAGGAATTGTAGCACTATAATTGTGTAGTGGAAAGGGCTTTCAGAGTGCTCTGATGTTAGAATCTTTGAGGTATCTGAAGCCCTTCCAGCATCAACCTGACAAGGCACGAATGTGTATTCACACTTCATTCTTTTTCATTGTTATAGTTATTTCGCTTTCACTGAGAGTAGTGAAAAGCAAATTATTTATGCTAGCTTCAAGACTAGTGCAATCCCTCTCTTTCCAAGACATAGCTCGATACCGTGAGGGTTTTAGTGCCTGCAGATCCCAAACGTCTCCCAGGGAGCCTTTCCATGGTTGGGAAGGTAAGATCTGCCCAATGTTCTTCAGCAGGTAGCAGAGGATTCTAGAGTCAGATCTCCTGCTCTGTCATTCTGTCCCAGGATGGAGAGAGTCTTCTGGGTGCAGGGTTACTAGGATTGCACTATAAGGAGCAGTATAGGGCTCTGCATAAGATATTGACTGTGTTACAGTGATATGTGTATTGTTTCATCGGGGTTTGAGAACAGGACACACATTCATTGGAACAAGAATAAAAGATTGTGCACCTTCTAATAATCATGCGCTCCCTGGAGAGAACAAGAAAGCCTGAGAACTAGATTTTTTATGTCCGTGGCATACTTACATGCAATTCCAAGAACACAGCAAAAGTCAGAGAGGAAAGCTTAAATATCACAGGTTATCAAGAGTTTTCCTGGGTGATGTGGAGCAAATATAATACTTTCTGATATTTAAAAGCAGGTTTTAATTAATAATCACCTATAAACTGTTCTGCAACTTGCTGTCTTCCTTTTGCATGAACACCAAGAGATTATACAAGAACATTGTACAAATTCTTTAAAAATTAGCAAATTATAATGCAATTCAACAGACGGCTGGGTAGTTTGAAAGGTGTCTTGCTCTAATTTCAGCTCACTGGTGTGTAATTTTATTCACCAGGAGGGGGAGCCATTGTTTGCACAAAACTCCTTTTTAAAAGGCTTAGCAATACAAACAGGTTGCTGATACAGTCAATTACATAATGGGTGTATTATAACTTTAAATATAGATTTAAACAGGAAACAACAAAGAGCTTTAATTCAGGATTCAGGATTTGCCTATTATAGGCAACTAGAGCATAAATGAAATTGGAGGGAAATTCTCATAAATAGCATTCTTAACTCAAAATGTCTTGCACAAATTCTAAATCATATAATCTGAATGTGATTAGGAAAAAAAATTTCAAATATGGATCCTGTTGGCTTTAGATGGTTCATTAGTTTTTAAAGTGAAAAACACTGATATTTAAACATTACAACTATACCTTTTTATCAGAAAAAGTGTAAGATAAACCCTTTAAAAAACAAACTTTAAAAATTAAATGTTTAAACTTTGGGGAGTTGAAGAGTTGAATGCAGGTAAACTTGCATTTCTAAGTGTTCTTTGTGATCTTCACTGTGTAGCTGCATCATGCTGCTTGCATTAGTTGATCACCTATGAGAAGTTATGGTTTGTGCACATGCAGGAATACATTAGAGAGGTGGCACCTTCATGTGGACAATAACTCCATTATAGCTTCTTTTCTCATTGACTTTCTCCTTCATACCTTGTTTTGCTCTACAGGCATCTTGCTCAGAACTTGAGAAATTCCCTGTTGGAAGAAGCTCAAAAGCTTTCCAAACATGTGCTGTGAATGTGCGGCTTTCCAAGGCACTTAATTAGTTACTATTTGTGTTTTATGCCTTTTTGCAAAGATAAAATATGCAGCCAGCCTGGAGTTCCAGGAATAGGAATGGAAAGAATATTTGAAAATATTCAAAAAATGGTCAAAAACCATCGTTTTTGTGTGTGTTGAGAAGCCCTGACAAGGATAATCCTGAACTGAAAAGAATCTTTGTGGTTTGAGGCTTTTTCTGAAAAAAATTCACCTGTGGTTGTTTTGCGTAGCAAATAGCATCTTATTCGCAGAAAATAATATTTCAGTGCAGAAATGTTAATTCCCGTGAAGACAATGCTATTTTCTGTGAAGAAGATGCTATTTTCTGCACAGAAAATGGTGTAATTTATTCTTGCAAAAACTAGCATTTTCTGTACAGGAAACAGCATTTTCTGTCCAAAAATGAACATTATATGTTGAAATGTTATTTTCTACATAGGAAATGTCATTTTCTGTGCAAAACAAAAGTGTAATTTTTTGCGCAGAACACATCTCAAAATTGTAAATAGCCTTGGTTTTTGAAGACTTCCTCACAGTGGGAAGAAAATTGCTGAATTACTTGTTGCTATCTCTGAGAAGAAACTCAGTGAAGAACGGTGTCTCTTCCAGCTAAGCAAGAGACAACTTTAGCTTCAAAAGGAGTAGCTGCAGCACCACAGATCTATATGATATAATATGAGAAATGAAGAGACAAGCAAAGGCATCATAAAACTTCAGTTAATCTTCTTTCTGTTTTTCTACATTATAGCTCATCCTGACAATATAATCCAGGAGATCTGGAGCCCAGTCTCTGAGTAATAGTGGGATCTTTGTAGATGTATATTTATAATAAACCTCTCGTTGACGCAAGGCTCCACCCTTAATGATTTCTAATGCACATTCTTCCTTTGGTGCTGCTGGAGATGTAAAAACACCAGAAACGGCTTTCATTGCACTTTCTAAGGGAAGAAAAAGAACTTGATTTAGTAAGTGTTCACTGCTCAGGAATTCCAGTTGGAAGTGGTGCCTTCTTTTACTGATCTCTTACACAGAAGTAAACCCCCATAGGTTTGGTAGGACTTAATCCCAGGTAAATAGATACAGTCTTTGTGAATGGTAGTACAAAACAAATAAGCAAAAAACATAATTGCCCATTTAAGTAATCGAGATGTATTTTTCAGAAATGAACTGCTTGTCTCTACTAAATACTGTGTCACTGAATTTTCCAGGGGGCTCTTTCACACTACACAATTATACTACTTTGACACTACTTAAACTGTCACTGTCCCATTACATCAAATCCTGAGATTTGCGGTTTAGGGAGGGGTGTTTAGAATTCTCAGCCAGGGAGCTGTAGTGCCTCACTGAACTACAAACCCCAAGAATCCAGAGGGTGCAGCCATGGCTGTTAAAATGGAATTACTTTATAATTATAGCTGTGTAGTGTGATGGTTCTCCAACTGTGGATATGTCATCCATTTGCACTGAGGTAAAAAACTTGCAACCCTTCAGACCTTTTGGACTACATCCCCCCAAATTATTTATTAAGGGGTAATGCTTAATGGGGCTGATGGGATTTGTAGGCAAAACATCTGGAGGGCCAAAGATCCCCCCCATGCTAGCCCATAGTATGAACCTGGTTAATTCTGCATGCACAACTGTGCTACAAGTCATTTCATGAGCCACTGCACAACTCTCTCTGGCTCCACTGGACAAGCCGTTTTGTTACTGCGGTCCAGGCCTACCCGGAGATAACACTCGATATCTCCTTGATATCAAATAATTCGGCTTTCCTCTGCCATCCTGCTCCACATGTTTGTGAGGCCACCAGACAAGCATGTAAACAGGCATGGCTGATAATTGCTAGACATTCCGTTCTCCACCCAGGCAGGCCAGATACAGCCAGTTCGTCGCTTCAGGGACCTCTCCGGCAAACACCTCATTGCATCTGCGTGATATTAACAAAGGCTCCCTGCCCCGAGCAGGTAAGCTGACAAAGCTGTACTAAGCGCTCCGCATTTGCATACTGGCTACACTATTGTTAATTTGGCTCTAAGTCAATCATGCTAAAACCTGACCTTTCCAAAGCTTTGTCCCGCTCCTAAAAAGTATTGTTCTCACTGAGTAAGGTATGGCCTGCAGTCACAATTCACCCTATAAAAACCCCTGATTCCGAGACCCTCCTCGGATCGCTCCTGAGTTCCATCCAGCCTTTCTGCTGCTCCGCTTGGTGAGCCGTCCCCTCAGTTCCAGTAACTGAGCCCGCTCAACCCGGGATCGCTCTGGACTTCTATCCTGCCTTGCTGCCGCTTTGCCCAGCAAGCCTTCCCCTCAGTTCCGGTAACAGACTGCTCAACCCCGGATCACTCGGACTGCTCTGCCACGCCAAGTTTCTTCATTGCACCCCAACTCTGCTCTCAAGGTCCAGGACTACGAAACAGATGTCGTATCACCCCTTTTCCTCTAAAAATCCCTATTTCAAGTCAATCTCTGATTCTCTAGTTAGCTGTGTGACTGTGGTGTCTTTAATGTTTGTCTGTACTTAATAAACACCATTTTTATTACTTTAACCCGTCTGACTGCTTGACTGACCTGACCCCGTAGATGCTGGGTTGCAAGATCCTGCTAAGTTACCCTGCCTCTCACTAGCTTTAGTGAGTGCTCCAGCTAATTTTTCCCAAAGTCGTGTTGTTGTTTGGTTATTTAGGTGTCCCTCCTGGGACCCCCAGAGATCAGGGTAACAGTTTCTTGCACAAATCATTTATCAAGGTCAACTAGCAGTTGAGCAAGTGATAGCAGCATTCTATCATGTCGTGCTAGTGCAGGGGTCAGGAATACACACCTAGCTGGCTGCATGTGGCCTTTATGGATGTTTGCACATCCTCTGGGCTATCCAACATCACCACCACTACTACTGAATTGTTGGTGAAAATGCAGTGGTTCCACTAGGAAACAGGGGTTCCCTTATGCGCTCTGTTCCCACCAATCATCTGTCTAGCATGTTGGGAAATAGGATGCATATTTCCTATATTCATCACTGAAATGTCTGCAGGAGGCTCCCTGCCCTGAGCAGCGTTGGAAGGGTACAGCCCTCAAAGCCATACAAAAGCAATGCATCCTGCAAAAGAAAATATAAAATAACTTTGTAAAAAAACTGTGACCTGGGACGAATTTAGATGTGTTCAGTTTCCAGTATCAGTTTTCACACTAGAAGCACACTATGGGAAGACTTCACCTAACCAAATCTGCCACCCCTCCTTTTATTCTCTATTTTGAGCTATCATGGGTCCCACATCAGGAGAACAGAAACAAAATAACGGTAAACATAATAGGAGGTACTGGAAAGATATCTATTGATGAGGGTTGGCCTGGCACCACAATTTCAGATAACTAGGTATCTATAATTTGTGCACTGTTTAAAGAGTTGTCATGCATTTGGAAGTGAGTGCATTGGTCCATTTTCAATGACCTTACAAGGCTGGTTCAGTTTGGATGAACTGAAGAAAAACCTAAGATCAAGTCACAAGGCTTGGAAACACATCCTTAAAAATTTCCCTTTTCAGCACCCAGTGGCTATCCCTCTTTTAAATAATTTGCAACAGCCTTCCCCAACCTGGTGTCTTCAAGATATGATTGGACTGCACAGCCCATCACCCCCAAACAGCATGCCAAGTTAACAAACTGTTTTGGGAAGCTACTTTATATTCTGGTGGTGGAGGTGGATGCATTTGAGTTACAAACAACTCTTTATCATTACTGGGAAAGCCTATGTGCTCCTTTTAGGAGCAATTTCTGCATCGTGTTTCACTGGGATCAAAAAACATCTGTCTCAGTATAATTTATGAGCAACCCCTGCTTGAGAAAGATGTAAGTAAGTCTTGCTTCTTGACTGATATTTTATGGCATTGTAATGTGCAGTGATTTGAGTTGGAGATAAAATGACAAGCAAATTATTCTCACTGGCTTTAAAATTACTGAGGTTGAAATCTGAAGGATTTTCAGCATAGCCAAAGAGGAAGGCCAGGTGATAACAATGATAAACAATTCTACCTGTGTTGATGAGCCCAAGGATACAGAGCGTGATGGAAACATTGGTGTTTTGCATGACAAATTCCTGCCTCAGGGAGCTGAAAAATCCATCCAGGGCAAATTTAGTTGCAGAATAGGGAACGACAAATGGAAAGCCGACTTTCCCTAGAAATACAGTAAGAGTACAGTTAAGGATAAGGAACTGTAGCTGCAAATGACCAAGGAAGCATATCTGCCTGTATTTTTTCTGTGGGAAATATTATTCTCTTTCCTACTGCCATGCATATACTTAATGTTTTGTTTATAGGATGTTTCCAAATTATGTGGCACTCAAAACCTGAATGCATGATGCAACTGGAATGATAAGAAAGTTTTAAAATATGTTGCATACCTTTCAAGTTTTTGAAGATGAATTGATTTCTGTCTATATGTATGACAGAAAGAAGGATTTGGGATATTAGCAATGATAGAGCATTCTGCTTACAGACTAGTTATACAACAGACAAATTCTGATAGAACACTACTGGCTAGTGCAGGGCTTTCCAAACTTTTCATGTTGGTGGCACTTTTTAGACATGCATCGTGTTGTGATACAGTAATTCAGTTTTACTAGCAAACTGGAGGTTAAGCTAATCCCATTAAAAGAAATACAGACACATTCATAAATTATAATAACAAAATGTATGGGGACACAACATATCTCATGAAGACCTTTCATATATTTTATATATATGATTTGTAAATAATAATATAAGTTTCTAAGATTGTAGGTGACACACCTATACACTTCAGGCAACACACTAACATGTCACGGCACACTGTTTGGAAAGCCCTGGGCTTTGGTGTCTATAGGCTTTTTGTTTGAGTGGTAAAGGAGCTCCCCAGGATGTTGAATCCTATCTACCACATAAGTTCTGCATCCTGAATAGCTCCTTTAATTTGAACTAAACCTCAGAGCAGATTCATCACTCCATTGATTTGGGAGCAACTGCTGCCACTGAAAATACAATAAAGAATAAATAAATAAAATAAAATAATTTTTAGAAGCACAGTCTTGTGTGCCTAGCAAGGGCTTCTACTTTGCAACTAAGGCCCTTTCCACACATGGAGGAAAAAACGTCCTGAAGCGTCCTGAGATGTCCTGGAATGGAGCTTACCTGAAACCAGGTAAGTCCGTCGCCACGTGGAGCAGCGCGAGTTCACTGCTCCACACTCGTCGGCATCTTGCAGCATCCAAAATAGCAGCTTACGACTGGCGGAGGCTCTCCACCAACCGGAGAAGCTCGCCAGCCGGAAAGCCCGCCCCCAGCAGATCTGCAGGCACGCCCTTGCACACGCCTGCAAATCTACACCGGGCGCTGCGATGGGGCTGCACGTGGCTGCATGCCCTATGCTTTTTAAAAACCTCTGGAAAAGTGGTTTTTAAAAAGCACGTGGCGCCTCCACTTCCGGTTGCCCTAGTGCGGATTGGGATGTGGACCTACACTAAAGTAGTCCGCCCCAATCCACTTTACGGTGTAGACCTCCATCAGAGGTCGCACTACACCGTTTTATTACCCCCGTGTGGAAAGGGCCTAAGAAATCCTACTAGTCCTTTAGTGGCGACAATCCTATGCATATTTGTTTTACTGGGACTAAATGATATTTAATTTAGTGGGACATAGTTCTCAATTAACATACACAATTGTCTTTGAGTGTTCTGAGTCAACCTGTCCTGTTCATTTTAACAAATAGAACTCAAGAGTTTGCATCATAGCAAGTAGGAAGGAAAAGATGGGGCCAGTATTGAACACTGGGAAAGTCAGAAGGTTGAAAGGGGCAGGCAGAGCCCCTGGGTTGTGATCAGGCCATCCACTTTGTACTGGAAATTCTAGAGAAGCGAGACCAGAATGTCAGATTGTATCTATGTACCCAGAGCATCCAGTTAAAATGGAATTTCAGTCAAATGGTGTATTGATAGATTCAGTATGAAAAGGAAATTCTGACCCCATTTCCATATATGGTTCTGAGTCATGATACTATTTGAATGGAATGGACATTTGTTTCTTTGCCCTTTGGCCCTTACTTTTGATTCCATGTTCTAGCCTTGGAAGTACTATCCCAATTTCTTTTCAGGCTGTAAGACTCATTATCTCTTCAGATTTCTTTCTGAGACTTGCCGTGGAAACCCATTCTGTTCCTTTAGTTGATTAAATCCTCTAGATGGTTTAGTAAGCATCCCTTTGTTGCTTTCTGCCATAGGTCTCAACTGCTTCTGGTAGGAACACTTGAAAAAGGAAAGTTGTCTCTTCTGAAAAGTTCTTGAGGTTCAAGAGACATTTTTATATCTAACTATATTCTGCTGATTTGGGATCTGCTCCTAATGTAGCTGGCAGTGACTGGGCCCAACTGTGGTAAATCCTGCATCAGAGCTGACCCCAACATTAGGTTGGGGTGGGCAAACTGCACCCTCCAAAGCTGTGTTTATGACCATCAACCCCTCCAAACTCCCCAAATTATCACTTTTTAAGCCATGGAAAAGGATGAATTCCTACTGCTTGAAGCATCCAGGAGCTGCAGTTCACTGTTCTAACATTTTAATAGCAATAGCAGCTACATTTCTATACCACTTATCAGTGTGAAGCACTGCCTAAGCAGTTTACAGTGTATTTTAGCCAATTGCCCTCAACAAGCTGGCCACTCATTTTACCAACCTACGGAAGGAAGGCTGAGTCAACCTGGAGCCATGCAGGATCGAACTCACAACATTGTGACTGCAGGACCAGCATTTAACCACTGCACCACCAGGGCTCTCTTCTTTTCAGGCTCTAAGGGTGGTTCCCCCCAAAAAAACCAGAAGTGGACTTTCTACTACTTTTTTTTTTTTGGCAGTCTGTGTGATACCCAGAGGATGTAAGAGGGAAATAAAAATTAGCTTGCAGATCTATCACATCCCTGTATTAGCCAGAATGAGGTAACCGGCACAGGTGGCAAATACAAAGGTATGGGACTGGCAGCAGCTGAGCTTATCCTGAATGTCCTAGCCCCCCGCCTCCTAAAAAAAGGATAGTACTATGTGTATTGCTTATCCTGTTGCCTAAGGTATAGTAGAAAACCCTTATCCCATCACCATAGTTGAAGTAAAATTCCACTACTAGTGTTCAATGGAACTGTGGTCATATTACCTTGGCCTTTGTCTTGGAGTGCAAAAGGTCTGGGGGAGATCCTGCCCCACAATACTTACAAAGTGGCCTTTGTTCAGTGAGTTTTTCCAGTCGGATGAACATCTAATACTGCCCCTTGTTCTGAGACAAGATATATTCCTAATTTGTCCATGACTTCCAGACTGTCACAAGCAGAGAAAGGGACCAGGCTTCATCGCCCCAGATGTATGAAATGCTGTGGAATACTTATGTGGACACAACTCACAAAAAGTATGCTGTGCATACTGTATAGGAAAATGACAACAGAATCACAGCTCTGAAAAATGTCTTACCCTTGCTGTTGCTAAACGGCAGAAACATCTGGAGGTGTTTCAGAGATTATGATTTTCTCTGTGGACACATCCAAATAACTCAAAAAGTATATGTTGTGTGTACTACATAGGAAAATGACATTAGAATCACAGCTCTGAAAAATGTCTTACCCCTGCTGTTGCTAAGTAGCATGAACATCTATATAGAGTTGCTTTAGAGATTATGATTTTCTTCAGTGGGATGTTTCTTAAGTGTATTAAAGTTGTGATCCAGTCATCAAATGGAATGGTCTGTACATTTTGTAGAGTATTAGAAGCTGAAACCTGTTGAGTGTACAATTATATATGTGTTTAAAGGTGTCATTCAGCACATGCAAGTCCTTGCTTCCTTGCAATTCATACTCACCTGCCATAGATGAAACTACAATGATGCTTCCTCCACTTTTCTTCAGCATGGGAAGAGCTGCAACTGTCATGCTCACATAACTTAGGAAATTGATGTCCAGGAGTTTTTGCACGTGCCCAACATCACTGTCAAAAAAATTGAAGTAGCTACTGCCAATATGATTCAGAATGAGCATATCTAGGTTTCCTGAGAAGGGAAAAGGATTGTTTTAAGTCATGTTGATAGATGACAGCATGGACTTTGTCATGATCTTGGCATCTCTATTTCAGTTCTAAAATAAGAGATATTTGGACTATGAAATGTATGGAAGCTACAGAACTAGATCTACCTTTGATGTTTCTGTATCTTGTGCTGGCCCTGATATTTTATGCTTTTGGAGGACCTTTTAGATTTATTTCTTTATAGAATGTGCTGGTTACTCCCTAACAGCATGCCACAAGGTGCTCAAAAGTGCTCAAAAGATCAGTCAACAAGTATCTTTCACCTGATGATCCTATATTGTGGGGGTGAGCTACATGTTTCAATCTGAGAGTCCAGATAAATACCACAGAAGTGCTAGTGGACTGAATTCCAGTTGTGGGCAATGCCAAAGGCAAAATGGCATGACTTTAAATATCAGCATGTATTAACTGAAAGATCTCACTGCTGGCAATCCTTAAAAGAGTCATCTCAGCCTCTTGGGACAGGAAAAATTCACACAAAACCTGGGAAACCACTGACAGAAGGTGTCATGGGGAAGGGGAGTGATCTTTTATGGCAATGCTACTCAAAGTGACTGGTCTATGGAGAGTCACCAGGAAAGAAAGAAATGATTATCGTCAATGGGCACAAACATGTTGCTGGGCCTAGCCAGGTCCCCACATCAGATAGCTTAAGAAGCACTGCTTTAGAAAACCCTAGAGCAATGGTTCTCAACCTCCCTAATGCTACGACCCCTTAATACAGTTCCTCATGTTGTGGTGACACCCAACCATAAAATCATTTTCGTTATTTATTTATTTAGTTAGTTATTTCCAACATCAAATAGATTGGAAACACTGCCCTAAATCACTCCTCTGGATAGACTTCTAATGCCTAAAAACTGGTAACCCTCCCCCCTTTTTTAAGCACAGAAAGCATCCATCAATGCCAGAATTAAGGCAGTAGTTCTAGTTCTGAATGTTGGGTTTCCACAGTTCAAAAAGCCAGTCACTCCCAAAGGCAATGCCGAAACAGCCCACATTTTACACGAGGCGCAGGGAGGAAAGGACAGGGAGAGAGGAAAGATGGTGGCGGCATAAGCAGACACGTTTTGTCTCCCTCCCTCCCTCCCTCCCTTAAAGGGAGTGCGGACGCTGAACATACAAAAAGAGAGGAATGCAAGACAGTCAGGGCGAAGAACACAACACGTGCGTGTGGCAAGCGCCAAGGGTCTACGCACAACAAAAGCAAAAGGAGAAAGTCATCCTGGCTGTTTCTGCACTAGACTGTTATAGCGCTATTATTCCACTTTCACCATCCTATGGAATTCTGGGGTTTGCAGTTTGAACCCCAGCGCAGGGGTCTCAGAAGCACTGCTCCCATTGGCTGTGAGGCCACCTTCTTTTAAAAGGGGGGGCAGGATTGAGGAGCGGCGACCCCTGTGAAATGGTTGTTTGACCCCCAAAGGGGTCCCGACCCCCAGGTTGAGAACCACTGCCCTAGAGGACCAGATTAGGACCCCAAAAGGGCTGGACCTGACCTCTTACAGTTCCCCACCTTGACTTTACTCATCAGGATAATGATATTTCCTATGCCCCATGACTAGTGAAAAAGCAACATACCATCTCAGAACTTAAAAGAGCTTTTACAAATTCCCTGACAAAACATAATATAGGCATATATCAGTTAACAAAACCTCTGATAAAAAAAACTCCTTTTTGCAGTCCTGCATGCCTATTCTCCTTTTCCTTCTTGTCCTTTGTCTAGTTGGAAGGTTTTTCTAGCAGCATCAGCATTGGGAGAATGGAAAAACACAGACTTTCAGTGCCAGGTTACAGCACTGTGGTAAGCAAGTGCTGTGTGTATCTGCCCATGACACATAAGGTGAACAGCAGCTGCCTTCAGAATCCTTTACTGAGCATGTGTGAACACCAAAATAGAAAAGGGAAACACAGACAAGCTTCCATCAACAGCTATCCCCAACAAGTTAAAAAGCATAGATCTATAGCCTTGGCTATCAAAATGGTAATCAAAAGAAAAGTGGAGGCTGGTAGAAGAAATAATCATCCCAAGATGCATTTTGGAAGAAGGCTTCATGTGGTATCTAGAAGGTTCAAAATGTTTTTGTTTACTTATTCAAAGCTTATGTGACCTGGTTATTTCATTTCACGTGAACATATTGTTACTGCTGAATGAAATATCTGTTGCAATACATTGAACTTGTCTTCTTTTTTGTGGTTCAGGAACCAATCTCTATTCTTCCCATGTTGTTTCTCCTCCTGATAAAAAAGTTAATGTCATGGAACACATTTGCTTCATTAACTGAGATACACCTCTGTATAAATATTTAAACTCCTTTCTCCTACATTTATTGCAGCTATACCAGATGGAAACTTAAATAGAAGAGATATCAAAGTATTGATCTCCATCACTCTATTGATGGCTCCCTTTGTATATTTGTTTTTGAACGTTGCCTGGTTTGCTATTCAGAAATAGTAAAAATAAATAAAGTTGCTTTGAAGTCACAGACAAAGATTGAGAGACACATTCCTTCCTGGAATAAGTAGCTTAACTGGAATTGTTCTGATTTGTGAGTTCAGTTGCTGACTCTCCTAATGTTTTGGCCTTTGCCCTTATCATGCTCATTGGATCATTTTAGATGTCAGATCCTGGAAGGTCTGTGACAGATTGTTATGTCTCCCTCTCATGCCTTCCCAGTTTGTGAAACCTGTGAATCATAATGACTTTATGTGTTTCTAGCTGTCTCTGTTTCGTAATCATGCTTTAACCCCCACCCATTGGGTCCCAGTGTTGGGAGAAAGGCAGAAAAACTGAACAAATAAAGCAAGGACATAGCTGTAGAGTACATCCTTCTTTACAGAAATGCTATGTCATACTCTGGACAACTGCATACTGTTGCTCAAGTACCTCTATGCCGTATTCTGCCATATGTTGCCATAACTTTGCATAACATCCAAGACCAGGAGAAGATCCTCTGTATGTTTTGGGTTTACAGCTCCCACCATCCTTAGTCAGCCTTGCTAGTGATGAGGAATTATGGGAGTTGTGATACAAAAATTTATGGAGGGCCACAGTTGGTCACCTCTGTGGTAAATCCACAGTGTTCCTGATGGATAATGCTTGCCTGGACCCACACAGCAAATAGCACTGCAGGAAAAGGTAATAATTTGGTGGCCTCCAAGGTGCTTTGTGACTAATACTTGGTGGGACCGCAGGCTATTTAAGCCTGGTTGCCCCTTCATGTGCCCTTGTTGGATCACCATAGCGTGACCCACCCTCCCATTCTCAGTGCATTGTAAGATTCATCTGGTTGCTTCAGGGCCAGATAGGACTCCCCCCGATTTTTTTTTTTTTTTTGCCTACCCCAAATTGTATCTATGGGTCTTGGGCAAACAGCTTTTGGTGGTGTCTTTAAATAGACTGTCTTCTGGCAGGTAACGGGAGAATATAAGACTTCAATGTATAGCTTTGGCATGATTTTGGAACTCTCTCTTTAGGATTCCGTGTCTCAAAATGTGGGAAAGGAGGATACCCTTGAGCCTAACCTGAGTTTATACTCTTGTAGAGTTCTGGGGCTTGGGTGGGAGTTCTCTGGGCTACTTTCCAATTATGGCCAGTTGGCAAGCAACCCAAGTGTTTGGATTGCCCTTGAGACTGAGGCCAGGAAGGCTGATGAGATAGTCATGGGGTGACATCTGGCATCAGCTGGACCCACATCAGGTTGCCCCCCCCCTTGCTGCATTCCCAGACCAACACAACTTAAACAGGTTATGTCAAGTATAGTAGCCCTTATTTAACCTAATTTTTTGGGCTGGTCTTGTTATTTCATGGTTGGTTGTCAACTACTTGTAGGTAAGGACAGAGTAATAAAAAGTTGGTACTGTGGGAGGTCAACCAAAAAGGCACACAAAGCTCTGTCCAAACTTTTGGAATCAGAAGTTTCCTCCTCAGGCAAAGATATTGAAAAGTATGTGGGGGAAATGACGATGCTGAAGTCATGTATTGCCACTTATGTTGAGAGGAAGGATCTGCGGACTATCAAATTAGGCTCATGAAGGCATACTCTCTTTGGGATCAAGAGAGACAATCAAAATTAAACCCAAACTGGTAGAAACAGGTTTGCATTTTTGAAGAGGGTGGATTCTTTACCAAATGGAAAACAATTTTTTATTGCTTTACTTTTGTTGATAGACTGTTTTAATTTCTAAAAACCCAAAGACTAGCTGCAACTCAGAGATCTGACATTGCCTTGGGTGAAACACAGGAAGTTCACTTACACTAAAGTCAGAACACTGGACTGACTACTTTGCCTGACAGCAGCTCTCTGCGATTTCAACCCAAAAACTTTCCTAGCCTTACATTACCCGGCAATTCTTGGTTTCCCATTCAAGTATTAACCTGGTCCAACCTGCTTAGCTTCCAATATTAGGCCTGATAAAGTGGATTGAGAAGGGATATGGCTATGAGGAGGGAGAATGTGAGCATTGCCTCCACAATAAAAAGTCTTCCCTCCACCAAAAATGAAATTTTGCTTCAGTATTGAAATTTCTACAATTGTAGTAACTTCAGTTGTGCCCTTAGAAATAATGTTTAAGCATCCAAAGAAAAGGAGCAGGCAAAGTTACCATGAGACTATGAGCATGAATACAGAATTTCTACATGTAAGCTATATTCAGTGCCACACTCTGTGGAATGCTAGAAATTTGAGGGCTCAAGGAGAATTACATATGAGAGGGACAGAATTATTATTTGAGAGCAGTGGCTGCCTTTTGTTAGACCCCTGGGATTTGGAGTGGTATGTTTGGACAATGCATAGAAGTTTTGGGGTCAACTTTGCTCCCTCTCATGGACCAGTATTGCTACCTTTGGTTAACATCCAACTTAATATTGGCAGACCAGACAACATTTTTGCACAAAAAAACAGTGCATTTTATCTAAAATGCACTGTTTTCTCTACAAAATATTGCTGTTTTCTCTACAAAATATTGCTTTTACAAAAAAATATCTCAAGGCCATACCTTCCAACGTTTCATGGATGAAAATGAAAATGGGGACACATGTGGCCAAGGAACATCAGAGTGTGGTCAAAGTGGCAAAAGTTACTGAGGAAGAACACAAAAGCTAGGAGAGGTTGCAGCAGTTTGCATTTGTCTGAGCCCACTGAGAACTCTGTGTGACGAACCTGATGAGAGGGGGTCTTGACAACAGAGCCTCTTTGGCAACTGAGAGTGTTTAAGCTGATTGGCTGGTGAAATGGAACCTTGGATAGCCCAGAGGAGAGGCTGGTGGAAAGAGGAAAATAAGGGATTTTAACTGCGTGGGGAGTGATTGAAGGAGAAGGTGATCGTGGTGTGTTTGAGAGGGTGGAGGTTTGAAGAGCTCTGTGGGAGACAGAACTGAGAAATTGGGTGTGGGAGAGATAGTGAATGAATTGAAAGAGAGAGAGAGAGAATGGTGTGCTGTTTACAGACATTTAGATATAAAATACATTTAAAGCAACAGTGTTACAATAAATGTTTGAAGTTCTGTGTTTCTTAAAACAGTGTCACAGAGTCTTGTTCTGTATCCTGGAATATATACGCTACCAAAAATATCCTCTTGTCCTTAGTGCCAACAGTACCACGTCTTGGAAAATATAAATCACTGTTGACACTTACATCTGGGAGAAGGGCAGATTTAGGGAAGGCAGTAAATGGGGAGAGTCCTGAAAGGAAGAAGCCAAGGGGGGACAAGAGTGAGGAAGGGACTGCGTTCTCAGAGAGGGAGAACGGAAGCAGACCCGTTTGTCCTGGCCCTGGCTTGATTCAGAGATCTCCCTGGCTGTTCAGTTCTGTTCACAAAGAGGCGTCAGGCTGGGCAGGCCTTGAGTGCGAGGCTTGGGTGCACCTTTTGCACTCGGCACTGACGGGCAGCGGTCCCCCCTCCGTGTTCTTAACAGCCTGCCACTTCCTCTTCTCTCCCTTCTTTGGTTAATTAAGTGCAAACTACTTTTGCACTTTCAGATCAGTTTGCAGCAACTGAAGTAAGTTAAGGAGAAAGGGGGAAAGGGGAGGGAGGAGCAGCAAGACATGGGACACTGTAAAAAGTGGAAAAGTGGGACAACAGAAGGTTGATCAGGATGGTCCCTGTCAAATCAGGATAGTTGGAGGAAACACAAGGCTTTTGACTGCTTTCTTGGTAGAAGGTCTCAATGTACTGAGAAATTCTTTTTCACTGATGATAAGAACATTTGGGACTACTTGTTACATCTCTGTCATCTAGCTTCAGTGGTCCAGCTAAAGCATGAGCTAGCCTATTGTTTTTTTTAAACTTTTGCAGAGTGTTAAATTTGGGGGACTGGAAGGAACTGGGTTCCTATATTGCCAAAACCACTCTCACTTAAAAGGGGAACTGTGATCCATGAATGAAGATCAAAAACAGTGAGGATGCTGGATTGCCTTTTAAAAGATGTTTATGTATGGCATGTCCACTTCTGTGATAGTTCTTCACCCACAAGCTGCTTGAATAAACATAGCAGGGAGGAGAAGGGTGACTCTAATTTAATTTAATTTAAATATTTGTATCCCACCCTCTTATCAGGGGATCTCAGGATGCCAAAGATATAAAACAATATGAACTGTTGAAACAATTGTAAATTAAAACTAGGACACAATTTAAACAAAATAAATTAAAACAGGTCTAAAAAGTTAAAACAGCCTAAAAAAGCTAAATGAGTTAAGTGTTAAAAGAGTTTTAAAAATATGTATATGCTTAAAAGCAAATTAGTCATTCCACAATTGGGGCCATGACAGACGAGGCTCTCTCTTGTGTCCTTCTCTTCTGCATTGACTAGCTACTGGTGGAGTACAAAGGAGGGCCTCTCCAGCAGATCTCAGCCCTTGGGTTGGCATATATGGGGAGAGGCACACCTTCATCTTATGGTTTGGTAAGAGTTGAAATAACTGGAGTAAATGGAAGGGGTCTCACACTGAAAGCAAGGAAGTAATGAGATCTTTAATTTGTTAATAAACTGTTTGGGATTTGGAGTGTTTGCATGTCTGCCAAAGAGGCAACAGAAAGGATAGATGTTGATGGGGAGGGGGAGATACAGAAGCAAGTTACCCTGTTTAGTACCCTCTCAGCGTCATGTTACAAAACAAGATTACTTTATCCAACTTACTGTAGGCACAAAAGGACAGTTAAGTGGAGTGGGATTCTTTCTCAAATAGAACAGGCCTGCTTAGAGGAGGTTTTGTTACTTGTATTTCAAAGGAAGGAACTGGCAAAACCACTTCAGAATATTCCTTGCCTAAGAAAATTCTGTGAATTTCATGAGTTCACCTTAAGTCAAGAGGCAAGTTTAAGGCATGCGCGCGCGCACACACACACATTTCTACTTAATCTGGCTTGTAAAAACTGAACAATTGAGTTGGGCAGAAATCCAGACAAAGGAGTAAGAGCTTCCTCAAGTAGGTGAACATGTACATCTCTTAACAGTGTCCCCTCCAGCAGAATGAAAGCCAATAGCAGTGAGAGTGCCCACGACCTACAAAGGAAGAGAAAGGCTCTCCTGCTTCCCTGTGGGTCAGAAAATGTGGCAATAAAAATATTTGTTTATTTTATTTTCCATTGGAGTAGCAAAGTGCAAAGGCACAAATACATCTAGTGGGTGAGAGGACTTTGACTGGAAAAAGACTGCAGTCCTAAGCACGCTTGGTAAGGAGCATGAACAAACATACTTAAGATCTTGCCTGCAGGGACAGGAATTGTGAAATGGTTGTGGAGAATAAAGTGTTCCCTTAATTGCCACCCTGGAGCCATTATAATAATTCAACTTCCAGCTGGTAGTGAAAGAGCAATGATTTAATCATGCAAAAAGAAACATAGCATGGAACAGATGCTTATGCGGTACAGTGTCCATTGTGGCTTAGTTGGCTTTTGAACCAACTTTCTCCCAATCCAGCATCATCCAGATGATAGGACTAAAACTCCTGTCATCCCCAGGTAGCCTGACCAATAACAAAGCTATCTGTAGAGTCTTGAGAATTTCAGTCCAGCACAGATACAGGTGCCATGCTGACAATGGCTGGGCTTAGACAAATTCACAGGCAGCTACTCACAGGACTGTTCACCTCATGATTGTTGAGCAGGATGACTATTTGAGGAACCCGTAGGCAGTATGTTGTTGAGTCTATGTTGCTGCACAGCAACAGTGGGAAAGGGCTGTTTCCTCAAATGTCTGATTTGTGAGCTCCTGGAAGATACCTGCTTGGCCATTGTGGGAAACAGAACCCCAGCCTTAGTGTTGGCTGGTGGGTCCCATGTCCCTTGGGTGGGAAATCCATCCTGGGTTTTAGTTTGAGCCTTAAACAGACTCTTCAGGTAGCTACAGTCAGCAGCAGATCCACAGCCTTACTGATGTAGAAGCCATCAGCCTCCACCACTTGAGGATGTGATGAATTTTTGTCAATATGTTATCTATAATTGAGAGATGGTAGACCATACACTTCCACTCAAACCTGGTTGTGTTTTGAGATCTTCTGGGGAGGCCTTTCTCTTTGTCCCACCACCCTCACAGGTATATCTGGTTGGCCTTCTCAGTGGCTGCCCCCAGGC
Source organism: Ctenosaura bakeri (assembly GCA_948474755.1). Lineage (NCBI taxonomy): Eukaryota > Metazoa > Chordata > Lepidosauria > Squamata > Iguanidae > Ctenosaura > Ctenosaura bakeri. The sequence goes on from CAOLHI010000843.1 coordinate 470,495, forward strand.
TCTGTGACTCACTTGCCAGAGAGGTAAGACTGGTGCCTTCCTTGCTATCTTTCCTCAGGCTGGTAAAGCAGGAGTGGGAGTAGTGTTTGGTTTTTGACAGGTCTTGGAACACTGATTGCTCAAGTAGAATGGGCATTGCATAATTTGCTGGATTTTCCAGTTGCTGTTTTCTTTGTAACAGTTTATTTTTTTTCCACAGGCTTTAGTTTATTTTTTTAAGAGCTTAATTATATCTTTAACTTGTTCATGTTGTTAATTTTTAGCTATTTTTTTAAACTGTTATAAGCAACCTTGAGTCTCAAATCAAATTGGGAAAAAGACAGGAAAGAGAAAGGAAGGAAGGCAGGCAGGCAGGCAGGCAGGCAGGCAAAGATGGATGATGACAGTGATGATGCTGTAAAGTCTCCAATCCATGCATGAGTTCCCACCTCCATTTTGTGAGTGTGACACTGAATGCTTTCTTTTTCCTTGTTGTACTTTGTACAAAAATGTCTTTTAGTATTTTTCCTGTTTTTGAAACTAAGCATATACTGACTAAGAAAAGAAAAGAGGCTGATTGCTCTCAAAGAAACAAATATTTCTTCCAACATCTCTACCTTTTAATAATACAACAAGGCAGCAGTTGCTAGTTTTCAGTCGAACATTTTCAGCAAAAATCAGTCTTGCAAATGCACACACACCTGCTGAAAATAATAATAATAACAATAATAATAACAATACTAATATAGCTCCTTGTCACCTCATATTGGGGAGAAAATCTTGGGTGCATTCTTATTTGCAATGTGGAGATGAAATAAATTAAGATTTTCATCCCTAGTTAGCAGTGAAAGACTTGGGATCTGATTTGGAAGGGCTCTTTTAATGTGCTCACAAAGCCAGCTTACCCCATAGTTCCTCTGCTTTCTTGACCACCAACTGTGCAAATATTATATCTTCCATGCTGCCATTCATATACCTGGCAGAGGCTGCCCCCAGTTCCAAGCACCGAGAGACCACCTGAGACAAAGAGAAAAGGAGATTTCTGGAAGTTCATTGCCCTTGTAGTCCCTTTCCCTGCCTACCAGATTAAATCCCTTTACATTCCTGCAAAGAAACAGCTGGGTAATTTACTTTTAAAGGTATTCTCTGAACAGCACATTTTTGGTCTGTCTGCTTAATGGATCAGTGTTATCAGTGGAGAATTTCAACTGGAAAAAGGCAGCTTTTAAAAAAATGTACAGCTGAAAGATCATGGAGCTTCTTTGGAAAAAAAACACAGAACATACAGATAGTTTCAATGCTTTTTCTAAAAGGTGAATGTTAAAGTCTTGTGTTTTCAGGATGTGGCATCATTCCTGTTGTCACTGCAGCACCACCTCCTGTGAGTGATCTACAAGACTTGAAACTTGACTGAAGCTAGCGCAAAGTCCTACCGATGAATATGTGTGGAAGTCTGGATGCTATAGAGGGAAGGCAAAGGCACTGAGCTTGGTGACAGTGCAAGGGTGCTTTCTTGGTGCACCTCTTCAGTGGGCATTTGGGGTGGGTGGTACAGCTGCACATGGGTACCACCCAGAAGCCATTGTGCAACATTGGCAAAACTGTTGCATAATTGCGTATTGGATACCTGCTTACACAATCTAGATATGCCAGAGTAACCCCCAGTATGCCAGTAGAAAGCCACAAAAGGATTATGACCTTTGAAAATGTTCACTATTGTGATCATATTTTATATTGACAAACAGGTGCCCCCCCATTTAGGCCCAGTGGGATTTTTTAAAAAATTATCTGAGTAGTAGAGGAACCAGATGCCACTTGCCACACTTACAGGCTTCATTTTTGTAGATGCCCATGGCTAGTTGGCATCTAGATTTTTCTATCCCATTTCTAATATGGTAAACAAAATACAAGTAATATGCAAATCTGAGAATGCAAAATGGATACAATTTGCTTTTTTTGTTTTGTTTTGTTATGGCAGCTAACCATATCATATCTGTTAGTTGTTGTCCCTGTAAAATTAATTCATCACTTGAACAACCAGAATCTTGGACTCATACGTACTCCCACCAAGCAGATCACATATTACCAGACTGATAACTCTGATGGATGCTTCTGATTCATTGTCTCTCATTGTGAAAAATCTGGATAGCCAAGAGAAGCTGGAGCCTTGTAATTATAATGGAGAAAGCGTATACCTCGTTTCAAAAGACTTCAGTTTCAGACATTCCCATTCACTAATGGGAATGTCTGATACTGTGTGGTAAATCCCAATGTTTGCCAGATGCACAAATGGATGAAGCTGATCGTTAGTTGGTCCAAGTCACAGTGTGCATTGCTAAACCTAAAACTGGTTCTCAGAACTGGCACTAAAAAAAATGTTGCCTCTGTCTACAGCAGTGGTTTTTATAATGTTGTCAAAAGGCACAGAACATATTGGGCCTTCCGGTCACATGGCGAGTGCGAGTGGCAGCTCGGAGTGAAGCTGCACAATGGAGCAGCCCCGAGCAGCCACCCGCTGGATTCCAGTCACTTTTTTTTTTAACACCAGAAGCGGCTAGACACCCCTTCAGTAAAAGGGGTGCGGAAGAGGTCCGAAGGGGATTCCGTAACTGGCGTCTGGCTCTACCCAGCTGGGGGAGCAGAAAGCACCAGGGGGTCGAAGGACCATGACGGAGCCAGTGGGATCGTTACCAGAGCGGCACAAGCACCGCCACCGACTTTTAAACAAGAAACCTCCTTAAAAGAAAGTAAGAAAACATGTCACCTGTTCTGGTCTTCAATTTGGACAATGTCACATCTGAATTTGACTTGCAACGGTGCGCAGGAGCGAAGGAATGGAAGGACCCAGAGGAGATGTGAGTGCATCATGGCTGAGAGTTCGTTTTAAAGGGGCAGCTGATTTTAAAGAAACGGTTAAGAGGCTTTTCTGCTTTTCTTCTGAGAATTGAAGTCTTCAATGGTAAAATGATTTCTGATTTGCAATTTGAGACTGAGATCTACAAATTGAAAATGCTAAATAATTAAATGGTCGGTACTGGACTAAGGATTAAGATTGGATTTTACAAGATTTAATGAACTCCATTTGGGCATTGAACTCTCTTTATTTCTACTTTTTACTATTTTGACTGAACGAGAGGATTGGTGTTTTGGCTTTTTGACTCTGGATTTCTGATTTTAGAAGACTACTTTGGGAGGCAACAGTTATTGAGCAGTGCTTTTCTCTCTCTTTTTAGCTTCTGCTGTTTGAGACTTGTTTCCTAATTTTTTATTTTTTATTTTTTTTGAGTTTGGATTGTTGAGACTGGTGAGCCTGTGCTGGAAGGTTATTTAAGCAAAACATCCTCACTCCCATGGATGCAGCAGCTTGGAATTTAAGCGGCTATGAGAATACAGAGAATCTTCTGAAATGAATCTTCAAGCAGTAAAGTTCCGGATGGGAGGGGGGAATGGGAGGTGGATTTAGGCACAGGGCTCTGGACTAGACAAAGTGGTTATGTATTTTAACAATGTCAGCAAGAACTTAAACAATTAAGCTTACATATTTGATTGATATACTGTCATTAATATAAACATTGTGATATTGTTAAAGGGTTGATGGGGGCTGAATAGGACATAAGTATAGAAGTGGGAAACAAGACATTTTTAATAGAATGGAATCCAGGGCAAGTAGATGAGTGACTGTTGCAGTAATAACAGCTCAGACTGCCAGATATACATTGACAGATGTATTTTAGAAATTTTAAGATTTCATGTTATAAATGATGGAGGACTTAAAAAGTATAAGAGAAGATATCAGAAGATTTAAAAGAGACAAGTAGAGAAATGAGAATAGATTGAAATCTGACGATTAGAGAAAAGCAGAATGGCCAATAATGGGTGATAGCTGGGTACTGTCAAGTGAAAATGACTGTACTATGATTGTAACATGGAACGGGAGAGGGAAAAGCATGTTCAAACATTTGATATAAACATTGTATTGTGATATATAAATGTAATAAGTGGAGTGAATATCAGGAAACGAAGACCAGATCAGAGTGGAAGATCAGAAATATTTCATGTAAAATTACAGGCTAAAGAATCTTTTTTTTTTTATCTGTGAAACTTAATAAAATTATTATAAAAAAAAGGCACAGAACATATTGGCACAGTGTAGTGCAAATCTGCTGCAGGAGTTCTGATCCACTTGTAGTATGCAGTCCTTATACCGGATACCATGGTAGCACAAGGACCACTGTTAAATGCCTGTGGTTGATACCCTGTTACACAATTTCAATGCACAATGCAATCTGCATCAGTACATGTGCTGTGTGGGCCTTTCCATGTTCCACAGCAGGGCCTCAGGCCCAGTTATAAAATGAATGGAGGCCCATTGGAGGTTGCACAACCTCATTTGATTATAGCAGTACATGCTCCCCATGTGGACCTCCGCATCTGCCCCTGGGAGCTGGATATGGCTGTTAGGCCATTTCCGCACCAGACTGTTATAGTGCTATTATTGCCCTTTCAACATCCTCTTGAATCCTGAGGCCCATCCCTAAACTGCAAACCCCAGGATTCCATAGGATGTTGAAAGTGCAATAATAGCACTATAACAGTCTGGTGTGGAAATGGCCTTAGTGTGAAATTATCTGAGATTATTTTTTTGACGGATGCACAATATGGCACAGATATACATAGCTCCACCCCCATATGTACATAAAGATGTCACATGTATGATGTGCTAACATTTTGAGGATGCTCAGAGTAGTCCTGTATTTGTGAATTTCTCCTACTTGAAACTGCCACATGGTTTTATCTACTGCTTTGCAAAGCTTTTTACATAGACAGTAGAAAATCAAATAGGTTTTATAAAGGGGATTGGGACTGCATTGGTTTCACTAGTTACACTCCAGTTAGAAGCACCTACATGCACCCATACTGTCACACATATTTACATCCTTCCAGGTATATGTAAATTAGTAGAAACAACAAATCCATTTGCTATTGGGGATGCATTGTAAAATTGATCACCCAATATATTCCATCTGCCTCAGTATGGATACTTACTAAGTATGCAACACTGATTTCTTTCCCTCTCAATTTATTCTGATTTACAATAATTTGAATTCTGTGTTCACGTGCTTTACATATATGGTTGGATGAGTGCCTGTAAAGGAATGACCCTGGGGGGACGATGTATATATAAGCATTTGAAATTTACATTTTGAAGCTTGGCTTCTGTCCGTGCAGTGATCAGTATGTGGGAACCCATGCGCGCCAGGTGGTATGCCATCTGCTCACCAATTCCAGTGCTTGCCCCGGTAACAATCACATGCTTTCCTTTCAGAATTTCTGGAAAGTAAGGTACAGGGATAGCTATTTACAAATATCCCATCCCATCGCTCCCCATCCTAAGTAATTCTCTAAAGAGCAAGAAACTCAAAAGGATAACCAAATGTTTCAGACTGCAAATGAACTGCCCTGGTCCTAACAGTCATCTGATTGAGCCCACATTCTCCTCCCAAGAAAGTATCAGGAACAAGAATTGCTAACATTCTATCAGGACATAGAAGCATGCCAAGAGAGATGCCTGTATTTTTTTAAAAAAAACTCTCATTGAACATAGAGCATACATTCCTTTTTTAGCCATTGTGCATATTGGATGTTATAGATGTTTTGAAGCAGCCGAACGATGAAACAACATTCCTTTTAACAACATTGCTTTTAACTCTTTCAAAACCTTTTCCCTTCTCCAAAACAGAGAAACTGTCAAACCTTTTGAAGAATTCAAACAGCAAACTTTCCACCTCACCTGTTTGCTGGGGGAGAGGGGAGGACAACAGTGTTGCCTGTAACTTAATATATTTCTGAGCCTTGCCAAGCCAAGCCATCTATTCCCAGCAGTGCAAGAAATGCCTAGGCACGTTTCATTTTAGGCTTCATACCAGTTTCTGTTTTGTTTTTGTTTTTAAAAGCCATTCCAGCATTGTCCCTTCTCTTCTTCCCTCCCCTCTGTTTTTCTTCTAAAATGCCTTTGCTTTCAATAACTTACCCGGTTTAAAGTCTTCCTTTCTTGAATAAAAGCAGACAGCCAGGACCAATGCTACCAAAGGAATCAGAATCTTTTGAAAGAGACCCATCTCACTCGAGAGTCAGGAAATGATGAAAGCATGAGAAGCAAAAAAGGGAAAACAAACAAACAAAAAAGTCTTGTAAAGCTGTTCCAGACAATCAATGCTGTTTTTGTTTTTTAAAAACTGCTTTTTTAAAAAAAAAAAAAAAACCTGCAGCAACCTCCTCAAATGTCCAGGCTCCTGAGAATTCAGGATATTTGTGACAAGAGCTCCATTTGTGACAAGAGCTCTGATTCTCCTTCAGTCAAGTGCTGATAAACTTCGGCCTATGGGAGAGCGTCACTTCAGATCCTGACTGGTCCCATTTCATGTTTCCTGTCCCTAGGTTTAAAACAGAGGAATTTGCACAACACCACCCTGGAAGAGGTGTGTCTTTGCTCAGAAGCATCAAGTTTCACTTCAGAGAAGATCCCGGGCTGCCTGCTCCAGGTGGGCTCGTGTTTTTCAAAGGCATTGTTCCTGTCTGCCAGGGACAGACTCCTCCACACTCACACTGCACAGTGGATGCTCCTATTAACAGGAACAGTCCATCTCCCACCTCAAGAATCTTTCAGTCTGAATGCAGCACAGCAGTCTGACTGCAGCAGAGGACGATATAGTAATGCATCAGGAATTTGGAGCCATTTGGATGAGGGGGAAAAAATTAATTAGCAGATATTGAGAGACTGAGTCAACAAGCCTGGGTTGGTTGTCCTGTTCTTTTACTTCCTTTTTGGGAATTCTTGAGAGTCCTGCTGACTTGTCAATCTCTGGAATACTCTGATGCCCTCACATTTGGGGGTGGGGAGTGTGGCCCATAGGCTTCATTCCCTTGAAGCCTGCTGACAGCCCCAAACCCCAGGGAAAAAGAACAATTGCTAGCCTTTTTCTTTGTGAAAAGACAACCCCGAAATGACCAAAATCACCTCAAGCTGGCCCTATCTCGCAGTTTTCCAGAGCCCTACAACCCTCCAAAAAACAAAACAAAACAAACAAACAGGGGAAAAAAAGATGGAAAATGGGCTAAAACTCAGGCAAAACGCTGGATGGAAATGACATGATGTCGCTTCTAGGTGTCAGTGTAGTCTGTGTGGGTGAGTCTCAGTGGCAAAAAGTGGCCCCACTCCTAGCAGTTTCCCACAATTACGTTAGATAGGAGAGGATCTGAAAACATGACATGCTGTTGCATGCATATCATGGAATGAGCCTTTCTAAGACATACTTATTCCTGCAGATGCTAAATATATTTGTCTTAATGCAAATTCAAGAACTATAAGTATGTTATAAATATTTGAGAGGTTCTGTCGGCATGCTGATAAACCATATGCAGCTGATTAGTGCTCACTGAGCGCTGTAGCAAAAAACAGTCAAATTACATCAAAGTGATGTAGGGTTGCCAGGTTCGAAACCTCCCAGGCCTGTCATTGCAGGACCAAAACCTGAGATATAGGGTGTCATAGGGTAGACCCCTGTGATATAACAGCAGGCAGCCTCTGATAAAGTCATTAAGCATGATATATTAAGCATCAACCACAGCTGTACCATTTTAAAAAGTACAAGAAATCTAACAATAAAATATTTATCTGTTTGGAAATTTCCAACTTCTGCATTGAACAAACAAACAAACAAAACTTTTCCCAACTGTTTTAATGCCTTTGTAAACACTGCTTTTAAGAATACATGGGAGATGTAATCTAGCCAAAGAAAGCTTTCCAGGCTGTCCTTTGAATAGAGAAAAACAAACATTTCCTGGATCCGTTTTTCACATTTTCCCAAGCACTGCTTTTAACAACATATAGTAATTTTTATCCAGCCAAAGAAAATTTTCCAAACTCTTCTCGGAACACAAAAATTCCAACTGACCATGACCGTGTTGTCTGGGGATTCTGGGAGCTATTATCCAAAAAAGCAACTTCCTGAGCTCTGGCTTTCTCCGATAGCAATTGTTCCACAAAACAATGACTTCCCCTGCATTTTCTTTTGCTTTCCTGCCATGATTGCTTTCACATCATCACCATCTTCTGGCCATTTAATAAAGCCAAAGATGGTTGGTAGGAAACATGTACCAGGCAGATCTTGATTTTCTTAAGAAAGAAACAACATTGGACTTCAGACCAGTTTAACCAGGCATAGCTGCACCAAGTCAAAATGCTGATGTCCAAGCAGTGATAGAAATAAGGACTTGAATGGCTCAAGTGACTATAATAGGCCTTACTGATATCTTACTTTCAACGAGATGATTTTCCTTCATGTTGCTCTTATTTCTTAATATTCTGAGCTAAATCCTGTTAGGTAGACTGTTAAAATCTATGGCTTTTGCCTATGTGTTGTTCACTATTGAATAATTGATTCAGTAGATAATTCTACTTGGAACGAACCAGTAGGATTTCAGTCTCTGAACATCAAAAGTTGTGGGGAAGTTCTTCTTTCAGATCCTCGGTTTATTTTATATACATAATGAGACTGAAAAACATAATGGCTGGAATCCTGTCAATGATATGCACATGCTTTATATGTGCACAAGTCCTTTTAAAATTGTTGCACAAGGAACTATCAGTAGCTTTTTGTGCAGTGCCTTCTCTTACCACAAGCCTGTTGCAAAGGCAGGTCTGTGCTCCCTCTGGTATTTAGTGGCCTTGACAGGGAAGCGGTTCGGTAGCGTAGGGACAGGGGGGCGGGGGAGCGATTTGCTCTGGGCAGCAATGTTTTTGGGGTATCCTGGCCTGTAGCCATGCCCCCATGCACCCTAGCCATGCCCCCCACACAGTGGCCACGCTCCTCATGCCGTGGCCCCCGTCTCCGTCTCCACACACTCCAAGCTCCTCCACTGTCAGGGTTCTTGGGCAGCATCTGACAGAGAAAAGAGCAGCTGTCTCCCTCCTGGATTTCCAATGTACTTGTTGGAGACTGAGAAGGAAAACAGCTTCTGTTTGCTGTCAGCTGCAGAAGAGCAGCCTTTCCCAGTCCCTAAGTGGTCAAGGGAATGCGTGCTTGGCTTTTCAAACAGGCTTGCCTATATGGGAATGCAGTAGCCAGGCAGAACTGCCTGGGCAAGGTACTGCATTTTTTCCCCTCTATGATGTTGGATTGTGGCCACTGAAAGGGCCTATTTTCACTATGAACTTTTTCAGTCATGAGTACTTGTCGACAGCAGAATACACCAGGAGTGCAGGAAAAATCAGGACTGCTGAAAGATATGGATGAAAACCTGTGGGGATGGATCCTATTTGTTATTAAAGTACATACTTATCATGGGGGAGGTCCTGGGTCTTGTCTTATGCTTCTGTGGGAAAGACCTCTAACTGAGAACTTTGAGTGTCACTACCAGATAGAGACATCAGTATTCATTCATCTTGTACTCTAAAGATGTTTTGGACTGCTATTCTCATCACTGGAAGAAAGCATAGCCAATAGCCATGCTCGCTGTGAATGATGGGAATTACTGTCCAGTACATCTGACGAATACAAGATTGGAGAAGTTTGGAGCAAATGGTTTACTGGTTAGGTAGATCAAAGCTTTAATTTGCAACAGGAAAGTTTGGTTATGTTCAGGCAGTTCTTCTAAAACATCATGGGCCCATACAAAATCTCTGTCTTTATATTAAAAGAAAATAAAATCAGTTCCAGAGGCCTGCCACATGCTACCATAAGGAAGGAGGTAGAGTCACATGCTAACATATGGAAGGAAGTGGAGGTGGAAAAGTGAGAACTTGCTAAAATTGTTTTTGGACTGTATTTCCCACGGGTTATGCTGGCTGGGAAACTCTGGGAACTGTAACCCAGAAAGGATTTTTTTCCTGCTTTGGGCAGAGTGATACCTATAGAAATAGGTCTGATTCATAATAGTATGGGCTCCTAGAGTTACTAGGGGAAAGCAGTATGTTTAATCACCTGCCCCTTAAATATTGCTAAATGCAATCCTATTGTTATTCATGCCAGTGGGGAAAAGGTCAGCAGTGTTGAACCAGGCTTAAAAGGTACAATCTAAATCTAAGGTCTTTATAAGCTAGGCATTTGTAAAGATAATATAGTACTTATATAATAGGGGCTATTTGAAATTATCCGCTGCTTAGAATCTTCCTTGAAGATACAGGACAAGACATCTCATTACGTGTCATGCTGGAACAATGCCATAGTACTTATAGATTGACCATGACCCCAGTTAGTCTAAGAATTACCTAACAGGATCCTGAACAACTGTGTTTGGAGGAACAGCACAAGATTAAAGCCAGTATTGCACAGGAAACATTGTTGGCAGCAATGCGATGGTATAGATGTGTCCTGCTATAATGGCATCTTTCCCACAGTCTACACACATATTCTGTGTGCCAGAATCCATTTAAAAAGCAATTAAGAAAGGAGGAGCATATCCTCCTACACACAGAAAAATAAGCTCTTGAGAAATTAACACTACATATCTGATTTTTGCACAGATTTCTAATACTTTTAAGGCTTCCAAGTAATACTACATTCTCAGAGAAGCAGAGACAGATGGAATCCTGTGTTTGTTATTCATAATACTGCAAACAATGCAAAGCATATGTTTGCATTCAAAAATTAATTCTCAAGAGTCAGCATGGTGTCATGGTTTGAATGTTGGTCTAGGACTCTGGGAATGAATTGCCATTTGGCCATAGAAACGCACTGAGCAACCATGGGGCAAGTCAAGCTATCTTGGTTTCACAGAAAGGGAATGGGAATCCTCTTCTGAACAAATCTTGCTGAGAAAACTCTGTTAAAGGCTTCCCTTTGGGTCTCCATAAACTGGAAATGACTGGAAAGTACAGAACAACAACCACAAGGTAATTCTGAACTGCAATGCTCTACTCTAGGTTAGAGCAAGCAAGCCATGTAATTTAGCTCTCCTGCAAAGAGAAGCAATAGAGGTTCCCCCCTCCACTAGTCCCCGTACAGTGCCCTGAATTAAACTGTAAGTTTGGTGTATGTGTTAGACTTCCCTTGCTAACAGTGAGGTAGGCTCAGTGTAAACTGTGCTCATGTTAACTTGTCTGGTATGTGCATAGAGATATGCGCACTATGGATTGAACATAGTTCTTTAATCCACAGAATCCAAAATCAGTTTATCCTTTGATGGTGGGTGGATGTGTTTGTAGGGGTATACCCTTCTCACATCAATATTCCAGACTAGTACTGTATTAAATAAGAAACCACTGTGATGTGGGGCTTGAGTGTTGGCTTACAACCCTGTAGACCAGGGTTCGACTCCTCACTGGATGACCTCGCAAACATGATGTATACTTAGCCCCAGAAAAACCCATGATACGTTCACCTTAGGGTTGCAGTGAGTCAGAAATGACTTTAAGCCACACAACAACTGTATTGAATGATTGTTTCTAACAATTCACTCCATGTTGGAGGATTGTTGTTGTTGCTGTGTACCTTGAAGTCATTTCAAGCTTACAGCAACTCTAAGGCAAACCTGTCATGGGGTTTTCCGGAGCTGAGAATGTGTGACATGCCCAAGGTCACCCAGTGGGTTTCCATGGCTGGGTGGGGAACCCTGGTGTCCAGAGGCATAGTCCAATGTTCAAACCACTACACCAGGCTGGAGAGTATGCCTCCTGAATATCTCTTAAGAAGACAAGGTCTGATGTCAGGATTTGGAGCTGGTTTTCCATTCCTGGCCACTGAATCATGGTTTGGACATGCTACTTTTTCTGAGGTTTCTTTTGTTTTGTTTTGTTACTTTTACCATTTCTACTGTAAGGAAGAAACAGTTGAAAATGATTGAGCACCATGGGCAATAGGCTAGAATTCTCTACAAGTTTTAGTATTTTGTATGTACCTATCCACGTGTTTGTTCACATACTCAGAGAACTCTAGGCCCAGAATCCTGTTGGATTATCTGTGTGTATGTCCTATTTTGGATGTTGCAGGAGGAGAGAGTCAATACCTCCTTGTGCGATATCCACTCCTCCAGCTGCTTCCAAGCACCCAAATCACACTGCCACTGCAATTACTGGCTGAAGGGAGAGAAGGAACCTAGATAGCATTCAAGACTTTTGCAGCTAAGAGAAAAGCTGACATCAAGCTCCTTCTATGATTCTATGATTCTTTCTTCAGCCACTAAAGGGCCATAGCAGTGCAGGTATTTTATAACTGCCTTGGGGGGCAGGAGGGATGCAGAACTACACAGGTGGAATGTCATGATACAAAGTAGGATGCTATCCTAAAAGTTTAGTGATACAGGGTGTCTCTTTGCAGAAGCCATGATTACTCTTCTTCAGCAAGACTTGTTCTTCCCTACAGTTGATGACTTTATCTTTCCCTTATTAGAATCATAGAATCATAGAAATGTAGAGTTGGAAGAGACCACAGGGGCCATCCAGTCCAACCACCTGCCATGCAGGAACACCCTCAAAGCACTCCCGACAGATGACCATCAAGCCTCTGCTTAAAAACCTCCAAGGAAGGAGACTCCACTACACTCCAAAGCAGCATATTCCACTGCCGGACAGCCCTGACTGTCAGGAAGTTCTCCCTGAGGTTCAGGTGGAATGTCCTTTCCTGCAGCTTGTATCCATTGCTCCTTGTCCTGGTCTCTGGAGCAGCAGAAAACAAGCCCTCTCCTTCTTCTACATGGCATCCCTTCAAATATTTAAACATGGCTATCATGTCCCCTCTTAACCTTCTCTTCTGCAAACTAAACATCCCCAGCTCTCTAAGTCTATCCCCACAGGGCATGGTTTCCAGACCTCTCACCATTTTGGTCACCCTCCTCTGGACTTGTTCCAGCTTGTCAATATCCTTCTTGAATTGGGGTGCCCAGAACTGGACACAGTATTCAAGATGAGGTCTAACCAAAGCAGAGTAGAGTGGCACCAGTACCTCCCTCGATCTAGACACCATACTCCTATTGATGCAGCCGAGAATTGCATTGGCTTTCTTGGCTGCCACATCACACTGCTGACTCATGTTCAGCTTGTGGTCTATGAAGACTCCTAGATCCCTTTCACACATACTGCTATCCAGCCACGTGTCCCCCATCCTATATTTCTGTATTCCATTTTTTCTACCTAAGTGTAGGACCTTACACTTCTCTCTGTTGAGTTTCATTTTGTTAGCCTTGGTCCAGCTCTCCAATCTATCCAGGTCATTTTGAATTTTGATCCTGTCCTCTGGCGTATTAGCAGCCCCTCCCAATTTGGTATCATCTGCAAATTTGATGAGCATGTCCTCTATTCCTTCATCCAAGTTATTGATTAAAATGTTGAACAGCACTGGGCCCAGGACAGAACCCTGTGAAACCCCGCTAGTCACTTCTCTCCAGGATGAAAAGCAGCCATTCGTGATCACCCTTTGGGTTTGGTCAGTCAACCAATTACAAATCCAACTAACAGTAGCCCTGTCCAGCCCACATTTTACTAGCTTCATTGCAAGAATGTCATGGGGAACCTTGTTGAAGGCCTTACTGAAATCGAGATATGCTACATCCACAGCATTCCCTTCATCTATCAAGCTAGTAACTCTATCATAAAAAGAGATAAGATTAGTCTGGCATGACTTATTTTTGAGAAATCCATGTTGACTTCTCGTGATTACCGCGTTAGAGCAGGAATTTGTTCATTCTTGGCTCACCACATGGTCAGAGGATACTACTGCTGTACATGGTTAATTTTTAAATAGCCAGCCTATGTTCAGTTGCATGATCCCACCCTTTGGCACCCACCCAAATTAGAAACAGAAGTAGTTTTTTCTTCCCACTTCTGCCCAGGTGGCTGCAATGCAGACGTCAATAGTGGATTGCCATTCTGTTTACTTGCCAACTATCCCATTGTTTGTGAAGGAAAGATTTGAGGGGAAAAAACAGTTCCTCCAGACACATTTTAACAGAGCTGGATGTCTAAAATGCCTACTTTCAGTAAATCCCATTGTGATACTCTGAACATGAAGTTCTGCTGAAGTAAGATACTCTTGCAAACAAAGCCAACCCTTTGTGTTTGTTTCAGATGTATAATGAGTCCTTGTTTTACAGGGAAATTCTCAACTTTCTTCTAGGTCTTTTTTTAAAAGAAATCCTAACCTTGAGGTCATAGACTGAGAAACTTGACCTAATTAAGTGAATAAACGGGGAATTAACAGCTGTCACTCGAACATGTATGTACTGCAGAGGTATGGTAAGGGACAGACAAGGGAATCACATTATATAAAGGGATGTTTTAAAACTTGCAAACTTTATATAAATCAACTGAACTGTTTCATGTGAACAAATGCCCAAATTTGACTCCTTCTCCTTCAGTTTGCCATACTATCTGTGTTTCATTTGTGGCTTGTTTTGGAATTTCAAGGCATGTCTTATATGCAACAGCTAAAATCCTGTTGTTCAGTCTCATCTAGCATAAACCTATACCTGCCAACTGGCCCAGTCTGGCAGAGACAGTGCTGATTAATCCTCTGTCGTTCCACTTTCTCCACCGCTTTAAAAAATTATCAGTTAATCTCTTCCTCTCCTATTCTCCCCCTTTGCCCTCAGCTTACTTCAATGACTGTAAATAGAGTTCAAAGTACACAAGTAGTTTGCACTTAGTTAGGTCAGCGACCGGGGTGGGGAGAGGAGAGGCTGAATCTCAGCCTTCTCAGCTGTTGTTATTGTTGTGTGTCTTCAAGTCATTTCTGACTTATGGCAACCCTAAGATGAACCTATCATGGAATTTTCTGGGGCTGAGAATGTGTAAAGTGCCCAAGGTCATCCAGTGGGTTTCCATGGCCAAGCAGGAAGTGAACCCTGGTCTCCACTATACCATGCTGGTCTTCTCAGTAGGTTCTGACAAAAGCAAACTGCTGCAGCCTTTTCTAGCAAGTATGTCTTTCTTCATTAACAAGCTTTCTATCTTGACCGTTCTCTGAAATTGCTTGGCTGCAGGTGTCAAGGTTTTCATCTGTGAAATGTTGAAGAGTATGTAAACCAATTCATCCAGTTCCTGAATGGTGACCTAACAGTAAAATCAAACCTACTGAATGGTTCTACTCTAGTCAGAATTAACTACAATAGTTGAATTCTGAAAGCACACATTAAAATAAATGTCAAAACAACTCATAATAGGGCAGCCTTCCTTGGACATTTTGAGATGCCGTTAAAAAAAACAAAAAACAATCTCATTCACTGAACTTGGGAACGTTGATTTTTGGACTACAGCCAACGGCCAAGCTGACAAGGGGAACTGGGGAATTTTAATTGGAAAAAAGTAGCCGTTCCAAGAGCTGCTTGTCCACTCTGAATCAACATTCTGAAGTTCAAGGGACTTATGAACATTTGATTTAGAATATTAATCTCAGGTTTGTGTTAGGTTTGATGTACTTGCACAACAACTCTAGAAGTGTTTGCTTTATACCAAACTAGATGGGATGTTAAATTTGTCTTTATATGTCATGTGCAAATAGCAACCATTGAGAGGTAATGCTAGTCACTACACCTAATGCAAGCAGATGTGGAAGGGGAAACATAAACTCCTTCCTTACTCCCTGTTTTACTCATAACAACAATTTCTTTTCAAGCACTACTATTTGCATTGGGAAGTCTGCCGTTAGTACCAGTGGAGTATTTCTTTCCAAGACAAATAGTGAAATACTTTTTATGAGTACACAGCAAGAGAAGGCAGGGTTAAATTCTCCCTTCTTGTCAGCTGAAATCCTGATAATTGCCACCCCTTCTCTTCCCAGCTATGTTTTTTTAAGAAGAACTTTCAAGTTAAACACAATAAAGCATTTAATGCCACATTTACTTGGTCCTTTTGAAGTAATATTTTGGCAGTGTAGCTATTTGGGCACATTGTGGGGTGGGTTTTATAAGATAACTTGATGGAGATTCATCTGTGGATGGTTTTGAGTTCCAGATGTTTGGAAAACCTAGAACCAATGCTTAATTTCTTCCAGCTCTATGATTTCAGTGCCCCAAATCCAGCACATTATTAAATGTAGCTACCATAGCTTGCAAATGCTGGCTTGAGCAGTTTGGTAATTTCTGCCCTACACTGTTGTATGGAAACCTGGGATTTGCAGTTTAGGGAGGAGCATTTTGAATTCTTAGTCATAGAGCTCCTTGGCCTCAGTAAACTACAAACCCCAGAATTCCACAGGATGTTGAAAGTAGAATAATAGCATTATAACAATGTAGTGTGGAAAGGTCTGTAGTCTGGAAAAAGTAACTTTCCTATGCTCTAGTTGTTACTTTTGTTGATGCATAGTCACAGAATCTACCATCCTGGGTTATTTATGTCTGATGATTTATCCATCTCTCACACCTTCCTAGATCACAGCCAATCTGAAACATCTTCTAGAACGTTGGCTGCTGTGTTTTTCATGACTCTGTGCCTTTATTTGCTATGCAATAGGCTTCAATTATAAGGTAACAAATTTTTCCAGTATCCATTGAATCTATTATCAAACTTACATTTTTTTCCTGTACAATACTCAGAATTGTTTGAAGTGGGAATAACTGCAAGTTCATTATTTTATTTCATTTTTAAAAAAATAAAAATAAAAATCTATAACATCTAATAAAAAGAGTTGTGGCAGCAAAAAGACTTCAAGAAACTCCTCAAAGTTTCCTGGGATAAATGATTTTTCTGCCCAGCTACAAGTGAGAACTCTTAAGGCTTATTTGATTTATTTTGGGATTTCGTTGCAAAGGCTGGATCCTACAACTTAAAAGGCCTTGTCTCAAGAATATACCCACTGAATGGCTCAGAAGTGTGAAATTGTTGGGTAGACTCATAATGGGGGATGACAGTTCTTGCAATATTCTCCTGTCAAAGTCATTTAGATGTTAAAGGTCAATGCCATTACCTTGAATTAAGCCCAGAAACACACTAACAACTTGTGAAACTTATACAAGATCAGTGTAATGTGACCTGATTGATCAACCTGAGTCAGAACCTGGTAGTTGCATTTTGAACCCATTGAAGTTCCTGGACAGTTATCAAGGGTAGCACTTTACAGGGTATGTTTAAAGTAGTCTAGCCTAAAGCGACTGAAAAATGAACTTTCAGTGATAAACCTTCATATGATTATTTCTGGCCATTGTTAAGTGGTTCAGGTTACAGAGTTTCAGTCCATAAAACAACATTCTACATGAAACAAGTGCATTCATGTATCCTCCTTAATTTTTTTAAAGTTGAACTATCCAGAAGTAATGAGTGATGTCAGTTTTCAATATGAAATGCAAATTTACTGCTGTCTACTTTTGCTATATTAGATGTTTGTCTATTCACTGTAATTTATCTTTTTTTTTTAAAGAAAAGAGGGGGGCAAGAAAATTGATTAACAAAAAAAGTTGCTATAGCAACTCATAGATGTCTACTCATTTGAATCTTTGATGCAAATGTGTGATTGGCAGCATTCCCTGTCGATGTTCATTTCCGAAGCTTTGTTCATTGCCTTTCCCAATATGATGTTGAACACATGGTGAAAGCTCTTCCATTTAAGAAGAACCAATTTCTATCACAACCCAAAGCACATTTTCAAACATACTTGCTTTTGTCTTGACAGTGCTAGTGGTTTGTGACCCAAAGGGAAGGAGGGGCACTGTGGTAATCCCACCTTGAATCATCATCCTAGATTTACCCTTGCCCATCACAGTGGCAAAAATACTTTCCTTCACTCTTCCTAGGGGACTAGATCTACTTCTCCTATTGTCTATATAGAACAGATGTTTTTTTTTCAGATCAAGAGTTTGGAAACTGCAGCCAGTGGGATCCATGAGGTCCCATCCAACTTTTGTGGCCTTCCACCCCTAGAACATCCCCAAAGCCCCCAGATCTCCCCCCTTTTTTTTAAGTAGATGAAAAATCATCCCCAAATTGCCCACTGCAAAAAAGCACTGAAGTATCACTGCCTCTCCACAACTTCTACCTTCCAACTGTGGAGGAAAAAAAGCAGAAAAGCGCCCCCAAAGTAAAAGAAGCAGAAGCAATAGAGATTTCTTTTTTACCTTTATTTGTGTGTTGGTATAGGCTGCCATGCGAGCATGGCAGTAAAAATTGTCTCTCATTCTGTCACAATTATCCACTTCTGTTTCAGTCTTTCATGCTCTGCTTCACTATGACCATTTCTACACTATACTGTTATAGTGCTATTGTTCCACTTTCAACATCCTGTGGAATTCTGGGGTTTGTAGTTTACTGAGGCCAATGAGCTTTCTGGCTGAGAATTCTAGATGCCCCTCCCTAAACTGCAAATCCCAGGATTCCATAGGATGTTGAAAGTAGAATAATAGCACTGTAACAGTGTTGTGCAGAAATGGCCTGGGACTCTAGCCAGAGTGACCAATAAGTAGCTGTGGAAAGGCTTAATAGCAAATATAACTTTATTAGACACAACTTTTTGTTGTATTGTATAAAAGCAGATTGTTATATTCTTTTTGATCCTTATCTCTCTGCACCAGAGTCACATATATAGATTATGTATTTTTATTTTTTTTTGCTGAATGGCTAACACATCTGTCCCTGAATATATTAGATATGGTTATCATCATCCTTTATCCTTGATGCAATACCACTAACCTAAGTATTAACCACATAAATGCACCATTCTTTTATGCACTTTCTCTCTCCCATCTTCCACAAATCTCTTGTACTCTCCACAAAACTCAGTTGCTGGCTTCATAACTGATCTTTTCAAATCCTTGTTCTGAACTGATACTCTCTTCCATACTGTCACGATGTCACCCTCTCCTTCCACTCTCTCAACCAATCAGTAGCTATGTGCAATCTCTCTCTTCACCAATCATTATCTCACTCTCCATAAAACATTTCATACCTGCCACTCAGTTTTACACTGTTGTGGTGGTGGTGGTGATGGTGTGCCTTCAAGTTGCTTCCAACTTATGGCAATCCTAAGGAGAACTTATCTTGGGGTTTTCTGGAGGCTGAGAGTGTGTGATGTGCCCAAGGCCATCCAGTGGCTTTCCATGGGCAAGCAGAGAATCAAACCCTGGTCTCCAAAGTCATAGGCCATTTCTGCACTAGACTGTTATAGCGCTATTATTTCACTTTCAACATCCTATGGAATCCTAGGGTTTGCAGTTGGCTCCTCCCTAAACTGCAAACCCCAGGATTCCATAGGATGTTGAAAGTGGAATAATAGCACTATAGCAGTCTAGTGCAGAATGGCCATAATTCAACGCTCAAACCACTACAACATGTTGGCTCTTACCTTATTTACCCATATAACACTACAATACAGAGGCACAAATGCTAATACAATTTATTGTTTGCTATAGGATCCTCATCCTAAGATAAGACACAGATCCTTCGGACTACAGGCCACTGCTGGCTGGCAAGCTGCAGAGCCCCACAAAGCTTAAGACAGCTCACTTAAGTGTTGTGTTATTTGTGTGGAAAAGGTTATTTTATTCTCCAGGCAGACTAGCATGGAGACTTGATAGTGTTGGCTGAACCATGCAGAAAAGCTTGAAAAAACTGACTCAAACAAGTACCAGCCTCTTGGGTGTCACCATGTACAAGTACGCTGATTTCGGCAATACAAGTACAAGTTTATTATTACGGCAAAAAGCCAGCAATGATTTCGGCAATGTAACTCTAGTCAGTAGCAAGAAAATTGATTATCTTAGGTCTGAAGACTGTCAGCCAGGAATTAAGTTATGAGGCACCCCAGCTAGAGAATTATATGCCCTTAGGAATGGGAAGCCAAGTTCCAAGCTTGGCTAGAGGAGTAACAACTGATTAGTTCAAGTTTCTACTGGAACTGTGGCTTCATTGCTCTCCGGTTCTATTTGTTAGTTTCTAATCAGTTAGTTTCAACAATATCAGCTTATCACTGCATCCAGATGCAACCAGTTCTTCATATACCTATAGGCTGTGTGAAAAGAGGTATTAAGCTGTCTTCTATCTCATGTTTCTTCAAGTACTTCAGTGTCATTTGCCCTGATGGGCCTTTGCCTGGATGCCATTTCCTTCTTTTTAGAGCAGTCTTGCCCTCCTTTTTTCTTTGTTGTAAGAGAAATACAATCAGTTCTGCCTTGACCTTAAGCATAATCCTCTTGGGTTCTTTGAGTTCCTGCTGCTAAATTTCCTACCCCCAAGCCATTTCCTGCCAAATTCGTATGGTTCACTCCCCCTTACCACTGCTAGCATTTTGAAAGGGGAATCTGTATCAGGATTGCTGAGGAGGGAGTATAGAAAGAAGGCCCCTAAATTCGTTCAAATAGGGAAAGAAGATGGTTCATGTGTGTATGTGTGTGTGTGTGTGTGTGTGAGAGAGAGAGAGAGAGAGAGAGAGATGAATCCACCAGTCACCAGAATATGCATCCCTTGGGACCCAAAATTTTTTGTACCCCTGTCTTAGGTTAATTAATAGAAAGCTTTGGTATACTAAGGAGGTGAATGACAAATCTGTTTTTCAACAGCCTGAAGGAAATGCTGCTTTTGTGTTCTGTTTCAACTGGCAAAAGAACTAACCCGTATAACAAAATCTTTTACAGGGTCTATAGAACTATAGAAACTCAAAATATTTACAATGCTGAATTTTGAGTGCTGCTTCCACACTAGGGTCCTTGAGAGTGTCAGGAGCATGGCTTCCTAGTGGAATCATAATATCACTCATACATGGACCTGTGTACAGCGCTATTTTCAACATACAGATCTGGCAGTGCCCATGGGGAAAACACTACTATATGCCGGTCTGAGACAGAGGAGTGATCCTATGCTTCACAGGAGAGGAGCTGAGGATGTGGCAGGTATGCTGCTCTGCCAGCAAAGTGGAAATTAGTTGGACAGTATAGAAAATGGCAACAGAATGGAAGCAGCATAATCTTGATTCACCATAAAAGTTGAGTGAACAAACAATATCCATTCCAGATTAGATGATTAGCAGTGAAGCAATCCAGGGATCTTTTCCTTAAAGGATGAAACTGATATGAACATTCTACTTTTTGGAGAAGAGGGAAGAGCTTTTTCCTAGCTGCATTAAGAAATACATCTTAATTCAACCTAGACATAGAGTATGGATTTGGTTCTCTTACCTCTGAGCCAGTGCAACTAACTTAAGAAAGAGTTACATAAATGGACAGAAGCAGTCGGTCTGGCTTACTGTAGTGTGCAAAGTGTCTGAGCCTGGGTTAAAATCACAGTTCAGCCAACAGCTCACTGAGTGGCCTTGGAGACAGTATAACTTTATACATAATCATAAATATGTCTTAATGATTTCAGTGGTGTTTACTTCAGGAGTAGAGTAGGGTGACATGTGACGGGAGATGATTTACGGCACCAACACAAAATTATCTCAAAGCTGATGCTCTCTGGACACAGTGCCTCAGAGGCAATCATAGATAGCAGAGTTCATAACAGCAAAAACGTGTGCATCAGAATACAACTACAACAAAAAGACATTAGTGCTCTGACCAATCTACCCACTGGTTAGTTACTCACAGACACAAAGTTTGTCATCCAAAATACCTGGAGGCTTTAATCTTCTCAGTTGCAATACGTACAACTAAATACAGGATACGCAGATCAATAGCAGATATATAGGCAGAGATACATCCAGGCAGAGATTTAGGCAAGCAGAGGTTCAAGCAGAGAGAGAGCAAGCATTCACGCTTCCCTTTTACGCATACCTGCTTGCAGGGCCGTTAGCATGATGCAACCCCTTGCCATGATTGCAGTATCATGACTCATCCGTTACTGCATGTTCCCTAGCAAATGCGTCATCGCTTGCTTAATCATTCCCCAGGTGTTTGACATGTTCATCAAATATATTTTCATTGGAGCAAATGTCATTGCATTTTTTATCCAACAACAATACACACATACACTTACTTCGAGAGTATAGTAACATGTGTGCATATATGTACACAAACATGCACACATATGCACACACACGATCCCCAAACTGCCTCCAGAAGTACAGTTTTGTGATTAATCACTGTGTTGAGGCCCCTGAAAAATCAAACTGTCCTCAAAAATCAAAAGTACAGCTGACTGGAATGTCATGTCAGGTTGTACAAAAATGGCAGAATTCAGTGGATCAGAATCTAGAGGAATCCAAAAATGTGGTGATTGCAGCCCCCTACCTGCTAGAGCTGTCCCTCTTGGTGTCAGGATTCCTATGACTCAGGGCCTAGTCCTCTTCTTGGGATTCCAGGAAGAAGGAAGGAATCTCAGGGTACCTGAAAAGAAATTTGGTTTCTCTCCCCTTGTTGCTGCTGGCACCTACTGCTTAATTCTGCTTTGGAGAAGCTGCTTTATAGTCTCCAGAAATCTTTTCCCCTTCTTCTTTTGTCTCATTTGTGATTTGTTTGTTTTTCCATTTGAATGAATAGTCACAGCAACTGCTTTTATTTGATGGTATGCTCTCAGCAACTGACGTTGATATTTAGTGAAATGTTTAATGACATCACCAGTCCTCTCCTCTTGGGCATCAGTGGTGCTTATCCCCAGGTTTTTGCTGTTAAATCTCAGTGTCTGTGATACTCTAACATGACAACCCTATGCGGTAAATGGCAAATTTTGTTCTGTTTTGTTTTTTGGTTTCTTGCAGACCATTGACACATAGGAGAAAAATCTATTGGGAGCTGCATTCAAGTAACCAGAGACTCAGAAGGACAGTGTTCTGGGATGAAGTTTGAGCTCACAACCTTCTCATTACAAATGGCGACCCAGATGGGACGAGGAGCAGGCAGGAGTGAGACACAGAGGTGGATTTTTGCCTGCTCTCAAACCGTCTTGCCGGGAAGGGGGCTCAGCACACTTTCCCTTTCTGGGCGCCACTGGCAGTTTATGCCGGGAGGAAGTGGAGTCTGTGCTGGGCAGCACCTGAACGGCAAGCACGGAACCGAGGGAACCTTTGATGCAGAGTATGGAAACTGAGCCCTGCCTCCATTGAAACTTTCATCTGTATTTGATTCAAGTTTGGTTTAAGTCCAACAGACATTGGAGAATTGGTTCGTGCAAAAAGCCCCGTCACAAGACCTAGGCAAGTATAATCTGGTTGTAGTCCAGACGCCCCACCCAGGAGGGTGGAAGGGGGACCTGATCACTCCCCAAGCAAACACTACTACCCAGCCAGTGAAGGGTACATGCGCTGGGAAACTGTTTTGCTTTGGTGTAGAATGGGACGGCGGGAGGCAGGAACTGTGTGAATGAGTGTAAGTGTGTGAGAACTGTCCTTTTGAATGGTCACTGCATTCTCGATTATTGGCCGTTGATCGTCCGGGGTAATCGGCCAGTGACAAGTGCGTGGTGTTTAATCCCCTTTGTGTCGGCTGGTGGGACCCCCTCCACCCACCAGCCACCCCTTTTCCCTTTTGTGTCTGTCTTGATTTTAGGTGGGAGGACAGGGGAGGTGGTGGAGGAATTGTACACCCTTGCAATGTATGTTTTTAGAATTTTTAGGAAGGGCACCCTGGTCAAGTTCTCAGAAGGGAAGATTTGTCTAGTCTACCTCATTGTTTTAGCTTAAACTGTTAGCTCCTTACACACTGCCACTTCGGAGCAGAAAGAGGGGGGAGGAGGCTTTGCTTCATGCTGTGTTGGAAATTCAAAGAAAGGGTTAAGAAGAGACGTATTTATCAGTAGTTTTTTGCCTGGTCAGAGATAACAGACAAACGCTGCTTTAATGCTTTAATGTAAGTAGAAAAACTTTAAAGGCTTGTGAGTGTAAGTAAAAGCGGCATTCCTTTGCTTTTTTCCCCTTTTCCCCTCTCCTGTTTTGCTCAAAGCAGCACTATCCCACAGCCCCTCCTCCCTCCTGCAGACTGTTAGATTTTAACCCTATAGTTGCTGGTTTTTGGAGAATGGAAGTTTGTTTAGCCAAATGCTTAAGAATTCTGTCAGTGTGTACATAGGGGACAGGAAAAGGAAGCTATGAAGATAGTTTTAATAACTCATTTTCAGCCTGGTAGGCTGGGTGAGAATGTCATAGGAGCAAGATCTGATTTTTTAATAACTGGAAGCAACCTTCAACACACATCAGAGGTAGAGGAAAAATAATAATAATAATAACAATAATGGGCTGGCACAGTAATAAAAGAGCAGCCAGGTGACAGCTGCCTGTTTCATGTTTAAAACTCTTCAGCCAACAAGAATCCTTCCCCCTGTGGGCTCACATAGAAGGAAAAGGAGAAAAAGAAAAAGAAAAAGAAAAAGGGGGAACTTTGGAAACTTCTTGATAAAGAAAGAAAACCAGCTTGCAAGGTTCCATTGTTTACATTTACCATAGGGAAGGCTGCTTCTGCAGAGGACAATTTTTAGGCTTTTTTTTTCTCACTCCTTGTAGTCATCAGGCTGAATGCAAACCCCCCCCCTTGAGACGGAGGGAGTGAGGAGCCTGAATTTGCAATTCTGGCAGTAGGAGTTTGAAACTTCAGTCATCCTTTCAGTCCAGAGAAGCATTGTAAAAGGAAAAGAAAAAGAAGGCTGCAAAAACTCTATCTGACAATAAGTTTTTTGAAAAAGCATTTAGCATAGGAACTTTGGGCACACCAACAGGAAACAGCCAGCCCCCTGTCTCGACCCTTTCTTCATTCACCTGCCTCTCCCCTGAGGGGGCAGACAAGGGGGGGGAAGAGCATAGAATTGGCGTTTGCCTGAAAGACCTGCCTGCTTTTGCATGGAAGAGAAGAGAAAGTGAAAAGCAAAGGTGTCAGGAAGTGTCACAAGCAGTAAGACCAGAAGCCATGGAGTCATGATTTTCACTAAAGAAGTCCTTCAACCACTTAGGGAAATTGCAAACTTCCCTTGAATGTGGATATTGTTTTCATTAAGGCAGTTAACTAAAATAATGCCAACCCACAAGCCTACGGCCATACCACCCTGAACACGCCCATCTGTCTGATCTCGGAAGCTAAGCAGGGTCAGGCCTGGTTAGTACTTGGATGGGAGACCGCCCATAGGCTTTTGTAATCCAAAGTTACCCAGATATTTGGAGGAAGTTCCAGGAATTTGAAGGTTTTGAAGGAGGAATTTGCAAGAGTTACTGGAAGTAGTAGAAGGTGCTAGTGAATGAGGAGAGAGGAAAAGACTGAAGAATGACCAAGAAGGTAGAACTCGCAGCTACTTTGGTGAAACAACGCAGAGGAGAAATATGGATGAAGTAGAGGTCAGGAAGAGTATGGAAGAAGGTGATAGGAGACCCAGGATGGGGGTCTCTGGGAAAAGAGCCAATGTGCCCAGTGTGGGCAGGAGAAGACATTGGCGGCCTGAAGAGATGGTGAAAGAAAGTCAGAGAAGGATGTGGATGTGTGGTGGATGTGGAAGAGGATAGCAGAAAAGCGGTATAGATGGTCCAACTGGCATATGCAGGGACCAGATGAGAAGTGATATATGATGAGAATTCCTTCGCAGGAAGGGGAGCGGAACTCCCTGAATGATGTCTGTGGTCAGCAGTCAGGAGGAGAAGTTTTGTTTCTTATCCCATAGGCAGAAGGGCAAGGGCTTGGAGATGTGACACCCTGGAAGGAGAAGTGGGCAGCTGGCACGAGGATAATGCATGGTAAGACAGAAGTAAAGAAGTCCTAGAGGTTACCAATAGAGTGGCAACTGAAGAGGCTCCTTGGTGCAGCACCAGCAAGCTAGGGGAGGTGACCCCAAGAAGCAAGCTGGGAGAAAGAGATGGTGGGAAGTGGAACTGCAGCTGAAGGACTCTGACTGAGATGGGGAGAAGAAAAGAGAGAGAGCTGAAGAAAGCCAGCGAACCCATGACAGCCCTAACAAGCCCACACGCTCACCCAAGCAGCAGACCCACATTTATCTACAAGATCATCCAGAATTAAACCATTGTTTAAGGAATTACTTGGGAAGAGTCACATTGTACTTGAGACTTCAGAATTCAAGAAAAGTGGAGAAGATGAAGAACCAAATTTTGAAGATGCAATAGTTCAACACATGGCCCAGATAGCAACCAGATGCCAACGCAGGGCAAGTGATATGACCTAACTAGCCCACTTCACAGAGACTCTTTACTGTTATTCTATGTGCAGCCAGTAACAAAGAAAGCAGAAGCATTTTTATTCCTTCCAGAGGCCAAATAGAATAAGGTATAGGATGAGGTGCACACCTCACAAAACCAAAGAGGTTGTCTTTTTCAGCCCAAGCAGGAAGCCATTTTGGGGGTGAAGGAAAGAATGCCATTTGGTTATGGGTAGAGGAAACCCTATTGGGTAGAAAAAACAACTCATATTGAGATGAAAATAGTTGGTGGATGTATTGGACCCGAGTAAAGAGGGCAAAAAGGGGGGGGGTTGGTAACTGGTGATCCTACTAACCCTCTCAAGCTCACTCTGAAGAAGCGGTAAGAAGAATCCAGGCTAGGCCTTATTACTGCCGACCGGCAAGGCAGTTCTACATACGGCTAGACCTGCGACTGGGGAGAAGAAGAAATGGGGCTAGGCTCTATTTACTGCTGTCCTGGGTTCAGCAGTCCGGCGTACAGCCAGACCCCAGAAGATTTAATAACTAACACTAACAGGTTTATTACAATGCTGCTATGTAACTTTTGCTGCTATGTATCTTTTGTGTTATAAAGGAAATAGGGAAATGGCGCATGCTTCAAATTGCAAGGAATTGAATTTGGCATGAAGGGGGGAATGAAAGGGTTAACATATATAGCCTGTGCTTTTAGTAGAAAAATAGATGAAATAAATTAGCTGCAAATGTGCCTATCTGAGGAATGCGATGTTGTCATGCTTAGTTAATGAGAAAGTTTGGGAGTCAACTTGACCTGGGGAAAGGTTCTCCCCAATTCTACCTGGTACAGAATACATCATCCTGAAATACATCATCTTGGAGTGTTGTTTTTCTGTGCCTAGCCTTTTGATGTACCTGATTGATGTAATTGACCGGAAAGTGAAACTTATATGCTGTGTTTGAGGAAAGTGAAACTTATGCTGAGTCTATAAAATCACTGTGTAACCTTTCTTCAGGGCTCTTGGTTTTAGGGAGCGATCCCGCCAACAGCCCGCGCGTAATAAATATACTCTTTTTCCAGCTCTAGGTCTCTGTGTCTCAGTTTTTCTGAACAATTACATCATAGGAGTCTATGTAATATTGTGCAATGTGATATTATTCAGGAACACGTTAAGTCATTTTGAGTTCAGTGTAGCTGTATTTTAGCAAAGTGTGATAGGATTGCAGCCTTGGCACAGTTTCTGAACTTAAAATTTAGCTGTTGAAGAAAAGGGCGGGGTGGGGGGGAAGATACCAGAACTGCATAATATGCGCTCATATAATTATGAATATGTTGACAATGAGATCAATTTGTAATAAACAGATCTTCACTGGCCCCCATTCTATACTGCCAGTGAGTTGTAATGATCTAGCACAATGGTTCCGAAACTTAGATCCTCCAGGTTTTTGGACTTCACCTCCCAAAACCTCCGCCAGCTTGGTCAACAGTGGATTCTCGGAGTTTAAAATCCAAAACAGCTAGAGGACAAAGTCTGGGAACCACTGAAAACAGTTTGTCACTGAAGTTCATGTTGTGGGCAATATCCTAATCTTAAATTATCCCTGTGATAATTTATTTACTAGCATGTATTACTGCAGGTGTCTTTAAACATTGCCCGCCAAATACATTCCTAACACCCCAAATATTGTCAGGCGATGTTTGCTGTTATGCGTGGTACTTTCTTTTTTTAGATCCCTACCCCTCCCCGTGGACTTTGGAAACTGATGCTTCATATTTCAAAATGGTGTTGTACCTTTTTATAAATGACTAGTCTGCTTTTCAGAGAGATCTGAAAGATGTCAGCATTTTAGAAGCTCTTCCACATCTTCTTACTTCCCTCCCTCTGCATAAATGATGAATTAAGCTACCCAAATTCTAAAAGCGTACTCAGTCTCAACCTAAGTAGACTCATTTAATCAGTTATTGAATGGTGAGCCAACATGTAGGTAAATCAGTGGATCTAGTTGTTACCCTGTTTACTGGGGGTCCCGGAGGGACACCTAAATAACCTTACAATTACACAAGATGGGGAAATTAGTCAAGAGCACTGGTTGGCACTACGAGAGGCAGGGTAACGCAGCAAGATCTTGTAACCCAATGTTTACGGGGTCAGGCCAAGTCAAGAAGCAAACCATGTTGGAAATAATGATTGATCTTTATTTAAAAAGGCACACAATGTAAGCAACACATGCACACAGATAACTAAGGAAAATAAAGGTTTGAGTATGATAGCGGGATTTTCAGAGGGATAGTTGATTCGGGTGATACGAAACTTGTTCTTGAAGCCTGGAAAGAATCATAGAATCATAGAATCATAGAAATTCAGAGTTGGAAGAGACCACACAGGCCATCCAGTCCAACCCCCTGCCATGCAGGAACACCCTCAAATCAATCCCGACAGATGGCCATCAAGCCTCTGCTTAAAAACCTCCAAGGAAGGAGACTCCACTACACTCTGAGGCAACAGATTCCACTGCCGGACAGCCCTGACTGTCAGGAAGTTCTTCCTGAGGTTCCGGTGGAATCTCCTTTCCTGCAGCTTGAATCCATTGCTCCTTATCCTGGTCTCTGGAGCAGCAGAAAACAAGCCCCTCCTTCCTCTACGTGGCATCCCTTCAAATATTTAAACATGGCTATCATGTCCCCTCTTAACCTCCTCTTCTGCAGACTAAATATACCCAGCTCTCTAAGTCTATCCTAATAGGGCATGGCTTCCAGGCCTCTCACCATTTTGGTTGCCCTCCTCTGGACTTGCTCCAGCTTGTCAATATCCTTCTTGAATTGGGGTGCCCAGAACTGGACACAGTATTCAAGATGGGGTCTAACCAAAGCAGAGTAGAGTGGTACCAGTACCTCCCTCGATCTAGACACCATACTCCTATTGATGCAGCCGAGAATTGCATTGGCTTTCTTGGCTGCCGCATCACACTGCTGACTCATGTTCAGCTTGTGGTCTATGAAGACTCCTAGATCCCTTTCACACGTACTGCTATCCAGCCACGTGTCCCCCATCCTATATTTCTGTATTCCATTATTTCTGCCTAAGTGTAGGACCTTACATTTCTCTCTGTTGAATTTCATTTTGTTTGCCCTGGCCCAGCTCTCCAATCTATCCAGGTCATTTTGAATTTTGATCCTGTCCTCTGGCGTATTAGCAACCCCTCCCAATTTGGTGTAATCTGCAAATTTGATGAGCATGCCCTCTATTCCTTCATCCAAGTCATTGATAAAAATATTGAACAGCACTGGGCCCAGGACAGAACCCTGTGGCACCCCATAGTCACTTCTCTCCAGGATGAAAAACAGCCATTCGTGATCACCCTTTGGGTTCGGTCGGTCAACCAATTACAAATCCAACTAACAGTAGCCCTGTCCAGCCAGAAGATAGAGAGCGATGCTGGGGTTCGATGTATCTCAGCACGTGGGGCTGAGGGGAAGCTCGCCAAGCAAAGCGGCAGCAAGGCGGTCTGGAACTCGGGAGTGATCCGAGGATGGTCTCGGAATCAGGGGTTTTTATAGGAAGAAATGTAACTGCAGGCTATGCCATACTTGGGGAAAACAATGCGTTTTAGGAGTGGGACAAAGCTTTGGAAAGGTCAGAATTTAACATGATTAAGTTAAGTCCAAATTGACAAAGAGGTAGACAGTATGCAAATGCTCAGTGCTTGGCAGTTGAGTTGCCTGCTCGGGGCAGGGAGTCCTTTGTAAACAGCGTGCATACATAATGAGGGCGTTTGCAGAGAGGTCTCCTAAAGCAAGGATCTGGCTATTTCTGGCCTGCCTGGGTGGAGAATGGAATGTTCAGCAATTAGTGGCCGAGCCTGGCTCTGTGCTTGTCCGGGGGCTTCACAAACACATGGAGAGGAGTGGTGGAAGAAAGCCAAATTATTGATATCAAAAAGATATCTAGGGGTATCTCCAAGAAGGCCTAAACTGCAATAACATAGTTATGACAGGACTAACAACAGGATATAGGTCATTGTCTGAATGTACACAAAAAGTACACAAAATAGCATTATCCAGGTCCATGAGCAGGATATACTAGGGGGTGAGAGAACCCTAGGGCTTATAAAGTACAAACAATGATCTTCAAGTGGGACTTGAGCCTAAAAGGAATGGGAATCCAAAAGCAGGCCAATGAAAACATAGCCCTGGGCAATGGCCACAGAATGTTGAACAATGGCTGGGGCAGGGGGCAGGCAGAAAATCAAGCAGGAAGAAAATGAAATAGAGTATCCTAAAGGCCACACATCTTATGAAACCACTTCACTCTCAAGATTTTTCCCAGGATGAAATTGAGATTCTCATTGCCTTTTCTAAGTCTTTCAATAGAATACTGACATGCTGATAACGGTCAGTTATTTTCCCATACTGAACAAGACAGTGACCAATGAAAACACCTAAAGCAAATAACTGAATCAGCATGTAATAAAAAACAGAAGGGATGAAAAATAAATCACTGTGATAGTATTAACAACATGAAAATGTATACACACAAATGGCAAACAGTCATAAACAGTCACAAAAGGCCCTTACTGAGTTGCCATTTACTTGTAATATAGATTGTAAAATATATAAAGAATTACTACCATAAGCTTTGAGAATGCATAGTAGTTCAAATCTGCCTCAATATACCCTATGAATGCTAGCCAAATTTGAGAAGATATTAAAACAGCTGGCCCATACAGATAACAACTAAACAATGGCCAGCAATTACTGAGGTGTAGGCCTAACTAGAATTCTGCCTACTCATAACATGGGCTGTAAACACACGTGAAAAACAACTCTACTCATAACATGATCTGAGTGAATACAGAAGGGCTCAGTCCAAGTCCGTGAACATTCCAAAAAGAGCTCATGCTGGGAAAATTTCAAAGGATATTTGGACATCCACTCTCAAAAACATGCAGAGTCATTTCAGTGGTCTTCTTCAGTAAAATAATTACCAATAATAGACATGTCTGTTTTCAGGTGGCGCATGAGCTTATCGCTTGATTATAACAACACAGTCTATTGTGTTTTACAAGGCAGCAGTTATCTTTCCACTTATCCTGCCTTTCATTGGCCAATCAAGCCTATGAACTGCGAACACTGCTAACACTGGCATCTCATTTACTCATTGCTAATATCTTTTGAATTAAGCTGGAGTGATATGGGAAGCATAACATTGGCTTGGGGAACCTGGGAGTTGTAGTCTAAAATGTAACTTTTAAAAGATACTAGACTGAGGTGCCAATGGATTTGCCAAAAGGCACTTAGTGAGTTTCTTGCAGCTGAGGCAATGCCCAAAATTACTTTGCAGTTCACCCCAGAAACTAGAGTATTCCATATTTCACTCGGGTGTTCAGAATGGTTTCAGGCACACTCTGTTACAGTGAGTGAATTAAGGACTTTAGGTGTAGATCGTATATGTGTAATTTTGGCAGGGCCTGGGTTTCATGCAATTTGAGTCACAGATCTGAATTCATCTGGGATGGTTTTTAGCATACCATGCCATTTTAAGATGAATGCATTTCAATCTCCTTTGGCAAGCAAAAAAAAAAGAAACAACTCATCAAAATCTTTCTTCCTATTATATCATCTCTGCATTTTGCTTCTGCTGTGCAGAAAGGGAGCAGCTGAAACTAGCTTTTATGAAGACAGACACAGTGGATTGTTCACCCAAAGAACAATCCTATGGAACCCTCAAAGGCCCTCCCTAAACTGCAAACCCCAGGATTCCCTGGGAAGTTGAAAGTGGAATAATAGCACTATAATAGCCTAATGCAGAAATGGCCTTTGTCATCACAAGGACAACTAAAAAGCACGCTTGTGCTCTTTCTTTTAGATTGCATGGAGTTATTGAGTTGTAGGCTATTTTAGAAGTCAACTAATCCCATCGCTTAGTCAATGCATGATCTTCAATGCAGGATACAACTGTTCTGTCCTGAGAGATGACCATTTGAACATTTAGGAGTCTGTAAGGTTTTACTAAATATCAGCTCCAGGTTTCCAAGGATCTAAAAAAATGGTGATTCACCCTTCCATGTGACCTCTCACACAAACCTGTTATGATACCATAATACTAGGCAGCTTGTTTCGAACAAAATGCAGCTATGACTGACTCTCTCTCCTCCATCTCCCTTTGCACATCATGATCCCCTCTTTTCTTTTGTGGTTTGAAACAAACCACAGGATTTTTTTTAAAAAAAATCTCATTTTCAGAGCAAACAAACCTTCATTTGTATCTTTGGACTGAGAACATTTCCACATGGCATCGCAGTCCCGGGTTAGGGACGCAATGGCAGTGGTCTGCGAGTCATACTTTTGCATGACATTGTTGCGGTCCTACTGCCATCTTGTCCCCACCTGTTGTGGTCATAGATTATTCACTTAAGAGAATAAATCTGTTGAGCACCTGTGATCGTGTGACGCTCCCACCCTTCCCAGCCATGTGGAAGAGCAGGAAGTGTGATGGAAGTGCTTCCTTCCCCAGCGCAGCATGGGAAAGAGCCCAGCTGCATTGCGGAAGACAGGCGCATGTGGCTTGCTCTCCCTACCACAGGGAGCCAGCTGGGTGTGGAGGAGAGCCTTCCTGTCGCACTCTCTTCCTGGCAAAAGTGCTGCCAGGATCACGATGGGAGGACAATGGGATCAGATAAGCTGCAGAAATGGCCTGTGTAGCAATGTATGGTTTCCCTCATCCCAACAGTATCAGGGGTGGGTGGGATGTCTTTCCTTAGAGCCAGGCATTCCAGAAAAGGCAGAGCCAGAGAAAGAAAGCAGCTGATTTATTTCTCTAGAGCTTGAAAAAGCTTTGCTGTGCAGAGACAGACTAGCCACTTCCATGTGCCGCATCTCGAAAGTGGCCACTGACCCTCTCAGCAAGCAGTCATGTGCAATTCTTCACCCCTCATGCTCTGAGGCAGGTGGAAAGTCAATCTTGTTACAGGAACAGAGCAGAAAAGGCAGAACAGAACAGGAAATGGGATATGAAACTCTTAACTGAGACTCAATTCTACTGCAGTACCAACTAGGACTAATCTATATAGTGACAACTGCCCACAGAGTAAGTCCTGGGATCCATATCTTTCTATATTTCTACTGTGACCCTCACAAAAACATGACAGCTGTGTTCCCTCTTTTGCACATGATTATGCTTTGTCAAGTGCATATGTTTCTGAGACCACAGGCAACAATCTGGTCCTTGCTTAAGCTGCCAAATGCTATTGGGAAGTTTATGTGAAAAGTTCAGTTGACATTATGCAATAGTACTGTAGGCATTTAAAAAAACAAGCTGCCCTCCAATGGTCTTTGTAAAAGATTCCATTACAGGACATGGAATTTACATCCCACTTCTTAAAATCTGATTGCTGGGGAAAACTTCTTGCAATTTGTAACACAAGAAATATTCATATGCATTTCACTTTTTGTGTCTGTAAGATTATTTCAAAAGCCACCTTTTCTTTGCCTGCTAAGCTTCTACTCCAGCATTTATTATATTTAATTTCATTTTTTCCTCTAATTTTTTTTATTCTAATCAGATGAGAAGGACTGTTGCGGCTACTTACAATATATGAAACTACCACATAAGCCAATAAAAGAATCATTGCATGATTAGAACCAGAACAGAAATTAGAGTGTCACAGGATCAAAATTGCAGGAAAGGTGGGTAAAATTTGGCTACAGAATACTGGACAGGGACGAGGTGCTTAAAGTGAGAAAAAGGAAATCCAGAAAGAAAAATTTGGTAGTGGTCCAGGAAAGAAATTATTAAGATATGAGCCACAATTTTTGCAAGGAAGCAAAGAGAGAGGGCTGTGTTTTTGTAAAGGGGAAAATGACATGGCTAGGAAGAAATAAGATGAACAAAAGAAAGGGAAGTAATAAAATCAACACCATTCTTATTCATCATGAATGGGGATTCTAGGAGTGATTAAATAAACACTCCTTATGAATTTTGGAATAGGGAATGTGGGTTGCACCCACATTCTGGCAGACCTTTTTTTTTTTTTTTTTTTGGCAAATATGTGCAGGATGGTTTCTACATGTGTAGAAAAATACTTAATGTGACTCTGTGAAAAGGGCTAGCCATACTTCAGGTGGCAGATTCTAGAGATAGCAGCATACCTTCCAACATTGCACAAATGAAAACTGGGACACATGTGGCCATGCAACATCAGAGTGCGGTCAAAATGGCAAAAGTTATTCAGGAGGGACAACATACAAGCTAGGAAAGACTGCTGCGTTTGCTTTTGTTTCAGCCTCTTGGGAAGGGCAGGATTCTTGCTCTTCCTCCTCCCTCTTTCTCTCTCCCTCCCCCCACCCCCGGAGTTAATTGAGTGCAAACTACTTTTGCATTTTGAACTCAGTTTGGAGCAACTGAAATAAGCTGAGTACAAAGGAAAAGGGGGAAGTGGGAGGAAGACAGAGAAACTGGGACATTTTAAGAACAACAGAAAAAGTAGAATGACAGAGAATTAATTGTGACTGTACCTACCGAACTGGGATAATTGGAGTGTATGAAACAGCAAAGTGTAAGAGGGACGAACTGTATGAACCACAGCTTGGCCTCTGCCCATAAGCTTGCCTGATGCCTTTATATGTAACAGGATGGTGTCTCGCTACCAGTGTTAAGGAAACAATCAGCTCCTTGTCCAGCAGCCCTTTGTACATTGGGCAGAAAGGGGAGCCATCTTTAGCACAGGCAGCTTTTGGGTGGCTCTCCATCTGCCCTCTTCATGTCCCCTTTCAAAGTATGAGGGAGTTGATTTAGCTCTCCTATTGCCAATGAATAAGAGGAATGGGCAAGGAAAGGGAAGCTTGGGCCAAAAGACTGAAAGCTTATCACAGAAAGAGATAAACAACTTTGGTACATCTGGAGACAATTTTCTTCCTGTAGGACCTACACTGATGGTTGAATGTGTGACTGCTGGACCACCAAAATTTGGCAGGAAACCATTTCAAAGCAAGCAGGAAGTGCTTGTTTTAGTGTCTTCAAGTGGTTTAGGGACACATTTCAGCAGCACAGTTCTTTGCATGGAGAAGCTCCAGGTTGAATAAATGGTCTTGGAGTCACATGTGATCCAAGGAGTGCCCTCCCTGCTTATTTACCCAAATTAATATGTCAGTGAAGGAGTTACTACATTCTAGAGTTGGAGTTCTAGACAATCAGAAGTGGTTAAATGTTTAAACTGTAGTTGAGCTTCTAGATCATTAGGTCATGTGCAATGAAATTAGGTCATGTGCAACCGTAGTTGGCAATTATGGTAGCTAGTGGTGGAAGCAAGATCTTCCATAGTTGTGGTTGTTGTTGTGACTTGTAGTTGCTTCCAGCTTATGACAACCCTACGGTGAATCTGTCACAGGATTCTCTTGGCAAGATTTATTCGGAGGGGGTTTGCCATAGCCTTCTTTTGAGAGAGTATGGCCATTTCCTCACCTTACCGGTTCCTGTGGATGTCCCGTTGTGATCTCAGCAGCGCCTTTGCTGGATGGGAATGCAACAGGAATGCTCCCGTTCATGGCCAGTTCCCTGCAGAAGGGAGTGCGAGAGACATACACCTGCCTTCCACAGTGCAGCCGGCCTCCTTCTTGTGCTGCAATAGGGAAAAAAGCATGAGATCACACTTCTGTCCCTTCTGATTGGGGGTGACAGGAGCTTCGCACAATCACAGGCGCTTAATGGTTTTTTTTCTGTTAAGTGAATATCCCACAATCACAACGAGTGGGGATGGGTTGGTAGCAGGACCACAATGATGTCATGTGAAAACTGCTATTGTATCACCATTGTGGGACTGCAATGCCATGTGGAAATGGCCTATGACTTGCCCAAGGATAACCAATGGGTTACCATGGCTAAGCACCCTGCTCTTCCAGAGTCCTAGTCCAACATTAAAATCATTATACCACTCTGACATTTTCTTCTACAGAGTCTGGCATTTTTCCTGCACACTGCTTATGTTGGAGTCATAAATATGCTCCTAGCTTACTTAAGTCCAACATTTTCTTGGTTCAAAGAAATGTGTATTCCTTTCAAAAGTTAATCAAGATATCGAAGGGATGCCCTTTTTCATACCAAATAAATCACAGAGCTGGAAGGAATCTCATATATAATTTAGTCAAATACTTTGTTGTAAAAAAGATTTCCTATTCCTAAAATCTTGCCAACAATGCAGGGCAAAGATTTGTTCTTCTGTTCTGAAGAACAGATTTCCCAGCAGACCTCTTCTGCTGCTTGAGCTATTGTTGGCATTATTTTCCCATGCTTTAAACTCTACTTGTTATCCTAAGGTCAAACATGGTGGCTGGGGCTTCTGGGAGCTGAAATTCAAAATATCTATACAATCAGAGATAGAGAACCACTGCTCTAGGCTATACCTTTCTGATAAAAAATTAGTTTTTCTTTGTTCATCTTTCATGCATTCACATCTCTTGAAGGGCTCATTAATTTCCCAGTTTATTTTCAGAGGAACGAGTCTCTCAACAATCAGATAATTGTTGCTAAGTAAACTGTGTGTGGGATATATTATGTTCATGCTGGTATGCAGTCCATGCCAATTAAGGATTTTTCCAGAAGAGACTGTTATTGCATAATCAGCCTGCCTCATTTGTGCATTTTAAAAGGTGGCCTAGACAACATTCTCGTCAATTCTAGCCTTCCTGTACTTTCTCAATGTTTCTTGCTTCTTCTTTTTTATAGAAAAAAAAATCTAGTAAGGAGGAAATCATGGAATAGTTGCACAGTCTGTTTAGCCTTGCAGTGCTAGGAACCTTGAAAGCACCCTAACCATTGCAATCCTATGTGAGTAAGATCACAAATAAGTCCTATTAGGCTCAATAGACCTTTTCCCCAGGTAAATGTGTATAACAGGATGGGAATTATACAAATCCCCGCAGCCCTTGATAACATCCACTGTTGAGAAATGTTGAACATTGCAGTTCAACAATATTTGGAGGGACACAAGTCCCACCCTGGTTCATAGGACTGAACCTAGTCAGCTTCTGGATCAATAGCCACTTTATGTTTACTGAAGGAAAAAAAATTGAAAGCTCCATGCCATCTTAAAGGCTATGTTGATTTATGTTTGCTTAAGATGGGGCAGCCCACTTTTTCAGATTTGTGAAGGACCTTGACATGCATCCTGTGGAAGATGCTCTGGCACATCAATGCTTCTGGTTTCATAGACCGTCTGGTTTCACAGAACATCTATGAAAAGCAGAACTGGGGAATGTGTGACCCTTTAGAAATTCTCTGAACATTGCCTAGGGCCATTTCCACAGTAGACTGTTATAGTGCTATTATTCCACTTTCAACATCCTATGGAATCCTGGAGTTTGCAGAATCCTGGGCCTCAATCCCCAGGATTCCATAGGATGTTGAAAATGGAATAATAGCACTATAATGGTCTGGTACGGAAATGGCCTAAACTCCCATCAGCCCTAACCAGCATATCCAATAGAGAAGCTTAATGGGAACTGCAACCCAGCAAAAGTTGGAGGACCACGCATTTTCCAGATCTGTGGCAACACAAGAATTTTCTTATAAATTCTCCTGAATTCTTTTACATATAATTCTAAAATGGCTAAGTATTTGATCATTTTCAAAAATTTCATCATGTGCATATTTTGTAGATCAGATTAGTTCATAAGAAATTGGTTTTTGCTATTCTCCATATAACAGTAGTTTGTATAGTTTGTATAGTTGTAAAATTTGTAGTAGTTTGCCAGTGAAGTTCATGTTATGGCCAGTGTCCTAATCTCAAATTGTTCCTGTTTTCCTGATTTCCCATGATGTGGATTTATGAGCATGTATAACTGCAGGTATTTCCCAGACATTGCCTGTCAGCTGCCTTTCTTACACCCCAAGAATTCCCAGACAGTGTTTACTGTTCCTCTTTTATTTTATACCCGACTGCTGGCATTTTAAACCCAATACTTTAAATCTGTTATTGTTGTTGTGTGCCTTCAAATCACTTCCAACTTATTGTGACCCGGTTTTCACAGTAAGATTGGTTCAGAGGGGATTTGAGGCTGAGACAGTGGGATTTACCCAAGGTCAGTTGGTTTTCATGGCTTAGTGAGGATTAAAATTCTGGTGTCCCAGAATCCTAGTCCAACACTAAAATCACTACACCATAGTGTTTACTACTGTTAAGTCTGTTAAACACCTTTATATAAACAGTGGCCTGATTAAATTGCTAGTCTCAACTAAAGTTAATTCCTAGAAACAATGGTATTTATGTAACTTACCATACAGCAGTTGATTCAATGAATCTACCTTACTTAGACATGACAATTGGATTTATGCCTGTACATCTTGTCCTTGAGATAGGTCTGAAAAAAATGTCAGAATTCTAGAAGCTCTCCAACTTATTATCCCCTCTTTACCTTTGCTTAAATGATGATTTAGACAACTACAATCCTAATTCTAGCGGCTGTTCTCTTCTTTGTGTTTGGACTCTTATGTTCCCCAAGTGGTATCATCCAGCACAAGAAGAAGATAGGAATGGATTCAGAAAAATGCCAAGATTTGCAGATAGACGATACTTCTTTTTGGGATTTGGGTAGGGGAGGATCCTAAAAGGAAGAGAACGCAAAGCAGGCCGAGGGGGAACTGTGCTTTCTCATTGGCCACAGAATGGTGTGTGTCTGCTTGGGAAGGGGCAAAACCAAGGGGAAAAAATAGAATGGAGTATCCTGGAAAAGGGTATGGCTGACTGGCTGGCTGGAATTCTGACTGAGAGCACTCCATGCTATGTTTTGTTGCATGTTCTATTATTTTTCCCTTCCATCATCATCATCATCATCATCATCATCATCATCATCATCTCCTCCTCCCCCTCCTCCTCCTCCTCCTTCTTATTACCATCATTGGAGCATGTTTCCTTTTCCAAGTGCAGGTTTTGGCCTACACTACTACTCTACTATTCTCACCCTCCTCCTTCTCCTACCCCCACTACCTTTATTTGTATTCTGCCTTTTCCCCAAGACTGGAACTCAAGGTGACTTACACATTAAAATGATTACTGTTAAAATATACAAAACAACAACAATTTATTTATTTATTTATTTATTTGTATCCCGCCTCTCCATATGGATCGAGGCGGTGAACAACTTACAAATAGCATGTATTTCGAAACATTTCTATACAAAAGATTAAAATTACACCCCCCATGGTCTCTCACACTCACTGCTGGAAAGGACTGATGAGATTTGCAATCTGACACCATTTGGAGTGCCATAGTTATTACTACCTCTGTTTTAATTGTTATGTTGCTCTGTGCTTTCAAGTCATTTCCAACTTATGGTGACCATCAGATGAACCTATCACACAGTTTT
This sequence comes from Ctenosaura bakeri, assembly GCA_948474755.1. Taxonomy (NCBI): domain Eukaryota; kingdom Metazoa; phylum Chordata; class Lepidosauria; order Squamata; family Iguanidae; genus Ctenosaura; species Ctenosaura bakeri. The sequence goes on from CAOLHI010000843.1 coordinate 509,809, forward strand.
CTGGGGGCTGAGAGCGTGTGACATGCCCAGGGTTACCCAGTGGGTTTCCATGGTGGAGCAGGAAATTAAACCCTGGTCTGCAGAGGTCATAGTCCAACACTCATCGTATTATACCACGCTGGCTCTCTCTGTTTTAATAGAACAGTCCTTTAACAGAAGAGATAATATGAATATCACAGACCCATAGATAATTATATCACAGTGTCATAATGATATCTCAAAGTCATAATCTAAAGAATGGAAGGCACCATATTACTTCAGGATTTAACACAGTTGAAATACGATATGAACATCACAGATCCAGAATTATTGGAATCCTTGAGTCACATTGTCAGAAACTGAAAGGCTGCATATGTTCAAATTTGAGTATCTCACATCCCAGTGGTCATTTTCCAAACATGTTACACGAAAAACAACATGTCCTGTGTTCATGCTGAACAACAGCTTATGCTATCTGAAGCTATAGACACATATTTTAATTAGCTTTCAAATGGGAAAATTGGGAGAATTCTTGAAAACTTTGTGCTCATCATGATCATACCACTGAGTTCATCATCACAGTTTACTTTCTAACACTTACCTTCTTCGTCTGCTTTTTAAATGCCTTTTTGACAACGTATGATTGGTTTGTTGATTTCTTTGGATAATACTTTGAAAGTGTTGACCTCCAGGATTACAGCAGGTCAGAGAAAGAAACTGTACTGGACGGAAGGACTATCATAATCCTGTCTGTTCTAGCTGCTTAATCCATTTGGCTACTTAAGACATGGCTATTTCAACAGTTATACATATCTCTTTGCTTTAAGCTTATAAACCGTGACATTGTACAACTGTTTCCAAAAAGGTTCAAGCAACAATAAAACAGTTTTATTCCATTCATCTCTGAGAACCAAAATGCCATTTTAAAATTCGGAGGTTAAAAATATCTATAATCTCGGATTTGGCTGAGTTTAATATAGTATTAGCCCACACAATGGTCCAAGACCCTTTGCCTTCAAATGGTAAGTGGGTTTGGTAGAACTGGACCTTTCTTATCTGTTGGATTTTTATTACTGTATTCATAACCTTGTGCAATGAAAATAAGCTTGGTTTACAAAGCTTAATAAGAAGGCTATTCCTCCTCTCAAGTGTACAATCTAAAACAGTGCTTCCTAGGCTATCTGTTTCAGAAGACTGGCAATTATTTTTTTCCGCAATGTGCCGGAGACCAGTACCATTTTGGTTTCCATTGGCTACAGCTCTTCCTCTTCTGGAAACTCAGCAGGGACTAGCAACTGATGGCTTGCCAACCAGCATGTGTCCAGGGACCACTACTTTGAGTAGTGTTGATCTGAAAGACACAATTCAGAATGGAAAGAGTTTTGAAGGAGAGGAGGGAAAAAAGCAAATCCAGGTAATAGTTTTTAGTTACAAATTTTTAATTACAACATTTAGTTACAACATTACAAAAGAAAGTTAAATCTGTTATTTCTCCTGACAGAGAAGGGAGAATCAAGTTCTCTATAGCTGTTCCTACTCTGAACACTGATCCTCCGTCTTCTGGTTGATGGCAGAGGCTAATTAGTTCTGCAGTTGGAGCTCCAACCATCAATGGCAGCTAAGTGTTTTTTGTCTGATTTATAGCCTGCATTTCTTCCAAGAATGGGATTCCCTTGCTAAAATTTTAGTTGCTGTTTCTCACTGGAACAAGCACATTCAAATCAGTCAAATTTACCTGAGTTCTGACTTACTATTTAGCAAATCAGTCAGTGGGTCAACTCTGGTTGGCACTACCAAATGGATTTAAGCTAAGGCCATTGAAGAAAGTCCTTGCAGCTCTTCTATCTCTTGTTCATAAATGGAGTCAGGTTGCTTTTTCCCTTGCCTAGATGTTATTCTTGGGAAGTCATGGGTGGGCAGTCTTCTAATAAGGCCAATCAGTCTGTCAGATAGTAGAAATCAGAGTGTGCCACCCTTCTGATGGGGAAAAACAGGGATATCTCAAACACCAGATGGATGGGTAGGACTGCATAAAATAACTGTCATTGGTGTCTTAATTTTTTCTATTTTGCCTTTTGGCCAGAACAGAGCTCAAGGTGGCTCATAACAATTAAAACAGAGTTTAAAAAGGCATACAGGTAAAAACATAATGAAACGTTATTGTTAAAATGTAATTAAACCACCTTTGGAATTAAGAATAATTTAAAACATATCTATTTGAAAGGCAAGATATGAAAACAGTACAACACACCAAAAGCCCTTTTATTGTAATCATTTAGTTCCCCAAGATCTGCTCTACAAATTCTGACCTGCTGACGGAACTATAAAGAGAGAGTCCATCTAGTTTTCCTAGAAATGGAACTCCAGAGCCAGGGACCACCTTTGGGACTACAAGTGAAACTTCTGTACTATTCACTGTGGTTTGTCCTTCATGATTACTAGAAGCAGTGTAAACTACAAAGAATGAGGCATGTGTATGATTTTCATTTTATAAAAGGTTGCAGAATTCAACTTGAAACACAATTTGAACTTGTGACAGTGAGAAGGGAATGAAGATACCTATGAAAATGAAAAATGCATGAATGTGAGAGGAAAGCTGCTTAGATAAAGAGGGATGTTCAGCCTGTGTTTCCTCTCCTGACTGGGCCACAGCCTGTTCTCCTCATTGCATTCCTTCCTGCATTGATAGGACTTATGAAAAAGCCTATTAATAGAGTCAATGAAAGACCTTTTCCCACAGAGCTAGTGGGAATGACAGACAAGTTAGAACTGCCTGTTGTAATATGTGGTATCAAAAATAAAAATGAAGCCAGGCAAGTTTGTTAGCCATAAAAAACTTGGAGTGCTGGCATAAATAATTCTTATCATATCTGCTGAAGATCAGTTTCTTGGTGACTAGAAGCATGGACAAAATGTTGGCAGGCTGTCCATACATTTGTTGGAAGGGTACTTTTCCTCTCAGTTGAAGTACACGTGAAATGTCAACCCCTGGGTGCTGGAAGAGGAAGGCCAGCCTTTAGTTTTCCCATTTTTGTTCAGAAGTCACCATGACCTCATAACTCTTTCCTTCACAGCTCTTTTACTGGCAACTCACCATGTAAAATGTCTTCATCAATTCTTATCATGGCTTTATTATTTGACATGAAGGAAGCATGTGGGAGAAATTACTCTTCTTGCCAGAGTCCTCTGGCTACCATGCTGGCTGAGGGATTCTGGGAATTTTATCTCAAAAAGTAACTTTTTCCAAGGTGTGATGGTAACGTGCCTTATACTAAGACACAGCTATGTTCCATCTAGCCCAGTAGTGCTGAGACTGACTACCAGTGGCTTTTCAGAGCACCAGGCATAGTGTTTTCCTAGTCCATTTTGGACATGTCTAGGGACAGAATTGGGACTGGCATCTGCATTCAAGGCATGTGATTTGCTTAAGAATATAAATGTAGTTTTACCCTTGTGTGAAAACTGAGACAATTTATAACCTTTCTTCTCAGTGCAAGTCACTGTGAGGCAATGGTTTGTGTGTGGTGGAGGGGAGTTGGTTTCTGAGAAAATTTGTGCATTTTTGTAAGTAGTTTTGTGTATTTCTGTAAATTGTGCCATGCTGGAAAATGGAGTATTTGTTGCCTTGTAGGAAAAATAGTAACACTGGATGGGTTATTTCTGGCCTTGTGTTCAATCAGCCTGTCCTATTGTGCTCTCTCTCTCGCTCTCTCTGAAGGCATTTTAAGTAACATTTATGTGTCCAAATGGATACCCAGTCCTGGTTTTTGGACACTCAGTAGAGGCAAATTGGCCCATAGAATTTAATCAGTTACCTATGTGATTCCCACTCTCTTTTAGTGCCTCTTGTGTTTTCTTATTAATTTTTCTAAGCTTCAGTAAGACTTCTAGGATTTTTGTCCTCTTTAATTTAATTTTCTGGTGGTGGATAGCACAATAAAAATTGCTAGAATATTGTTGCATCCTGCCTTGTGTTGAAATACTTTCAACATAATCTGAATGTCAGGGTGAGATTTGGAGTAGCTTCCATTTAGAAATCTTTTGAATGGAAGAATGGACACCCAGTAACAATTTACTTAATGTCCTGGAGTAAATGTGTGTGCTCAGCTTCAGAAAGGGCAGAAGAGGCTGAAAAGGCAGGAGTTTCATGTCAAACAGGAATAAGGAAAATCATATGTCTTCTAAGGTTATTTTTGTGGCTTCAAGGACCAGCGTAGTTTCAGTATTTTCATACCCCAAATGCCATCCAATGCCATCTGTGGGTGTAGGGAGCAATTTCCCATTTTGCTTCCCTGGGCCATTTTAGGCCAATGAAAGCCTTTTTTTCAACCAGAAATTAACCTCCCAATCACTTTTTGTTTTGCTTTTTTAAAGGTCTATCCTACTTCCTAAATGTGGTGAAATAGTCCCCCTCCAGCTCCCAGAGATACATTGGGGGCTTTTTGGAGCAAAATTTGGGGTTTTTTCGGGGGGGTCAAGAGACAGTGGTATCTCAGTGTCCCCTGCAGACCAATGTGGCTCCCAACAGTCCCCTCATGTGAAATATAGTTTATACATATTGTAGAAGCCATATCAAAAATCCCCACCATTTGACATCTTCTTCTCATTCTGAATTCAAGATCTCAAAAGGGGAAAGCCCTCAAGATGCTATTTTGTCAGCAGTGGTCACTTGTGCCTCCCATGTCAGTGGATTAGGGAATATGATCGTAATATAAATATTTTTAAAGGAATATTCCAAAGTGCCAAACTATTTAGGGAATGGGTTCAGCACCTTGGATACCTCCTTTATAGTTTAGACTAAAATCCAGACCAGATTTACCACTCCACTGACATGGAAGTCAGCAGCCACCACCGCTTGCTGCAGCAGGAGGTCCAGTCTGGATTGAAATCTTGGCAGGGGTAAGATTTTTTTCAGATTTTTGTTCTTCTGCTGAGTTATGCCCCACCCTGTTCTAACACAGTTGTGTAGCCCTGGGTACGTTATTGTGACAGTTAATTTTCTCATGATCTGCAAGACTTAACTGTTTTTTTAAAGGGTTTTTGCATTGCAGAAATCTTTACCACTTTACAAACATTTGCTTACATAAAAAAAAAAAAAGCAGATGTTTTCATCAAGGGCACACTTTGGGTTTCACCAAGAGATATAGATAAGGGTTTATTGTAATTTTTCAAGTGTGAGTTTCAACTCCATGGGGGGAGAATTTGATCATGCAGGTCCAGTCAAGAAGAGCTCTAGTACAGATAAATGATGAGCTGCTTGTCTACTGCAGGGCATTGGGTCAGAGGCTGTAAGTGTGCACGTGCACAATAATACATATGTGGATAATTATACACATGCAATTATACAACCCTTCTTCTTCACATATCTATTTACAGGCCTTCCGTCTTTGTATGCTGAAATCACTTTGTGCCTCCTTGCAGTGCCAAGCAGGGCAGAGCAGTAGGAGGAATGTTATTTGTGCAAGCGTATCTCTCCCCCTGCACCATTCCCCCTATTTATAGAATATTCCTGATAGCCTGCCACATGGCTGTTTGAGAGACAATTTCACTGGGGATTAGAGTGCCTTGCAATGACTTTCTCAGTGCATGATCTTCTCCAGAACAATTGCAACCATGGTGGTAGCATGAAGAGGCATCGCTGGTAGTAGTGGCACTCATGGTGGGCAACACAGAAAAAATCGGAGGAATATACACAGCCCTTGGGCTGCATGTTGTCCTAAAGTGGTTTATAGGGCCTTGAGGACTGTCTGAATGGCAGCTTCCTTTGTACCTGAGTTGGTGCTTCAGGGCTAAACCAGAAAAGCATAAGAGAGTTGTTGAAGTGACAGGGGAGAAGCCAATACCAACCTTCTATCCTGAGCCATGCAGATACCAAATTCCTATGAACACTCCAGCAGCCTTGTTTATTGTACAGATGGATGGGGCAGAGGTGCAGCCAAGGCTTCTCTGAGGGTCATCTGTGCAGAAGTGATATATTGAATTAGTGCTGCTCTTATAAAAAACAGAGACATAATTAAACCCAGTAGGCAGGGTGGTTTGTGGATTTATGTACATTGACTCCATGAGCATGGGTGGGCTAGGCAGTTAGAAGAGATGGAATTGGTAACTTTCATCAGCTTGCATTTTTCCGTTATTTTTATTTATTGTACGTTGACAAAGAATGTTGATAACAGCAAAGATACACCAAGGAGAAGAGCTTGAAAATAACGCATCATAAGGAAATCCTGTAACATATTATATTTTGGGGTAACAGGCAGGGTAACAATAGTTTTTTTTTTTTTAAAGAAACATGACAATTGGACAATGTCATTACTTTTTTGCTATTGCTTCGAAAGTTGAGAGCAGCAAAGTTTGAGTTCAGTTGGTTTTGGAAGAGACTGTCTTGGGAGATTTGAAGCCACTTTTACATTTTTATGTGTATTTTTTAAAAAAAGAGACAAATAACTCAAACCTAATGTGTGAGTAACATGGTATTAATGTGCAGCTCTTCAAACATCAAGCAATATTAACAGATTTCTTTGGTGGAAAAAATGCTAACAAACCACAAATTACTTTTAATAAAATAACATTCCAAACACTGGCAGCAAGCACAGAAAGCGACGCTTTTCAAGTGCTCCAAAACCAACTAAACTCAAACCTTGCTGCTCTCAACTTTCTCAGAGGAAAGCAATTATGCTTTTATTATTCCTTATTTGTATGCTAGCTGCAAGGGAATTTAATTATGTTGGCTCCTGACTGCCTGGGGAAAGAAGTATTATAAAGGCTTGGTGGGAACAGAGTGTTTTCTCAGAGGAAGCTGCTGGCTGGCATCCTAGATTTCCCAAAACAGAGAAACTTGTGTGGTCCATGCCATTACAGGAGCTGGGAAGTCCAGAGCTCCTATACAGCATTCTTTGTATGTATCCCTTCCCCTTTCTGTCTGACATTTGAAAAATAATGCAGTAATCCCTTGATACAGAAAACCATCCAGTGGCCAGAGCAAAAAATAGATTGTTGCCCTTCCATAAAAAACAAAAATTTTTTTAGCAGTTTCATCACTGCTACTTTTTGGTGAATGGAATGGAATGTGCCAACTTTTTCAATAAAATTTATTATTTTTATGGATTCTATCTAAAGGCTGCACTGGCTCAAGTGGAAAGTCAAATCTGCTACCACAGTTGCAGGTGCAATGACATTGCACCCAACATGGATTAGCAAAGGGAGAGGAGACCAGGAATGGAAATGGTTTGCCGTAGAATTATGGTGTCTTTACATGCTTCATATTCTCTTGACCATTCCCAGGATCAAACAACATTCTTCTTCTCAATCTCTGCTCTGAAAAAAAAGGGGGGAAGGGGGAAGACATTTCAGGTTATCTGATGGATCATATTCTCCCCTATAAGTCTGCCTTTGTTTCGAGATCTTCTAGAGAGGCCCTTCTCTTTGTCTCACTACCTTCATGGGTACATTTAGTAAGAATAGAGGAGAAAGCTTTCTTGGTGGCTGCTTCCAGGCTCTGGAACTCCCTTCTCAAAGGAGTTAGACAGTTTTGTAAACTACCTTGAGTCCCAGATTGGGGAAATAAAAGGAAGAATATTAAAAATAGCAGTGAGAACAACAACTATTGCAATTGTTATTGTTGTTGTTTGCTCTTGATTGTATTTTTCTTTGACCAATAACTGGCACCAGGGGCAAAAATCCAGTTCAAGACTCCTGAAGTGCACATGTCTCTCTCTTTCTCTCTGTAGCTTTGTCTTCCAATGCAGTCCCAGTCCAAATCAAGACCCTTGCCAGTATGTCAAAGTTCATCTTTGGACTATAAATCTCCTAAATGTCCAGTCAGTAACTTTTCTTATACCCTCAAGCATTTGACAGATGAAAACTGGAACATATGTGGCCAAGCAACATCTTAGTGTGGTTAAGATGGCAAAAATTATTAACAAGGGAAAACATACAAGTTTGGAGAAACTGAAGCAGTTTGCTTTTACCTGAGGCTACTGGAAAGGGCAAGATTTTTTCCTCTCTTCTCTTTTATCCCCCGATGAGTTAATGCAAACTAGTTTTTCACTATGAACTCAGTTTGCAGCAATGGAAGCAAACTTAGATGAAATGGGAAGAGGAAAGAGAAACTGGGGCATTTGAAAAGCAACTGAAAAGAGAGAGAGAGAGAGAGAGAGAAATAATATTAATTGAGACTGTCCCTGCCAAATTGGGACAGTTGGAAGGTGTGCTTTTTCTGTCTATTTGCATGGGGATGTGGGAAGCTCCCATGGGAGCTTATCAGAGCTTTCCATCCCTCTATGCAAACAGCAGACATACACAGGGTTCGGACTGTAGTTTGTGGACAAGGAGTTAAAGCTCCTATACCCCACATGCCAGGGTCTCAATCCAGCAGTGCTATTTGTCAGGAGGGAAAAGATATAAAGCACAAACCATGGATTTGTCAAGCAGAAACCACATGATTAATATAACGTGTGCTTTGACTCCCCAGAACATGGGGAAACTGTACATTAGTCAAACAGTCCTTGCTCATTCCGTAGCCTGCAGCAGTGATGTCCCTCACACAGGAGAATACCGGGCAAGTATTTGCTGAAGAAATGTGGAGGGTGAAACAGTTGACCAGGAACCCTGAAAGTTAGGCAAACTTACTGTGTAGCACTGAAGGCAATAAATAGGAATTATAGCCACCTATAATTTCCTTTAACATTTAGACACGAAAACTCATTCTATTGCTGGCCAAAGATTTTGGACCCTTTCACACTACCCAATTATAGCACTATTATTCCACTTTACCTGTTATGGTAGCATCCTATAGAATCATGAGTTTTGTAGTTTGATGAAACACTAGAGTTCTGTGGCTGAGAATTTTACATACCTCTTCTTAAACCGCAAATCTCAGGATTCCATAGGTCATGGCAGTTAAAGTGGAATCATAGTGCTATGACCATATAGTGCAAAAGGGCCATTTAACACATTTTTTTTCCTTGCAGGATCAGAGACAATGGAAACAGTAGCCTTTTCATTTTTTTTCCCCAAGCAGATTTGCTGCGTCACGAAAGGGCAACAAATAATTATTTCATCCGTGACAATTACATTTTTTTATTTTTTACTACTGGGAGGGCTGGTGGTGCTAATGGGAATTTTGGCCTTGTGCCAAAATAACTGGAATGGCTCACTATCGTTATTCTGGTATAAGGTGCTCTGGAGCCAATGTGGTATAGCAGTTTTAGTGCTGGATTCCAGGAGAAGATGATTTAAATTTCCACTCAGCCCTGGAGACCCACTGGGATTATCTTGGGCAAGTCTCACACTCTCAGTCTTAGAGGAAGGTGATGGCAAACTGATTCTGAATAAATCTTGCCAAGAAACCCTTAAGGTAGGGTCACAATAAGTGAGAGCTGACTTAGGGGCAAACAACAAGAAGAACAAAATTCTGGAGATGAATGAAAGTAATTGCACAAGAATTTTTTTTCCCCCTGTAAGCTTTTGGAGGGGAAAGGAGTAGGGACCACTCAGCCAGGCAACAGAAGGTCTGTCTGGCATCTCTTTACAATTTTTCCACCGCTTTATCACTGAAGTTAGTTCTCTCCTCTTTGGCCTTGGACAGAAAGAGAATTGCAGTCCTGGGGTTGATGGGTGGTGGTGAGAAGAGACGGTATACTGGCCCAGAACAATAGGTGTCAGCAGGAACCAAAAGAGCCTCCATGTTACTGAGTATATTCTGTGTTTGTGCTGGGGTTTCTTTTGTGTCAAATGTTAGAATAAAAGTCAAATAAATCCTTGGTAAGGAAGAAAACAGAAGTTAAATTGTAGTACAGGAGGAATCAGCAGTTAAAGGATACTATACCGTTCTATACTAATTGCAGGCATATCTCAGTAACCAAAGCCTCTGATAAAGAAGCTCTTTTTTTATTAAGTCTTTTTATGCCCACCTTGTCCCTTTTTCCTTCTCATTTTCTGTCTAGTTGGAAGGCTTAGCACCATCTGTGTAGGAAGGATGATGAAGAAGAGCTGGAGAAACATACATTTTCAGTGTTGTGTTGCAGGAGTGTGTCTGCAGAAAACAATGAAATAAAACTTGAACTGGGAAAGAACAGAATTCTGTTCTAGCTGATCCTACTGTAGCAGCATCTGATTGCCAACAACGAAGTAAACAGTAGTTGCCTCAAAAATCCCTTCTGTACCTGAGTCAACAGCAAAACAAAGAGGACAGTGGAAAGGAAATAACTTTGTCTCACCAGTTTCCTGTAGTATCTTAAAGAAGTATAGCTTTGTAAGTTTGACCTGAAAATGGAAGTTGTAAGAAAAGTGGGAGGTGGTGTAATAGTTGGATCATTGGACTATGTCTTTGGAGACCAGAGTTTGATTCCCTGCTCAGCCATGGAAACCCACTGGGTGACCTTGAGCATGTCACACACACTCAGCCCCAGAAAATTCCTTGATCCGTTCACCTTAGGATCACCATAAGTCAGAAACACACTTGGAGGCCCCACAAAAGTGGAAGGGCAGGGCAGGGGACCCTTTCCTTTAATGTGTTCTGGAAGAAACATGCAAGTTGTTCAAACTGTTTTTACTTGCTTATGCACTTGACCTGGTTGTTTCATTTCACATGTGCCAGGTTTTGGCTTTGCCAAAATGATATAAGAAAATAATATAAGAAAATAAGAACATTTTGAACTGCTCTTTTTTTTGTGGTGTAAGAACCTATCCTTATCTTTTCCATGTTATTTCTGCCTCTAGTACCAAATTTTCTGTAAAAGAAGTAGCATTCTAGAACAGACCTGCTTTATTAACTGAGGTACCTATATACTGAATTGCAAATCAAATACATCCAGATGGGTTATCTGTTTGGGGCGTCATTGGGAAAAAACTTGGGAAACTTTGGAAATAATTTTCTGGAGGGCCTGTTTTTTATCTTGTTACCAAATTATTTCCATTTATCCTCTCTTTTCTTTACTATCTGGAACTTCATGTGAGCCAAAAACACTGGAAGTATCAGTTTGACCCCAAAGGGATCGATGAACAGAGCTAATCTGTTTGTATTAGGAAAATAAACATTAGCCATTAGTCTTAGCCATTAACTCACCTTTTAATACCACATTAGCATCATGACTGTGCCCTGATTAACCAGGCTAATACGGATATACTACAGAAACCTGCTACTGACAAAGGGGACTCTCAGCCATCCTTTGAGATGGCTAACCATTATATCCACCTGTAGAGATACAAACTTCAGAAACATCCAAACCTATCTGAATTCAATTTTTGATTGTGACACATTTGTAGTCAATTTGCTAGATCAATTATTATGCAATAATGGAACTATCACCTTTCATATTAGAATTACACTAGCCAATAGGAGAGGATAATTGTTTCTGCTTTACTGCAACACTAAAGTGAACTTATCATGGGGTTTTCTTGGGAAGATTTGTTCAGGGGGGATTTGCTTTTGCCTCCTTTTGACTTGCCTAAGGTGGATTTCTGTGACTGAGTAAGGATTTGAACCCTGGCCTTCACAGTTGTGGTTCAGTGCTCAGACCACTACACCTTGCTGGTTCTTTAGGGAAGAATAAGGGAGGAAGAAAAAAGAAAAAAGAAAAAGAAAAGAATCTCCCACCTTAAAAACAAACAAATTATATTTGGCACAAACTTTTGTGGATTCTAGCCCATTTCATCAGATATGTGGAATCTTGCCTCAGTCGGCAGATATTAATGAAAATGGACAAGGTGTCAGGGAATGATAATATAAAAAGTACAAATATTTATCCTTATCTTAACTCTCATTAACAAACAATACTTGGCTGAGAGAAAAGATGAGCTGCTTTGCACATGTATAGCGATTGCCCTGTTCAGGTCTCCAAAGACAGAATTGGACCTCCTGGAGAGTTTATGTAACTAGGGAATAATCAGTGGGTCAGAGGAAACAGAAATGGGGAAAAAAATTGAGAGAGAATAACCTAAACAATGGTTATTATCATAGAGTAGCAGGAGTTAGGTTTGCCAGGTCTCAGAGCCTGATCCTTCTTCTGTGATCCTCAGAAAGAGGGGAAGAAATCTGTCCTGCCTATTATTTTCTTCCTTTGCTAGACTTGGTGGTTTTTATTTGAATGGTGCAATTTAGTACAACTGTGGTTGATGACTTATGTATCATTTCAAAGCAACAGTTCAGCAACTTTGGAGAGGCCATGGGTTTTCCACTCTTGCTTTAGAACATCACATCATTGTTTCTAGTGTCTAGTATGTTATTAATTGCCATAGCCTCTTTTAAATTGGATGTTTTATCATCGTTTTTAAAAGAACTTGGTTTCTAACATATGTGTATGTAATATATTGTTATGATTTATGGCAAGTGTTTGTGAACTGACTACACGTAATATTCTCAAGAGGCTATGAGAATATTACATGTGGCCATTTCACAGATATTTCTGATAAATCATAATAATGCATTATATATCACTAGCTATGCTGGTCAGGGATTCATGGAAGCAGAAGTTGGTGATCTGGAAGGAATTATTGAATAAAATGTTCAGTCAATAGGCTGTTTTTATATTGTCTATTGACTGAACATGTTATTCAGTAGATCTGTATGAAACAATTTCTATTTCCTTTTAGGCAAGAAGGCACAAACTTCTGAGATCACCCTTTATATGAATACTGTAAAAACAAGAATGATATAAGAAACAAATACTGTTATCAGGCAGTTAACTTTTAAATTACAAATTAGATGGTACAATAATTCCTTTACAATTACTTTAGAAGAACTACAGATTTAATGTCTATTTTCCAGTAGTCTAAATAAACTAGGGTTGTCAGTTCAGGATTGTCCCAGACTGTGAGGTTTCCAGGCCACAACCTGAATCTTACTGACAGCTCCTGCTGATACCATTTAGCATTCTGTGTTAAGCACCAGTCACAGTTGCTCTCAGCCTGTCATTGAAACACACGCACACACAACATACGTTGCTATTTGAAAATTAAGACAGAAATCTTAATTAAAAGGGCTGTTCACAGATCAAGGTGAAATGAGGGGCTTATTCTTTCTCACCTGTTAAGAAAGATAGGCTAAGGGATATTAGGCTTTCCGCAGTTATCTGACAGCTTAGGACCATTTCCACTGTCAGAAAGCGGAAACTGTCAAAAAGCTGAAACCATCTACTGTGAGGAACATGAAGGACTTAGGAGGTTTGCTTGGGCCTGATTTCAAGTGCATGTTGCTTGCAAAGTCTCTCAACTGACTTGGTGACTTCCCCTTTCCTCTGAATTCATTTTGCAACAGCTCACGGACAGTTGCAAGTAAACCTCTGTAGACAGGAAGAATTGATGGAAGCCCACTGTTTCAATGCTTGCAGTACAGATGTGTTCCATTCATTCAACCAAGAGATCTGGTCTTTCTGTGAGTGTGTGCAAGCGGTTCCAAGCAAGCTTCCGAAGACAAGAAGAACCGATGAAAGAGTGGACCCTGTGTTGAATGAATGGAACTTGTCCTCAATTTGGGAGTGTCAAAACAGCAAGCTGTCAGATAACAGAATGTTGAAAGATTGGGGCTTCCTGTATTTGCTTTTAGACAGAAAGGGAATAGAGTACAACAGCAGAAAGAAGCTAACCTCTGGCTCCACATACACTGGGAGGAAAGGAGGAAGGTAATTGAGACCTACTCTGGAGAGTCTGCAATTTGCAGCAATAAATTAATTAATCCTTGCAAATAACAAGCTGCTGTTTTACTGGCTAAGCTGGAGATTTGCACCCAGCCCTTTCCTTTTGTGTGGAGCTGAGCCCGCCAAACCTGGATAATTTTCACCCAACTGGAGATTATCTATGACAGCTGTCACCCCTCCTCTCTATGACAGTCATTGAGGTATTTAAAGAGTGCAATCTTTACAAGAGTACAAAAGTTAAATGTTATTGTTGTTGTTATATGCCTTCAAATTGATTCCAACTTATGGTGACCCTAAGGTGAACCTATCATGGGGTTTCTGGGGGTTGAATGTGTGATGCACCCAAGGTCACCCAGTGGGTTTCCATGGGCAAGCAAGGAGTCAAACTCTGGCCTCCAGCGTCATAGTCCAATGTTCAAACCACTACATTACACTGGCTTTTAAAGAGTTAAATGTTTTGAGGTATTTAAAGGGTGTAATTTTGTCACTCCTCAGTCTTCTCTTCATCAAGCTGAACAAGCCCAGCTCCTTCAGCCTTTCCTCATGTTTTGTTCTCCATACATCTTATCTTCTTTGTTGCCCTTCTCTGAACCTTCTCCAACTTGCCTATGTTCTTCTTAAAATGAGACTCCCAGTACTGATCACAGTACTCCAAATGAAGCTTGACCAGCACAGAATATCGTGGGACTATTATTTCCTTTGACTTGGAAACTATGTTTCTATTAAGGCAGGCTAAAATAGCATCTGTCTTTTTTGCTGTAGCATTACACTGCTGGCTCATGTTCAATTTATGATCAACAATAATCATGAGGTCCATTCTACATGTAGTACTGCTGAGCCACGTATCCCCCATCCTATATCTGTACATTTGGTTTTTGTGGCCTAAATGTAGAATTTAGCGTTTATCTCCATTGCATTTCATTTTATTAATTTCTGCAAACAATTTTCTAGTTTTAGGTCCTTTTGAATACTGTTCCTATCTTTCACTGTGTTAGCCACCCCTCCCAGTTTTGTGTTACCTGCAAACTTAGTAAGGATTCCCCTCACCCTATCATCTAAGTCATTGATAATAATATTGAAGAGCAAAGGCCTTAGGACAGAACTTGAGTCCTTCCAGTCTGAAGTGCAGCCACTGATGACAACTCTTTGAGCATAGTTGTCCAACCAATTATGAGAGTTTTCCCGTCTATTCCACATTTAATCAATGTGCTAATCAAAATATTATGGGGAACCTTATCAAATAGCTTGTAATTAACAGAAAGCAAATATTCCTTCCAACTAATTTAGTTGGTAATGTGTGAAATAACGAAGGGGTGGGGAATTGCTATACCATGCTATTAGTTATAGGCCCATAAAATCACTGGGCTATCTGACAGGAAGGTCACAGTCTCCACTGGGACCTTTGCAAGGAAAGGGTGCGCTTGCAAATTCCTGGCAGATAGCAGGACACAAGGCTGGAGTGCACATTAGGAAGGTATAAGCAACAGAGGAATCAGTTAATGAGGTTGCTACATTGGGAAAGGCAGTTGCTTTGAAATACTATAGTAGCCAGCTAGTAGTTCTGATTTTTCAACAATGTACAAATGCTTAGATATTCCCCCTCTCCAAACAGTGTTTCTTAAATTTGGCCCTCCAGATATTGCTGGACATCAGCTCTGAATCCCTTACTACTGGGTCATGTTGCCTAGAGCTGGGAAATAAAAGATTGAAGTAAGTGGAAAACCCAATTGTCTCATAACCTTCGCCTTTTAACATTTAATACTATTTGAAGTTCTAACTCAGAGGTGGGAATTATACAGCCCTCCAGATATAGCAGAGTTATAAATGGTGTAGTGGTTTGCATACTGGACTAGAACCCATGTCCAACTCAGCTGTGGAAGGCCACTGGGTGATTTTGGGCAAGTCACACTCTTTCAGCCTCAAGAAATGCAATGGTAAGCTTCCTCTGAATAAATTTTGTTCTATGTCAGATTCAGCTTGAAGGAACATCACTACAACAACCAGATGTTCTTGGGCTACAATTCCCAGCATTCCTCACATTTGGTTATACTGGCAAGGACTACTGGAAGCTGTAGCCCAAAAAACATCTGGAAGGTTGCATGATTCTCTCCCCTCTTAAAAGAACTAAAGATCATGATAAAGATGAAGACTTGCACATTTTGCTGCATGATGGCAGCAAGATTTGGATTTTTTTTTGTGTGAATTCACTGCAGTGATAGAACTCCATACCAGACTGTCAAAAGCAGTCATTGTCAATGAGATTATGAAAGCTATGCACATGGTTATTAGAAAAACTTAAAATTAAGAAAATTCCAAAGCCTAAAATCAGACCAATGCAAGGCTGACTCTGAAAACATTGGCCACAATAAAGGTTTTTCAGCTCGGTCGTAGAAACTTCCTTCCTAGTTATGGAGGAGACATACTAGCACCACTATATACTGTGGCTTATTCAGTAAGCTCATAGGTTGTCACTTCCCCCACTCCATATACATTTCAGAGTGTAGAAAAGTTATTTAGGACAGCATTGATAATACTGCCTTGGGGAATTAATGGAGCTGTAGTTCCAAGGTTTAATGCATTTCATCTGATTTTAGAAAAAGGCAGGTTGTTAAGCTATCCTCCAATTTCTCCACCTCCTCTTTCTTCTCAATATCCCAGCTCCCTTAGTATATGAAAACTGAATAGTGTGAACCCAATGTTCCTCTTGCAAGTGCTTATTCAGAGTCTGTCTTGATATTTGCATCAACATGCAACCACAACCTTAACACTTTTTCCTTAGCATAAATCCTGTTATTTCAGGGGAACCATTTGCTACTAAGTGTAAACCAATAACAGGAGTGTAAACCAATATCCCAACTCTAAGCATTTTTTTTTCATTTTGTAGTCTCTACCAAAACCATGAAGAGACTTAAAATGCACCTGGAAAAGCTCCCCTTCCCCAGGCAAGACAGCCAGACTGGAATCCATGAGTATCAGGTATAAAATAGTTTATTTAAAATGCAAAATATTTGTAAAATGTATGTATAGTCATAATAAAAAATAACCCCTCACATAAGTAGGTACAAGATGCTACCAGCCTTGCACAGTCATACCAACAGAACAGGTATGTTAGATTTAAATGCCTGCATAGTAAAACTGCTGCACAGCAGCAAAATAAAAACATTCTCATTTATAGAGAGTCTCTTTCATTGGCAGTTGCACAGAAACAGTTCTCAAGGTGTCTGGATATCTGCTGCTTCAGAACAAAAAGGGCAGCACCTCTGTGCTCCACCGGCCAACGTGTTCTTGTTCGCTCAAGGCCCAAAGTTCTTCTACGATGCACGCTGCCTGTTCACCGAATTCCTCACTGCCAATGCTTGTTTGTTCTTTTCTAACATCACCTCCTCCGGTTTCTGAGGAACAGCCTCCTCTTTTGTCAGGGGAAGAGCGGGTTTCTTTTCTTCCTCCTCTTCCTCCTCCTCCTCTGGCCTCCCCTCCGAGGTGAAAGGGCTGCAAACAGTCTCCACCAGGCCGATCACCACCCCAAAGAATGCCAGGACGCTCCCCAACATGTACAGCTTGACCATTTTCCCGTTGGGCTTCTGGCTCATCATCTCTTTGGCAAAGGGGATCAGCTCTTGCATCGTCTCCATGGCTCGGCTGGAGAAGCAGGCAGGCAAGTCACCACGGCAACGACCTGGAGAACACCATGTGGGAGAAGAAGCACATGAGTACCAAGCTCGGACCACGCTGCTCGCCTCAGCCTCAGCCCATCTCACTCAGAAGCGCTCTTTACCAAAGGCTCACCATCCCAGGGGCCACACCGCATTATTGCTACACGGTGGTGTTACTAGAGTATGTGCTATGTTGCCTCACATGTGGACGCATAGGCCATCTCCACACCACACTGCTATAGGGCTATAATTCCACTTTCCTGTGGAATTCTGGGACTTGTAGTTTACTGAGGCCAAAGAGCTCTCTGGCTGAGAATTCTAAAGGCCCCTCCCGGAACTGCAAATCCCAGCATTCCATAGGATATTGAAAGTGGGATAATAGCACTATAACGCCACAATGGCCATTTCCGCACTAGGCTGTTATAGCGCGATGATTCCACTTTCAACCTCCTCTGGAATCCTGGGGTTTGCAGTTTCGGGAGGGGCCGGCCGGCCCCTCCCGAAACTGCAAACCCCAGGATTCCAGAGGAGGTTGAAAGTGGAATCATCGCGCTATAACAGCCTAGTGCGGAAATGGTCAATGTCATTCAGGCATAACCCTCACCCCCTGCATGGCCTGGCAGGCACAAAAGGGCAAAGACAGACAGCACTTCAGTACCAATACAAAAGACTAAATTTTCTATAAATAATCACACGTGTTGCCAAGAGAATTCCTGCCAAGCCTCACTTACTAAAGCCTTTTTAAAATTAGCCTAAAAGCCTTCCTTCTACGTACATCTACCCTGGACTAGCAGCCTTCCAGGCGCCCCCACCGGAGAGCCCCATCCAAAATCCAAGAACAGCGACCGTTTAGGAAATGTAGTCCTGCAATGGATGGGTTGCCATATATTTGACCTGCTGGGGCCTCGCTTACGTACCAGGAAGAAACCGTCCGCGGCCTCAGTCAGGGCTTGAGAGCGAGCGCGTCGTTCTCCTCCGCTCTTTACTCCCAACGGAAGAACTCGGAATATCTCAGCCGGGCGCTCTTCTGCACGTCGTCCGGCCTCTTGGCTTTATAGCCCCAGCCTGGCTGAAAGGCCCGCCCTCAGCCCGTTGCCGGAGGCAGCCGGCCAGCCAGCTCGAGCGGGCCTCTCGGCCGGGCCGCGGACCAATCGGGTGGCCGCATGCGCCGAGCACGCCGCAAACACGCAGCCATTGGCCGGCGGCTGGACCCTCGTGCGCCGTCGGGAGGTTGGCAAACCGCGGGGTCCGGGGGGAGGGTGCCAGTGACCCCGGGAGGAGGGTGAGAGGGGAGGCACGTCGGAAGCGCGGAGCGCTCAATAAATCAGTCTCATGCTTCCATAGCGGGTTGGCGGGGGGGGGGTGAAGGCGAGGGGCACGTAGGAAGTGTGCTGGCAGCCGCCGGGCTCAAGGAGGGAGCGGCGGGGCTGCTGTTTGGAGCAGAGGGGAGGCGACGGGCGCGAGGGCCGGTGTCAAGATGACCTTGGCTATTTCCGCACTAGGCTGTTGTAGCGCTATTATTCCGCTTTCCACCTCCTATGGAATCCTGGGGTTCGCAGTTGAGGGAGGGGCCTTTTGAGTTTGGGCCTCTCCCTAAACTGCAAACCCCAGGATTCCATCGGAGGTTGAAAGCGGAATAATAGCGCTATAACAGCCTAGTGCGGAAAAGGCCTACTCTCTTTCCCCCTGAAAGACGGGCAAGGAATGTCGCGGAGGTTTAACCGGGGACTGGCCGTGGGGTCTCTCCTCGCTCACTGTTTGGCCTTCTCTGGGTTGCTTTGAATGTTTAGCTTGCCTCAGGCTGAAGGGTTAAAGGTAGGCGCTCCCATAAGATACAACAGCAACCTCCCCGCTTCCCCAGCATCTGCCCAGGATATTGAGATCAGCTCAGGGGTTAAAAAAGAGCTCCAGAGTCCTGTAGCAGTTGATCAACAACAGCTTCCTTTGGAAGATTATATAGACCTCAGTAGTGATGCAGGTTGAAACTTTTTTTTTTAATGATTTGCTTTTGTGTTTCACAGATGGTTGGTTTCTTTTATGTTTTGTCCATTACAGAAATGCCTGGCACAGAAGAAATGCTGAAAATGGCCCTCTGGTTGGCATTTTGAATGTGAGAGCAAAGAACTTTCGCCGTTTCCACACTAACCTGTTATAGCTGTATTATTCCACTTTCAACACCCTATGGAATCCTGGGGTCTGCAGTTTGGGGGGGGGGCTCAGGATGTTGAAAGTGAATAATAGCGCTATAGCAGTCTAGTGTGGGAATGGCCTTTGACTCCGGACATCCAGATACAAGAATCGAAACCTTGCATAGTGCATAGTAATATACATTGAACGGTTCCCGTTTTAGGCTGTTTCCGCACTAGCCTGTTATAGCGCGACGATTCCACTTTCAACCTCCTCTGGAATCCTGGGGTTTGCAGTTTCGGGAGGGGCCGGCCGGCCCCTCCCGAAACTGCAAACCCCAGGATTCCAGAGGAGGTTGAAAGTGGAATCATCGCGCTTTAACAGCCCAGTGCGGAAATGGCCTTACCTTCACAGCCATCTTGTGAGTTATGACAGACTGCAGGATTCCCCTGGTAGCTTCATGGATAGACGGAGCTTTGAATCCCAACTTTTGCTCTGCCGAACTCAATTCTTTAGCCCCACAATACCACAGCTCAGTGGCATGACTTTATAGGATTTCGTAATCCACCCGTATTCACAAAATCTGCTGTTCAGACTGTTCTTAGCTTCTAAGGGTTTTTCACCAGGTTGTACACACCCACACAAACACTGCATCTTTATCATACCTTCCATTCAAGGACTCATGCCTCCACCCCATTTATCCCTCCCCACCCCTTGGCCATCCCTGTGAGGTAGGAGATTTTTTATTCAGTTTTGACACCCTCCAGATATCATGAACCACAGGTTCTAGAAACCCCAAGTAGCAGGGCAAGTGGTCAGGAGTTCTAGAAGATCAAGTCCAACATCTGATTGGAGCTCCAAAGATGGAGAACCACAGGTTTAAGTGAGGTAGGTAATTTGGTCCAAGGTCGCTCAGTGAGCTGTACTTGGAATTTGAATCAAGAGCTCCCCAGCCCTACACCATTTCCGCACTACAGTGTTAAAGTGCTGCTATTCCACTATCAACCTCGTATGGAATTCTGGGGTTTGTAGTTTACCGAAAGTCACTTCGAATTCTCAACCAAAGAGCTCTTTGGTCTCAGTAAACTACAAACCCCAGAATTCCACAGGGCATTGAAAGTGGAATAGCAGCAGTTTAACACTGTAGTGCGGAAATGGCCCTAGTCTAATGCTCTAACTACTACACCACACTAGGTCTTACATAGGTTTGTTGTGCTCAGGGCCATTTATTTTGATAGAATCACCACATGCAGGCTCCTAGTGAAGATGGAGACAAGCCACCTCTAAACAGAGTTCTCCATTTCCAGCTCTGGACCCTTTTTTTCAGGTGAAAGGCAAGTAATCCATTTTAGTGTAACTTGGTCCTTGCCAGCTTTCAGAGCAGTTAAGAGACAGCCCCCTTCTAGTACATAGGGCATGAAGGATGTTACTCCTGGGATACGTATTCTATTTCTGTCCGCCAAGCTGCAGTGCAACCTTGCGCAAGCCTGTGTGCCTCCCTCTCACCTCTCACCCACTGGCTGCGTTGTCTATTTGGACAATAAGGGATTGTGACTCCACGTGCTGCTTGTTCATCTGTTGCAAATGTGGCCACTCATTGCAACGGAGACGTTGCGGCTTGTTTCAGATAAGGGCCAAAACAATTAAAATAACTTTCAAAATGAGCAGGCAGAAAAAGGCACAGAGGTCAAGGTTGTGCCTCCAGCCCGCAGCTTCTACACACCAGTGTACGTACCCTAGGACACGTCTCACATCTGATCCTCAGCATAACCTGTTTTTCTGAAGCCAAGGGGCAAAGAAGTGCATGGAGAATAATGGATGTGTTTGTATCACCAGATATGAGTGGTCTCCTCCTAGAAGGATTCCTGTTAAACAGAGTTTGGAAAAGTTACTTTTAAAACATATTTTAAATTACCATTCTGGCTGAGGGGAATTCTGGAGGTTTTTTAAAAAGTAAGTCATTTTTCCAACTTCTGACTTTTAAGTGCCTGAACGTGGACTAGAAGTTCACTTCTGATTTTGAAACATTGGTATTTTTTGATGTTGAATAGTACAACCCCACCCCCAAGTTTAAATGATGAACTTAAATTTCCACTTCTGGAGGATTCTAGGACAGGCCATTCACT
This sequence comes from Ctenosaura bakeri, assembly GCA_948474755.1. NCBI lineage: Eukaryota > Metazoa > Chordata > Lepidosauria > Squamata > Iguanidae > Ctenosaura > Ctenosaura bakeri. The sequence goes on from CAOLHI010000843.1 coordinate 531,328, forward strand.
CTCTTTTTTTGCAAGATGAAGAGAGAAAAATTGGTATGTGGGTGGGTTAAGGTAGCCCTGAGATAGCCCTGAGGGGCACACAGGACCCCATGGCCACACCTTGCCCACTGCTGCCTTAAATGGAAGAAAGTGACATTCCATAGGTCCAGACGGATCCCAGGTTTAATGAAATCTTTAGTTGCTCTTGTTGTTGCCCAGTGTTCTCGTTGGCGGGGAAGCACAGCAGAGCTAAGTACTTATTATATGTGTGTAGGGGGTTATGTTTATAATAATCCCCAAAGAGAATTACTTTGGTGCTCCCTCTGTGTTGCATTCTCCACATCTCCTCTGTTGGACAGATGCAGATAGCATTCTGGCTGAAATCAAAACTGATTTTTAATCATTTGCTTTTGCCACAATTTTTACCATAGTAGTCCAAAAAGTTTACAGAGTTTCATCAGCTGAAGGTATGGTACAGCCTTTTCCAACCTGGCATGGTCCAATTTTGTTTGTTGTTACTTCCAACTGGTCAGTATGACCATTTGGCTGCTGGCTGGGCCGACAGAAACTGAAATCCTAACAGCATCTGAGAGTTCACATGTTCCCCACCTCTGGTTTCAAATAAACCACTCTGGACATAGACAAATGCAATAATGTATTCGGTGTTTTCCCCTAGCACAGATATTACATCAACAGAAGAACATAGAGAAGAAATTACTGATTGAATTTCGTAACAACTAAATGTTCAGTTACGGGATTTCCTTTCTTGCTCTTGCAGCCCTTCTTTATGCACTGGACTTTCCTTCACTGATCATGAAATCATGGAGAAGTCAGCTGCATATTAATTGTTCCTTAAGTTTGCTGCCGGAAGGTACAGAACATTCTGTGAAGTTGTCTGTAGGTTTCTCCATCCCTTTCACGCTCCTTTGCCTAGATGAGTATTTCATCAGCTAGGTAAAGCTGATTAAATCAGCTTCAGTAACACCTCTTTTAACCTCAAGCTGCTATTAACCTTCTTCACATAAATAGTAAATACGTTCTATTCTTTGAAAGGTCATACCTCTGAACGATGGGAGCAATCCACAGTCAAGTCCAATGCTGACATAAGGGATTAGATCAAAATTCACTTCTCTAGTATGGCCAATAGTGTGTTAGCCAAATTCAAGAGGACGTTATTCATGCTGTTAGCAAGAAGGAAGTAGCTAGTGCAGATCTAGATTGGGTCTGATTGTACCCAGGATGACTTAAAAGGAGGATGGCTTTAACCTTTTGTTCACTGCTCTAGTCCTGATTCAGATGGTGCTTCCACCATCAATTTTGTTTCTCTCCATGTTCAGAGCCCCCAAAGTGATAAATTTGTCTGGATTTCTCTTTTTACTATAGGAGCATTCATAAGACCACATCATAAGAGTATATGATTGTCTATGCTTTGATTGAAAGTGTTGTGCCTGTGGCATAACTAGTTAAGAGTAAAAATGACAAGGACCTTAAAAACTAGTAAATGTAGTGTGGCATCAGCTTTTTATGGTTCAGTTTGTCAGCAGGGCCACCCAGAGTATTTATTGGGGTCATAGTGGATATGATGTTGAGGAAACTGCCACTGTCCCCTACAAAGACCCATGTGTGGGAGGTTGCTGGTGAGTAATTATTCTTGCTCCAACTATGGTCTCCCTGTGGTTGTTAGCAAAGATGTATCTTTCTCCCAGTCACCCATCACAAGCCTTTAGCAAACCATCTAACAGGTTTCTGTGATAGATCAAATGGGTGAGAGGTAATGAGCAATGTTAAATTCAGAGAAAGAAGGGAAGATGAATGGACAATGTGAAGATATGATGCATGACAGAGAACACAAACAAACCTGCACTTGTTTTCCACTCAGCTTTCCCTTTTCCTCAATCTGTTTTGCATTGGGCTGAACAGGAAAAAGCTTGCTATTTGTCTTCAATTCATGTTCTCATTTCCTGGCTTTTTAAAAATTGCTAGTTAATTACACAGGCTTACATTCACAGGACTTTCCAAGCAACTTTATCTATTAGTCAAACAGATGTCAAAGGAAATATCATATTGTAAAAAGACCAGCAGGACCACCACCTCTTTGGCATAAATAGTTTCAGGATTTAAAATCCTGAGCTCTGAAAGGTCCAGGCAGATAACAAAGGTGCCAGAAAAATAGCCAATTAAACATACCACACACACATCAAGATTTTCCTGAAAATCTCAGAAGTTTCATTAACTATTGAAGATATAATTCAGCATTCTAACTCTGCCAATTTGGATACCCAGAAAAGCTGTACTTGGGATTTGCACCTTATCTTTCTAACTGTGGGAGCAATTTCTACCCTGCAGTTCTCTAGATAACAGCGCATTGGGCTTCCTAAGAAATAGGCATACCAAACACATTTTTTCTCCTTGAACAGACCTTCTTAAAGAATTAGTATGGCTTTGCTGTCTGTGCAATTTCTCAAACACCTGTGTGACATTAATTACACTGCCCTTGAACTTTCTCTGTCTAATTTCAAATGCCTTGGTACTTTTCTTCTGTGTTAATGCTCACTTTTCAAAACATGGAACAGGAAATATGTTTTAAACATATTAACTGGCTGTAACCTTTGGTGCCAAGTTGGAGGCTGAGATAAGATTTTTTTTGTTTTTTAAAGAAAAGCAGTCAGTCAAAGGACATAGCTTTACAGACTTTGCAACTCTGTCTGGGAATCAATATATGCAACACAGACTTTAAAGAACTGCAGCCAACTCTGATGTGGAGGGGCAGCTTCACAGATAATCTGGAAGGAAATCTGGGTTATCAGTCAAGTGTATATAGGGCAGGCTAAATTCAATTCTGCATTTGAGATACACATAAGTTTGCAAAGTGTATAGTTTATTGGTGTTCCAACAAACCCTGTTGATCTATCTTAAGCACTGGAATGTATGAAATGTCCATCCTATGTGATTATCATCCAGTGGTTCTGTGTGTTTAAATTAATAACTTATTAAAATTTAGGATCTAAAATATGTAACACATAGCTTGCTCAGCACACTTAGGATGGAGAGACATAAGGTAGAATTGTGCCTGAGTGAAACTAACCCCATGTCCCCCTTGCCTTCCTATAGAACTTCCCTTCCTCTTATGGAGGCCTTCTTCCTTGGCCATTTAGTGACTGGTGAAGATGCGTCTTGGTACATGCCTATAGCCAGATGCACAACGATGATCTCATCCTCTGGAATCTCCAGAATCAATGACCAGTCATTTCGCTGTGACCTCCCACGCATTACTGGCCACTAAATGGCTGTGCAGAGTAAGGAAAAGGATGAGACAGGGGGCTGGGGATCATTCAGTGAGGGAGATAGTGAGCTCCTATCTCACTGATGATCAAAAACAAAAGAAAACAAAACCAGGAACAGAATCAAGACACCAAGGTTATGCTGAAATACATGTTTAAGTGGATGCCAACCACCAAGAGACATAAATAATGCCATGCTGCTAAAGGTCCTTTAATTGTCACATTCTCCCAAACAAAAGTCACCACATTGAAATCAGTGAGCAGTGAAAGAGAATCAAGCAGAGCATAAGTTTTCCTGGGTGCAACTACTGAGAAAGCTTTCTGTCTCACCCCAACTATGCTTAACTATTTGTGTCTTAGCCATGGACAGATAGTGGAAAAAGGAATGGGAAGGATGGTATGGAATCAGGTGCTCTCTCAGTTGCCCAGTTTTGTGTTTTAAAATATCAACAGCTTGAATTGGGCCAATAAACAAATCAACATCCAGGACAACTGCTGAAGAATGTGGAAATCCTTGCTTGCCGCATCCTTCCATGTGAGAACAAAAAACACAAACAGCATTTTTCTCCTTGCAAGTGAGATAGGTCAGATCTTTTCTGTTGGTCTTGAGAGAGTTTTTGTATTTGCAAGAATGATTTTTGCCCAAATTGGGTAGCTAAATTACAGTAGCTGCTGCTTTGGTGCATGGACTTTTAAAAATTAGACAAATTGACTAGGTTGTTGTGTCTTTTTTATCAATCAATCTGTCCTTCTTTGCTTGCTTTGTGTCTGCTTTGCTTCTCAAAGGAAGAAGACAGTAGTTTTGTGGAGTTTTATGCAAATGATGGAAGCCTAAATGCAAGACAAAGTAGCAATTCCACATATGTTCTTCACATTCCTATTGCAGAATAATCATGATTGAGGTTCCTGTTAACATCCTTGCTGCTCCATTCTGAACCAATGGATGTTTCTAAAGAATATCCAAAACGTATCTGCATGTAGTAGTGCTTTGCAGTAATCCAGCCTGATTACAAATAAGACATGTGTTAGTATGGTGAGTTCAAGTCTTCTCTTGAATCTGTGTGCAACCAGTACACCAGATTAAACAGGGCAAAGATATTCCTGGCCATAGACTTCTATCTGGGCATATCAGATCAGCAAGGGAAAAGAGGACCTAAGGCAAGGATATTAGCAGCCATAGGCCCTTGACAGCTGTTTATGGATAGGAAAACACTTGGGCAAATGTTTTAGAGTACCAAGGAGAGGAGGAACTGTTAAGCAATTAGTACTGTTTCAAAGTTTAACTACCATAGCTTCATCCTAAGGAACCCTATCGTTTGTAGTTTGAGAAATTCTTGGAATTCTCTGCTTGGAGAGTTCTTGTCCCCCCTCTAAATTACAGCATTAGAACTCTTTAGCAGAGATTCCTAAGAATTTTACCAAACAACAAATCCCAGGATTTGGAAAGATGGAGACATGGCTGTTAAAATGGTCTCTACCTGCTATATGCTCTGGTGTAGCATCATGTTCGTACAATGTAGTAGTCTCGTCAAATACAACAATGGCCCTAATTGTGAAGTTTGTCATTCGTTTGTAAATTCAGTTAGCATTCATCCCCCCTTAAATGTTCATGCAAATTTGACAGTTGGGAAGAGAAACTACACTGAAGGATTATCAGAATTCTCTAGAATCTGTAGTTAATTACTAAAAAGGTGATATTGGATTTCAGCATAAAATGTTTTTGTTGTTGTGCCCTGACTGAAATAATCACACAGTCTCAACCATATAGAATGAGATGCCATCTTCTGTCTCAGAAACAATTCGGTGGTCATAATGAACAAGACTATATATAGGAGGCTGAAAAACAACTGTCCAACTGTCCAACACCACATTTTACAGAATGCTCTCTAAAGATCCCACTGATGAATATCTGAAGGAACTGTGCAAATTAGTCAGAGAATTCTCCATCTATGTACAAGACTGAATTCAAATGGGTACACCTCAGGAGCCCAAATTGGGCATCTTTTGTACAAAATACACAAATGAGGCAATACAGGAAGACCAATTCTCTCAAGCATTAGAACCCTGACTATTGGATTTATGGAGTTAATTCTTAGGTCATGTGTCATCAACACTCCAAGCTACATGAAGGATACAACTGATTTCCTGAGGAAAATACAGTCTATCCACAACCTCCCAGGAAACATTATCCTAATCCCTATGGATGTGGAATCCCTATACACCAACATCCCACACCAGAATGTCACCAACATCCCTATACACCAACATCCCACACAAGTAATCAAGAATACCATTCTGAATGAAGCTACAGCAGTCCCAGACACCAAACTCTGCTGCTTTGTACTTACTCATAACCATTATGGAGAATAATATGTACCTCCAAGTTGGTGTATTGCCATGGACACCCATATGACACCACAGTATGCAAACACCTTCACAATTGACCTGGAACAATGCTTCCTCAACATGTACACCCCAAAATCTCTCATCTATCTACAATTTTTGATGACATTTGTGCATATTTGGCCACTTGGAGAACAATCCCTTGAGAAGATCCACCAGGACCTCAACAATTTCCACCGTATCATCATCCTGAGCCCAGAACAATTACACAGCAAATTCATCTTCTTGAAACCATGATGAAACTGCACAATGGACTTCTAAGCATCACCCTTTATCAAAAACCCACTGATCACTATCCACACTTACATGCCACCAGTTTCCACCCAAAAACATCCCCAAATCTATTGTTTTCAGCCAAGCCCTCCAATACAACTGCATCTGTTCAGACCAACAAGACAGACATTCAGTATTCTTGGATTTACAAAAGGCATTTCTTAAGCTACAATATCCACCTAAAGAGGTGAAGAAACAAATAAGCAAGGCAAGATTAATACTTAGGAACCATCTACTACAAGACAGATGAAAATCTCAAAATGACAGAACACTCTAGTGGTTATCTACAATTCTCAGCTGAGACCAAACAAATGAATAATCCATTATCTGTAATTAGTACTGGAGAATAACACAGCCCTCTTGCAGGCTCTGGAAGGCAGACTCTATTTGTCTACAGACAGCCTGCAGATCTTAAAAACTAATTACTTACAACAAGATATGTAACATAGATGGTATCACAAGGATAAAACCCTGCTAGAAACTCAAAGGCCAACTCTATCCCCACATCTGCTCTGGGAGCAATATTGTTGTTTTTGTTATCAAGTCATTTCAAACTCTAAGTTGAACCTATCCTGGGATTTTCTGGGGCTGAGAGTGTGTGATGCGCCCAAGGTCACCCACTGGGTTTCCATGGCTGAGTGGGAAATCCATCCCTGCTCTCCAGGGTTGTAGTCCAGCACTAAAATCGCTACATCATGCTGTGTCCCAGGAGCAATATTACAGAGGCCAATAACATCACCCACAATATCAGAGGGGTATTTACTTGTTCTACCTCCAATGTGATATATTCCATCCTATGCCAGTCCCTCTACACTGGACAAACTGGATAGTCTCTATGCAAGAGATTTAATGGACACAAATCTGACATTAGAAATGGAAATACCTAAAAACCAGTGGCATAACTTTTCAACCTTCCCAGACATACAGTCAAGGATTTGCAAGTTATGGTCCTTGAACAAGGAAATTACAAAGGAAGACTAAAAACAGATGAACTGAATTATATTCACAAATTCCAATCCATTAGCAGAGGTATGAACAAAGACAATGACTTCATGGTGCACGGCATATATTAATACAGCAGTCCTCACTACTGCATATATAACAAAAGGAATCTTCTCACAGTTTTGAACCCAGGGAAACTGGCTTTTGGGAAGCAGATTTATTGCTTTCACACATCAATACTGAAAAGATTTGGAAGACTTATGTCACTTTGCCATCCACTTGAACATTTAGGGCACCGGACATGATTTTCATCTTTATGGCTCCTATTACATTCTATCCCACTCTCACAGCTGTATAAATATGCTTTACACCTAGGGTCTTAAAGTCTGCATAGGTACTGCATAGGAAGAAGTGGCTTTATATTTATGAAAGATTTTGCTAAAATATTTTTTTAAAAGCAGTCTTAAAGGTGTTGCCACACTTCTCCCAACCCTCCAACTTCTCTTCCTTCTTTTTTAAAAACTTGTAAATGATTTCTCTACACTCATCCTGAAAAATGCCTACTAGTGAGCATGTGGTGAATGTGCCAGTGAGAAAGTAAAAGCTCCTTTGGCTACGTGCTGTTTGGGCGCATAGAGTATGAGTGACTCAGAATTTGGCAAGAATTAGAAGAAACACTTTTAAGTCGAGGGAAAGATAATACACTGATCTTGCAATGTTTTTGTGCGTAACCTGTAAAACTCTTCTGCGTACAGAGGAAATGGTGAAAATCCCTCTCAGCTCAAACACACTCCCTCTAGTGCATTTAGAGAGGCAGCTGTGTTGTTGTATTCACCAATCTATGGTAATCTACATACCGTATGTTTGCCTGTCTTTTGTATGTGAAAATGCTCTCTGATCAAGGAAAGCTATGCTCTTTAAAAAACCTCCAAGTAAAGGAATGTCTCAGAGTAATTCATTTTGTTCTTCCCCTCATTACTTACTAATCACAACCCCATGTAAATTCTAAACTGGATAAATTGTACTGATAAAAGTTTAGAGCCTGTATTTGATGACACTGCTTTTAAATTCAGTAAAACTTTTAAAGGAACCTATCATGGAGAATTATTGCCTACTGTGTGGGAAAAAGGAAGGTAATTCCTGATTGGTGGCTGAGAGGGCTAGAAATCATAACACATGGTATAGTGAAAGTGTGTTACTGCTACACAGAATATAGAAACATCATCTTTAATTATACTCGAAGCTTGCCTTCCTGAAAATGATTGTGAATTAGAATTCACTGTATGTTTTTCGTGTTATCCTACAGCAGGGGTGGGCATCTTCACTGCATGCAATGACTGGTTTTCATTGTTGTGCATTCATGCTGGGCTTCTCCAGTACAATAACGGACCAAAAATGCAAAGCAGTTTGCACTTCTGCTTTGCATTTCCTGGATTTTTCGCCAATTGAGGACTGTTTGTGGGATTTGGGGAGTGGATGGGGTAAAAGGCAAACTTCTAGTCCATGAATTGTGATACACATTTCCAGATCCTTCCCCCCTTAATTTTGCAGGTGTGCCAGGTACTTCTGGGGTCTTGGGGGTGCAAAAGTGGTTAGTGGGGCTGAATGCAGCTCATATATGACATTTTCCCCACTCATGATCTATTGACTCAGATAAATAGTAGATAAATGACCTCTGTCTGTCTGTCTGTCTGTCTGCCTTTTTTATCTATCTATCTATCTATCTATCTATCTATCTATCTATCTATCCATCCATCCATCCATCCATCTGATAATCTATTATCCATCTTTAAGCTGTGGTACTGATTGTCTTTGATCAATATTTAATACATTTCCCCCACAATGTATTTTGGCCATTATCTCTATTTGACAGATAGAAGAGCTGGGGGCAAGATATACTTTTAATACGCTGATCCTTTAATCCTTTAATGCTGCTAACTCAAAACTGCAGATGAAATCAAAGGGATTTCTTCCCTTTCAAACTAAAGTGACTCAGATGCCAGCCATTTAGTCTGCTCACTTGAAGAGTATTTGGTTTAGGAATAAACTGGACCTCACTCTCCAGATGGTGAATGGATGATTATATGCAGTGGTCTTGCCGGACTTCCACAGTATGCATCTTTAGCAAATCACTTTCTAGGACTTAGATACTGATTTACTCCTTTCAGCATTTATAAAGATGATTATGAACAGACATTAAAACGTGGATGAAAAGATATTACCAATGACAGTGTTTCCTGGTCCTTGTTTATATCTTGTGAAATGTGGTATTAGGTAGATGTTTCTCATGATTTTTAGTGGACCTACCCACCCCAGCTAAAAACCTTTAGAACACAAGGAGACTATATAGCTATTGAAGACAGAGGATTCTTTAAAAAAATAAATAGAAAGGGAAAGATTTCCACTGGGAAAAGAATACGTATGTGTAGAAGATTCACAAGTGTAAATGAATATAAATGACATGGGCCATTCCACCCTACACTCTTATAGTGCTATTAATTCTGAATGCCACTCCGTAAACTGCAAACCCCAGGATTCCATAGGATGTTGAAAGTGGAATAATAGCACTATAAGAGTGTAGTGCAGAAATGGCATAGTCACAGGAATCCTATTCAGTGTAAAGAGTAAGTGAGGAAAGAGGAGAGTGTACTAGTCCTCTATGGTTACATCTCCCCCTACCCTCTCACACAGAAACACACAGAGGGTGACTTTTTGAGGAAGACAGCCTCTTATCTTTGGCAACTCTCCATTCAGAATGTTAGAAAATCAAAGCTCCTGCTTATAGAGAGGCTTCCATTGAGAGGTGAAGTTATTCTTTTGCAAAAGTTGATTTGCGTGTGTGGAGAGTGATAGAAACGATGATAGAGGGGCAGGACCAAAACGTCATTTTTGGAGGTCCTCGGACAAACTTTTAACCCTGACTCCTTCCCGTCTTTCCTATGCAACATTCCACAAGAAAAATTCTCAGAAGGATCTCTGGAAACCTTGTAAAGCTGACATTTTGAAGCTTCTTCCAATTCTCAAGACTCTGGTGCCATTTAAGGATGGCATGGCATGTAAAAGAAAATTGTTCACTGCTTTGAATCTGTGGTACAATGTGCAGGTGATAGTGTCCAAAGTTGCATTGAAACTGTGACTGTCTCAGCAACACAATGAGAGAGTATGGAGGGAGGTCTGTGATGAACTCTGAAGGGGGGATTAGCAACAGAGTACTCTAGCAACCCTGGAGCTTTAAATTGATTGGCTATTGGAAATGGAACCCAGGCTAGCCAGAGGGACGGGCTAGATGGGGGAAGTGAGTAACTGAGATTTGATTGAAAAACAGTGTTGAGATTCAGTACAGTGTGTTTGGAGTGGGGAGAGAAACAAATACATCTGAGAGTGTGTGTAAGAGAAAAAGAAAGTGTTTGCTAATTTGCCAACTATCTTTTACCTTGGCAGTGTGTTAAAGAAAGAATCGTTAGTATTTTTGTAAACAAAAACAAAATCCTGTGACTGTGAGCTAATTAGATGCCTGCACAGACTCCTGCAACTTGGACTAAAAACAGAAGCAACACATGCTTCCATAGTCCTACGATGCTTTCCCCCGCTTCCCTCCAGCATCCATCCCTCCTTTTTGTACACAAGGAACTTGGGAATTTGTAGTTCCTGAAAAAATAGGCCAGGTTATATATATGACATGCAGCCTACGCTGGGCTTTTCTGTACCTCTGGGCCCTGTTAAAAGAGTACCTTTTGGAGGCAGCGAGGTTAGCATGTTTCACTTATCTGGTTTTAACATATCTGAATAGGGTTAGCTACTGCGGTGTATCTGTTGCAGAATTTCCCAGTAGCAAGAGTAAAAGATATTCAGCGGACCAAATAATCATTTTTAACCGGTCCCATTCTTCAAGAACTTAAAGTGAGGATATATGGTAATTCACCTACCATTTTATATTCACAACAGCTCTGTGAGGGAGATGAGATTGAACAAAGGGGACCTATTCTGCAAGAGGGCTGGGGAGAACAGGGACAAAGTAGGGGGCCACTTGTATTCCCAGGGATTTGATGAACTGAGATTTTAACAGCAACTAATAATTTCTTATGCTTTGTAATTATTGTGGGAGGGGAATTGTAGTTTTAATATATTATAAATGCAGGCTTTGGCTTTTAAGTTTTGTCTAGTTGTTGTAAAATTCTTTTCGAGGAATATGTCTAAAAATTCAATAACCTATACATTGACCATCCAACACGTTTAGTAAACTTGTACGGAGTTCCACTCTCAGTCTGTTAAATCTCATCGGCAAAGTCAGCAGTTGTGTTTATGGATCACTGATTTTCTTAGAGAATCTTCACAAATGGGAAGTTCGGCAGTTTTACTTTGATTGTTGAAGTGCTGGTGTAAGTGGTATTTTCTTAGATGCCAGAATGGTTGCTAGAGAAGCAGATGACACAATTGCTATTTGGCATGAAAGAGGAGTTCACACTGAGTAAGAAAATTTGCAGCTAATGTACCAGGCATACAACTTTTGGCCTGACACTGCGAAGAACAGCAGAAGCAAGGGAGATATTTAGGTACATTGCTATGTTGCATAAACTATATAAATCTTAGTACTGCTGTTCAAGTGCTTTCATTCACTTGCCTTCAGGTTCATTGAAAGCTTGCCATTTCTTCCAGTGAAGCTCTGTTTCTTCAGACTCTGTCAGAGCTGACACTGTTCTCTGGTTTCAGTACATTTCCTAATTGCCCTTGTTGAGAGGCTGCTATAAACAATTACAGAAAGTGCTCTGAAAAAGATTGGAATGTAGAGGCATTGCAGAAATGTTATGAGCATAAGAAAGTAACAAAAAAATGAAGCAGGCACCAATGGGTCCAGGTTTTTACTAGAGGGATCTATTTCTGTTAGGGATGTTTTGGCTCTGATCATGGGAGCAGGAAAAGGTTTAGATAAGCCTTCTTCCTTCCACATGTACTTTGAAGAGAGCAGTAGTAACTAATTACAAATCTTTTTTTCTTTCTTTTTCTAAAATATTGGTATCTTCTGTGCTGAAAGGTCTTAGAGCAGGGTTGCTACCCCAAAATGTGGGTGACTCAGAGGTCCAGTACCTCCGTGAAATGGTGGGAAATACTAGCTCAAGGAGGAGGGCTGCAAGAGGGGTGTAACCTTATGAGATCTTTTATACCTATGTCTACCAGTACTAGCACAAGGAAGAACCAGCTGGTGATCCAAACGTAAGCTTATTTATTTTATTGGGGGAATTGGAACACACACAAGATCCAAGCAATCACACAGTCACACAAGGCTAACTGACAGAAAAGGGAGGAAAGTTTTGGATAGCAAGACTTTCAGGGCAAAGTGGGTGATATTTACCAATTCAGCAGAGAAGCGAAGAAGTAATGTGGCTTAGACCAGGAGCCCAAGGACAGTACACAACTGGGAATTGGAGTGGCAGAATGGTTACCAGCAACCAGTGTACTGCAAGTTGGCTAGCCCAAAATTGGGGTTTCAATACTCCTTTTCTGCCTGGAGGGTGAGGGTGCTAATGGCTGTCTGGAAGTGTAAACAGTGGAGTCCGTAGAGTGGACAATGGGGTCCAGAATGGAGTAATGGTCTCAGGTGACAAAGGACTAATTGGTGCGAGCACAATAGGGAAGACTATTGGTGACTATTGATTGTTGCATGCATGCCTTCCCTAGTTCTGTTGTGTTTTGCCAGGCACGGAGAAGGAAGGCAAGCATGCCCATCCAGAAGGCAAGGGAGGGGGGATGTATGTGTATCTCCTCCCTGCCCCTTGCCTTTTAGTTGGGTGTGAAGAAGGAGAATGAAGGCAGAAAGGCAAGGGAATGGGAGAGAGGAACCCCAAAAAGGAATGGGAAGTAGAGCATAGAGGAGAGTGATTCACAATTTTTCTACTTTCATGAGGTTTCTGCACCCCAAACCCTATACTTCCACATTAATTTTAGCAGCAAAGCACAACTCTCCTGCTTGCATTTCCATTTCATTAGCTTACTACTAGTGCTTCATCTGGTGAAGACCATTCTATGGGGAGACTAAGCTTTCTCATGTTCTGCATAATAGACTTGGAGGATATTTCCCAACCCTCTGTTTCAGACAATTGTGACTAATTAGTTTTCACATGCCTGGGAGCTGGCGCCATCTGTCCAGCTGTGTGATATTTAAAGTACTGGTATTTTATTCTGAAAAGCAGAATGATAATGTTATGCCTGTTACAGTAAGAAGAACCCTGGTGGATTAGATGAAAGGCCAATATCCTACCATTCTGTTTCTCAGTGGACAGGCAGAAATCTTTGGGAAGCTCACAAGCAGGATATGAATAGTGTTGCACTCTCCTATTTATTGTCACATCCCTACACTCCACATAAAAAGAGGACAAAAGGGGGCACAAGTGCCAATAACATTAGCATCTGCTAATTTTAAAATAAAATATTGTTGCAATTTAGATAGCTGGACGGTTTATCTCAGAATAGTGAGGATGACTGCAACAAGATGGTTCAGGTTCATACTCATTCTGCTCTCTGGATGTGAACTGTGGATGGACACCTTTAACATATCAACTGCTCTCTCTTCTTATGGTCCTAGATCTTTCAACAGGGCTTTAATCAGACAGTCCTATAAACAGAGGGGAAGGTTCAAATAGAGCAGTGCTTTTCAAGCTGTCGTATGTGAGGAACGGCAATTCTGTTTCTCCAGTGTGTAAGGACTGATACCGTATTTGATTCATATTATTATCAGGTAATTCATCTTTCCTGTAAAGTTGCCACAGTCTGGCAACTGATGACTTGTGGACCAGTGCTGGTCTCTGGATTGCTTCTTTGAATAACACTAAGGCCATTTCCGCATGAGGCAAGGGAATCGCTCCATGCTGTTACTCACCGGATCTTCTGGCTCCTCGATCCGGTCCAGGGTGAATCAGAGCAGTGCGTGGTCTTAGATCTGCACTGCTCCGGCTTCCAAAATGGTGACTTCTGGTTGGTCGTGGGTCCTGACAAACTGCAAAGCTCGCCATGCCTAAAGCCCGCCCTCCGCAAATCGCAGGCTTGCATTGGTGTGTACCTGTGAATCTGCACAATGGTTTGCTCCCAAAAAAAGAGAAACCTATTTTTTCCAGTCTTTAAAAAGCGCGCTGGAAGACCAGTTGGGGGCGTTTCGGAGCAGACTGAGGTGCGGATCTCTGGTAAGTAGTCCGAACCTAGTCTGCTCCAAGGTGCAGATGTTCTCCGTGGAGGACACACTGCACTGTTTTAATTCCCCCGTGCGGAAAAGTCCTAAGACAGAGGACTCGGCTCTGATGGCCTTTCAAAGAGAAGGCTGTCCTTACTAAAGAAGGAGACATGGCTATCTTAATAACCATTGTGACTAGCAGCTGTGTGCAGCATTATGTCCTGTGTCAGCCATGTACAAAATATATTACATCATTTATATTATGTCTATCTCAGATGGAAACATCTGGATAATAACAGACTGTTCCTTGTGTGTGTTCCTGGTAAATTGGTGCAACTGGCTATGTGGACTTCCTGAGTGCAGAAAGAAAAGAGCACAATCTATGAATCAGATGCAGGATCTCAGGATAATGTTCATTAGAAGAACATTGTGTTCTTCAATGTAGTGGCCACTGAATTACACAATCACATCCAAATCCTAAGCATGGTTCTCAGAAGTAAATTGTATTACATTCCATAGGAGTGAAGGAGAGAATTATATCTGAATGAACATGTATAGGGTCAGGCTGTTACTTATTCCTAAGGGAGTTCAGGACTCTTAACTTTAAGGAGGTGGGTCATTGCTAATGAGAAGATAATCTGATGTAGTAAGAACTGCATGCATTTGAATCATCTGATGGATATTCACATTCATAAGACACTCCCCAAACTTCAAACCTGACAACTTAAAAGATCTCTGTGTAAGACACAGGTCGTATCTTCCAAAATGATGATCTTTATCTACTTTGAATATAATTCTCAACTTGATGTTTTTTTCTTTTAAAATCTTTATTTAAAAATGCATTCTTTACAGAACAAAGTTCATATTCTTGTTTTCTTGTGTCTAATTCTCTAAAAGTTTGCTTAGAAATAAGTTCTATGAGTTCAGTGGGGCTAATTCCTATGTAAACATATATGGGACTGCTGGTTTAATTAGATTAATAGCATTTTGATAAATTGGTGAGCAACTCTAGTACATCAAGACTGCTGTGTCTTTTCCTAAGTGAATAGTTGAGCCTAATGCAGTGGTTTTCAGTACACTTTAGGACTGGTAGTAAGTGTGGGCAATGCATATAGACTAAGCAGTTGCTGCATATACAATCATGCTACAATCATATCTCATATAGGCCAACAAAGTAAAAGTTGTTATTTAGAGTCACAAGTAAAATGCTTGATGGCCCAAACTGAGAAACTATAGAGATAAACTTAGTGAAGTGAACAATCTATGTTTGTTTTCTTGTCTGTTTTTTCCCCTCCAGACAGACAGATGTTGATGGTCACTGGGCATGTGATCTCCAAAACTTTGTATAGGTGGCTACATATTATATTAATTTATAAAACAAGGAAACTAGGGCTGCTTTCCTAAATAAAACACGCACGTGCACGCACACAGCGAGCGGGAGGGGAGACACATGCCTCAATTGACAAAGCTTCTGGTGGTGAAGCTGGGTTTTTTTAAATAAAGGCTTTCTCTGCCTAGCCAGCTCGTTTTCCTCCTTCTCCTCCACCTCCACTATATAGCTGCCAGGTCATTCATTCATTCATTCATTCATTTATTAGCACCAAGCATTACAAAGATGGTGAAGGAACACTTGAGAAACAGATCTGATTTGGTGTTGGGTTGCAGCAGCATGTCTGCAGTAAACAATGCAATAAACAAAGCTTTACCTGGGAAACAGCAAGATTCTACTGTAGGCCTGTGTGCCTGCCTATAAAAGCCAAGGTAAACAGCAGCTGCTTGCTGAGAATGTGTGCACAGCAAAGCAGAGAGAAAAGGGGAAAGTAGATGAATCTCCTGCTCTTCCTCCTCCGCTCCCCCAGTATGTTAAAGATGCATAGACTGGTATGTTTGACCACCAAAAGGGAAATGAGAAGAAAAGTGGAGGCTTGTGAATGCATTTTTGAAGAAGCCTCCATTTCATCTCTAGAAGCTTCAAAATGTTTTTGTTTTCTTATGCAACGCTTGCCTGACCTGATTGTTCCATTTCACATGTGCATATTGTTCATTTTGAATGGAAAGTCTACTGAAACATGTGGAATGAAAATACACACACACACACACACAGACATATAAACTTTTAGTGCTGTAGCAACCTCTCCTTATTCTTTCCATTTTGTTTCTGCCTTGGAACCAAATTTTCTGTTAAAAAAGTAATGGCCAGAAACACATCTACTTAATTAACTGTGGTATACCTGTATCTAGAAGTTATGTCCAACTGCACTCAGGCATACCTAGGATTCTGTTGCCATTCCCAAACTAATTATGGCAGTTTACAATATCAGATTATAAATCCATACTTCACACATCTACACCTCTTTAACTCCCTGGCTGTTCCCCTCTGTTGGTATACAGACCAATGAATGCTTCATAAGCTGTCCAGAGCCCCCAGGCTAGCCTGTTGCTTCAAGTATACTGAAGGAGACTATCCCTTTCCTAATTTTGAAATAAGTTTCAACTGCCAGACCGCTGGTCTCTTTCTGTGATAGAGTGAGGGGTGCCATTTCTTCCTTCATCTAAGGCAGCAAAATGTTTTGGGCCAGCCTTTAGTTTGTGCCTAAGGTTCAAAAGACAGTGTCTGAAGGAAAGTATGGCAGGTGACATCATGTTAAATTTGTATATTGGATTTGCCGTAGAGAAAGGATAGATTTTCAGGCATGAAGTTCAGCCATCAGTGTGCTCTAGTGAGAATTTCTAGCATGACCTGAATGGAGGTTAAGGAATGAAAGTTCATTTCTTAGGGAAAGCACACATCAGACCAGTACTTTATCGCTGGAAATACACTGCATGGAAAATCCCTACCCCAATTATTGCTTATATTATTAGATGCTTTATATGTTCACAAAAAGCAATGCATACCAATCAAAGCCCAAGGTCCTATTGTTTGGGACACTCATGTGCCTAATTAGCACCCATCACCTTAGTGGTAAATTGGGAACTTAAAGTTGGTGACTCCTGAATTTGGAATGCTATTCGATAGATGATACTGTCACTAGGTAACATCCTCTCCTCCTTTTATGAACATGGCTGCTTGAAGTCTGTTGGCTCACGCTGAGTACAGATTCCCAGGAGCGGTTGCCTCCTCCTCTCTGATGAATTGGGTCAAATGGCACAGCCCTTATCAGCCACTGTTGTGAACAAAGGCCTGTGGTGAGGAAAGTGTCCCTGCGTAATCTTTATAGCTGTGATAGGGCCTACAGCTGCTCATGCCTGCAGACACATCAGTGGACAGTGACCTCATAGCTGGCTGCTGATCTCTTGTTTCATTAAGGATTTCAGGTTATAAAGGTATATGGCCCGGCTGAGCTTTGTATTGATCTTTAGTGTTTGTAAACATTCCATGGCCTACAGTGTAGCCAGATGACACAGGGCATCCTCGTTAAACCATCAGCAACCTTAAAAGGACATTAACAAATGTATGAACTGTGTCACATCATTACGAATATTCACAATTGCATCAGGTGGAGCAGTTGTCCTTTAGAGGGGTACCTGTGTGTTAGCCTGTTGGAGCAAAAACAGCAAAAAAATTACACATGCAAAATGAACAAATCTATTTGTCCTTCCATTGTTAGGCCTTTAAGTTATTACATTATTCAGGTGAGCCTTTAATTATTAAATGACATCAAATGATCATACTGGACTTTTTTATGTTTTAATTATTGTTTTGCATCCATGTATAATTTTATATTTCCAGTTTATTGTGCTTTATTAGACATTGTAAGATGTTGTAAGTCACCTGGCATTCCATCCTTGGAACAAAGGTGGGCTACAAATAAAGCACATGAATGAATGAATGAATGAATGAATGAATGAATGAATAAAGGCATTTCCAAGTCAGTACAAGGTCACACTGAATATGTTCCCATAAGAGATGAGTGAGAAATCAAGAATTTAAAGCTATTAGGCAGCTGTTGATGTCACTCTCCCAAACGTGCACATTGAAAAAATGTGCATAGCAAAATGTGAGCGTTGGAAATGTGTGCAAAGCAACACAGTGAATGTGTTCAAGCCATGCATACATTTTGAAACATGCTCACAGGACACACACATTTGGAAGAAAAAAAAACCAAATAATGGGATGGATCTCACCATTCTGTTTAACTCCAAACCTACCTCAGTAACAGAACCACACATGGACTGTACATGATGGTAGGAAGTGAAAAAAACGTCCTGAGACGTCCTGAAACGGAGCTTACCTGAAACCGGGTAAGTTCGTCGCCACGTGGAGCAGCGCGTTTTCGCTGCTCCACACTCCTCGGCGTCCCGTGGCATCCTGCGGGGCCCGAAATGGCGGCTTATGACTGGTGGAGGCTCTCCACCAACCGGAGAAGCTCGCCAGCCGGAAAGCCCGCCCCAGCAGATCTGCCGGCATGCCCTTGCGCGCCCCTGCAAATCCACACCGGGCGCTGCGACGGGGCTGCACGCGGCTGCACGATCATGCTTTTTAAAGACCACATATAAAGCGGTTTTCAAAAAGCAGGCGGTGCCGCCACTTCCGGGCACCCTAGCATGGATTAGGGTGTGGAACTACACAAAAGTAGTCCGCCCCAATCCACTTTACGGTGTAGACGACCTCCGACGGAGGTCGCGCTACAACGTTTTATTTCCCCATGTGGAAAGGGCCAGAGTGAGTAAATGCAGGCTTTACAGATGTACACAGTCACAGTTTTAGGCCATTTCTGCTCAATTTTGCTATAGCACAACAGCAGCAGATTGTTTCTGGTCCATGGTACCTCATGACATCATTGCTATCCAGCTGCTATCCCACTCCCAAGCATCACCAAACTGCCTTGTTCTATTTCTAGAAAAACAAATCAGTTAAGAGTCTCCTTTAACACTTCAATCCTGTCAGCTGTCTTAGTGCAGCACCGTTATAGCACTTGATAGTGCTTCCTGTTATTGCAGATCCAGCACTGGGCAGGCTGTGGCCATGCCCAGCTTGTCCCTCCTCAGTGACTCCCATGGCATGGCAAGTTTGGAATCTACCACCTTTCTGTGTTTATTTTACACTTGTCCTTTAAGTTAATTAAAAAATATATTTTTTAGCATTATAGCACACATTTTCTGAGTGAGAAGCAAAAATATGTCCCCAAGCAAGTAGAAACTGGAACTGGCATACCTCCCAAACAATATAATGAACATATTAACAGCCTTAGTACTAGGCACAATAGAGTGACTGCTTCAGGCAGCAGATTTTGGAGGCAGCGGTGGAGTTCTTTTGGCTTTTGGTGACTTGGCAGCTTTCTCCTTCTAACTCTCAATTTGTTCCAGGATCTCTGTGCCTAAGGAAACCTATGAAATTCATGAGGTCATCATAAGTTGACAGGTAACTTGAAGGTGCATGCATGCGTGCATGCACACACACCCATGTGTGGATACACACCCATGCATGCACATGCCCTTTCGCTTATTAGAAGATGCTATCCTATCCTAAGAGTTGAAGCAAGATTGAACTGCCAGTCCAGCAATCTTTGAAATTAAATGGAAAAAGGGCATTGTCTTGTCCTTTGTCTTGTGCCACCAACAGCAGTGAAAATTATCATAGAGGTAATGAGAGAGAAAAGGTAATGAGGTAATGAGAGAGAAAAGGGAATATGTGCATGAGACACCTACATATCTAATATGTGCACAGATGCTAAGATCTTTGGGGAGGAAACATGTAGATTTCAGACTCCAGGCAGGGAGGCAGGCAGGCAGATAGGCAGGCAGGCTGTCTCTGTCTGTCTGTCTGTCTGTCTGTCTTTATTTATTTGTTTAATATGACTTGCTCTGAGATTTTAAGGCACTGAAGTACAGAAGCTCTTCCTTTAATTGGCACTAATGGCTTTTAGATGTCACGAGCTGCTAGTTATTGGGCATACCCCACCCCAGAGTTGTGAAAAAGTGTTTGCGATTTGGAATGTAGTCACTGAAGGACAAAAATATCTGCCTTTTTCTCTAGCAAGTGAGCAGGAAGGAATGTTGGGCAGGTTTTTTCAAGAATGTGCTGTTGCTTTTGAAGGAGATGATGTTGTTTTCATGCTAACACTATCTGAATTCTGTTTTTTATTTGGATGCAAATTATAAAAGTAAGCCTGGGAATTCCAACTGTGTGGGAAATTGGAGAACAGATTAGAATCTTAATTTTAAAAGCTTTTTTTTTTTTTTTTTAAAGGAGAAGCCTAATCATTTGTGGTAACTGTAGAAGACATTTTGTTTTATGACTGTATTCTGTTTGCTTTAATTTTATGATAGGGTGATCTTTTGGGTTCTTATTTTGCACCTTAACATTCCCTCCTCCTCCTCCCCCCTCCTCGTCTTCCTCAAGTGGGAAGGGAAGAAGTGAGTCTCTCCACTTTCACATGTTTCCTTAGTGACTGTTAAAGTGAGCCATTGAACACTATTGACCTATACTTTCATTAAAATAAGACAGGGGGCAAGTTTGCCAGAACTATTAACAAACCCAACCTTCTGACCAAGTATATCCATTCCAGTCTTCCTCCCACAGCTATCTTTCAGGTGTTTTTTTGGTCTACAACTTTCATAATCTCTGATGATTGGCCATATTGACTGAGACTGATGGAAGTTTTTACCACAAACATCTGGAGATCATTGGGCTGGTGGAAGCTGGCCTATACTGACAGCAAAGCTGGCCTATATACTGACAGCAAACAGTGACAGAAATCATAGAGTCCGGATTCATCAAGTTGGAACTAATCTCAGAGTTCATCTGGTCTAATTCTTAATCCCATTGATTTTATAGATGCCTATTTTCCTGCTTTTCATGTCTCTCATTTTTGGCATTGCTGGTGAGTGATCCCCCAAAATAACCACTACTAGTTTAGCTGGACTTAAAAAATTCTTATGTTGCCATATTGGCATGCAGAGCTAAGACTCTGGGCTTTTTCATGCTACACAGTTATTGTGCTATGATTCCACTTTAACTGGCAGTTTTGTCTTCAGGAATCCTGATATCTCCAATTTTGGGAGGAGTATTTTGAATTTGCAGCCAGAGAGCTGTAGTACCTGTCCAAACTGCAAATCCCAAAATTCCATAGGATGTTGCCATGACAGTTAAAATGGAACAATGGCATGATAACTGTGTAGCATGAAAGGGCCATCTAAGCATAGTTTCCTAGACTGATTTTAATACAATCTTAAGATCAGCAGGGGAAACAGTAATTAGAGCTCTATGACATAGATGCCATGGGTTCAAATAAAAGAGAATGTTTCCTTCTATATGCTACAAGCAGGCATAGGAAGACCATTAAAACCAATGTTATTTTTAATCTAGGTAAATAAAAACATGTATGTGACTTTTAAGAAGATCCAGGGACTTGGAGAATATTGCTTTAATGGATTGCCAGCTACGACTGCCACTATCCTCGTGCATCCCATATGGTCTGATTGCTGATGAATGCTCAGGAGGCAGGGCTGTTTGCTTCATAGATCAGTTTTGCTTTCAGCCAGACAGTCAGCGACACTTCCCAAATATTGCACAGCATTATTTTTACCCTTGTACTGACAAGGCACGAGAGACTGTTGCCACATCGCCCAGTTCCACATGGTTTCTGTACAGGCAAAGGTCAGCACCATGTGGACTTTGGTACTTGGAGGTAAACGGTTTGCTGGTTCCTAGCGTGAACTAGAGATTACATAACAAAGGCAGCAGAAGTCACAGTCGGGTGGCTGGGTAGGTGGGAACGTGACTGTACTGCATTCAGAAAGAGTGGAAAGAGAAGAGGACACTGATTACTCTGAAGCTATTTAGGAAATGGAGGCCTGGTGTATTTCTATAAGGTTTAATGTTGTTTCTAAATACAAAAGAAACAGGTTGTTAGTTAACTCTACTCACATCTCCCTCACATTGTTCTCCTACAACCTTCCCAGTGATCCTATATAGAAGACCATAAATATAGCCTTTTTTAAAAATCAGATATAATTCATTCACATTTGCTGACATACGTTCAGAGACAAGGCAGTCACATGACAGGTGCACGCACACAAACTGGTTGAATCTCTGCAAAATAATGTGTTTTACCAGGCTGCTTGTAAAATCCATAATCTATGTCCACTCTCCATGTTCTGTACAGATGACAGAGATCTGAATAACAAATTATACACAAAAAAGTCCAACATTGTCTCTAAGGTCATAATTTCCATTACTTCCTGACAGAAGGGAAGAGTTACTGGACAGGACAACAACATATAGATGAAGAGTCCTCCACGTTCAGGGTATTGGAAGGATCAATTGTGGTCCAATAGGTTTAATTGGTTGAATCATTCCAGTGCCCAGTATGAATACAAGATGATTTTCTATTGAATTAGTTGCAGTCATAGATGTAGGGAGCCAGGTGTGTAGCTGTTGGGGATGTGTGGGTGAAAGCACTGCCCTGCCAATAAGAATTCTGCCTCCCCCCCATTATCCTTCAGTCTCTAAATTTCTAGCTTTGCAGATAGTGAAGCACTGAAAATTGTTTACACTCAGAATTTTTATATTTATTGTGTTTGCATTGCCTTTAATACCTTGGATCTCCTTGTCTTTATAGAATCATAGAATCATAGAAATGTAGAGTTGGAAGAGACCACAGGGGCCATCCAGTCCAATCCCCTGCCATGCAGGAACACTCTCAGAGCACTCCCGACAGATGACCATCAAGCCTCTGCTTAAAAACCTCCAAGGAAGGAGACTCCACTACACTCCGAGGCAGCATATTCCACTGCCGGACAGCCCTGACTGTCAGGAAGTTCTTCCTGAGGTTCAGGTGGAATCTCCTTTCCTGCAGCTTGAATCCATTCCTCCTTGTCCTGGTCTCTGGAGCAGCAGAAAACAAGGCCACTCCTTCTTCTACATGGCATCCCTTCAAATATTTAAACATGGCTATCATGTCCCCTTTTAACCTTCTCTTCTGCAAACTTGGATGACTAAAATGTATTTTTAAATGCTCCAGTGAAGTGTTAAATTACTGCAATGCTAAAAATTTGGGACATTTCATCTGGGGTTCATATTCTTATGGATAGGCAGTATTTTCCCTCCCACAGCTATACCCCTGTAGGGAAGAGTTTTTGGTATTAGAATGCAGGCTCAAAGCGAGGCATCTATTCATAGAATCATAGAATTGGAAGAGACCACAAGGTCCATCCAGTCCAACCCCTCGCAATGCAGTAATACACAATCAAAGCACTCCTGACAGACAGCCATCCAGCGTCTGCTTAAAAATCTCCAAAGAAGGAGACTCCAACACACTCTGACTCAGTGTATTCCACTATCAAACTGCTCTTACTATCAGGAAGTTCTTCCTAAAGTTTAGCTGGAATTTATTTTCTGTTATGTAATCTCTAGTTCACGCTAGGAACCATTGCTCCATGTCCTGCTTTCTGGAATAGCACAAAACAAGCTTGCCCCATCTTTCATATGACATCCTTTCAAATATTTAAACATGGCTATCACGTCATCTTTTAACCTTCTCTTCTCCAGCCTAAACATACCCAGCTCCGTAAGCCATTCCTCATAGGACATGGTTTCCAGGCATTTTACTCTTTGGGTCACCCTCCTTTGGACACATTCCAGCTTTTCAATATCCCTCTTGAATTGTGATGCCCAGGACTAGACACAGTATTCCAGGTGAGTTCTGACCAGCAGAACTATTGCTTCTCTTGACCTATTGATTTTTCAGATTCAGTGGTCCTTTGATTCCACAGCTCATCTAAATTTGATCAGACCAAC
This sequence comes from Ctenosaura bakeri, assembly GCA_948474755.1. NCBI lineage: Eukaryota > Metazoa > Chordata > Lepidosauria > Squamata > Iguanidae > Ctenosaura > Ctenosaura bakeri. The sequence goes on from CAOLHI010000843.1 coordinate 555,110, forward strand.
TGTAACCCAGTAGTATAAAAACTTGTATGCCTGTGGGGCATCTTCTACTGTGCGTAAGAATGTAAGTTTCTTAGGAATTCTGAATGCCAATATGACATCTAAAACAAATATGCTACTTAAGCAGTCTCTGAGTTGCAAGTATTTCCAAAAGGCAGATTTAAATCAATTATCCTGATCAATCATCCTAATCATAGGTTGTTTCAATGCGTTAATTCCCAGTTTAGTGTGTATATCAAATTACTGCTTCGCCTTTAGTTTTTATGCTAAGGTTGCTTGATACTATGAGGTCTCCATGAGTATATGCATCAATGCCAAAGAATGAGCCTAGCTGTGGGATCCAATTCTTCCTCTCCTTTTTCAGTTAGCTGAAGAGCTAAAGCTGCTGGATGTCTGTGAAGCTGCTGGTGGGAGAAATTTTGAATGTAGTTTGAGAGATTCCCTTAGAGCAGAGCTTTCCAAACTTTTCATGTTGGTGACACACTTTTTAGATATGTATAATTTCATGAAACAGTAGTTCACTTTTACTAGCAAACTGGAGGTTAAACTAACCCCTTATAAGAGATACAGACTCATACCTTAACTATAATAACAAAATGTATGGGGACACAACATATCTCATGAAAACCTTTCATATATTTTAAAAAATATATGATTTATAAATAATAACATACATTTCCAAGATTGTAGGTGACACACATACTTCAGGTGACACACTAACATGTCGCGGCACACCATTTGGAAAGCCCTGCCTTAGAGAATTGATGGCGGGAAAAATCATGTGCTCTTGTGCCCCTCTCTCTGGGCTGTTGGGAGGGAGTTTGCACAGACAAAAAGGATAAAGTGATGATACAGTGGGGCATATAAGGAAATCATTCCATTCCCAGAAAAAGTGATTTTTTGATCTGTAACTCCAAGAATCCCCCAGAAAGCTTTCTTTTGAGGGAATACCACTCCCAAAATTCTTCAGCAACATGGCCAAACTCTGGAAAATTCATAAGCAAGAGAGAAATGAGATTGCCTTTGGGGGCTCCTTTCAGATACCCTAAGAGGGTTTCACTATGGAATACGAGGTGCTTTCACACTTGTTGCTGATATTTGTCATGACTGACTGATGATGGTCCTATGAATGAAGGATCTCCAAGGGTTACTAACAGCCCTGTTCAGGTCTTGCAAACACAGGACTGTGTGTTCCTTGTTTGAAAATCAATCCATCTGTAGTGTGGTCTCCCTCTTTTCCTACTGCCTTTCCTTTTACCAAGTGCCTTTTCCAATTAGTTATATCATCTCATGATATGTCAACAACAACCTCAGTTTAGTTATCTTGGCTTCTAGTGAGAGTTCAGGCTGAATTCACACAAGGACCTATTTATTTGTCTTTTTGTCTGTCCATAGTATCCATAGAATTCTTCCCCATAACTACCTTTCAAGTGAGCTGATTTTTCTCCTGTCAGCTTTCTTCACTGTCCAGCTTTCACAACCACATATAGAAATCAGAAATACGATACTACGGCCTGGGTGATTCTGACTTTGATATTTAGTGATATGTCTTTACACTTTAGGATCTGATTTAGCTCCTTCATGGCTGTCTTTCCAAGTCTTGAACTTTCTTTCTTAAGTTACACTAGTAGATGTTCCAAAAATTTTCTATTTCCTGCAAGGAATTTGGTGTCATTGGCCTGTCTTAAATTGTTGATGTTCTTTTCCCCAGTTTTCAAGTCTGTTTCCTTTGAAGTCCTATCCTGTTTTGCGTATAATATATTCTGCATATAAATGAAGGAGATATGGTGATAAAATGCAGCCTTATCTGACTCCTTTGCCAGTAAGAAACCATTCTGTATTTCCATATTCTGACTTTACAGTGGCGTCTTGTTCCCAATGTAGGTTATGCATTATGACAATCACATGTTGAGGCACTCCAATTTCTTTTAGACTGAACCATAATTTCTTATGATGTACGGAGTCAATGGATTTGTTGTAATCTGTAAAAAACAGCCTAATTTTATTTGTCTTCCGTTGATCTGCCAAAATTGTGGTTAAAGTGGAATAACACAATAATTGCTTGGCATAAAAGGGCATGATGTGTCAACTGTCTTACGCACTGGCAAATTTGAACCAGCATTGAAAGTGAAAGATTAGGAAAGGGAGACCTTGCTAGAAGCCTTCTTCAACTTGAGTTCTCAGATTGACTATTTTGTGTGTGTGTATGTGGAAGTTGACTTATGATTACAAAATGATCCACATGTGCTTTGCCTTGGCATGTGTTCTCTGCACCAGGGCAAAGTACATGGGAATGGGAGAGGGGACCTCTGGAAGGGACAAGTAGGTGCACATGTGCCTTCCTACAATTCCGTTGCCTTTTGCCTCGGTGTGCATTCTCTTGCTGGGGCCACATGCATGGGAATGGGAGGAGGAGCTCTAGATGGAAGAAGGCACATGCATGCCTTCCCTCCTGCCATTCCCTTGCCTTTTGTCTGGGTGCTCTTGACTTCCTTCTCTGTGCCTGACAAAATGGAAAGGAATGTAAAGAGGAGAATGGGTGGGGGGGGCACGAACATGTCTTGGAATAATCAAATTCACAAAAGTCAAACCGCCAAAAGTAGAGGGAGGGCTGTAATTGATTTTGAACTTTTGTATGCTGTTAATTTTTAACTATGTTTGTTGTATTGTTAGAAACCATCCCAAACTGGGGAAAAAGCGGGGTATAACAACACAACAGCAATACTACCACCACCACCACCAATGTGAACAACAATTTTTACCCTTAAAAATGGAGCAGTCATTGCAGAAGAGACTTTCAGCAACAGTAGCCTCCGTTGTCAATCTGTCTGCAATGTTGGCCAATAAATCCAAACAGAACACATTCCAGTTCTGTTTGCTTAGTGTTTTTTTTTTTTTTAAATATCCACACAGGTCAGCTTGCAGCAGGCCACTCTTCCAGTCTGAAATGGATCCAGCTGTGCAGTAGTATATTTCCATACAGACAGCCATATTCATGGCTAGAGCATCATCAGCTGACCTCCAAGGGGCAAGACAGAGGTCACCTGTCTGGTGCAGAGGATTACATTTGCAACACAGATAAGATATAACAGCAAGAAATATATTAACATGCCAATTCTCTGTATGACATATGCCTGCAAAGCATTTGTGTAACATCTCACAGTTTCTATTATATATTGTATCTCTGTGTATATATGCAAACGTGTGTGTTACTTTGTGAAGGCTTGTCCTGAGAAGCAACTAATAAATAAACTGTGTTATGTGAGAGAGTACAAGCTGTGCAAATGGGAACAAGTTTAAAATTATCAGTGAAACTTTGAGAATATTTCTGGGTTTGTGTGTTCTTTTTAGAATCATAGAATCATAGAATCATAGAAATCTAGAGTTGGAAGAGACCACACAGGCCATCCAGTCCAACCCTCTGCCATGCAGGAACACCCTCAAAGCAATCCTGACAGATGGCCATGAAGCCTCTGCTTAAAAACCTCCAAGGAAGGAGACTCCACTACACTCTGAGGCAGCATATTCCACTGCCGGACAGCCCTGACTGTCAGGAAGTTCTTCCTGAGGTTCAGGTGGAATCTCCTTTCCTGCAGCTTGAATCCATTGCTCCTTGTCCTGGTCTCTGGAGCAGCAGAAAACAAGCCCTCTCCTTCCTCTATGTGGCATCCCTTCAAATATTTAAACATGGCTATCATGTCCCCTCTTAACCTTCTCTTCTGCAGACTAAACGTACCCAAATATCAATCACTATGATTATTATTATTAATCATTATTACTATTGACTGAGAATTACCCTAAGATCTTTTGGATTTATGGAATGAAAACAAGGTACATGTGGGCCCTGTACCTTCTTTTAAGGCAAATGTGCTGCTTCTAAAGAGACTTTGGAAACAGCCCCTCCTCTCTTTATAGAGAGGGACTGTCCCAGGGTCCAATTTACGTTGGTCTCAGTAGACACACACACACACAGGCACACACGTCTACAGGTTGTATATGCCTGCAGGCAGCAGGAGTCCCACTCATTCAAAAAGAGAAATTTAAAACAAAAATTTAAAAACCTGTATTTCCTCATTCGATTGTTTTCCAGATAATTGTTTTATGTATTGTTTTATGTACTGCTATCCTTAGGAAATGACCAATTTAGAAATAATAAAGGAAAAAGGTAAAGCTAAAGACCCAAATGCAATCCTATGCATGCCTAGTCAGACATAGGCCATTTCCACACTATACTGTTATAGTGGTATGATTCCACTTTCAACATCCTATGGAATCCTGGGGTTTGCAGTTTAGGGAGGAGCCTTTAGAGTTCTCAGCCAGGAAGCTCTTTGGCCTCAGTAAACTACAAAACCCAGAATTCCACAGGATGTTGGAAGTGGAATAATAGCACTATAACGGTGTAGTGCAGAAATGGGCATAGTTTAGTGAGACTTGCACCCAAGTAGATAAATGGGTATATGATTTATACCACATCTGTTGTGGGTTGATTTATACACACTAGTTGCCAAGTGCTCCTGCATTTATTAAGTGATCAATGTACACATGCCTTGAATATAAAAACGGTATTGGAGAGGCACCAGAGAGAAGCCTCTTGTTGCTGCTGAGTGCCTTCAAGTTGTTTCTGACTTATGGCGAACCTATGGTGAACATATCATGGGCTTTTCTGGGGCTGAGAGAGAGTGACTTGCCTGTGGTCACCCAGTGGGTTTCGATGGCCGAATGGGGAACTGAACCCTCATCTCCAGGATTCTAGTCCAACACTCAAACACTACACCATGCCGGAGAGAGAAGCCTACACCACTCCTAACAGCTGTCCATCAGTGCCATCCATCCCAGAACCATAAAATAGGTAACTTTCTTTATTGAGTGCTATAAATCCACCATGATCTAATATGGTATTCCACAATGAAGGTTTTTATGTTTTTTCTGGCTCTCCTGATTTGTTGAATCAACAAAGTAACAGTTATGGAGGAAAAAAAAACATACCCTTCAACTGTCCTGATTTGGCAGAGACAGTCCTGATTAATCCTTTATCATCACATTTTTTCAGCTGCTTTTAAAATGTCTCAGTTTCTCTCTCCTCTTTCCACTTCTCCCTTATCTCTTCATTCTTAGCTTGCAAGGTGAGTTTAGAGTGCAAAAGTAGTTTGTACTCGATTAACTCAACAGGAGGGAGAGAAGAAGAGGAGGGATGAAGTGTTGCCGGAAGACCAGAGCAAAAGCGGACTGCTGCAACCTTTTGTGTTCTTCCCGATTAATAAATTTTGCCATCATGACCACATTATTAATGGTCTTAATGGCACCATGTAAGGCTGCCTAGTGTTATTACTGTCACAAGACAGTCACTGAAAGTGGTTTAGCCAGGAGTGCTTTTTTCATCATGAACCTGACCCAGGTACCTCCTTGCAAAGGGAGGTCCTGAGGGCGCTTAGAGGGAACCTGTTACCACCAGTTCTGTTAGCACCTCTCCCCAAGGCCTAAAGCTTTTTATACAATTGTGAGAATCCATATTAAGGCTGTAATTTTATAACCCCTTACCTGAGAATAAGACCCACTGAAGTCACTGGGGTTACCTCTGACCAGACATGCACAGGAGTATAGCCACACAGTTAAATCCTAACTTAATGATGTACTGGTTGCAGGATGTCATAGTTAGACACACAATTCTTCTGGCAGCAAAAATTACCTTTTGGCAGCAGAAATGCTCTTCTGCAAGCTAGTCTCATAGACCTGTTAGCAGAACTGTTCCATTGATCTGTTGGCAGAACTGTTCCATTGTTTAAGACCTAGCAGTGGAAGCTCCCCACAAAAAGTAGTGGAGAAGCTGTTGGAGGGGAGGAGGGAGCCAAGTTATACTATATCCAGATCTGCTCCAGCCTAGATGCACAGCCACAGTGCAAGCAAAATGTTAGAGAGAGGTGAGAAGTAGAGTTGCCAAATCAAAAACTGTAGATGGCTTCTGTATCTTTAATAGTTGTATAAAAGAGGGAATTTCAGTAGGTGTTGCTTTATATCCAGGAGTATGCTAAGTAATTTCTGGCATCCCTAGGCAAGGAGGGATTTGAATTCAGGAAAGCATCAGCTGGTGTAGTCATGGGTCAACTGATTCTTGATCTTCTTCACCAGTTAGGATTACACTCATAATCACATTGGATATTTCATTCCAGGTTTTGTACTAGATAGGGAGGGTGTGCCAGTGTGCCAGAATTGCCACACTGAATTTGATTTTGGGTGCAGGTAGGGAAGAAACTTGAACATCAGTTGTATTCTACATCCAGATTTTATTCCTTAGATCTAAATGTTTTGGATAGTCCTACTTACATTAAAGTTATAGAATCAATGGGATTCATATATACACACATACACACACATGCATATATATATGTTGACTCATGACTCAACAATTGATTCAATGGTTTTATTCCCGTCTGGGGTACTAATTGGCCTACTCACTCTAACTGGTCATGTAGCGTCCTGGTTTTGGTCCATACTTTATCTGTTAAGACTTGAAAGGCAAGGAATTTGTTTACTTTCACAGGCCTCATTATGAGGACAAGGTGTGAGAGATGAGGAAGTAAAAGCTGAGAAAAATGTTGACTGGTAGTTGAGTGTGTCTGTACTACATAATGCCGTTGAATTGCCAGAGATTGATCATTGATGGTGTGTTGGCATTGAATGTCTTCTTATCACCTTCTGAATCACTTCTGCACTTGACCGTAAAGCTCAGGACAGGAAACAAATAATTTTAAAGTAATGATTCATACACAGTGTTGTGGTCAGACAAGCACAGGCTTTCCTATTTGGGCCTTTATCCTCATACATTGGGTATGCTGAGGTAAATGGGCTGCACGAGGGATCATTGAATGTGGTTTGCTCTTTTAGCTTCCCCACTGTTATCCTTAAAAGAAAAATAGCAAAGCTAATGGTGTTGCATACACATGTGTAATAAACTGAGGCCCTTTTCGCATGTTTTTTTTCTTGCACGAGCGCCCCTTGTACATTGTGCAAATGGGAGCGCCGCTCCGTACGACACACTCCCACTTGCGCAAAGCTCATGAGGCTAAAGCGGGGTGCGTGCACATTTTTTGATTTTCGGCTTTAAGCCGAAAATGTCCCGCGCTTGCGCAATGCTCGCGGCGCCCTCGCGCACTTACCTGCGTGCGGTGCGTCAGCGAGCCGGGTGGGTCGCACTTCCTTCCCCCAGCGCAGCCTACAGCTCCCAGACTGCACTGCGGAAGGAAGGGGCGGGGCGCTAGTGCGACGGTTGCACTAGAAGGAAGGCATGTGGGAGGCAAAAAGGGCTGTCATGAGCAGCTCACGTGAGTGGCTGCTCGCGCGGGTGCCACTCCCCGCTGCCATGACGAGGTAAGGTGTGAAAATGTCTTGAGTCTGCTGCTAAGTAAGAATTTTTGTAGAATGCACATTAAACTTATGTGGAGATAATTTGTATTCATTTCTTGCATTTCTGGAGCTGTGTGAGGTAGGGAATTTCTGAAACTCACAAGCATCTCAAGATACTTTAAAATGTGATGTATCTCTTTTTTTCTTGCAGATTTTATTGAATTCTCCCCAGTTTTTGCTCTTTTTGAATGCTTAAACTAACATTTTTTGAATCAGGGAAAATGGAAACAGAAAATGGATATGGAACTGATGGCAATAAGAAGGAAAGGATTGTGTCCACAGATGACAATTGCAATGGTCAGTCTGTAGTATATATTCTATAGACCTTTTTCTAACATAAGTTGAAGTGAAGTATTTAGCACTTGTTCAAGCAATACAGTCTTAACACAGGATAAGTTCCATACATACCTTCTCATGTCCTAAGCTCAGAAATTCCCTGTATATCTAACCACAATGAATACTTAGCCTCATCTGCGTGTAGGCCCATGTGCGTGGTTTCCCTCCAGCTGTTACAATTCTTTCCCAACAGCTATATTGATATTCAGCATTGCTTGACTGTTGTCTTTCAGAAGCTGGAATATGCTTGGGCATAATGTAGCATTATAGCAGCTTAGCTTATGTAAGTTCATAGTGAGATCAATAACATTCTTCATGCATAATGAATGTGTTTGTTGAACATACATACTACAGAATTATAGTGCTTTTTATTCTGCTTTAACTGCCATGGTTCAGTCCTATGAAATCCTGGAATTTGCAGTTAAGGAAAAGCAAATTGTTAGTAGGCCGTGCACCCCAATACTGTGATATGGTTTAATTGGCAAAATATGATTTAATTGGCAAAATATATTAATTGGCATAACTACAAAACTGCTATGGCTGAATGGCCATGCCAGATAAGAAGAAAAGGCTGCATAAATGTGTGTGTTGTGAATTAAGTAAGAGAGACCTCCAGGCATAGCCAGGTCATAGTCAAGAAATCACCAGGAAACTCCAGAGATAATGAGCCTGCAGTTAGCCTCTGATCACTCGACCTTCTAGAGACGATAGCTTCTGCAAGATTCCTACAGATGGCTGAATTTCTTAACTCCTCTCTGTCTGACTAAGCAAGCTTCCTTTTTGTCCCCGTACCTGTCTGGCAATTACCAGTCTATCAGGACTGCAATTAGCCTTTTGTCACCTAACAGTAAGACCATTAGCTCATTTTGGCTCTCATCGTCCCCTGCCAGGACTCCACTGTTTACTCTGCCAGAGAACCATTAATATCCTCACCCTCTAGGCAGAAATACAGTATTTAAATCCCAGTTTTTTGGCCAATCAACCCGCAGTACATAGATTGCTGATCTCCATTCTGCTGCTCCGATTTCTGACTATGTGCTGTCCTTAGACTTGTGCTTAAGCCAAATTGCCTCTTCACTGCTCTTCTGGATTGGTAAATATCACCCATTTCGTCCTGAAATCTCATTATCCAAAACTTTCCTCCTTTTCCTTCAGTTAGCCTTATGCAGTTTCATGACTGCTTGGATCTTGTGCAAGTGATTGCAATTCCCCCAATAAAACACAGTTAAACTTACTTTTTGGATCTCTGGCTGGTTCTTCTCTACAGAAATACTGGTAAACATAGATGTAAAAGATCTTGTAAGATTACTTCCCTCTCACAGGTTTCCTCTTTAAGCTAATATTCCTCACTGTTTCACAGAGGTACTGGCATTATGGGTGGACCCCTGAGTTCCCCATGTTTTGGGGTAACAGTTTAGCATTTTCAGTCAGTGCCTCACCAAGATTCCATATAATGGAACCATGATAGTTAAAACGGAATAATACTGCTATACAGTTGGCCCTACACACTTGTGGGGGTTAGAGGCACAAGATCTGAGGGCAAGTGGAAAAATTGCAGAATATCTATAGGCCCTCCAAACCATATTTAACACAAAAAAGTACACACACAATACACAATAACACACAGTACAGAGTAACACACAGTACATAATACATTTAAATTCATGGGCGGGGAGCATGCCAGCTGCCTGGTTCTGTCTTTGAGGCAGCAGTTTTCCTTTGCAAGGCAAAAATGGGCAGCTGGCAGGGCTCATCACCACATCTGCTGCTGCCCTATGCCATTTTTAGTAGGGACTTACAAGACTTGCCTCATGTTTGCAGTCTCTTTCAATCTCACAAAACTTGCAGAGAGACTGCGAACATGAGACAAAACTATTGTCCCTATTTAAAATGGTATAGGATGGTGGCGGTGGCAAAGAATCCACAAATAATCAAATCTGTGAATGTTAAGACCGTTTCTGCACTACACTGTTATAGTGGTATTATTCCACTTTCAATATCCTATGGAATCCTGGGGTTTGCAGTTTAGGGAGTGGCATTCAGAATTCTCAGCCAGAGAGCTCTTTGGCCTCAGTCAACTACAAATTCCACAGTCAACTGAAGTCAACTACAAATTCCACATTCCACAAGATGTTGAAAGTGGAATAATAGCACTATAACAGTGTAGTGCAGAAATGGTCTAAGTCTACAGATCTGGAGGGCTGACTGTAGTACTGTAGTGTGAATGGGTCCCAGGTTATAGGAAAGTTGTCATAGATATATTGATATGCTGCTTAGTTGTTTCTGCTCTGTCTGTTTCAGTTTCCTGTGGTGCGAAAGGTATTGTGGGAATGGAAAAAAGTGCTGTTTTACTTTACACCGAGTCTTTGCAACTGGTATTTGATTCAGTCCCAAATATGGATTAGAACTATGCCTGATTGAAGGCCTTTTTCACATGTGTAGGTGGTATTTGTATAGAAAGTTTAAAGAACACACTCCCTGCCCCCTCACATCTTTCTTCTTCTAAGTCTGCTAATCTTCCCTGACATGCTGAGAGCTGTTGACTACAAGGTGGTTTGTTGAATCAAGATTCCGTGGTGAAAAAGTTGGCATCACAGCATTAGTAATTGGAGTCTGGGCAAGCAGCGCAAAGGCAGGCACGCCCAGCGTCTCAACCCAGTTACCAAGCATTCTTGACACACCCAAGAATGGAAGAAAACTCCCAATCAAGTCTTCAAATCTTATAGCCTAAGGAGACGGATGATGATCTGCCCTCCCCACTTGCATTTTTAAACTCCTGAGGTAGAAATGTGGCTTTTCATTTTCAGAACTAAAATAGAAAATAGAAAAATGCCAAGGCAACATAGCTATAGGCCATTGGCACAATGCTTGAGACAATGTTGTGACCCTGTAGTTTTAAAAAAGGTTGGAAAGAAACAGTGATTGAGGATATTCCTGAGAAGTAAAAATAGGTCTTAGTTAAATTCACAGTGCCAGAGATAAGATAATACACTACAACATTTGAGAGTAATGCACTGAGGTTGAATGTTCCTTTTAATGTACTGTTCTGCTTAGGAAGTTGCCTTATACCACATCAGTCTAAATGCTCATCTAGCTCAGTGTTTTCTGTTATCCAGGTTCTCAAAAACAGGTCTTTCATACTACCAGCTACTGATCCGTTAACTAAAAGTGTGAGAGATTAAGGCCATTTCCACACAATGTCACTATATACAGCCATAGCAGCGGGTTGTTTCCGCTGCCGTGGCTCTGGAGGCTCAGCATGCCAGGTAAGTGCATGTCGGGCCCAGGAGCAATGCGCAATTGTGCACCATTTTCAACTTCTAGCTGAAAATGAAAAGGTGTGCGATTGGCGCCTGCTGACTCCTGGAGCGTTGCACGATTGTGAGTGTGTCGTGCAGATCGCTCCTCACAATCGCGCGAAGCTCCAGGTGCCCTTTCACATGGAAAATGCTGTGTGAAAAGGGCCATAGTCTAAGAGAAAGCAACTGCACCCAGAAGCCTCCAGGAGTGGGAAACACAATTTTCAGTTTGTTTTTTAGCTGAAAAGGGGAAAGTGGGAAGAGGAATAAGAAATGCAAAGTAGACTGGGACGCCTGCATATAACTTAGAGGCTACAAGTAATGGCTCCATTTCAGTTATTCCTTTTACTGGTTCCTGCCTGTACTTTTTCAATACTCCCAACTGTCCCAATTTGGTAGGGACAGTCCCCATTAATCATCTGTTACCTCATTTTTTCAGTTGACTTTAAAATGTCCCAGTTTTTCTTCTCCTCTTCCCTCTGTTACCTTTTGCCTTCAGTTTACTTCAATTGCTGCAAACTGAGTTCAAAGTGTATAAGTAGTTTGCACTCAATTAACTAAGCAAGCAGCAGTGGGGAGAAGGGAAGATGATAGAATCTTGCCCTTCTCAGTATGGTTGAGGCAAAAGTAAACTCCTGCAGCTTCCCCTAGGCTTGTGTGTTTTTCCTCATTAGTAAAGTTTACTATCCTAACCACCTGCTAATGTTGTGGTTAGACATGTCCTAATTTTCCTCTGTGGGGCATGGTTTTCCAGCATCCTGACATATGGAAAACTAGACAATAAAGTTCTTCTGGACATAAAAAGAAGCAGTAGAGCAGTGGAACAAACCTCATCTTTCAGATTTCTTACGTTGTGCTACTTAAAAGGACATGGGAATAGCACTGGTTAAAAGTCAAGCCCACTTGAAGGCATAAAGATAATGAGGGCCTTTCTGCATTACACTATTATAGTGCTATAATTCCACTTTCAGTAGTGTAGGGACAGAGAGGTGAGAAAGGCAGTGTACCTTGGGCGGCACCTTTTTGGGGGGTGCTGCCACTCCTTGCCTGTCCCCCGAGCACCATCGCCCCACCCACATGCCTCCATCCCACCCACACCCACCCCTACCCCACTTGTGCCAAGCTATGCCACTGTTCCACTTTCATCATCCTATGGAATTCTGGGGTTTGCAGTTCAGGGAGTGGCATTTAGAATGCTCAGCCAGAGAGCTCTTTGGCCTCAGTAAACTATAAATCCCAGAATTCCACAGGATGTTGAAAGTAGAATAGTAGCACTATAACAGTTGTTACCCTGTTCTCTGGGGGGTCCTGGGAGGGGTGCCCAAATAACCAAAACACAAACACAAAGTTGGGGAAATTAGCTGGAGCACTCACTAAAGCTAGCGAGAGGCAGGGTAACTTAGCAGGGATCTTGTAACCCAATGTCTACAGGGTCAGGTCAGTCAAGCAGTCAGACAGTTTTAAAATAGCAAATATGATGTTTTTATTAAAAGACAAACAAACAGTAAAGACACCACAACCACACAGCTAATGGGAGAATTAGAAACAAGGATTTTCAGGGGAAATGGGTGATACAACACCTTTTCTCGTAGTCCTGAAGAAGCTGAAGATGGTAGGGAAGAAACTCAGCGTGGAGGCCAAGGGGAGCTCGCCAGAAAAAGCGGCAGCAAGGCGGGATGGAAGTCCGGAGCAATCCAAGCGGTACGGGGGGTGCTGGCAGTTAGAGTGATCCGAGGTGCTCTCAGAATCAGGGGGTTTATATAGGGTGAATTGTGACTGCAGGCCATGCCATACTCAGTGAGAACAATGCGAGTTTGGAGTGGGACAAAGCTTTGGAAAAGGTCAAGTTTAACATGCTCGTCTTAGCGCTGGATCAACAACAGTGTAGCCAGTATGCAAATACAAGGTGCTTAGCTTGGCTTTGTAAGACTATCGGCTCACAGCCGGGCGCCTTTGTTAGTGTCGTGCTTAAGCAAAAAGGGTGTTTGCAGGAGAGGTCCCTGAAGCAACGGATTGGCTCTGTTCTGCCTGCCTAGGTGGAGAATGGAATGTCCAACAATTACCGGCCGCGCCTGTTTACGTGCTTGTCCGGAGACCTTGCAAACACGTGGAGCGGGGTGGCAGAGGAAGGCTGAATGGTTTTGATATCAAAAGCGATATCAAGTGCTATCTCCGGGTAGGCCTGGGCCGCAGTAACACAGTGAAGGGCAGAAAGGCCCTGAAATATGGGACTGTTGTAGAGATTCGCTTTCCAGAGGATCTGGGGTGGGAAAAGACTGTACAGTCATCTATAATCCCTCCATTATCCACCCTAATGATGGCGTAGTAAGTGCAATCATTGTGAGGAAATCGCTATTTCCCAGCAATAGGAATACTAAATGCAATTGCTATGAAACAACATTTTCCCTCTCAAGGAACACAAAAGTCCTCCAGGCTTTGTGGTCTCATAAGTATCTCTTGAATAGTCTTACTCTGTCTCCAAGAGATATCTCTTAAAACCTTCTTCAAGTAGTGGTGCCATACTGAATGCCATATCATTTGAACAAAATTTTCACACTTTGTTTCCTGGTAAATTTCTGCTCATTCCCTTCAGCTGAAATGGGGAACATGAGGCCCTTCAGAAGCTGGTGAGCTGACATTCCCATCATCCTTCTTTGCTGTCCATTCTGGTTATGCCCGATGAGAACTGCAGAGCAAGAACATCTGGAGAGTTATATGTTCTCCAGACCTACTCTCCTATGCTGACACAAATGTTTCCTTCAAAAGCCTATGCTGCATGTAGAGATCTTGACATGCAAAATTCTGGGTCACACCAATTATTTATGTCTGTCCCATAGGGGGAAAGAAAATGAATGCACCCAAGATACAGTAGCATTCTCTGACCCCTTGAACTGCAGTTGAAAAGTTGATGCTTTGTTTCCTGTATAAATGTGAATGAATTAGAAATGAATTGCAGGGTAATGAGTAATAAGTGAGTCACCTAAGGAAATAAACTTACGTTTTACCATCACTAATGAACTGAATGAATTGGATCTATGAATTTGTTTATAAGCAACAGAAATGTTTTATGAGGACTGTTTACAAGAAATAATGCTTCTGAGTACATGAAATGTGAAAACATATCTTATTTCCAGGCCTTGGCTTGTTTAGCCTGACCATAACTTGCTTTGAAGGAAACTTTTCCTTTTTTTTTGGCACCTTCACCTCAGGAAATGGGCTTGGGCAGCTTTAGAAAACCAATTTTGGTATGAACCCTTTTTTTTCTTTTTGGTTTATAGATAACTGTACTATGAGTACAAGGAAGCAAACCCAAACTGCTCTCCATTGGGTGTTTCAAGAAGATCCCATACAACTTCATAGAAGGAGTGACAGTGTGAGAAAGAGTGCTTCACCTTTGCTTCACTGCATTCATAGGAGGAAAATTCATAAGTCAAAATCACTGTGTCCATTTTTTCTGTTATTGAAAAGATCCCTACTTCTCTTCTCAGTGAACAGACATGTGCTCACTGTCTAGGAGGTATGAGTTATACCGTAAATGGGTGTGTCTGTCTGAAGAGATCCTTGAATCACTGCTTTTATCATTATTGCTACACCCACAGGAACTTACTTCTCCAGGTGAGACAGATTTAAAAACAAAAGACAACGGCTCAAGCGACCAAGTGCAGGATTCAGGTGGACCCCAGTCAGTGAGAGGAAACAGGATCTGGCTCAGAGCAGGTAGGTTTTGTACACTGGGATGCAGGGAACTGTAAATTGCTTCCTTTGGCACTGCATCTGTGGCAAAGTGTTTCTGAAACGCTGCTGAGAGATTGCTCAAGTGTTTTCAACAGATTATCAATGTATGGTTGCAGTGATCTGGTAACAACAGCAATGAAAACAAACACACCATTGATTTTGATTTACTTATCCAAAAAAATAAAATAAAATGGGGGGGGAGTTTTCAGCTTTGCAGAATGGTAAGGGGAATAATGTTTGCTATCCAGAGTGAGGGCAAGTAGGCAAAGAATTAAAAAGAACTACAGAAAGTGTCATGTTTACTTGCTATATAGGGTTTACATTTAAGAGTTATCTGTGTCCTTCTGAGTTTTTAGGTCCACAGGGAGCATGGTAATCGCTGTATAATCAGGTTCTCCAAAGTCTATATAGAAACAGAGTACCTTTTTGTTTTCCGGAAAGAATAGAACAAAAGAAAAGAGCTGAACTACAATTTACTATTGCTTTGTCTTATCTTTGTTAAAAGCATGGTTATTCAAAGATGTTAAACAAAAGCAACAGGTAAAAGGTGAATAGGGAAGCTCGACCTTGACCCTGGAGGGGAAGAGTGAAGCTTTGAACTAGCTTTGGAATCTGTTTTTCTCCTACACAAACAGAACTGGCAGTGAAAATCAGGCTGTGCATATCTATGAACCTTAGTTTACATAAAATGCATATAAATGTATATGAGTGAACCATATGAGTCGCACTCTGCCACAGACAGAATGTGTGTCAGAGTGCAACTCTGTGCACACTTGGGGCACAAACTCTTCATATTTTACTACTGGTCCTGTTACGTTGTTTGTATCTGTGGGGTCAGCAATGAGGTTTGCCGTGATATTTAGCTTCTGATTTTAAAAAGGGGAGAACACCTTATAGAACAGGGGTGTCAAATTCAATTTCATCTTGGGTCACATCAGCATTATGGCTGCCCTCAAAGGGCTGGTTGTATCTGTAAGACTGTATAAATGTATCTACTCTTTTATCATATTAAATAATTGCCTCTGCGTTCGATTGTTACTGGTTTTAGTAATAACTAGCTCTGAAACTAGGGCCCTTTTCGCACGTTACCCATTTGTGTGGCTGGGAAGGGGGCGTCTTGCACGAGAAGACTCATCCGAAACGCTGCCGCTTCCCCGCTCCTTCGTCCCTCAGGTCACTTCCTGGTAGCGCGACCGTTGCGCTTGCGCCCCGCTCCTTCTTTCCGCAGCGCAGTCTGGGAGCTGTAGGCTGCACTGGGAAAGGAAGCGTGACCGCCCCAGCTCGCTGACGCACCACACGCAGGTAAATGTGCGAGGGCGCTGCGAGCATTGTGCGAGCGTGCAGTATTTTCAGCTTAGAGCCGAAAATAAGAAAATGTGCATGCGCCCCACTTTAGGCTCCTGAGCGTCACGTGAGTGGGAGTGCGTCGTACGGACTGACGCTCCCATTCACGCATTGCTCAAGGGGTGCTCGCGCAAAAAAAACTGCGTGCAAAAATGTCTTAGAAGTCTAGTTAAAATAATGGCAAGCAGATATTCAAGTGTACAACTATTGTACAATTTTGGAAAAATGAGTTTTGAAAACAGAAAGTTTTTTTTAAATCATCAGACAAATATTACCAAGCACTATTTATTACATTAACTTTGTTTAACTGTTTAGTTCTAGTTGAGACTCTCTCTGTACCTCTTTCAGCCCCCCAGACCCTCTCTGTGCTTCTTTCTGCTTCCTACTTCCCTGTGGCTCTTTCTGCCCTGCTGCCCCTCTCTGTATCTGGTGAGCCCAATCCCCACATTGCAGGCCCCCAGCTACCGGTATTCTGAAGAGGGCCCCATCAGCCAGCACTCATAATCTACTTCTGCTTCTTACTGTTCCTCTGTCCAACTCTTGTGAGCTGCGTGGAGCATTGCCATGGAAACCCACAGCAACACTCTGATGGTGAGAGTTGGACAGAGAAGCAGTCAGAAGTAGAAGTAGATCACGAGTGCTGGCTGATGGGCCTCTCTTCAGAATACTGGCAGCCAAGGGCCTGCAATGTGGGGATTGGGCCCGCCAGGTGGGGGGAGTGCTGCAGCTGCAGGAGAGGTGCAAGGACCACAAGAAATGACCTGGTGGGCTGGATTTGGCCCATGGGCTTTGTGTTTGACACATGTATTCTGATGCAGAAGCAACTGAGATTTCTCTCATTTAATTCATTGAAGGAGATATTACTGCCCTTGTTGCTCACATTACTATGTCCTGTGCTGAAGCATTGAATGCTTACAATGGAAAGTCTTGAGGTCAAGGGAATATCTATGAGGATATGCATTTTGTGCTTTCTAGCTGCTTTCTGTCCCCTTGAACCTCCAGTTCCCTACAGTGTAGAACCTATTTATCTACTTATTTACGACACTTTAAGACCACTCAAACACAGTGAAATGGCATAATTGCTAAACAGTGGTGTAAGGGTGGTGTTAAAACAGGAATTACAGGGCTGATCCACTATTCTTTCTCATGCCATCATCTGTGTGCTGCTGAATTTATGTTTTGCTTTTGTCTCAGGAGAATCTTGAGTTTTGTGGAATCTCGTCATCATGTGGATATTTCTTTTTGTCCTGAGTAAGTGTTCTCTAAGAATGTATCTTTTTCAAAAAGGATTATTTTGTATGAATTATTTATGGTTAGTGGGAAAGTCTGAGCTAAATTCTGTTGTTCAAACCTGCTTGCCTATAATCTTTACATAAAACTGGCTAAAAGTGGCCAACATGCAACTGTAGCAAAGGGGAAACAATATGTAACTTGATGAAACTATCAAAAAAGGCAACTAGATGGTGGAGAGGGGAACAAGAAATAGGCTGATGCTTAGCACTTTTCCAGCATTACACTGAAGGTCATTCCTCTATGTGTGAATGTGCCTTCAAGCTGGCTCTTACCTTACAGTGACCCCATGAATTTCATAGGGTTTTCTTTGGAAAGGAATAATCAGAGGTGAGTTTGCCAATTTCTTCCTCTGAAATATAGCCTACAGCATCTGGTATTCATTGACAGTTTCCCATTCAAGTACTAACTACAGTTGACCCTGCTTAGCTTCCAAGATGACACTGGCCATTTCTGCATGACACTCTTATAGCACAATTATTCCACTTTCAATTATTCCACTTTCAGGATGTTGAAAATGGAATAATCGTGCTGTAAGAGTGTCATGCGGAAATGGCCAGTGTGTGGTGCCTTTGGGGGATATTTGGGCATATATCTGAGTATTGTCCCTTCATGTGATTAACATTAAATGGAATAGGAATGGCTGGAGGGAGACAGAGCCAGCAAAAGTGCATGAGTCCAGAATGCAGCCCACTATCCATGCAGTAGCAGTAAAGCTAGGTAGGTAAGTAGGTAGGTATATACTTCTGGCTTTCCCCCCAGTTCAGGATTCTTTTTTTTTTTTTAATTTTTTTAAATTTTTATTAATTATATAACTAAATCACAAATACAAAACAAGAAAAAAAAGTTAAACACCATGTGATATACATAATAGTGAATTAAAAAAAAATAATTTTTTTTCTTTTTCTTTTTTTCTCTTCTCTTAAGCAATACTAACTTTCATTGTTATTTTGCACCTTTATCCTTAAATTTATAAATCTGTTCAACTATTATAATTTCACATTTAATTCAATATTTTTCACATCCCCTTTAATCTATTTCTATTGTTAATTCTTTTAACTTTTTTTTTAAAAAAACATTGACATCACTTATCCTTTTAAATCTATAAATCACAAGTTTAACACACACACCTACTAAGAGTTACAAAATATACAACATAAAAGAAAAACAAAACTAAAACTAAAAAATACCCACCCCCCAGAGCCAACTTTTTATTTAATCCACTTTCCAAAATTGCCATTCTTCTTTTGACAGGGTAGTATTACTATCTCTTTTCAGAACTTTATCCAAAAATATTTTCCAAATTTCTTCAAAATCATTCCCTTTAACCAAACCTTTCATAAATCTAATTCTACATGTTAGTTTATCATTAATTGCGATTTTCCACACTTCGTTATACCATTCCTCTATTTGAAATTTTTCATTTGCTTTCCATTTTTTTGCTATTATTAATCTCGCTGCAGTTAACAAATTTGTTATTAATTCTTTCTTTACTTGAGTACACTCAACCTTATCATATATAGATAACAATGCAATATTTGGACATACTGGTATATCTGCTCCTATAATCTCTTTTATCTCTTTAAAAACCTTTTGCCAAAACTCCATTATCTTATTGCAATTCCACCACATATGCATATATGTACCAATTTCTTGACATCCTCTCCAACATAATCTTGAATATTTCTCATCTATTTGATTTAATTTCACTGGAGTCAAGTACCATTTCCACACTAATTTATAATAATTCTCTTTTATTCTTATTGATAATTTTTTTAAATGACGTTGTTTCCAACCCAGTTCAGGATTCAAGGTGGCTTACAAATATCACAACATATACTGCTTTAAAATTCATATCTTAGAAAAATTAATACACACACATGATAGAAGTAAGATCAGCATAAAGAAAATCTATTAGTAAGAAAACGACAAATAAACAGTACAGTGCATTCTGAGATGGCCTTTTCTCCCAGTGCAATCAGCCATCAAATGCTTGCCGAAATGATGAGGTTTTAATCTGACTATGAAAGGATGGTTGAGCGACACCAGCTGTTCTCTTTAGGAAGGATGTTCCAGAGGCTGAGAACAGCTGCTGATGACTGATTACTCTAGAGCAGTGGAGGCTAGTGGCTCTGATATTGGGCCTTTTCCACAACTCACCTATTTTCAGCACTGGGGTGCAGCGCTTGCGTAAGCAGCCTCCAGAGAGAGGCTCTCGCTTCCCTGCTTCTTTGGCTCTGTATGAGTTTCCTGCTTGCGCAAGAGCCCTGCCTCTTCCTTTCTCAGTGCAGCCTGGGACCTTCCCAGGCTGCATTGGACAGGAAGTGTGACCAGCCCAGCTCCTGAGGCTCTGCACACAAGGTAAGTGCGCGCGGGGCCCCGGAGTGATGCGCGACTGTGTAGCATTTTTGACTTCAAGCCAAAAATGAAAAAAGTGCATGAGCAGTCCCTGCCAGGCCCTGGAGAGTCATGCAAATGTGAGTGCGTCATGTGGACTGCTCCTCACATATGCACGACGCTCAAGGGGCCCTTTCACATCGAAAATGCTGTGCAAAAAGGGCCTTAGTGTGTTGGTGAATCCCCTCTGAATTTCAGTCTGAACTTTAAAGGAATGATTCAAGGTGCTCAACCTATTTTGAGGATGGGGTTTAGCACTATGGGTAGTTCCTTTAAAGTTAGACTAAAACTGACAGCCTGTTTATATATTTAGAGTACCGCATTTGCCGACGTATAAGATGCACCCATGTATAAGATTTATACACTGGCAAATAATGTTTCTCGGTGTAGAAGATACACCAGCATATAAGACACACCCCACAGTATTTTTTGGCAAAAAAAGTGAGTCTTATACGCCAGTAAATACAGTATTTATATCCCACCCTTCATTCAAAAGGTTTCCCAGAGAGGCTTACAAACCATTAATTTGTCAATTCCCTGCCCTCAGGCTTACAATCTAAATTCACCACCCAGTGGCGTAGGAGCCACCAGCTGCCAGAAACAAAGAGGATATATGTTCTTTTACTAGGAAAAAGGGTTGCCCCCTTCTCTATTGTGTAGGATTGCATCCTAAATGGCTATCCTAATCCTACCTAGGTCATTGTAGAAGTGATATATAAGACTTCCCAATTCCTAGGTCAGTTGTTATAGCAACTATACTACACCAGCTGTTACATTATCTCTGGTTGCTTCTGTGAGCCCACTGGGCTTTACATTGACATAAAGACTGGTGGCTTTTGCGGTTTTCTTTTGTCTTATTTTATGGCACTATTAAAGTTCAGTTCCTGTTCTCCCACCCAGCTTTCCCGCACCTTTTGGTTGCACAGAATACCTGCCTACGTGGAGCATGTTACCCACCCATGCGAGATCTTCTCATTGGAAGAATCCATCACTTGAAAGCCTCTTCTACCTGTGGACTTGTCCAGCCTGAAACCTATTGCACTCCATATGGGGAAGTAAGACACCAGTGTTTTTATTCATAGAGGAAACAAATATGTTTAACAACATTGGCTGCTGCTTTGTGTTGAGGAGACTAGATAGTGTCTGTTAACTGAAACTACCATATTTTCAAAAACTAACTGGTATGGTGGATGCTTCTACTTGACACTAATGTGTGTTGGAAGGAATATATAAACTGGGGAATATGTAAACATGGAGTTAAGAGGGTTTCCATGGAGAGTAAATGCCAAGAACCTGTCTACCACACTTGAATAGAGTGTGCTTATTGTCACACTTTTAATTAGGATTGTTACATTTGGATTTTTAAAAATAAATGCAAGAAAGGAGGTTTGATATTTTTCTGTATGGAATCAAATAATGAGGCACTTCCAACAAGAGCAGAGTTTGGAAAAATTGATCCGTAGATTATAATCCTCTAACTCGCCCAAGATGGCATGTCTACTGGCCATATTGGCTGGGATAGTCTGGAAGTTGTAGTCAAAAAAAGCAATGCTTCCAAGTTTTGTTGACACATGGCTTGATAGCAGTGTGTATGAAAAGAATCTAGGAGTCTTAACAGAGCACAAACTAAACCTGAGTCAACAGAGTTGTGTGGAAATACAAAGGGCTAATGCAATTCTAGGCTGTGTTAACAAGAGTAGTAATAGCACCACACTTTTCTGCTCTGGTCACACCTTTCCCAGAGAACTGTCTCTAGACTGTTAAACCGCAGCTTAAGAAAGATAGCAAGAAGGTGGAACATATCCAGAGAATTGGACTATGATGGTAACAGATCTGATAATTAATCATTCATTCCTCATAAGGCTTAGTTTCCAAATGTTTGAGCATCTTGGTCACCCTTCTTTGGGCACATTCCAACTTCTCAATATCCTTCTTGAATGGTGGTGCCCAGAACTGGACACAGTATTCCAGGTGATATTTGACCAAAGCAGAGTAGAGTGGAATTACTATACTTTCCTAGACCTGAGTATTTTTCTTGTGCTGATGCAACCTAGAACTGCATAGGCTTTTTTTGGCCATGGTATCACACTGTTTACTCATGTTTAGCTTGTGGTCTGCTAAGACCCCCTAGATCCATCTCACATGTACGGATTTCAACTCAGGTGTCATCCATCTTGTATTTGTGCATTTCATTTTTCCTGCCTAGACGTAGTGCTTTACATTTATCCCTGCTGAACTTTATTCTATTAGTTTTAGCTCTGCTCACTGATCTATTAAGGTCATTTTAAATTCTGATACTGTCCTGTGGGGTATTAGCTACCCCTCCTGATTTGGTATCATCTGCAAATTTGATAAGCACACCTTCTATTCCACTGTTTAAGTCATTTGTAAGAATGCTGAATAACAACAGACCCAGGACAGAATCCTGAGATATACCACTAGCTACTTCCCTCCAAGATGAGGAAGAATAATTGGGGAGCAGTTTTTAAATTTGGTCTGTCAATGAATTTTCTGACCAAAAATGTGTGGGGAGGTTAACTACCTCTCTTAGGAGTCTTCAATACAATTCAAGCACCATTTAAATAGGTTTAATGAACCTTCTGCACTTGTCAACATCAAAACCCACCCATCTTTCAAAGTCAGGTTTGAACCTCTGGCCAACTCTGGTTTTATTTTATCATTTGGAAGTCTATGCATCTCCCAGAGAATTCAAGGGCAGAAAGCCCCAGATCTGCTACATTGTCCACATCACTTTACAGAATTATTTCCTCATCTTGGACAGCCTCTGCTGAACACATTTACATTTGTGCAATGAAAGCCATAGCCTTTGTACATTCCTAGAGTTGTGGGACTAGTACTGGCATGATCTGTTCATCCTATGATAGTGGTGGGATGACAACACACATGCACACATACTCATCTACTGTCCCAAGTACTTCTATTTGGGAAAAACCAAAGAATCCTAATCTCACTAAGACCAAAGACTGACCTGGGTTTATAGTGATCCTGTTGATTTCTTTCATAGTTTCTTTGCAGTCAGCCCAAGAAATCTAGGTCATTTCCACACTAGACTGTTATAGTGTTATTATTCCACTTTCAACATCCCATGGAATCCTGGGGGTTGCAGTTTAGGGAGGGGCCTTTGAGAAATGGCCCTAGTCTCTTTGATTTTGATTGCTATTATGTCCCTAAACAAGTGAAGAAATGCAGTTAGCAGTGCAGGGAAATGAAATTATGTGACAAATAACCTTGGCTGTTTCAGAAGGTTCTGGTTTACTAACTTCAACAATTTAAGCTGAAAAGTGGATAAAATGGGAAAGCAAAGTAATAGTGTGGTTGAAACATTTGTGGAGTCAGTGGTGACTTTGATGGCATAGCTGAGGCTAAAAATAAACACCCATGAATGTCTGTAAAATGCATTTGGTTTTCAAGGGTTTTCATCATCATGGTGGGTCAGATGTCTAAGCTGGACTTAAGAGGAATTTGGGAAATGAGGGAGGAACATGTGAATGATAAATAACTGTGATCCTCCATAATATGCACAGAAGATCATGTACTCATTGTTAATTGTATTAACACATGAAGACTCACAAATACTAACACAGATTACAGTCCTTTTATAAACAAGTATGAGAAAGTCATCTCCCCCTCCCTTTACTCACCCTATCAATGATAAGCAGGTAAAAGGAGATTAAATAATTACAGACCTGAATTACAATTCAAGCAGTTCAGTGTTGTGCTAGTGTTTATTGATAAGGCTGATATGTAATAGTAACAGTGTGAATGTTACTGATTAACAGCTTTATTTTAAGACATTGGAGAGAACTGAGCAGCATAACGACTACAATGTTTTTGTCACCTCTTGGGATGTATTGACTTCAGAGAGATCAGAACCTTGTATCCAAGTTATTGATTTGGACTTCTGGGAATGACAGAATTTGGGAATGTTACTATTTTGGATTACAGTTTCCAGAATGTCTGGGATAGCGGCAGGTGGTTTCTGGAATTGTAGTCTGATAGGTGACATTATTAGGCTCTGAGGAATGGGCATTCTGGGAGCTGCAGTTAAAAAAGTAACTTTCCTGAGCTCTGATGGATGGTAGCTAAAGGATTCTTTTTCTTTTTTTCTTTTTTTAAATCAAAGCAGACATGTTTTCATTGTTATTAGATCTAGGAATTTATTTTATTTATTCATACATCCATTTAGGAATGCTTCACATGTCACCATGGGTCTTAATCACAGATAATTTCTGTGCCAGAAAGTATAGGTTTACTATAATACTACAAGCCTGAAACAAAAGAACTGTCTGTTTGAACTTTTGGTACAAAGCAACCAGTAGAATTCACCTTCCTACACATACATTGCTCTTTAATCTTTACTGTCCCATTAGCAGAGCCAAATCACAGCACTGCGCTGATAATGGAAGCTAAAGCTGGAGGCAGCATTTACTTGTTGGTGGGGATCTAGACTAAGTTCTAGCAACTACTTCCTTTAGGTTCCACCTCTTCCCAGAATATTGACCACCCTCTTTCCACTTCTGTGAATTTTCTTCATTCTTGCTTCCCTAAGATCACTGATTTCTTGCTTTGGCTCTTAGGTACCTTCTGTCAAACTGCTTATTCTTCCTTTGAGCCCCTTTTTTCAGTATCCTGTATTTTACCACACTCCTTTTGTCAGTCTCCTGTTACCTGGACTACCTGTCCCTTAGATCTGGAGTTAAAGTAGATGAAGTGTGTGGAAGTCTGTGATTAGATATCATCTGTCTTAAGTATTTTTGGAAAAGGGAAGGGTGGATGGGAGATTCACACCAGGTTGGCTGGATTTGTTCCTGCTGTTAGGCTGAGCAACACAGTCATCTCAGGCAGCACATTTAAAGCTTATGAAAGGGCAGCAAATTGACAGTTAAGTTACTGTTATTTCTACTCTTGCAGAGAGAGGGGCCTTTCCGCACTACACTGTTATAGTGCTATTATTCTGAGGTTTGTATTTTAGTGAGGCCAAAGAGCTCTGTGGCTGAGAATTCCAAATGCCCCTCCCTAAACTGCAAATCCTAGGATTCCATAGGATATTGAAAGTGGAATAATAGCACTATAATAGTGTAGTGTAGAAAGGCCCAGAAAGAAAGAGAGAGAGAGAGAAGGAGGGAGTGAGTCAGTCATGAATAGGGTGGTGAGACTAATAAAACAGAGAGGCATCTGTATCTTTAATAACTGTGGGGAAAGGGAATTTCAATGGGTGTTGTTTGTTATGCAAGCTTGGCCTGCTAGAATTCCCTCTGCTATTAAAAATACAGAGCTCTGTCCTATTGTTCATGTGGCCTCCCTGTTTGTGAGATTCTCTGTCTTAGGTGTCAAAATATCTTGACTGCCCTTGGGTATTATGGACTTTAAAAACACAAAAAGAGCTATGTTGGATTAGACCAAAAGGCTTATCCAGTAAAGCATTCTGTTTTCATAGTGTCCAACAACCAAAGGCACGTAGAAGGGTCACAAGCAGGATGTGACCACAAAAGCACTCTCTAGTGCAGTGGTTCTCAACCTTCCTAATGCTGCGACCCTTTAATACAGTTCCTCATGTTGTGGTGACCCCCAACCATAAAATTATTTATTTATTATTTACAATGCCTCCCCACCCAACAAAGGCCACCTCGCTGGCCAGGAATGGGGGGGCAGGGAGGGAAAGAGGAGCCACGCGTCTCCCCTAGGAAAAAACTCTGAGACCCCCCCAGGCTCTGCTTCTGCTTCACTCTCATTTCTGCTGGGGGGGGCAGTGTGGGAAAAGTTTCCAGAGTGTTGACCTTGGCCGGGGGGAGGAATCCCAGCGCCTTTGTCTTTTGCGCCGGGTGCAGCTCAACCCCCTGAAAAAGCGCCGCCTTGCGCCCCCCGGCCCTTCTGCAGCGCCCCCCCCCCGTGGCGAGTGGGGCAGGGGCTGTGACGAGGAGGAGGCCTGCCCCCCATGCTGCTGCCGCCCCCCCAAGCTGGTCCATCAGACAGGAGGTTCTCCCGGTAGTGGAGAAGGGAAGCGATTTCAGTCCCTTCTGAACAGGGGGCAGGAGGACGTGAGCGTGTGGCTTGCGCTTGCGCACCACCACTCCTGCTATGGCAACGCTGTGGCCGCACACGCTCCCGCCAAAGGGGGCAGGAGGACGTGAGCGCGTGGCTTGTGCTTGCGCACCACCACCGAGGAGGGAATGGAGCCTAAGACCACCGGAAATACGTATTTTCCAATGGTCTTAGGCGACCCCTGTGAAAGGGTCGTTTGACTCCCAAAGGGGTCATGACCCACAGGTTGAGAACCGCTGCTCTAGTGTGTGTTCTCCAGCAATGGATATACGGAAGTCTGTTGTCTAGGGTCCTAAAAGAAATATACCTTGATTGGGGGCCAGCCATGAAGACATCATAAATTCTATCAAGTTCAGTAGGCATTCTATCAAGTAGCAACTCAGAATCCTGAAGGTGGTAAGAAAATAGGAAGACATATGGATTGACTCATGGCTCTGACTTTGCAAGACCAGAGCAGAGCTGTTCATAACAGGATTTGTGCAGGTTTTATAGGGTTTTAGTCTATTTGGATCCCATGGCAGGAGAAAGGTAGGGCATTAAATAAATAAAGTTTTTCTTTCACAGAGTTTAAGC
The DNA here is from genome assembly GCA_948474755.1 of Ctenosaura bakeri. Taxonomy (NCBI): domain Eukaryota; kingdom Metazoa; phylum Chordata; class Lepidosauria; order Squamata; family Iguanidae; genus Ctenosaura; species Ctenosaura bakeri. The sequence goes on from CAOLHI010000843.1 coordinate 581,545, forward strand.
CAATTTGATGGCATATAGCAACATCAACTTATGGGGACATTCCATTTTCTTCTGAAGCTCAAGGACTTTGCTTTGTTTTTAGTGTTCTACTACCATAGGTTTGAGGGGCATGTGCAGAACTTGGCACTGTTGGGAGCAGCAATGTAGGTTATTCAGGAGAGGTCTCCCCTAGCTTCAACACTGTGTAAAAAGGCGGATTTTAACAGGTCTACCTTGCAATACAGGGTTCATCTGATGAAATTTTCTTTACTACATAACACTGGTAATCACTCTTGTCTTTTGCATCTGGCCATCTTAACTAGTACACACAGAAATCTGCCATGATTGTCCCAAGTGCATTTTTAGTTTCATCTTGGGGTAAATGTAGACCAAATTTATAACAGAAGTGACTTTTTCACATCATGAATATACCATTGGGTATCTTTTCCCCACTCTTTACTCCATTTTTGTGCTGCATACCACAGGTAGAGATGCATTCTTCACTTTTTTTTTTTCTTGAATGAATCAATGAGTAGTTATAGCAATTGTCTTTTTGCTGAGAAAATTTTTTGGAAACTGCATAAATTCTCATGCATTGCTTCATGCAGAGAACAGCATTTTTTTGCAGACAGCTACAAGCAAATTGTGCACAGAATAACTCTTGGACTGCAAATAGCCTTTGAAAACTTTTCAAAGGCTATTTGCAATTCAAGACTTATTCTGTGCACAATTTGCATATGTAGCTTTGTGCTGTTCCCTACACAAAGCAACACATGAGAATTCTGTGTACAATAAGTCCTAAATTATGAAGATTCTCATCAGCCCAGAATTCTTGTCATCAGGGTTTCTTAGTACTCAAGAAACATGTTTTTTGCTTTTTGAATGTTCTTTCCAACTGTAGCCAGGAGCCAGCCCAAAATAATGGACAGAAAATTCCTAAATTAGCAAGTATTTTGCATAATAGTCAAAGAAGTCTGGTTGGCTTTGGGAACAAAGTTCATGTTAACCTGATGTCTATTTAGCATGCATTAGTCTCTACTTCCCCTTATTGGATGAGTACTTTAATGAGTCAGTTCTCTGAACTGAAAGTGGGGTTTGTTTTTTTATTTATTTATTTATTTATTTATTTATTTATTTATTTATTTTGCTATCCTCCCCCCTTCTCTGCCAGTTTCAAGCTACAGGCTTCCTGGCATAATTATAATGACCTTATGTATCATGCTTTTCATTTTTGTGCCAAACGGTGGAAAATTTTAAAGTCTTTTTTCATTTTGTTTTGTTGCAACCTCTGCACAAGATATGGAAGGAGGGGCTGTGGGGCTGTGCTTGCTTACTTGCCTCACATTCTGCCCTGCTGGCCCGTGTGTACTGTCTGCGTCTAGTGCCAATCAGAGAAGTGTCCCAAGTGTGTGTTTAGTGTCCCAAAGTATTTTGCAATTCTTGCACGTTACTTGCTGATGGAAGCTCTCCAGTCCTGGGCCTCATCTTTGACTGCTTCTAACTTTGGCTCTGATTTCTTCTAACCTTTATACTTTGTACCCCCATAGTGGCAGCCTGTAGGCCAGGACTAGGCAAAGTGCAATCTGTATATGCACTATAGGAATTTGTACTAATGTGGACATTAATCCTAATCAGTAATTTAGAGGCATCGCATTTCAAACCAAGGTTTGCAAAAAGTCACTTTTTGTTTGCAGTACAACATCCAGAATCCTTCAGCCTCAGTATAACTGGATCACGTCTCTCTTTATTTGTCTTTCTAAACCTGAAAATCCCCACCTTTCTCTACTGGGGAGCTGCCCCGAGCCCTTTATTATTTTAATGCTGTCTTGTGCTCCATTTTCAGCTTTACAGTATCTTTTTTTTTTAAGTTTCAATGACCAAGAAGGCAGATGTGAAAATACATAATTAAGTTCCAGTAGTCTGTTAGATTAGTTGGGAGACCAAGGTTCAAATCCCCACTAAGCCATGGAAACCCACTAGGCAAGTCACACTCTCTCAGTCTCAGAGAAAGGTAATGGCAAACTCCCTCTGAATAAACAAAAATAACAAAAGCATGCTAGCATCACCTTTGGGTTGCTGTAAGTTGGAAATGTCTTGAAGTCACAGAACAATAAACAATGATCAAAATTTTATACAATTACTTTTGAATAAGGCAGTACCATAAATTTATATATAGGCAGTATGATTGTAAAAGTTTTTCTTTCTGTATTGATCTGTAGCATGATTTTTGATTTTTCAGCAGTTGCGTACTAGGTTAATATTTTCATTGAATCTTTTCCCATAAAACCAAGATTATTTTCCTGGCAGTCAGGACAAGCTCCAGTTCCATTAACTTACATTTGTATTTAAAGGATCAAGCCCTCCCCCACTCTAGTTGAGAAGCTGCCATTGAACATACCCTCTCCCCCAATGAAATGTGATAACAGACTAGTTCATTGAGTTGATCCAAATCTGGAGTTTGGAAATGTAACTTTTTTGGATATTAACTCTCAGGATCCCCCAGGCAGTGAGCTTTGCCCAAATTGAATAGCTAACTTGTTTCTAGTCCCAAACCTATAATGCTGTCTCATGTTACAAGTATATTGCTTGTGACTATCTGTGAAATTATTAAAATGTTATACTGAAACTCATGATTTTCCTTGAACCACCTCCCAGAAAAAGTTGACAACCTGAGTGTATTATTCTTTCTTCATCTTCGTGTGAAGTGCTTCTTGTTGTTCCCACTTTTCATGATGGGGCAGGTAATCTTTGAGGCTAATGCATAAACTCACCAGACTAACTTTCACAGTGTTTATCTTACTAGAAACCTTGGAAATTAGAATGTTGTTTGTCTTAGGTCAAGGACATTGACCTTCCATAGTTATCTTGACTGGCACTGAGAGACCATTAACACGTGGTAATTGCAAAGAATGAGATGATGGTTTTTTTCATTTAAATTTACACTGTGGGAAAGCCAAACTGTCAGGTAGCTTCTAGGAGCCCTGATATACCAACTCTGCTGCCCTAAGTATCCTTATTTGGAAGAAAGTCCTGTGGAATTCAGTGGAACCTGCTGCTGACAAAGCACAGCAAGGATTGAGATTATAAATCAGACCTGGAGAAATTGTAGCTCTTCAGAAGTTGTTGGACTATAGCTCTCATCATCTATATCTGTTGACTATGCTTGCTGGGTTATAGGCAGTGAGATCAGTGGGAAATCTGGTCTAGATCCAAAGGACTAAACCAGGAGAGTAGTTTTTAATTATACAGCATGTGTTAATTGGCTTACCTAAGTCCCAGGAAGGAACAGTGGGGAGAAAGTCCCTGCTCAGCTATTTAAACCGTACTGGGTGACCTTGGGAAAGTCACAAGCTCTCGGTCTTTAGAGGAAGGCAATAGCAAACCTCCTCTGAATAAATCTTGCCAAGAAAACCCCATGATAGTGTTGCTTTAGGTCAGAGTCAACTTGAAGGCACATAACAACAACAAAATCTCAGGATGTCTGTGTTTCAAAGGACAGTTTTGTGAATGGCACCATGGCCCTTGTTATAATGTAATTGTCACCATCCATAACCTTTGAATTTATTTTTCCTTAGATTTCACAACTATATACCTCCCAACAACATGTATTGTATGCATATACAAATACTCGGAACACAGAATAACATTTTAGATATATGATGAAGTCTGGGAAAGCTCATGCTATAATGGATCTGTTAATCTTTTTTTTTTTTTATTTTAATCTTTATTAAAATTTTTAACAAAATTAAAAACAAACAGACAAAACAAAACAGAAAAACAGTTTCATTGCATATTGTTTTCATAACCACTTTACATCACTCTTATCATCTTCCATTCTTATTCTACGTATTACTTATATACCTTAAATTCTTTCCTTACATGTATTATTTCTCTCAAATCCTTCTCCTTCATTCTTATATTTCAGGTGATAGTCCATGATTATGATAGTTTCTTAAGTAATCATTCCTACATAGTTGACTTCCTCAGCATCACCTTATCTCTTATCTATCGAATTATATAACGTTTCTCTACTTATTTTCCCTCAACCGAGGGTTCCTCACTATCAATATTACCTGTTTATTTATTATATACACACACTCCTATGTTTTTGTTTCGTTTCATAAAGCCTATTACTTCGCTGTTACAACTCAGCTCATTCACAGTGATATGTTTGTATTTCATCTCTTATTGTCCATGTCCATTGTATTCTTACCCAATTTCATTAATATTCTTCAATATTTTTACTTTTATCGTTATTAAACGTTTCCATTAAGGTTCCTTCTTAAGTGTTCTAATTCCATATATTTTTCTACTTTACACCATCTTTCTACATGTCGGCTCTGCATTTTACCCTGAATTATCCCCGATAACATAATAATGGATCTGTTAATCTTTAAGGTGCCACAGGACTCTATTATTAACGTGCAGCACTGTGCAAAGGGTTTTAAAACATTATCTTATTCATTCTCACAATGTGATTTAATGTGATTTAAGATCCAACCACTTGTTCCATGACAGAGTACAGCTTCCACTGACATACTGTTACCCTGTGTGTTGGGGGGTCCCTGAAGGGGCGCCCAGATTGCCAAATAAAATACCAATTGGGGGAAAATTAGCTGGAGCACTCTCTTGGCTAACGAGAGGCAGGGTAACTTTGCAAGGACCTTTAAACCCAATGTCTACGGCTTCAGGACAGGGAACAGGCACGCAAGTTTTAAGTAAACCAAAAATACAGTTTTATTGAAACACAACAGAAAATAAACAACACTCACACACCCTAACTAACTGGAAAGCAGAATTGGAGAGCATAGGGATGGGTAATATGACACCTGTTCTCGTTGTCCGGGAGGAGAAAGATGGGGTTCCGAAGGGATGGCAGTCCGACGTAGTCCAAAGAGGGAAGCAGACTCAGTTATGGAGAACTGAGGGGAAAACTTCACTGGACAGAGCGGCAGCAAGGCTGGATGGAAGTCCAGAGTGATCCGAAGAAGTCCGAAGACCGTTTGGAAATAAGGGGCTTTTATAGGGGAGTTTGTGCCTACCGGCTATGGCAAGCTCGGTGAGAACCAAAGGAGTTTTAGCGCTAGACAAAGGATTTGACAAAGGTCAAATTTTAACATGATGAGCTTAACACTTGACGACAATAGTTTGGTCAGTAGGTAAATGTCTTGTTTACCGGGCTGGCTCTGCTGAGAGCTGCGCAACTATTGTGAAGTTTGCAAGTGGAAGTTCCCTGAAGCTACGAGCGAGGCTGGAGTTGCTGGCCTCAATAGAGTGTGGAATGTGAAAACCATTAGCGGCCGCACTCTGTCCGTGCTTGTCCGGAGAACCTCGCAAACACATGGAGTGGGGTGACTGAAAACCGTCCAGCTAAGGCCGAATTGCTTGATATCAAAATGATATCTGGGGTCCTCACCTACAGTGCCATAACGGAAGTTACAACACTACTCGAGAGACCAGAGCTTTCAGTAACAAGAGCTTATCCTTCCACTGTGACACTCCTATTTGCATCAGTCTTGTTAAGGATATGTTCTAACCTGTATGGTTGACATAGTTACTAGCACTTCCTGGCCCTTCCACTTATTTCATCTGTTAAGGTGATAATCAACTGCAGAAACTAATAATCTTGATATATATTTCTTTAAAATGGAAACATGACACCTTGCTTCCCACTGGATGTTAACAGAATTTTCTTATAAGAAAGGCATTGTGGTTTCTCTAGCCTGTTGTTTGGGCAGATTGTTCCAAAAGCGTTTCTGCTGTGATGGAGAAAATGCTTAATGAACACGTTTCTGTCAGACAAGCACTAGCATGTTTCCCCAAAGAGATACCAGTTAGAGGGATTGATTTACCAGACTCAAATGGCACTACTCTCTAGGTTAAAATTCTGTCTTGATAGATCTTCAAAGTTTGGCCAGAGAAAATGTTAGGAGACTGGATTTTTTTTTTGAAGCAATTGTATTATACTGGATCTCATATTGGATTTGGATAATGGTGTTCAGCCATATAGCTGAAATGAAGACTTTGGGCAAGTCACTATCTGTTAACCTCACAACAATGTTGTTTTTGACCTGGAAAAGTCCCACGACATGCTGTATTATATGTGGGATCTTACTATGGCACTACTTTTTCTGCAGTAGTAGAATTGCATGCTCCTGCTGGGTAGGAGGCTATGCTGAGCACTGCTGCTGATAGGGTCTCCTATGTCAGACAGGCTTTTGTGAGGACCCAGACTAAATGGGCCAAACAGTTACTAGGCAGTAGCAGTAGTAGAGGTGACACTGGTGGAAGATCTCTTAGAGACAACAGACAACTATAGGAAGTGTTGTAGACAGTGGCAGAGCTTGGAGTATGTGGAGGGGTGGGTGGGAGGGGAGGGTCTATGGTGTGAGGGGCATGGCCAGGGCATATGAGGGCATAGTCAGGGCATGTGGAGGCATGGCAAGGGCACATGGGGGTCATGGCTACGAGCTGAGACTGCCCAAAAACATTGCTGCCTGGGGGCAAACTGCCCCCTTGCCATGTCCCTACATGACTGGTTGTAGCTAATGACACAACTGGAGTCAAGCTGAAAAGATGTTCAGTTGTTGATGTGCTCAGAGGCAAAATGAAATTCTGAAGCTGCACAACACATATGATAGGAATATGGAATGCAAGAAGCATGCATCAGGGAAACTAGACAAGAAAACAAGAAATTGAATGTATAAACCTTGCAATACTTGGGGTGAGAGAGCTAAAGTGTACAGGAATGGACATTTTAAGTCAGATAATTACACAGTGTTTTACTTAGGAAATAAAAATCAGAAAAGAAATGGGTGGCATTAATAGTGAGGAGAGCTATAGCAAAAGGAGTCAAAGTATATAATGCAAAGTCTCTATGAATGGTAAAGAAAGCTGATAGGAAGAAAATCAACTCATTTGAAATGTGGTGCTGGAGAAGAGTTCTACGGATACTGTGGACCACTAAAAAGACAAATGAATGGGTTTTACAGCAAATCAAGCTTGAACTCTCCTTAGAAGCCAAGATGACTAAACTGAGACTGTTGTACTTTGGATATATCATAGGAAGACATGACTCGATTGAAAAGACAGTAATGCTTGGTAAAGTAGAAGGCAGTAGGAAAAAAGGAAGACAGCATTATAGATGGAGAGGCACATGAAATGGAGCCCTGGTGGCGCAGTGGTTAAATGCCAGTACTGCAACCACAAGGTTGTGAGTTCAATCCTGCCCGGCTCCAAGGTTGACTCAGCCTTCCATCCTTTCGCAGGTCGGTAAAATGAGTACCCAGCTTGTTGGGGGCATGTATAGAAATGTTTCGAAATACATGCAATTTATAAGTTGTTCGCCGCCTCGATCCATATGGAGAGGCGGGATACAAATAAATAATTTAAAAAAAAAAGCCACAGCCCTGAGTATGTAAGATCTGAGAAGGTCTGTTGATGATGGGGTGACTTGAAGGTCTCACATTAAAATGATTGTCATAAATTAAAGTTGATGTGTCAACAGTTAAGAACAACAAAATTTAAAATAATTAATAAGCAGAGAAATGACTTTCAGGTTATAGACAGAGAGAAGGAATCAGTGGAACTTAAGCAGAGCAGTTATCTGAAGGAAATGAAGAAATGGCAACAACTTATGTAAACGTTAATATTGTTAGGTCAGAGTTTCAGAGAGCAGTCTTTCCCATCTTTAGAACCTGTTTATATTTTTAAGGCTGCATCCTTTGCAGGAAGTTAAGGTTGTACTATACTTTTATTTTAATAAGTGAATTATTTATATTATTTCAGTTCATTTTGTTTCAAACTTTTCCATGAAATCTTTCAGGACAAAGCCCTTCCAAGACAGCTGAATTATGTAAGAACAGTGCTAATAATTTTGGAGGCTTCTTGACTCTATTTGTTGTTGTTATGCACCTTGAATTTGAGTCCAATTTATGACGGTCCAATCACAAGATTTTCTTGGCAAGATTTATTCAAAGGTTTGCTACTGCCTTCTTCTTATAGCAAGAGAGCATGACTAGCCCAAAGCCACCCAGTAGGTTTCCATGGGTGACTGGGGATCTGAACCTTGGTTTCCCAGAGTCTTAGTACAACACTTAGACCTACATCCCGAATCTTGGATTTATAGCAGGGCTTGACCAAGACATTTTGCTGTCTAAGTCAAAGGACAAGATGACACCCTTCCCCCATGTGGTATATGTAGATACTATCTGGACTGGCAATTGACTCTTACTTTGATTATTGGCAATGAGATAGCACCTGTGTGCTGGTGTATAGAATGCAGTAGGCACAGGCACAGACTGTTCTCCAAGACAGGGAACCTGGGACTCTTTGGAACAAGAGCCAAGGGATTCCTGCTAACCTTCAGCACCTTCGGCCTGAGATGTTTGCCTCACAGTCTGAAAGCAGAATCAGCCCTGTGGGCTGGGATCTATTTTTCACTTAAGTATCTGACCCAGAGTTTTTAGTTCTCTTCAGGACATCTCAGACCACTAACTCTAGCTTTCAAAGTTTGTCTGATTGTTTGTTGTTGTGTGTCTTCAATTTTTTTCTGACTTATAGCAACTCTAAGGCAAACCTATCATGGTTTTCTGGTGGGTGAGAGTGTTTCCATGGCCAAGTGGGGAATCAAACCCTGGTCTCCAGGGTCATAATCCAATGCTCTGACTACTACACCATGCCAAGTCTCTCATGTGATTATAGCACTTGATATATATATAGGTCCTGCATGTGCCATGTGAATCAAGGTTCTCAGCTGTAGTACATTGATTAATGGTTTGTGTACAAAAAGTACCTGCTGTTACTGATGCCCTGCTGTCCTCAAATGCTCCCTGCCCACATGTAATTTTGTCTGAAGTATAAAAACTTTATTATTAGATCAGCTCATAAATCTGTGTTTCAGACAGCAAGCTTAAGTTTTGCTTTAATAATGCCAGTTAAACAGCAAAGTCCACTACTTGTAAACAGTTTGTGCCAGTCACCTTGCATAGCACCTCTTAAAAATGTCAGCCTATAAATCAGACAATGAATCTGACCCCTCCAGCCACAGTTGAAATTATTATGACATTCAGAGCTAAGATCAGTCTCAACATTTCTGAGGGTACTTGAGGCAAGATTGCAGACAGCTATTTCCCCACTGGCTCTGCAAACTGGGAACATGCCAAGCAAATTCTTTTCATTTAAGTGAGCCTTGGTCAATATCAACATTCTGAAGATGGGATCTCGAGTACCCTGCACAGGTACATGAAAATTGCAAAACAAACTTTCTGTTGACACTATGCAAGTTGTTAGCAGTTTGCTTCAAGGTAGGGCTAAGTGAATATGTGTCACATATGTGGCACTTAGGTTTTGATTGTAGGGCAGACGAAGAAATCATACAGCCCTTCATTCCAGAATTCTTCACCACTGACTATCCTGGTTAGAACTGCTGCAAGTTCCAATCCAACAGTCTCTGGAGGGATACACTTTTCTCACTACTGGTTTAGAGAGATGGACAAGGTCTCGAGAGACTCAGATTCAGTCCTCACTTGCTCATGAAGCCACTAGCTCTTATCCAAACTTATTTTGAAGGCTTGTTGTGAGGATAAAATGGTAGTAGAAAACTATGTATTTTAACCTGAACTCCTGGGACAAAGGGCAATATGAGTCCTGGCCTGTACTGTTAGCCTGCAATCTTAACAATAGAGGGTAACTCATCCCTCTTGTGCTTGGACCATGAATCACTGGCATCAGTCAACTATGTTGTTCTCTCAAGTGATTAAAATGTGTTCTTCCATGATCGAGATAGCGGTTCCTGCTTTCAGCTAACTCATTCTCATATTGCTGCCTGAATTAGTTTGTTTCACTCTAATACAAGGTTTGGCCTGTAAGAAAACTCAGGTCATTCAGATGCACACAAACACAGGATTAAATGTATCTTCAGAGGTTGCAAGGATACTGCATAGTTCCATGTTGTTCCAAAGGATATTCATATTATAATTAGCAGAGAGGATCAGCAGTACCAGGAACATAACATTCCTGGGCTTCAGTCAAGGTTGCTACCACTTTGCCTGGAGGAAGTGTTCATAAGCTTCAAGTTTAAATGATTTGAAGAACTAGAGAGGATGGAACTAATGAGTTTGCTTTAGTGCCACCTGTCCATTTCTTTCTTCCTATTTGTTCTGACACTTGGCTGACTATGGATGTTGGGATTGTACTTGGAAGAGAATACAAAGTTTTGGTCACCGTTCATCAAAAGGCTGGGAAATGTGCTGATTACTGTAGAATATGCTGAAAAGGAGAGGATCAAAATGATCATGGAGCTGAAGCATTTCTTCTAAGGTTAAAATGCTTGGGACTTTTTAGGATGGAAAGAAGACAAGGGAGACATGACAGAGATGTGTTAATTTCCACACAACAGGGAAAAAGCAGATAAAAAGATATTTTCTCCCTATCCATTCTCTCATAATACTAGAACCTGTGGCTGCCCAATTAAGTGGAACTTTGGAAGATTCCAAAGAGGCAAAACCATAAGTTCTTTTTCATACATCACACAATCAAACAGTGGAATGTGTTCAATGCTGCTGATTTGGATGGTTTTAATGGAATTAGACAAATTCCTGGATTCATTTAACAATAGCAGCTAGTCATGATAGCTATACATTAGTGCCAGTATCAGAGTATACCTTTGAAAATCAGTTGCTGGATCACATGAGTGGGAGGTTCCTGCTGCAGTGTCAGATGTCCTGCATGTGGACTTCTGATAGGCATGTGTCTGACCACTGCAGAAACCAAATATTGGAACAGATAGGCCTCTAGTCTGATGTAACACTATTTTTTATATTCTTAGGAAGCTAGGTAAGGGGACTAAGGTGCACCTTCTGTACTGGGTCATTTAAATGTTTTAGGGACCATATCTAGCAAGGATCTGGAAAACCTAATAATGGTCATTTCTGCACAATGTTGCTGTCCTCCAATGGGGATGCATTGCTGCCAGTCTGCAAGTCATGCTTGCATATGATGTTGTTGTAGTCCCGTTGCCAATACGTCCCCAGGATATTCCATTACCATAAAAAGTATGATAATGGCCCCCAGTCACACAATGCTCTTGTTGCTGGTGGCTGTGCAGAAAAGGAGGAAGTGGCCAGCTGCACTGCAGATGGAAGGCATGTACAGCTTGTGCTAGCCTTCCACATGCAGCTGGCTGGGTGTGGAGGGGAGTGTTTGCTTCGTATTCCTACAACAGGGTGAAAACAGAGATGGATAAGGTGCAGAAACGGCCGGTACTCATTATTACCAAACTCAGAAGGCCTGAAGTGAATATTGAACTGCAGGATAGAAGAGGTAAGGAAAACCACTCAAAAGTATATTTTGCAAAAAAGTAAGAATGAAGTTGGCAATCTGGACATTCACTTAGCCAAAATAATAGTCTCTAACTTCAAGGGAAGTTTGGGTCTTTAAAAGTAAGGCATAGAAAGGAATTAGTGAAATAACACCTATTCTTTCCCTTGGGACCTGGAAATGCAGGAGTGGATAGCATGGCTACCTTCAGAGGACAGATTAGAAATAGATGGAAGGGTGTGAGAGTTCTATTTTGAACCTTTTTTTTTTATTCTGAGGCCAGATGCTATATTTATAATGGAATTAGGCACATAAAAATAAAGTCTTGTATAACCTGGCTTTAATGGATGATCTTGTTCTGACTTAAGCCTTCTCACATTGCCAGTCCCTGATATACTGTTCACTCTTTTTTTTTCTAAGCACATCCTGGCTCCTGTTTGATATAAATATATCAAAGCCAGCAGTTAACAGGTCCATTAATAGCACAGATGTAAGGTTGTGAAAGGGTCCAACCTGAGCAGATGTTATTGACAGCCTAGGACTGGAGGACAAGAATACAGAAATATGTGACCCTGAAGTGCCCCACATAAGCTTTAAGGGTTTCTCATGCTTACATGATGGGTTTTTCATGCTAGAAGAAGGAGTGGGAAAGGGGGGCTTTGCTAAAATATTGCCATTCTGCCTTGGCCTTGGTTTATTATGTATGCACACATCTTTCTTTCTATAAAATACTGTGAAACCTGGTAGAGGATACACACACACACACACACACTTATTCTGTCAATCTAATATTCTCTGCATGAGTAAACTGGCTTTCTTTCACTTCCAAGACTACTTTGAATAAGAAAGTTATGTATTGAAAGAACACACAAGCAGCCACATTCAACATATAAAACCACCATATTAGTTCACATTTGATAAAGGATGAAATACCATATTATTCCATCTGTTAATTATCTGGTTTCTCACCTTGACAAGTGCTCTGTTTTTATTTACAAGGCATGTAAAATGGTTGTTGACTGGACATCATGCCCAGCCTGTCATCCTGGCCAGTCTGTGGTGGATTATAAAAACAGAGAGATCAGTCAATAGAGAATGTATATGGATGTGCCCACATAAGCTGATTTTAGTGTGATTAGTAAAAACTGATTATAGTGGAAATATTAATAATGATTTTTCCAGAGTAATCACACTATAATCATTGAATAATTTTCCTGTCAACATTTGTGTTCTGTTGCTCTGTTTTTCAAAGTACAAATACGTAAACATCCTCTTCTGTTCGAGAACCAGGTGTAGTTCCAGGCCTCCCCAAGAATTCTTTCAGTGTCAAACAGTGCCACACATTATTGCTATAGCACAAAGCTTTATACTGGGGTAAATGATGCAATGCATGATAGACAGAAGTATTCCAGCCATCTAGCATCCCCTCACAACCAATGGTACAACTGGCTGCCCAAACAAATTCTACCCAGACTATTCCCTGTCCAGCAACCGATTCCCCATTCTTAGATGGAAAATGAATTCCAAGGGTTATATAGCACAGAAGGAAAAAAAAATCTAAATATGCAAGCATGACCAATCTGTTCTTTCCGCCTTTAGCTGTGCAAGGAGGTTAGCAACAGAAGAAAATTTACTCTCCCAGTCTGTTCTCAGTCTTCATATTTTTGCCTAGCTTCAAACTGCCAAGCTAATGCAAAAAGTTTCATACAAGGATACTAATGCAAATGGAATCTTCCATGCTGCTGGATAGTTGTTAATGTTTGGCAATGATGCCAAGAAGGACTAAAACAAAACAAAAACAAAACATCTACCTGGTAGTAGGTGCCCAATTCACTACACCTTATAAAATATATACTACTCATGGATAGTGATGTCCCACACATGTTTACTCAGAAGTCACTGTGATCAGGGGATCTTCATCCCTGATGATTATGCTTAAAACTGCAGCCATTTGGACAAGCATATCACAAATATCAGTGCATTTCATGCCTGATGATTAGTAGAAGTTCAGCTTGTGAAACTTTCTCCATTATTGCATGTCACTACTGGGAAAGACATGTCAGTCCAGACACATGGGAAGTTGGATTCTTGTTTCAACTCTTCACTTCCAACTTTCTGAAGAACTTTTTTTCAAAAAAATAATAAAAAAATTAAATTTTGTGCTTGAGTGTGTGTGCTTTCTCGAGTACTTCTTTGGAAATTTAGTACTTGTAGGAGTTTGAGCATTGGTCTAGCCCTGGAGACCAGGATTTGATTCCCTGCTTGGCCATGGAAACCCACTGGATGACCTTGGGCATGTCACACACTCTCAACCTGCAGAAAACTCCATGATAGGTTCACTTTAGGGTTGTCATAAGCCAGAAACAATTTGAAGGAGAATTCTTTTTGCTGTTTTTGAATGAGCTTTCCTCTGGGCTGCTTATTTGAAATGCAAAGACATCCGTACACCAACTGGCCAGGGAGGAAAAAAATGTATTAACTGGTTCAATCTGTTTTTCTTCTGCAATTTTGACAGCGATCGGCTATACAGAAATAAACCGTGTTGTTTTTGATGGCCTGGAACTAAATATTATCACCTGCTAACTGATGTAGATCAAATAACTGTTTAAAAGGGCACCTACAGGAGCCAGTTCAGAAGCTGGCAAACTTCCATAGGTATATTTTTCAAAAGCACCACAGCTGCCCTTGATCTTGCATTTCCCAACAGAGGGAACAAGGGTATCTTGCTAGGTGTGATTAAAGAAAAAACAAAAAGAGCAGATAGATCAATTTGAGTCAAAGGTGCTCATGTGCAAAGGAAAACTTGCTGTTCTGTACAAGCCCAGAATGAAGAACTTCTACTTTTTCATGGACATTGTGGGGCAGCAATGATAACGAGAGAGGAATGTATAGTTGGATATGCAGGATAATGCACATAGTTTTTTGGATTCAGGAAAAAGTGTTTGCTACCTTCCTCAATGGAAGTAAAACAGAAGGCATGGGGTATTATTGTGCCCCCAATGATGGTATGCATCTCTTTGCTAGAGGCAGAAACCTTGGATTTTTCCCTAATTAGATGCTGCTTGATGTAGAAGTTTGAGTGTTGAACGAGGTCTCTGGGAGCCGAGGGTTTACAACCCAGCTCTATCATGGAAACATACTAGGTGACCTTGGGCAAGTCACACTCTCAGTCTTAGAGGAAGGTAGCAGTAAACCTTCTCTGAATTAGTCTTGCCCAAAACATCCTAGGGGAGGATCACCATAAATTGGAGTCAACTTTAAGGCCCGTAACAACAACAAAATGGGTAGGTAATACCTTTCTCTCAGATATTTGACTGAAGAAAATAAGAGTTGGTATGCAATTGTCTGTAGCACTGGTAGCTTGTATTAAAGAACCTAGGATCTACTGAAACTGGACAATGCATCATAGTTTATTTGATGTAAAACTATACATCAGGGTGGAATGCCAGCAGGGTTCTCCCAAGGTTAGTCTAAGACAATTTGCTTCTTGAAATGGAGTAACAAACAGTGTTTGTGTGCCTTCCTTTCTCCACAGAAATCAAAGTCCATAATACCCAAGGGTGGTCAAGTTATTTTGACACTAGCATGAAGCAACAAAACACACGTTATCTCCCTCACAGTAAACATGAAATAGCCGACCATTTTTTTCTCTTTTCATGACACCCAAAATCATCTGTTGGAGGCAACCATCTGTTAGTAGGACTAGTAGTGACCACACTTATACATCTGTAATTGGAATTATAGATTGGCAATTGAGGGCAGCAGGATAGGTTTGGGTGTCAGGCCAGGTCACATGACAGATGACACAGTCTCTGATCTTAGTGTCATTCTCTAATACCCAATATCTGGAGTCAGAGGCAGCTGACTTACTTTGCTTAATGGTAGGAAAGGCCCTCGTAGAGCAGAGCCTGAAGCAAACATGCATCATACATGTATTCATTATTTCTGAAATGAACACATGGAAAGGGTTCTTCAAGTAATGCTGAAACTATAGTTTTACTGTCACAACTCACAAACTTGGGGGGGGGATCCGTAATTTGGGTCAATCTAGAAAAGCCTCCCTCAACCTTTTTAACCTGGAGGAACTGTTGAAATAATTTCAGGTAACCCCTGCATAAAAATTATTATACCTATAGTTAAAAGTTTTTTCCCCAGTAACAATCTCAGACAGAACCACTAGCATCCTTTTGCAGAATCCTAAGGTTTCAGGGAACTCCCTAATCTAGAATATTACTTGGTAAATTGGCATTCCTTAAGGAAGTTCACAGTCTCTTGTCAAATTTGTTATTATAACCAGATGTTTTGATACTTTCTTTGCACACAAAGCTCAGTCTGGATTCTAATGATGCTTTCTAGAAACATGGATGGTTTCCATAAATAAATAAATAGTTCTGGTAGAGTGTGCGGCTAAACAAAATATGTAGGAATTTAACTTTTATTTGTTGTTGTTGTTGAAGATTACAGATCTTATGATATAGTGTGATCTTAACACAATATCATCCAATATCTGGAGTTTATAATGCACTTGAAAATGAGAAAGCAGTGAATGATTAGAGTGGAACCAGATACTTTTCAAATAAGGAATGGATGTTTCCTTGAAAATCCATTTCCAGAGACCATGAAATAGAACTAAAGACAGATTTCCCTTGAGGGTACTGACTCATCTCCATGATAGGCAGTTATCTGTCCAAATGTGCATATGGCTTAGGACCAAGATACCCATGTATAGTTGCCTCTTATAAATCCCTCCACCAAAAAAGAGAGAGAGAGAGAAGCAAAGACATGCATCCTGAAAATAAGAGCACAAATCTGCAGATTTTTTAGCATACTGATTAATATGTATAGATGCAGATTTAGAAATAATTATTATGTAGAAACACATACTCATCATACTGGAGAGGACTGTGAACACATTATGACCAATATGTCTGCTAAGCCTGTTTTTCTCCATATACTACCTGTTGAAAAAGCAATATCAAAGTTCTCTATTTAAGGCCATTTACTATATTTTCAAACCAGACGTGAGTTGGAGAGCCCTTCAGCCCTAGAAGAGAATGTCTTCTAACAGAGGACTACATGTGTAAAACAGGACCTCTGGAGAACCTATCTGTCTGAAACATGAAGTATAGGTCAATGCTGCTGCTCCCCCCCCATGTAGAAGTAAGTTCTATATAGGTGAATCATACCCTTTGATCTTACATGTCCAACCTCATTTTTAAGTCCTTAAAGCTTGGCTGCTATTTTTTCTGTGCAATTCTAAGATTGGAGAGGTTGTGAGTTGCAGTTTGAGAACATTTAGGACTCGAGGTGGGTAGTGATATGAACCCTTTTGCCTACCATCTCTTCCCATTAGACCCTCTCTAGTGGTTCCTTTTGTCCTAACGTGGGTTGAAAAGTCATGCTGGAGGTAGAGCAGCTGGCAAGGGGCAATTGCAGGGAGAAGTGGAATCTATTAGGTGAAGGATAGACAAAGCACTCTCTAGTTGCCCAAACTGTTTTTTTTTTGTTTTTTTTTACTGCAAAGTGCATTGATTTGCACTGATGATTCAAGAGCCTAGATTTATAGAACACAAAGTAGAGGCTTGGTGACTAAATAAAAAACTGAAGGGGAAATAGGCAGATAGTAGTATTAGGAAATAACCTCACAACTTGAGATGGCCAACAACTATGTCATTCCTATGGGACTTTTCTGATTTCAGCTGTAGGCCTCTGCAGGAGAAAACAGGATCAAGAAAACACCACATTCTACCTCACCCTAGTTTTCTGGCCTCTCCTGATTGCTGTTCAGAAGATATTTTCTTTTACAGGCGTTTCTCTTAGCTGCACTACTTATTCACAAGTAGGTCCATGTTCACTAGAAGAACTTAGCTCCCAAGCAGATTGCTTTGACTGTTCCTGGTCAGGGAACTTCCTGGATTTCTTTGCCAGTAACCTCATGCTCCTTTCCTCCTGTATCAGTAGAGCTGTTAGGACCCAGGTGCCTCTAACATGAGGCTACTGTTCCTTCCACAGCTTGAACAAGTTGACTCCCTGTTACCCTGTATATTGGGGGTCCCGGGAGGGGTGCCCAAATAACCAAACAACAACACAAGATGGGGAAATTAGACTAGAGCACTCTCTTAAACTAACGAGAGGCAGAGTAACTTTATCTGGGATCTTTAACCCTATGTATACAGCATCAGGTCAGAGAGTGGCTAGACAAGTTTTAAAGTAACAAATAATATTTTTTATTATGGACAAACAACACGAAAGACACGACATCACTAACTAACTGAGAAATAGAAATAGAGAGCTTTGGGGAATGGGTAATACGACACCTGGTCTCATAGTCCTGGAGAGAACGGAGGTTGCAGGGGAGGAAAGCTCAGCGCGGTTCGCTGAGGGGAGCTCACTGGACAAACCAACAGCAAGGCGAGATGGAAGTCCAAAGTAGTCCGAGGTGTTCCGAGGAAGACTCGGAATTGGGAGGTTTTTATAGGGTGGATTTTACCTACAGGCCATGCCATGCTCGGTGAGAACAAAGGAAATTTGTAGCTGGACAAAGGCGTTGGAAAAGGTCAGGTTTTACATGATAAGCTTAGCACTTGATGACAATAGTATGGCCAGTATGCAAATAGCCCAACATAAAGGAATGGCTCGGCACTCGGCCGGGCATCTTTGTGTAAAGTTACGCTGAGCAAGGCCGGTTTGCAAGAAAGTGTTCCCTGAAGCATTGGAGAGGCTTAAGCTGCCTGCCTAAATGAGGTTTGGAATGTACAACCATTAACGGTCGCGCCTAATATGTGCTTGTCCGGTGGATCTCTGCAAACACGTGGAGTTGGGTGGCAAAGAAAGGTCAAGCAAAGACCAAATAAGTTTGATATCAAGAGATATCTAGTGCTCTCACCAGACTTATCATAACCGTGGTAACATCCCCTTCTATATCCTGTTTCAGTGACATAAACTCCATTCTTGAGACCTATGGCTTCCGTGCTATGGGGACACATACTATATGAGCCCCCAGATATGCCTATTTTTCTCACTTGCAGAGTTTTTTCTATCCACTGAACCTCAGCCTGTCCTTATTCCCAAAGATGAACCAGTTGAAACAAAAGGGATTTGCACATCAATTTCTTTTACATGCAAGCGTTCAACTGCCTGTAAATACAATGTGTTTGG